>CM069524.1:119071888-119796888 GCA_035773235.1 Eospalax fontanierii
TATGATCATATACAATTCTTACAGAATAAGTTTCTCCTGAACTTACTAAGGTGCTTGATACCTTCAGAGCTTTGTTTTAATAACATCATTATGTGACATAGTAAGTGCTCAGAAATGTTCTTGGGGAAGGGCAGGGCCATCCAGCAGGTATGTTCTTGACATGGCCAGAGCCATGGGAACTCAACTCAGATTTCTAATTATATCATCTGGGCTTCTCCAGAAAACACTTGGAAAGAATGAAAACAGAATAAAATAGTGGAAAACTGTAGCCAGTTATTATATACTATGTTCTAAAGTAAGAGCTTATGTGGATTATCTCACTCCTGAGCAACTCTCTGAGGAGCCATTATCTGAATTTGACCAGGGGGATGCAGAGAGCAGAGCTGGGCTGTGACCCTTGCATTCTAACTGTAGAGTTTGCATGCTGTCCTTCAGCTCTTGCTGGGGTTTTTGTGTGGGATGCCAGCCCAGCATTCCTGCACTACTGGACAGCTGTTAGGCAGAGTCTCTCAGACCTCTTCCATATACTGTAGCCTCATTTCCTTTATTATTCCACTGTGAAACATTGCCAAATAGAAATAAACTTAACAACAAGTGGGGTCTATATCTGAAGAGCTTTGTCTGAGCAGTGGGACATCCAGCGAGGACCGAAGCTGGTGAAAGCCGCAGAGGAAGAAGCACAGAAGTTCTGCTAAATGCGAATATTTACAGTTTTTCCAGATAATTAACTATAGCACTTGTAAGTGAAATATTTTCCAGTACTCATGAACACTACCCAGTGTAGTGTTATTTTTTGATTAAACAACATATGTTCTCTAATAATGCATATGTATAAGAGAAAGAGAAGGGTGCCAATATGTTCATAATGCCGAATTTTCTTAGATTTGGGTGGGTGTCAACCAGATTTTCATGAACTTCAGAAGCTCCAAGGAAATCTGTTGATTATCATTGTCCTTTTTTTCTAATCTAGTTATTGTAATAGTGTATTATATAATGAGTGGTTATTGGGTTATATTTGATAGCATGAAAATTACCGGTCAGCTTTCTGTCACAGTTACCAAGTATCTGAGATAGTCAACATTCTAATTCACTTTCTATTGCTATGTGCAAAACAAGGTGAAAAGCAGCTTGGGGAGGGAAGGGTTTATGACTGTTATAGGTTCCAGTCCACCATCAAGGGAAGCCAAGGCAGGTGCTCGTGGCAGGAACCTGGAGCAGGAACTGAAGCATAGGAATGGTGCATGCTAGCCTGCTTCCCCGGCTTTCTCAGCTACCTTTCTTATATAGCCCAGGCCCACCTCCTTAGTGATGACACAGCTTACAGTGGGATGGGCCCTCCTGTATTAATTCACAAGACAATGGTGCACAGACATGCTCATAGGCCAGTCTGATGGAGGAAACCCTCAACTGAGGCTCCGTCTTCCCAGGTACTTCCAAGTTGACAGCCAAGATTAGCTGTTTCCACAATGAAAGGTTGAAAGTAAGGTCTCTTTTGACCATCAATGTTGATGCTTCAATCTTTGCTAAGAGTGTATTAATTTTTGAAAACTATTTTATTTGTTTTTGTATGTATGAATGTATTGCCTGCATGTATATAAGTGCCCTTTGTTGTACAATACCTGAGGAGGTGAGAAGAGGCTGTTAGATCCCCTGAAACTGGAGTGTCAGATGGGTGTTAGCTGCCATGTAGGTGCTAGAAGAATCCAGGTCCTCTGCAAGAGCAGCCAGTGCTCTTAACTGCTCAGCCATCTCTCCAGCCCAGTCTAAGGGTATATTCTTAATGACCTAGAGACCTCTTAAAAGTTCCAAAGTTTCCCAGTAGCTCCATCTTTGGGGCCAATTCTTTAACAGTTGGGCCTTTGGGGAAATGTTCAAGGTTCAAACCATAGCAGAAATAAAATGAAAAATTTCATGATCTTGGGGCTTGACTTAGTATTGAAACACAACTTGGTTTCTAGGTCAGTGTTTGTTGATTGACTTTTTCTGATAGATGTAAATGTAAAATCTGTCCCCATCTTAGTTAATGTTGATTACCAACTTGACAGGATCTAGAATCACCTAGGAGATAAACTTCTGAGCATGTCTGTGAGGGAGTTTCTAGACTGGGCTAATTGATGTAGAAAGAAAGACCCACCCTGAATGTGAACAGTACCATTCCATGGGTTGAGGTCCTATATGGAATAAAAAGGAGAAAGTGAGCTGAGCACCAGCCCCCCCACCTCTCTCTGCTTCTTGAGTGTGGGTGCACTGTGACCAGTTGCCTGACATTCCCGCCTCCATGCCTCCTCAATGATGGGCAGCGTCCTCAAACCATGAACTGAAATAAACCTTTCCTCCCTCAAGTTGCTTCTGTCAGGCATTTTGCAATAGCAACAAGAAAAGTAACTAATTTATACCCTATTGGGATTCACACCAACAGTCCCAAGAATGATTCATTCAAGTTTACAGTGATAAGTAAAACGAAATTATTTATCACAGTCACTTACAGAATAGTGGATGACTACAGACAGAGAAGTTTCCAGAAATCACCAATCCTACCCAAGCTACTATTTTACATGCTCTAAGTCTATAGTAGAATTGATACAACCTGGCTTCAGAGTGAGGTCATGGATCCCTGGGAGGGGAGCAAGATGGGAAAAGCCACCTTTCCCCCACAATAGTTTCTATCTCCCTGAAGTAAGTCATTTCCCTTTACCTTTATCAGGTTTCTTTTCCCCAGTTACACCACAAGGAAAAGCAAGGTTGGGTCCTACCAAACCCCAACCAACCTGTAGTCATTTCCATACCTGTGTTATGACACAGAGGATATTGTTACAGCTGTTTCTGTGTTTGTGGACAGAATCAGGGATCCAACCCCTGTGTCAACTTTAGGACAAATGGAGGAGAAGGGGAGGGTTTCCAGGATGGGGTTATTTAAACTCAAGGAAAACCTACCCTCCCAATCAAGCAGAGTCCCAGATCTGAGGTCCTTTCTCTACCAGAGAAGTTTTCAATACTTGCCAGTAAACGGAGCTGAGATGAGCTATTTTCTTGTCTTTTAATGTTTTAATTGATGGAGAAAAGACACATCAGCTAGCTGGTATTAGAGAACTATTTAGTGTTAAAACAGTAGAGCAAGGTTCATACAACATTAAGATAGACAAAATTAGACTCTAGGAAAGTTACACACACACACACACACATGCACGCACACACTACACATATATATGTTCTCTCCTTTCTCTTATCAAGAATTTGCTGATCTTAGCAAACACTGTCCAACTATGGGAAGGATGGCTGTTTTTTCCAGTCTAGTATGTAGACAAGCTAAATGGTGGCTTTTTGCAAGAAGGGGTTATTATGGATAGGTCCCAAAGGGCTAGTCTCACTACTCAATCCTTGAGTTTTAGGTATGTTATCCTTATTTGTGATGAGGAAAAATTAACTTAATACTTAATGTAGAACTAATGAACTATGATCTCAGTATAACTTTGTTCTGTGTGGTAGATGAATAGATACCAACAACTGTATTTGACAAGAACCTTATGTACTTCTAATAATAAACTGTGCTTGGTGATGTATGTAGGAGTAACAGAACTTTGTAACAGTTCTCTTAAGGTTTTAGCTGTGTAAGTCACTTCTTTAGGTCTGTGTTTAATGCTCTAAGAAGGAAGAACTTTCCACTTTTAGGTTTAAGTTGTCACAGGGCAGGAGAGACTAAACAGTGAAAACCATGGTCTGTGAGTGCCTTGAAAAACAATGCGTCTTGCAGGCAGGCGTCTTAAGGAAACGTATACCGTAAGGTGTCTTTATTAAAATTGCTGAGCTTGTACTGGCATCAGTAGTATATCATGTCACTGGGAAATACCAAAATCCTTGCCCACACTTGTCTGAAATATAGGCTTTTGCAAAAATACTGTTTAAATTTCCTATAATAATGTAAGGGGCCTGTATGCTTCTGTGTTGGAAGTCTCAGACCCACCAATATGATTACTGCCAAGGAATGCCATGAAAAATCCTATAAAAACCCATATATATTTTTGATCCAGACCTCAGTTTCTCTGGAGCAGGTTAGCTCAGTCTGAGGCCCATAAGTAATAAAGGACAAACTTTTGCTTTCTGAGTGTGGTTGGAGTCTTCTCGCTGTACCACACCAGTCTCTGTTCAGTTTTCGTAACACGCGGTACACTTGTTAAGCACACCTTTCCTGCCTCTGCTGAGAACTTCTGCTTCAGTACATCTGAGTGGGGCTTGAGAAAACTTTGTTTCTAACAGAATTCTGGGTGCTTTTGGTGCTCTGTTCTGAGGAGTGCACGTTGGGAACTACCAACCTATGTTAGGGTTTGGACTGTGCAAAACAACATGTGAATACATTGGTTCCTGGTGTGATAGGCATGATGACTTTATACTATCCTGCTCTGAGAGATTCACGTGCATACTCTTGTCAAAGGTACAAGTGGTTTGCTAAAACAGTTCCTGGCATGAAAATAACTTGTAGCTGTCAAAAAATTGCAGACTGAATCTTCTTTTTGATGTGTGTGTGTGTGTGTGTTCATGTGTTTGTTTCATGTGTGTGCAGGTGCACATAAGACCAGAGAAAAATTTCAGGGGCTCTTCCTCAGAAAAAAGGAAAAATACCCTTAGTGCCTGAGCAGTGGGTCCTCTGTTCAGGTTGGTCTGTTGCTGCTACAGTGTTCACTTTTCTCTGCAACTGCTCAACTCTCCATGTTATTTCTGCAAAAATAATTCTGAAGACCGTGGCCATCACATAGTTCTTTTTTGGTTAAGTGCTCTGATTTAGCACAGTTACATTAACTGTAAAATGCCTAACTCAAATCAGTGGAAATCTAAAACTATGACAGACAACCAGATTTTTTATACATATGGCTCACTGAGTGGCATCCTGTGATCTGCAAGTACTATTTTTGGAATGAGTGTTAGAACTCTGACAGATCCAGCATGATTAGAGAAAGGATTCTCCAGGAATTTATGAAGTCTCTCTTAATTTAAGCTCAGGTGACTCAGTCAGGGTCATCCCGGCCGCTTGATTTCCACCACAACTTTAACTTCCTATTCTGGCTCAGAGTCATGAGCAACATATCAACTTTAACTAGCAGGTGAGTTTCACAGCTTTCTGGATTCTGAAGGGCAGGCTTTGAACAACCGTGGAGCAAGTTGAGGATGATGAAAGGGTTAACCACATGTAGCACTCTGGCATACTATTTTGAGTTAGAGTTTAAAATCAGAGGAGCAAGATAACTGTGACCTTCATCATTTTTCTAAAAAGCAGGAGACGAAATTCCTATGTGAAAGATGACTCCTTATACCAGAAGGGAAGCATAGCCTGAGGGGATGGCTCAGTCAGTTCAGTGTTTGCTGAACAACACAAGAATCTGAGTTTGAGTCCCAGAACTCATGTAAAAAAGTTGGTATGGTGGCATGCAGTTTTAATACCAGAGCTTGGCAGCTGGAGGCAAGCAGATTTCTGGGGCTATCTGGCCTACTTGGTGAGTTCCATGCCAATGCTAGTTCTTGTCTGAAAACACAAGGTGCATAGCAACTAAGAAATGGTGGTTGGGGTTATCCTTTGGATTTCACATACATATTCACACTTGTACACATATACCTGGGCATAAACAGTTATATACACACACACACATACACACACACAACACACACATACACACACACACACACAAGAGAACAAAAAAGAAGGAGAAGTTGAGGTCAGGGAAATGTGCACAAACTTGTTAGGTCAACCTAACCAGCTAGCCATTTCTCCATCTGTTAACTACCGCAGACCAATACTCCCTGCCTGAACACATTTTCACAGTTTACTCGTCTCTGTTGAATCCAGTATATGTGATTGATAGAATGTGTAAATTGAAAAAGAGGTATAAGCTCCACTAGAGGAAGCGATAAAGTCATAAGTTCCCTAAAGTAACCAACTCCCCCTAAACTGGAAGTCTGGCCTCACTTAGTCTTATCAACCAGTCTCTCCCTGAACAAAGGGAGACTGTGAAGCCAACCTGTCTCCTTTAGGGCCTTGAGATACCAGCCTGCTCACTCTTGGAAAGGGATCTTGAAAGCAGGTTTTCAGTCATCTAAGGACACCAAATCTTGGCACCAAACACATCCCAGGTGAGCCAAAAAGAATGAAACCTTTCACCTTTCCTCCTTAGGGAACAGAGACTTCTATCCACAGAGAAACATCTGTGTCCTCACTGCACAGAAGTGTGCATTCGTTGCCCATTGGAGGTCTGGTTCTGGTTCTTATTTCTTGACTCTAAACTCCATTTCTTTTTCCTCTCCTAAAATCTAACAGTGACATAATCTAGAATCATTTGGGAAGAGGAATATTTCTAGATCATGTTGGCCTGTGGGCATATATGAAAGAAAACTGTCTTGTTTGCCTTAATTGATGTGGGAAGATCCAGCCCACTGTGGGCAGCCCTATTCCCTAGGCAGGGAGCCCTGGACTGTATGCATGTAGAAAGGGTGGAAAGTAGGAATAGGTATACGTGCTTTAATTTCTTTCTCTGCTCTTGGCTGTGGATCTGACTAGCTTCTTCAAGTTTTTTCCCTTGACCTCCCTACTGTGATGGACTATATCCTGGAATTATGAACTGCAATAAACCCTTTCTCCCTTAATAATATCTGACCCTTAACTTTTGGTCAATGTATTCATCACAGCAACATGAATGAAACTAAAACAGTATGTATGTGTTTTTCTGTAACCATCTTTATTTCCTCATGAAAGCTGTTTCATATAAAACTGTAATAACAAATTTTAGGCTTTTATTCTGTCAGTCTGTCTTCAGTCAATTTCATTCTCAGAATCAAGGTAAAATTTTGTCTTCCTTACAACACTGAGGCATAGAATTAATGAATCTGCCTACCAAGGCCAGTGGCTCCCAACTTGAAGCCATTTATCCTGGCTTCAGGACAGCATGACAGTTTGGAGACATTTTTGGCTGTGACAACAGGAGACTGTATCTAGAGGACAGAGCCTAGGAATGCTGACAAACAACTTAGAATGTACACAACACCCTTCCCCAGTAGAAATCTGTCCAGCTGAGGATAAAGAACCCTAGCCTGGGGTACATGAATAAGGACCTATGCACCCTTGTTGTGTGGCTTTTCCAGGAATGCCATTAATCGACATCTGTTGACCCCCGATAGTGCACTGATGCCAGACCAAAGCAATGGTTCCACCCATCTAGCTTAGCGAACCAGTGAGTTCATGGGAGTATGAGCACAGATCACCCAAGAGCAGCTGCATCATCAAAAAGTCCACCCAGCATGGGTGATGACTCATGAAAGCTGCGACCCTGGTGCTCTTTGCATGACTTGCAGTCTACTTCCTCTGTTGGACAGCCCCTCTCCCCAGTGCTTGCTGTAACCATGGGGAGGGGGTGGTCTTGAGAATCTTTTAAGTCTCAGGAGCTTCCTGAGCCTTGTAAGTTTGTTTTCGTCCTATGCCTCAATGGAATGCTTTAATTTGGAAACAATAGCTCCACAGTAACCTTCAATTCTTTGAGTACCTAGTCAGTCACTTCTGCCTACAGTGCCTCAATTTCCAAAGAGAGCACCTGACTCATGTGGTTCCTGGGAGCACCTGATGCTCTCCAGTCAGCCAAGTGGAAGAGGTGGGAAGATGAGTCAGGTGGGGGCACTTGTAAGGCATGGCTGCAGTTCTTTCATCCACTCCAGCAAGCCAGAAGACCTTGACTTCAAACTCTGAGAGACAAACAGGCCTTTTCCTGTTATCATCGTGTGGAGTTGCAGAAGTCATTAAATAGCAGTTTGAAGGAAGAGTGATGATTTCTTTCCCTTCAAAACCGTGTTCAGTTAATGTATTCTGACTGAATGTGGAGCGACCCAGCACTGGACGTGTGGAAATACATGCCTATTCCTCATTATCTCTAATGGGAGTTTCAAAGCTGCGCACAGATTTAGTATCCTATTTGGTCTGACTTGTATAACACCTGTCAGTAGGCTGCTTTCCTGCTATGTCATTAATATTTAAATAATGCGATTTAAAGGTCAAACTGTGCCTACGGCGATATTAAAATACAGCATTCCTTTTTTCTAGATGGTGATGTGCAGGACTGAGAATAGAGACTTGCAGGAGATGGTGGAAGGCAATAGCCCTTCGAAGAGAGAAGATACCATCAATACATTCGTTGCACTAATGTAATTAATAAATTCATGATCTACCTTTTCTGGATAGAAATGTGCATTGTTGAGTTGAACTGCAGAATAACTAAGCTATAATCAGATCTATGAAAACAACTCTAGAACGAACAGGGCAGGTGAACGTGGAAGGGTCTTGCCGCTTGGTCACCCCCAGGCTTCCTGTCTGTCCTGGCCCACTGCTCTTAACTGCCCCTGCCCCAGTCCTCTGACTCTTCTGCCTCCATGGCATCTTTTTCTTGGAAATGCCTTGACTCACCCTCTTACCTCCCTTGGCTGTTAAGCATCTGTATTAGTTAGCTTTCTTATTGCTGTGATAAAATAACTAATAAGAAGCAATTTATGGGAGGGTTTACTTCTGTTTGCAGTTCAAGAGGATGCAGTCCATCATGGTGAGGCAGCTGATCACATTGTATTCACAGTCAGGAAGCAGAGAAGGATGAACACTGGTGCTCAGCTCACTGCCTCCTTTGTATGCAGTCCAGAACCAAAGCCCAGGGAAATGGTGCTCCTCTACCCACTTTAGGGTGGGTCTTCCCATCTCAATTAACCTGATAAAAATAATTCCTCTCAGGCATGGCCTGAGACTAATATAATCTAAATAATCCTCGAGGGCATGCCCAAAGACCTGTCTTCTAGGTGATTCTAGAGCCTATAAAATTTATAATCGATATTAGCCATCACAGCATCTCATTTTCAGTGGAAAGAGCTGGTCTCCACCATTGTTGCTTCATGAAGGGAATTTATAAGTTTGAGTGCTGGTGTCTCCTCAATTCCTAAATTGAAATTCTATCCCCAAAGAGATGATGTTAGGAGGTGCTCCTTTGGGAGTCAATTATAGCAGAAAGCCAGAGTCTTTACTGATGTCTTTCCGTCTACCATAGGAAAATTCAAACAAAAAGGCACCATCCATCAGGATGAACTCCTCACTGGAAACTGACCTGTTGATGCCTTGGTCCTGGACTTCTGGTCTGCAGAACTGTGGAAAACAAGTTTCTGTTTTATGTATTTTGCTACAGCCACTTGAAAGAACTAAAAGAAGCTTGGTGGTGAGTGTATGGCATGTGTTATGGTGGCAATGACACCAAACATTTCTCAGTTTTGGCTCATTTTCTCTCCACCTCTATCCTCTCCTTATATCAGGTCTTGGTGTGATAGGATATCCCAGACTGGGGATGATACTGTGGATGACTTGGGTATGGCAGTCTCTTACACACACACACACACACACACACGCTCAGGGATTCAAGGGAGCTGTAAAATGAGGCTTGGTTAGAGAATCAAGAAAATTGGGTGGAAAGATGACTCAGTAGTTAAGATAGTGTACTGTTCTTCTAGCTGACCTAAGTTCTGTTCTAAGCACTCATGTTGGGTGGCTTACAACCACCTGTAACTCCAGCTTAAGGGGATCAGATGCCATTTTTGGACTTCTGTGTCTGCACTCACGTGGCATACGCTCAAACAGAAAGACACAATAAATTTTTTAAAAACTTTAAAATCAAATCTAGATTGTTCTGACACCTGTGGTGTAGGTGTGGAAGAGATAGGTCTTTTTAAAAGAAGAATCTTACATATCTTTACAACATGAAAATGTACAGTATTCCACCTGTAATTTTGACTTGCCCCGTCCTTGCCTAATACTGTTGGGACAGCAGAGGTGCTAGGAAGACTCACCACCAGGGCCAACTGTAGCTGTCTTTATGCCTTATACATATGATTTCCTCCCTTAGTTTGTTTGGGCTTCCATACCAAATCATCATAGGTAAATTGGCTTAAACAACAGAAACTTTTTAAAAAAAATATTTAAAAAAACGTGTACAAATGGTTTTGATTTCTGTATGTATTCTGATATATGTGTAGTGCCCATGAAGGCCAGAGAAGTTAACAGAGTTGTCATGTGGGTGCTGGGAATAGAACCTGGGTCCTCTGGAAGAACAGCAAGTATTCTTAACCCCTGTTACCTCTCTAGCTCCCGAAACTTGCTGCTTATAGTTCTGGAGGCTGAGAAATCTAAGGTCAAAGTGACTGCTGAGGTCTTGTTTCCTGGTTCAGAGATGGTGCCTCCTTACTATGTCCTTACATGGCGAAAAGGTGAAGGTTTCTCTTGGGTTTCTTTTTTAAAGGATATGCTTCTACTCTTGATATATTCATGTCCTAAAGACTCTACTTAAAAAAAAACATTACATTTACTTGTTTATGTATGTATGTATGTTTGCATGCTACAGCATGTGTGTGGAGGTCAGATGACAGCTTTCAGTACATGACTTTCTTCCTTTACTAAGGGCCCTGAGGATCGAACCCAGGCTTCTGGTGGCAAGTGACTCTACTCACTAAACTATCTCACAAGCCCAAGCCTGCTTCTTAATACCACCGTGATGGATTTTCTAGCTTTGACTGTCAACTTGACAGCCTAGAGTCATCTGAGAAAGGAATTTCTTAGATCAGGTTTGCCTTTTGTGAGGGACTGTCTTGATTGTTCATTGATTAGGAGGGCTGTCCTAATTATCTTTCTATTTCTGTGACAAACCCCCTGACCAAAGGCAACCTGGGGAGGAAAGGGTTTATCTGGCTTACAGGTAACAGTCAGTCATCAAAGGAAGCCAGGACAGGAACCTGGAGGCAGAAGCTGAGGTGGAGACCATGAAGGAACGCCACTTACTAACTTGCTCCTCTGGCCTGTGCTCAGCCTACTTTCTCTCCCACTTGTTTTTTATTGAGACAGGGTCTTCCCATAGCCCTAGCTTAACTGGAAGTTGCTTTGTAGAATAGGCTGGTTTTAATTGCACAGAGATATCCTTGCCTCTTCCTTCCTAGTGCTGGGATTAAAGGTGTGAGCCACAGTGTCCCACCAACCTGTTTTCTTATACAACTCAGGACTACCTGCCCAAGGGTGGCATCACCAACAGTGGGCTGGGCCCTCCCGCATTACTCAAAAATCAAGAAAACGTCTCATAGACACTGCAACAGGCCAGTCTGATGCAGGAAATTCCTCAGTTGAGGTTCCTTCTTCCCAGGTGGTTTAATTAACAACTGAAACTACCCAGTGTGTAGGGCCCTGACCCTTCTACAAGACCCCAGGCATTTGTCTGTCTCCTGCCAGGAAATTAGACTAATGCCTGACAAAAACAGATGCCAGCTGCATCCTGGCTCTGATGGCAAAGCTCAGGTAAACAACTTGATCTTTAAGCTGGCCCAACCGCAACTTCCCTGTTCCTGCCTGCAGCTGTGTGTCATCAACAGAAGATGTTCCGGAGAACCTGCTCTTTTGAACCCTTGGGTTTTTTCATAGCTTGCTTGGCCCAGTATATAAGGGCCCGCTACAACTCAATAAATGGAGACTGTCTTGGAGAGAAGTGTGTGTCTGTGTGCATCATTCAATCTGCAGCCCTCCGCCGATCCAGACTGGGCAATGAACGTAGCACGGGTGCTACACCAGTGCGAAGGCTCAGTGCCCTGTGGGTAGAACCGTCCCTAGGAAGGTCGTCCTCGGCAGTATAAGAAAGCTAGCTAAGCATGAGCCAGCTTGTGACCAAGCTGTTGCACAGGATTCTTTACTTTTCGTTCCCACTGTTCTTCAGCTGCCGAGTGAGTGCCTTGGTGAGAGGTAATGCTGTGTGGAATGGCAAGCGGGCCAGCCTTCCAGTTCCTGCCTTCTACCTTGTGGTGAGGAGAAAGTGATGCTGTCAGAAAGGGCAGATGCAGTGTCTGGAGTGTGAGTTTGGAGAACCAGGCAGAACTGGATCAGATTTTTATGGTTCAACTCAAGAGTTTAAATCCAAAAGTTCTGAGGCACCACTGAAAATTTTAAATGTGACTTGTTATGGTGGTTCCTGGAATCCAGAGGGTACCCACTGGGATTTCCAAGTTCTTGTGTCTTATAATATGTAACTGAACCAGTGACATGTGGATAGTGACAGAAAAAAGCAGTTTCATTTGAAAACACTTTTTATTGAATCATTGTGTGTTTCATATAGAACGCCTCAGTACATCCTAATCATCTTTATGCTTCTTTCCTCACCTGAAGCACCCCCACCGGAATCCATACATACCTGCATCTGTGTTAGGGTCTATTGTGTCATTAGTGTCCCCAAGGGACCTCCGTGCAGGTTCAACTACTGAGTCTAGTGGGCCTACCCAGAGTCCCTTGCTTTAGGAAGACCAGCTCATCCTCACCCAAAAGTAACCAGTTGCCAATATTTCTTAAGCAAAGGATGGGGTCTGCTACCAATCTCCCCAGTGACACCCTGGGTTTTTGTTTGCTTGAGTTTGCATGGGTCTTGAGTATCCTGAAACCATTGCTGTTGGTTCATATGAGCTTGTAGTAGTCTATTTCCACATGGTCATGCTCCTCCTCACTGGCTCTTACAATCTTTCCACCCCCTCTTCTGCAATGGTCCCTGAGCTCTGGGTGAGTGACACTTAATATAAGAGTCCTGTCCAGGGACCCACTCTGCAGATTCCTAATTTCCATGATTTAGCCATTTGTGACCTTTTGTGTTACTGGCACTTTGTTGCATGAGGGAGCTTCATTAATGAGAGTTGAGAGAGTCATCAGTGGCTTCTTTAACCATTGTTTTATATTGCACGAACCTTGGCTGTAGAGGCTGAGTTGTAGATGTGCCACTTAGACACAGGCAATTCACAGGCAATGTCTGTGTGTGAAGGCTGAGGTACTTTGTATTAGTCTCTGTGTGAGGCAGAAGAAGCTTCTTTGATGAGTGGTGACTGGGATACTTGACTGTAAATATAAGGAAAAATATTTTTCTTTTAGGAAGAAGTTACATTAGCCTAGGATGTGACAGCCCTGGAGATCTTTCTAAGATCTATGAAGTCTTCAGACATGTGTATTTAGCTATGATTACAGTCCCATATGTGAGTTTCCACCTACTGAGTGGGCTCTAAGACCACTTAGATAGCCATTGGTTGACTCCAAAATAAAAGTGTCGCTATTGCACCAGTGTCCAATGCTGTGCCAGTCATCGATATGGTTATTTGGTCATGAAACTGGTTTGGAGCCATCAATTGATGTTCTTTCTTAGCTACTTGCATAGTGCTCTCCAGAGCTGTGAGTGCTAGCCTTTACAGGAAGTGGCTTGGAGGTCAGTTCCAGCTCCATTGCTCCAAATTCAGTCTCCAAAGTATGTCCTATCTTCAGTAATAGGATCTTAGCTTCAAGTGTCGGGAGGCAATCAAGGACTGTGGCAACAGCCTGTGTGATTTGATTTTGGGAGTCCCTTAGACCACCCTGGCCACCACATCATATGAAGGTTTCTCCTGTTGGGCACTGTTTCTTGTTATGTAGTCCTCAGCTATGCACATGGGCTCATGTACAGATATTTTATGTGGAATTTGTTATTAGGTTGTTACACTAATGTACTTCCCTCTGGTATTTTACACTAGCTTCCCATGATTTATCTCCTCTCTCTCTGTCTTTTTCTTTCTTTCTCTCTCCCGGTCTACCATTTTCTCCATGCCTTCCCCATTTAAAGTATCTCCATTTTCCCCATTTAACCCTTGATAGTACCAGTCTCCTAAGGCCCTACATTCTTGGGCTCCTTCTTTCCCTTTATCCCCCATATTTCCTTTTATGACCCTCCCTCCCTCTTCTATTTAAATACTCCACTTTTATCTGTTCCTCCCTTAGTAATACCTGCTTCCTATTGTTCTTCTCTCTCAGGTTCCTTCTTTCCCTTTACCTTCCGGGTTACTTTCCAATTTCCTTGTTTCTGCAGTTACACCAGGATACATACTCACCTAGAAGGGTTTGGTACTAGGATAATGAGAGAGAACATACATCATTTGTTTTTCTAATTCTGTGTTACTTCACTTAGCATAACAGTTTCTAGTTCCATCCATTTATCTGTAAATGTCATGATTTCATCTTTCTTTACTGCTGAGTAGAACTCCAGTGTGTAAATGTACTGCAGTTTCAGTGGAAGGATGCTTAGGTTGCTTCCATTCCTTGGCTTTTGTGAAAAGAGCAGCAACAAATACAGATATACAAGTATCTCTGTGATAGGATGAGTCCTTTGAGTGTATGCCAAGGAGTGGTATAACTGGGTCAAATTATAGATTTGTTTTTAGTTTTTAAAGAGTTCTCCGCACAGCTTTCCATAAGGTTTGTATGAGTTTACAATCCCACCAACAGTGAATGAGCATTACTCGTTCCCCACATTCTCTCTAGCATTTGTTACTATTTGTGTTTTTCATCCTAGCCAGTCTGATTGGGTAAGATGAAATTTTAAAGGGGCTTTAATTTGCATTTCCCCAATTATTAATGATGAACACTTTTTAAGATGTTTCTCAGCCATCTTTATTTCTTCTTCTGAGAACCTTCCTCAGATCCTTAGCCCATCTTTTAATTGGGTCACTTGTTTTCTTGATTCTTTGTTTTTTGAGTTCTTTATATATTCTGGATGTTAAGCCTCTATCAGGTGTGTCAGATTTTCTCCCATCCTGTGGGTTTTCTCTTCACTTCTTTCGTGGTTGTTTCTTTTGCTGTACAGATGTCCTACTTATTGATTATTGACCTTAATTCCTGAGTAAGTGGTGATATCTGATTTATAAAGATCTTTCATACACTTACATCTTGTAGGTTACTACCAATGTTTTCTTTTAACAGAAGTTTCAGGTTTCACACTGAAGTCTTTGATCTGTTTGAAGTTGACTTTTGTACAAGGTGAATGATAAGGGTCTAATTTCATTCTCTTACAGGTGGACATCCAATTTAGCCAGTATCATTTGTAGAAGATGCTGTCTGTCCTACAGTGAGTGTTCTTGGTCTCTTTGTCAAATATCAAGCTGAAATTGCATGCACTCATATGTGAGTCTTCAACTGTATGCCATCGGTCTATGAGTCTATCTTTGTGCCAGTACCATGTGGTTTTTATGACTATAATTGTGTAATATAGTTTGAAATCTTGTATAGTAATGCCCCCTGTATTGCTCTTTGTGCTCAGGGTAGCTCTGGCTAGCTGTGGTCTTTCATGCTTCCATATGAATTTTAGGATATTTTTTCTAACGCTGTAAAGAATATTATTGGGACTTGATTGGGATTGCATTTTAGCTGTATATTGCTTTTGACTTGGTACTTTGGTCCATTGACATTCAAAGTTTTTATTGAAAGATGTGTATAGATTCCTTTCATTTTAAGTTCTGTTTGCATCTTTGGTCTGTTTTTGGTTCCCCAGGCACACCTCCATTTAGTTTCTTTCTGCTGCCCCTTGAGTACAGTCATTCCTTTCTTCAGTTCTTTGTTCTGCGTCAAGTATTCTCTGAAGGTCTGGTTTTCTGGACATGAATTTTTTCAGCCTATTCATGTTGTGGAAGATTTTTCTTTCCCTTTCAACTAGGGAAAAATAGACATTTTTTGCTGGGTAAAGTACTCTAGGTTGGCATCTGTGGTCATTTAGGAATACTTTGGTCCAGTAACTGGGGAAATGGGCAGCAGAACCCAATCTTTGCTGAAGAAATATTGGCAACTGATTAACTGTTGTGGGAGAATGAGCTAATATTCTTAAAGTGAGGGACTCTGGCTAGACTGAAAAGACCTCAGTGGATGAACTTCCACTGAGGAACATTTGGAGACACCAACTTGGCACAGTAGATCTTAACATAGATGACAGAATGTATGGATTCCAGTTGGGGGCTGTTGGAGGTTCTGGCGGAGAAGGGGGTGTAAAGATGATTAAGACTGATTGGGATGTTCTGTATGAAATGATTCAATAAAAATTTTAAATAAATAAAAAACGTGCTGTGTCGTAAGTGCTGGGCCTCCTCCAACAGGGCATGGACGACCCTCAGGAAAGACAGCATCTAGGAAATGGTTGACGGAGGAGGGAGAAGTGTGTAGAGTGACTTCCTGGTTCTTGACTCTTTGGCCATGTTGATGGTTGTGTGGTTCTTGTGTTGTGTACACAAAGAGAAGCTGATGTACATGAAGGCTGGAGTTCACTGAATTAGTGTGCTTGCATGGTCAGAGGTGCGTAAGAGACAGAGATGCCCAGTAGGGAGTTTGACATGTGGGTCTGGCTTGGGAGAGAAGTCAGGGGTGACAACAGCCAAGACAAGTCTCCCTTCAGTTCTTTTGCCATTGCTGTTTATTTTTCTAGAATTGGTCTTTTTGTTCTTTCATGTCCGTGTCTTCTCCCACCCTGTTAAAACTGTTTGTATCCTAGAATGTGATTGTCAGCCAAATCACTCCTAGGATAATATTGTTCACCCTGTAAGTCTCTCTCTGTGTGTGTGTGTGTGTGTGTGTGTAGATGTATGGATGTGCATGTTAGCAGAGGCCACAGGACAACCTTGGGTGTTTTTCTTTAGGCCTTGTCCACCATGTCTTTTGAAGCAGAGTTTCTTTCTGGCCTGGAGTTCACCAAACAGGCTAGGCTGACCAATCAGTGAACTCCAGGGATTCACTTCTACTTCCTTAGCACTGGAATTACAAGTGCATAACATCATACCTGGGATTTTTATATTCTTATGTAGGGTTTGAACTCATGTCCTTGTATTTGCAAGGCAAGCACTTTCCTGACTGAGCCCTGTCCAGTGGATACTTGATGGCAGTTCTAGGTTCCTTTCTGTTGCTGTGACAAATACCATGACCAAAAGCACCCCACATAGGGGAGGAAAGGATTTATTTCGGTTATACTTCCAGGTCACAGTTCATCACTAAATGGAGTCAGGGCAAGATTCCAGCAGGAACTTGAAGCAGAAACTACAGAGGACACTGCTTTCTGGCTCATTCTCAGGCTCATGCTGTTATTTTTCTTATTTATATTACCCAGGACCACCTGCCCATGGAAAGGTGCTGTCCACAGTGTGCTGGACACTTCTACATCAATTAGCAATAATGATAATCCCCTTAGGCACACCCTCAGGTCAGTGTGCCCCATCAGCCTCTCAGTTGAGACTCCCTTATCAGGTGACTCTAGGCTGTGTCAAGTTGACAAAGCTAACTCAAACAGTGACTACTCTGTGCCTGCTGAAGCGGAGTAGTCCCTGACATCTTACAATAAGATACTGACATTTCCACCCTCAGAAGGATGCTGAGTCTGCAGCCTGCAGTCATTGCAGTGAAAAGACAGACTGAACGTTTCTTCTTTTGATCATAGGAATCACAATCAATTATGCAACTGTTTTATTAGTATGTCAGCAGATCTTGGAACACTCTTAAACTGTGTCCTTTCAAAGCTTCAGTGGCAGATTTCTGTCTCCCTCTCCTTCACACACACCCAGTGTTTCTGTCTAATGGAAGTAATTAACTGTCCCCTTCCTTCTGTATGAATTTCTACAAATCCATAGACACACGACCTGGGAAGAAACCCAGTTATAGAGAAGAAAGCAAAAACCCTCTCCGTGAACCTTCTCAAATGCCATAGAACAAACACCGAGGCATAAATAGCTCCAAACTCATCAATTCTCACAGATCGTCAAAGAAGAAGAAAGACTCTTAATGGGACAAGAGGATCTTTGTCAATTCAATGGCTCCTTTGAAGAAACCCTCTCATTTCATGCTGCCATAGAAACCGTCTCTTTCAAGGGGATTGTAAATAAAAACAGGGCCCCCTGGCTTAGTGTTTAAATTATATGTGAGTTCTCTTTTCAATATGGAAAGTGGGCCAAGGTGTCGGGTCTGCTGATGTTGTTCTCATTTTTGTGTCTGATTGAGTGAACTTCACAGTCACAGGGACACTTAAATAAGTCCTTCTGGGTTAAGAGATAAGAAGTGCCAACCCCACACACTGATGTTCATTGAAATGTGTTCCGAAGCTTCAGGTTCCTAAGAGCAGATGAATCATAATAAGAAATTAAAAAAAAATAAACCTCTCCCTCTGTATAGCTAAAGTAGTGTGGTAAATCTATTCACAGTTTCTCAATGTTCTGTAACACCAAGTCCATTGCTGTTCTGAGATGTTCTGTCTGTTTAGCACAATTTGCTTTGTGAGGAAAATCAGTGTTTTATTAGAGTAGCTGAGGCTGCCTTAGGTGGATGCTCAGTCTGTGCCTGTCTGTCTTTCTTTGTGACTGACAGATCTTGTGGAAAAGCACATCTGAGAGAGAAAGGGAGAGTCTGAATCAATAGGAAGGTGTGCGTGTGTGTGTGTCTGTGTGTTGCCATCAGGAGAAAACCTCCTGAAAGACCTAGGCATTCTGGGACTTTTAAGACTTGAAAGATTTCTCTGCTAACCTTGAGGTAAGACATAGTGGATTTTACACATTTAAAATTTGACTGGCCTGTTACCCTGATCTGATCCTGTTACATTCTGTACATTGATTAGGGACACTGCACCCCATAACTCTGTATAACCACTACTACTGGGTGTCAGTTAAAATAAGAATTATATTTTTGAAAAATGAAAAATTAAAAAAAATGCATCCCAGGGAATAAATGCAACTCAGGAGTACACCTTCAAAGTGCTTGCTGTTTGCATATAGATTTAGGCAAATGTTTCTGTTTTGCATTTCTATTGATGCCATGGTGCCACTCAAAGAATGTTGTATTTCTCTGTCCATATTTCTGTCTTCCCACCAAAGGCAGTACTTCTATCTTTCTTATCTTTGTTATACTTGTGAGTATGTATGTGTGTGTGCTCACACCTGTGTGCTTGCAAGATACAGAGGCCAGAGGTCAATTAATGTCACCTCTACCTCTGACGATCTTATTTTTTGTAACAAGGTCTCTTGCTGTACTTAGAAGTTGTCATTTCAACTAGACTGACTGGTCACTGAACCCCAGGAATCCTCTTTTCTCCATCCCTGTCCCACCCTGCCAGTGCTGGAGTTACAGATGTGTGCCACCATGCATGGCTTTTACATGGGTTCTGGGGCTCAAACTGAAGTTCTCATGCTTCCAAGGCAACAACTTCGCCAGCTGAGGAATCTCCCCAGTGTCCTGCACTGGTTTTTATATTAGGGAACACAGGACTCCCAAACCTAAAGGGTAATTCTACTTACTTTTCTGTTGCTGTGATAAGCAATGTGACCAAAACACAACTTGGGGAGGAAAGCGTCAGTTGACTTGCACTTTTGTGTCACAGTCCATCTTTGACTGGGAGGAACTCAAGGCAGGTGAGGCAGAGATCATGGAGGAATGCTGCTTGTTGGCCTGCTTCCCTCTGGCTTGCTTGGAAGCTCTTTTCTTTTTGGTATTTTTGAGACAGGGTTTTCAGGTGGCCTGGAACTCACTCTGTAGACCAGGCTGGACTTGAACTCACTGAAAGCCACCTGCCTCTGCTTTCTGAGTGTTGGGATTAAAGGCGTGTGCCACCACACCTGGCCCTTAGCAGTTCTTTTTGTAGATGCCAGGTCTACCTTTCCAGTTATGTGACCTTGACAAAAACTACCCAGGCAAACCGAGAGACAAGGTGGCCTGGAAGTGTGGAATGACTTCCTGTCCCCAGGGTGGTCACGGTGAAGGATGAAGTCAACTCTTAACAACTTCTGAGTAGAATCACAGAATTGTTGACCAGCTTCTGAACATGAAAGCTGTGTGTTCCAAGCTGTACATGGGCTTTACTTAATAAAACCTGACACTCTGAAATCTAAATGTACCACAAGGATATATTAATGTGCGTCTGCTTCCATCTCTAAATCCTTTACTGCAGCTAGAAGGGCAAACAAACATTACTGGAAAAACATCCACAGATACCAAAATATCAATCTCCAGGTTTATTTAAACAGCTCAGAAAGTTTCAGTCTTGTTAGGTGTGTGTGTGTGTGTGTGTGTGTGTGTGTGTGTGTGTGTGCGTGCGTGTGTGTGCGTGTGTGTGTGTGTCTATGTATGTGTGTTTGCATGTATGTGTGTGGAGGAATAAGTGATGTCCTCAATCGTTCTTCACCTTATTTTTTGATACAGGGTCTCTCACTGAACCTGACTAGAATGCTGGCCAGCAAGCCCTGAGCGCCTTCTTCTGCCTCTGGCCCCATAGTTCCCACCAGCATTAGGGTTTGAGACACATGTGCCATACCCAGTTTTTTAAAGTAGATGCTAGGAATCTGAACTCAATTCTTCATGCATGTACAGCAAACACTTTACCCAGGGAGCCAGCTTCTCAGCTCTCCACCTTATTTTGTGATGTAGTCTCTCACTGAATCTGAAGCTTGCTCTTTGTATCCTCTGGCTGGCTAGCAAGCCCCAGAGATTCTCTTATCTCTGCCTCTTCAGTGCTGGGATAACAGGTGTGTACTGTTACACACGACTTGTTAAGTGGATTCTGTGGATTAGAACTCAGGTCCTTATGCTTGTATAGCAAACGTTGTAGGAACTGAACTGAACTATCTCCCTATCCCCTTTCTTCTAAGATTTTTAAATAATGATGTGTGTTTGTGTGTGTGTGTGGGGGGGCGTTAAAGGGCTATTATCTCAGAAAGAAAGAGGAATAATTTTTTTCAAGGTCACTCAAATAAGATCACACTGAAACACTGACTTCACTGAAGCATGACTGGAACTGTCTATGTACCTCACCAAGTATTTCAGAAATGTGGAAAAAAATGTACAGATGCTGTCAAATGTATAGATTGCCTCAGCACATTTGTGTGTCTTCTGTTTATACATCTGCCACAGGAAAGAATGAAGCCTGTGATTAGCTTCATCCAAGACAGGCAAATGAATGTGTAAAGTCAAAGAAAAGGTGACACTGTCTTTACCAGCAGCTCCCAAACTCGCAGAAGCTGTAGGTAAATGTGTGAGAAACAATGTCTCAGAGCTGGAGCATGATATCAACAGCTCAGTTCTGACTGCAAATAATGTGAGGTTTTGAAAAACAAATACCAAATACATTTCTGTTTGGATATGTTTTAAACTTTGGTCCTTATCAATAATTCTAAATGTTCTTACGCCACAAAAAGTCCTGACATTTACTTCCAAAATACCGTTTTTCTCTTCCATTGTTCTTCTCCGCCCGCGTACTCTTGTCTATAACAAACAAGCAAACAGACATTACTAGAGACCTTTAGGATTCCTTGTGCTCTTTGGTTCCGCCTTAAAAATTATCTGGGCTTCTTAGTAGAGCCATCTTTAATACATTCTGTTTCCTGTTCATCCTCATACTTGTGTTTTTATTGAGTTTTAAGAAGGGAGAATAGTAGGACAGTATCTACCTTCTATTATATTGACATTGTTTTTGTGTGTATGTTTACATGTTTGTGTGTCTGTACACACGTGTGATGGTATAGATGAACATGTATATGGAGGCCAGAGATCAACCTCAGGTGTCATTCCTCAGGTACCATTCATCTTGTTTGTTTGTTTATTTGACACAGCGTCTCTCACTAACTTGTGGATCATCAAACAGGCTAAGCCTGCCTGCCACTGAGTCCTAGGAATCCACTTGTCGCACCTTTCGCTGAGATTACAGGGTGTATTGTTATGCTTAGTCTCTTAACCTGGGTCCTAGGGTCAAATTTATGACTTCATGCTTGCAAGGAGTTCACGGACTGAGCTGTTTCCCTAGCTCTGTACTGTAATATTTTTAATTAATGAGAGAAGAAAGATGTGCAATTGGCTTTTTAAATCGTAGCTCCTGGATTCCCCTCTTCTTTGTGGAGTTTTATTGGGCCGAGTTCTGGATACTCGTCACCCTAGATTTTACATCTTGCCGCTCATTTGTGAAGGTCATGTTTAGTATAGTCCCCAGGAAGATTAGCCGGAAGTAGAACATTAAAGCTGATGGTACAGGAAGATCTGGAAGTGGTGGCTGAAAATTATGTCCTCGAGTTCTTCAACTTTCCTTGTTTCAAGAGATGGATTTTGATCTCAGCTTCCTTCTCTTACTCTAAATATGGGCTCTAGATAAGACATTTGCTTATAAAGGTTAAAGTAAGGCAGGAGTGACGATATTCATGTATGCCTCAGAAGCAAGGTAACAAATAAAGGTCTCTCTCTTCCTCTCTCTGCTCATTGTTCACTCTGGGGCATTCCAGCTAACACTTCATGAGGACCCTCAAGCACTCTATGGAGGAGTCTCTGTGGTGAGTAACTGTGTCTTCTCCAGTAGTGATTTGTCGCATTTTGGAAGTGGCTCCTCCAGATGTGTGTAGCCTTGCTGACAGTTTGATGACTGTCATGAGAGACTGAGCCAGAGCTACCCAGCTACGCGTCTCTGAAATTCCTCACAGACACTGTGAGATAACAGATGTTATTGTTAAAATTATTTATTGTTACACTGTTGGTACTGTTTCAGTAGTTTTAAATTGTGTGTGTGTGTATGTGTGTGTGTGTGTGTGTGTGTGTGTATAGGGGCACGCACATACTATTATATGTGTGAGGAGGTCCCCAACTCAGTTGTCAGAGGGTAAGATTGGTGGTTCACCATGTCACTTCAAGATGAAAGGGGTACTTCCTGGAGACTATGTGAAACATGACCTTCAAAAATGAGCAGCAAGATGTAACTGCCTAACTGACCATTCTCTGCCTGTGTTTTTCTGCCCCAGGACACTGGGTTCCTCCCCTGTGTGTTGTGATCTCACTCACTTCATAAACACTATCTACAAGTGTTCATTTCTCTTTGCATTTCTTTTTTCTTCTTTAAAATAATTTTTTTCATGTATATGTATTGGTCTCTCTCTCTCTCTTTCTCTCTCTCTCTGTACATATATTCACTTGTGTGTGGACAGTGAGTGTAGAGGCCAGAGGTTGACCATATATACCTTTCTTGATAGCTCTATTAAGGCAGTGTCTCTTAGTTGAACCCAGAATTTGCTGATATGACTAGTTTGGCAAGCCAGCTTGCTCTGGGAGCCCGTTTCTGACTCCCAAGCTCCCGAGTTACAGATGAGCTACCACACCTACCTGGCATTGATGTGGGTTCTAGACGTTTGAACTCAGAGGGTACCACTGACCTAACTCCCCAGCCATGACTTTCCTATTTTTAAAACATTTCAATGGATTTTTTTGTGATTTGTATACAGTATTATTTGATGACATTTACATCCTCTCCCCTCTCTGTACCTCCCCTTATAGCCCCCGCCAAATTTAATTACTCTGTTATACATATGTGTATATAATACGTGTGTGTGTATGTGTAATAAATCCTTTCGAATCTAATTTGTGTGCCCAAATGTCCTTCAGTGTGGGTCCAGCCACTGGAGTCTGGTTAACCTACCAAAAGTTCCTTCCATCTTTGAAACTGATTGTCTCTTCTCTTCCCCACAGCCATTGGTTGCCAAAATTTCCTTAGGTTGGATGAGGGTTTCTTACCCACTTCCCCAGTCTATATTGGGATTTTGTCTGGTTCGAGCTTGCATGAGACTTCTGCATGCTGTCACCATTGCTGTGAGTTCACATGACCAGCTGCCGGGAAAACACTGTTTGCTATGAGCATCCACCACCACTGGCTCTTACAGTCTTTTTGCCTCATCTTCTGCAGTGATCCTCAAACGCTGCGGGGCAGAAGATAGTTCTTCAGGGATAAGTACTCTGTTGCCTCTTGTTCTCGGCACACTGACTAGTTGCAGTTCTCTGTGTTAATCACCATGTGCTACATAAGGAAACTTGTCTGGTCAGAGATGAGAGATGCATTAATCTGTGGGTATAACAATAAGTCAATAAGCATCAGTATAACTATTTAATAGAGAACTAATATTAGACTCTCCTCTGCACTTGTGACCTGTCCAGCCTCAGGTTCCTAAGTTTGATATCATTGTCAGGTATAGGCTTCCATCTTATGAAGTAAAATTTTTTTTAATTTAAATTTGCATCTTATTTTTATGTGTATGAATGTATTGCCTACATATCTGTTAGTGCACCTATGTTATACAGTGCCCTCAGAGGTCAGAAGAAGGTGTTGAATTTCCTGGAACTGGAGTTATTGACAGTTGTTAGCCACCATGTGGGGATCTGAACATGGGTCCTCTGCAAGGCAAGCCAGTGCTTTTATCTGCTGAGCATCTCTCAAGCCCCATGAAGCGGATACTGAAGCCAATGAGAGAACAAATGGTTACCCCATAATATTCATGCCACTTGCACCTTGCCAGGCCAGTTGTTGTAGCTCACAGGATTCACAGCTGCATAAGGTTTATGATTACTTTCTTCCTTTTGGTATCATGCATAGCACCTTCCAGCACCATGGAAACTAGCCAGTAGCGATGAGGCTCTGAAGTCAACACCAGCTTGATTTCTCTTTGTTTTATTCTACAGCTCATTTATTTAGTGTCTTCAGCAATAGGGTCTTACCATGAAGCTATGGAGGGTAATCAAAAGCAGGGACAATGGCTAGTGGTGTTTCAGGGTCTATGGGACCCCTGACTAACATCTTTACGAGAGGAAGTCCATCCCTGGTATTTGAGGGTTATATTTTGTTAGCTTATGATGCCTAGTAGGTACAATGTCCATTTGTTACAATTCCTTCTAATATCTTTGTATAATGTATATGTGTATAATTTAAGAAGCTTCAGCACTGGTAGGTTTCCACATGGCTTGTTATAATGGTCTTTGGGTTTGATTGTCCCTCCCCGTGCTCCCTCCTCCTCGCTGTCCTCCTATTCCCACCCCCTTTAACCCTTTCTACTTTATTATTCTCCTTTACCCCTTTATAGCACTCCATTCTACCACCCTTCTCAAGAAAGACCCCCAACATGACCATTTATTAGTTTCTTGACTTCTGTGGATTTTCAATTGAAACATGTAGATGGAGGATTTCAAAGCCAGCATCCAGCTATGAGAGTGAACGGGTTCTGTTTGTCTTCCTGGATTGTCTTCAGAAACATTGTTTCCAGTTCCATCCATTTACCTGAGAATTTCATAATGTCATTTTTAAAGAATGGGATAATATTCTTCTGTGTTTATGTGTCACACCTTCAGTAGACGGTGGACAGTGGACGTCTAGGTTGTTTCCAGTTTCTGGCTATTATGAACAGGGCAGCAACGAATATGGATGAGCAGGTGTTTCTGTAGTGAGGCATAGAGTCTTTTGGGAATACGCCCAGGAGTGGTGTGGTTGGATCACACGATCAAGTTTGAGCCCTTTGAGGACTCTCCGCACTGCCGTCCGTGTGGCTGTACTAGTTTGCACTCCCGCTAGCAGTGGACAAGGGTCCCCTTTCCTTCATGTCCTCACCAGCACCTGTTGTTGTTTGTTTTTTTGGATTTGAGCCATTCTGACTTAGGTAAGGTGACATCTCAAAGTGGTCTTAAACTGTATTTCCCCGAATTTATTAAAACAGACATTTCCCCATCATCTATCTTTATCATTTTTTTTTTGTCTTTTTTGAGACTCCAGCTGGCCTAGAGCTCACTATGTAAACCAGGCTGTCTCGATCTCACAGAGATCTGCCTGCCTCTGTCTCTTGAGTGCTGGGATTAAAGGTGTGCACGCCATGCCTGCCTCCTTTCATCAGTTTTTAAAAAAGATTTCTAAAAATAGTTTTAATTATGTCTGTCTTTGAATGGGTTTGTGTATGTGAGTGCAGTGCTAGCAGAGGCCAGAAGAGGGCGTCAGATCCACTAGTGCTGGGCTGGTGCTGAAGTTACAGGCAGTTATGAGCAGCCTTATGTGAGTGCTGGGAACTAAACTCAGGTCCAGCAGTACCCTTAACTTCTGAGCTATCTTTCCAGCCCCATCTCATTCATCTGTTTTGATTTATTTAAGGCTGAAATTATTCTACAGAGTGGATTTTTTTGTTAAGTCTAATAAATAACAGAAAATTACTCTTCTGCTTAGTTCTGACTCTTTTGGATGAGCTTTCTGTAATCAAAACTGTGATTATATATATATATATATATATATATATATATATATATATATATATATATATTTAGGAAGCTCTATTAACATTGTTATTTAAAAGTCTCTAAGTTGATTAGAAATATATTATCTGTAAGTCCCATTCTGTTTTATTTAGGTTGTGCTACCCAGATCCAAGGGGGCTTCCTGGAATCTTGGACTGGAGAAGATGCTGTGATGGTAAATTTCCATTTCAAGATTAAATGTTATCTAGGATGAGCTCTGTACCTGAGTCTTAATTTGCCAAGGTTGCCGAGTTCGCTGTGTAAAGGCCAATGCTATGAAAGAAGAATTTCTATTAGTAACATTTCCCAGGGAGAGAGGCCATGCCGTGCCTTCAGGGCTACCTGGGAAAGAACGGGTTTTAATCATACTGAAGCAGGGATGGAGGAAAGCACAGCGATCCAGGTCCCATATAGCAGGCTCCGTGGAAAGGCAGAGCAGGATGGGGTGGAAAGCAGAGGGCTAGTCATCTGACTCAGTCCAGCAGGCTTTGGGGCATAGGGACTGCTCCCTACCACCCATGGCCTATCCTTGAACTGAGCAGGCCAGAGAAATAGCACCTTCTGGAATGCACAAGCCAGGTGAGAAGTCTCTGGTGTGCAAATCCTGCTTTGTTTAATTTGTAGAGGCAAAGAATTTGTTCCCGGGGTTGGGGAGATGGCTTAGTTGGTAAAGTACTTAATGTGAAATATGAGAACCTGAGTTAAATTCCAGTGCTCATGTAAAAAACTGGGCATGGTGGTGTGTGCCTGTAATCACAGAGCTGGGAAGACAGAGATGGGAGGCTTTCCAGTGAGACAGCCTACTTGGTAAGCTCCAAGCCAGTGCAAGCCCCTTTCTCATAAAACAAGGTGGTTGGTGCTTGAGGAGGAACAATACCTGAGGCTATCCTCTGGTTTCCATAGTCCATATTCTTGTATACATGGACGTATGTGCACCCACATTCATGTGCTTTTGCACACATTACCAGGCCGTTGCCCCTCCACACAGAATCTAGGAGGTGTGGCTCTGGGAGTGACAGTCTCTCTCTCTCTCTCTCTCTCTCTCTCTCTCTCTCTGGAAATGATATGCAAACATCATAAGACAAGGAGATAAAAACCACTTTCTTACTTTTCTCGTTTGTTATTCCAGTCTTGTGCTTTCAGTTTGTGTTCTCTCCTAAAGTTCAGAGGGAAGCCCTCTGCATCTCTCTGGTGTAGTTTCAGTCTGGTACTAACAATATACACTTTCAGGTCTTTACTCCGTTCCCCTGTATCTAAGACTATGGAGCCCAGGTGATGCCATCAAGAGCTCCAAATGCTGGATATGGAGCTATAGGATTTGGTGTTTGTTGCTGAATTCTGAGGTTGTTTTTGTCTGTTCATTTTTTGCTATGTCCCTAAAGTTTTTTTGGGTGGATGGGAATGTTTATTCTGTGCCATTGTATATTGGAGTTGTACAACTTGACTTTCTTTTTATAGGAAATTGCCTATAAGAGGTGTTGAGTCTCAGATGAGGCTTGAATTTGGTGTTTTTCATTGTTGGAACTGCTAAAGACTTAGCATTGGACTGAACGTATTTGCATTATGAGATAGACTCGAGCTTATGGGGGACAAAGGGTGGAAGGTTATCGCAAACCACGGGGCAACCCAAACCTTTCCTTCCGTAAATTCCCTTTGTTGAGTACTTTGTCAAAGCAGCACAAAAGTGCACCGATAAGAGTTTCATGTAGTCCAGGCTGGCCTCAAGCTCACAAGGTAGCTGATGATGACTTTGAAGTCCCGAGTCTCCTGCCTCCACTTCCCGAGCTTTGGGATCACACACAGCCCCTGCTAGTCTATCTCGCTCATGTCCATCTGTCCTCCTCCTGCAGCCCCTCAGCTTTGTACCCTTTCATCCATCCTTCCATGCTTATTCTCGAGGCCCAGTGTTTATATTCTCCATTATCCGTTCTGAGTTAGTGGCCTGAATTGAGTTTTACTTTGGACTAAAGGTCAATCCTAATGTATCCTTCACTAATCCTAGTTGTTATATATGCATGAGATGTTTAAGCTGGACCCTAAGATTTGGGTGACTTTTTGGAATGTCCTGCCAGTGGTGTGTATTGACAGTCAGGTTTACACAGCTCATCTCCTCTCTCTCAGCGGATGCTCTTCCTCTACGCTTCCTGAGAAAGAGGTCATTCTTTTCATTTATTTTTTTCTTTCTTGTTTTTTTGAGTCAGAATCTCATATAGTCCAGGGTGGCCTGGGACTCACTGTGTAGCCAAGGATAATCTTGGACATCTGATTTTCCAGCCCTTCCCACCCAAGTACTGGTATCACAGTGTGTACTACCATTCCCTGCTCAAGAAGTTTTTAAAAAGCTCTTTCTGTTTCACAGTTAATCCTTTATTTTCTGTTAGTACTAGGCATTGAATGTAGTACCTGAAGCATATTAGGCAAGTGCTGTACTATTGAGTTACAGTCCAGCCCTCACAACTGGTACTTTTACTCCTGGAATTGCTTCATTACACACCCTCTGTGGTCTGTGCTCTTGTTATTCTAAATGTTAATTCTGCAAGTCTTGATTTACATACTTGACTCTCTCTAGGTTTTCTAAGCCCCTTGAGGCAGAGATTGAAATGGCTGGAATACAGCAGGTACTCAGGAATCATCTAGGGGGTGCTCAAGAGCTGTGCTGAGTCTGAATGAATAAAAAGAGGTTCTAGTAGGCATTTTACACAATGTGTGTGTGTGTGTGTGTGTGTGTGTGTGTGAGTTCTCTGTGAGCACACATGTGCACATACATGCGTGTGTGTGGACACCAGGAGTCAACATCTGGGGTCTTTCTTAGTAGCTTTTTACTTTATTTGAGACAGATTCCCTCACCAAAATTGGAGATCACCATTTTGGCTATGCTGCTCAGCCAGCAAGCCCCAGGGATCTGCCTGTCCCCCAGTGCTGGGATTACAGGCTCCCATGCCTGACTTTTATGATGGTGCTGAGGATCTGAACTCAGGTCTTCATGCTTGTGTTTCCAGCACTGTTCTAACAGAGCCATCTCCCTGGCTCTCCTGTTTTACATTTTACACTCACTCCAGGCCACACCACACCTAACTATCTCGAAGGCAAATGTTTTAGCAGCAGAGAGGGCCAGAATATGCCATGAATTATGGATTCCATTTTATCTTCCTTAAGAAATCTGAATATTTTCCCTGTGGGCGCTTGAGTGAACCAAATTAGCCCTATACTTGTCAACTTCCTAGCTCTCTTTGTGCTGCAGATGAAAGTCTAAGGAAGTGAAAACTGAGACTCTCTTGACCTTTTCAAGTCTTCAAATAATGATTTTCTAGACAGATAAGACTAAATTGGTATTGGATCTCAGTTTGGGAGCAGGGAGGGATGGCCGCTGAGGGGCTTCAGTGTGTTCATTTTCTCCTTTCTTGCTCGATGGAGGAAATTAAAACCCTGATGGTCAGATTAGGTGGTTATAGGCCTCTGCCCCTTGCCTGGTGCTCCAGATGTGAGAATGGGCTTATCTCCAGGCTCGGGCAAGGAAGTCGATGATGGAACACTTGAAGAAGTAACTGAAGTAATTAGATCCTTAAACCAAAGGTTTTCTGAGTTGTTTTTTAAAATAGAGGGAAAAAACTCACAGCTATAACTTAAATGAAGGCAAAAGGGCCATCACCCTCACACTGAACTTCTCACCCACAGGGCAAAGGGTCACCTACCTGTAATAGAGCAGAGGTTGCTGTCAGCCCCACCCCTGTATGTATCAGTGGACTCTCCTGTGATTGTGACTGTTAACCATTCCTGTTAGCTGAGAGTCTGCAGGGGAGCCATGTGGAAGCCAGGAGACACCCACCTGGTAGCTGATACCTATGTGACTTTCATCCAGGTGCTTGGCTGGGCTGGAGATGCCTCACCAAAGGTCAGGTAAATCTTCAAGGGAGGATGCTGGTAAAGTTTTGAGCTCAAGGACTACGCCTGACACCCATATCTGTGACATCACTCGGGGGGTAAACTAACTGATGCCACTGACTGAATTCCCAAAAAAGCAAAATCAGTACTACAGAGATAGCTTAGTTGGTGAAGTGCTTGAAGAACCTACATGAAGGAAAGCTGCGTATGGTATCACACACCCGTGATCCCAGCACTGGTGAGAAAGAAACAGGTGGATTCCTGGGACTTGTTGTAAAGCCAGCCTAGCCTACCTTGCGATTTCTAGGTCAGCAAGAGATCTTGTTTCAGGAAACAAGGTGGTCGGTGTAAGATTTGGTTCTGAGACCCAGCAGAAACAAATGAGACTCTGGCTTGGGAATTAACAGGACATTTATTAAAGGAATGGGCTAGCTCCTCAGTTCTCGAGTGAGGAAACTGGCCTGCTCATCTTGGGGGAACGGGATGGCGTTTTCTGGGCTCGGGAAATGAGGAAGTTGGCCTAGCTTAGCCTCCCCGGGTGGGGAGATGAGGAAGTTAGCTTGGGCCTAGCCTCCCAGGTCAGGATGAGGAGACCATCCCGTCATCTTGGGGGATCGGGCTGGGGGACCCGCCTGGCGTTCCCCGGGTTCAGGAAATGAGGAAGCTGGCAAAGCCCAGCTGGTCAGTAGACCATTTATGGAGAGGGGTTCCCCATTGATGTTCAGAGGAAACAGTAAATATCTGGCCAGGAAGCAGTCCCTTTTCACAGATACTTGTGGACTCTGGAAGTTTGGCCGGAGTCACCAAGGTGTCTGTCAGTCCTGAGTCCTGGAGCTGCTGGGAGGTTTCCTTTCAGTCACGACTTACAGTCAGAGCCTGAGGAACATCGGCTGAGTTTGACCTCTGGCCTTCATATCCATGCACGCCCGCTGTCACCCTTGCACACTAGAAAATCAGTGACTGGGAGGAAGTCATCAAAACACTTGTAGTCTGCTTTTCTTTGAGGCCAGGGTCTCTTCAAGGCATTCTTATTAACCACAATTAGTGAATAGCCACTTATTGGATACCTTAATGTCTTAGAGGAATGGAAATTGATGGGGCAGGTAGAAAATTTAAGTGTCTAATTTTATTCATTTTAGAGGTGGACATAGTTATAGATGTGTATTCTCTGTACCTGTTCTTGTGTAACTAATCCTCTTAAGAAATGACTTTGTGAGGGTATATGCTTATGAAGCAGGTGTCTGTGGAGGCCAGAAGGCTTCAGATCCCCTGGTACTGGAGTTACAGGTGATTATCAGCTACCCCATGTGGGTGCTTGGAACTTAGGTCGTCTATAAAAGCAGCAAGTGGTCTTAACCACTGAACCATCTCTCTTGAAATTGAATTTTAAAAGTATGTTTGCATACACTAGCTGCTCACTGGTACATGAATGACAAAAATTAAAATCAATAGTCAAGAAAAGAGCAAGCGGTTTTTGACAATGACAGGAGATATGCTTCTTCTGGGGACGCTGTATCATTGTCTTGGAGAGAAGAGGTACAGCTATAATAAGAGCAGAACTCAGTATACCCGAGCATTGTTATTACTCTGCATTTTTTCAACATTTCTCCTGGATTACATTTGGAGCTATGTATAGGACTCTTGCTGTTTTATGCTGGAAAATCTGTCTCCCATGCTGATAAGATTAAAGAGCTTACTCTTGTGATGCTTAGCCAGCCAGTAAACCTGCAATCAGGGTGACACCTAATTCCTGATTGTGGGGGATTGAAAAGGAGGGTGACAGCAACTTCTAGAAGCCCCAGAAGTAGCTTAAACAGCAGGGAGAAGAGTGGCAAAGGATGGGAGTCAGGAGATGTGAGGCAAAGTTTATCACAGCTCCTCAGCCTGCTGGGAAGAAGCAAAGGACATTTTCACGCATTCCAGTCTATGTCCCACAGAGCATCAAAGGGAAGGAACTTTGGCAGCCATCTGAACGATGGACTGGGCTCTTTCAGACTCTATTTATCTTGTTTCACTTAGGGAAGACCAGCTGTCCATCACCAGGTATTTTACCTCTAGACAAACAATGGACTACCATACCTAGTTCGCTTATGATGACATCATATTGACTCATGTTAGGGCTCCTTGGACATGAGATTATTTTGCAACTGTCCTGGCAGGAATGAAGATATTCTAGAGACACCTGTGCCCCTTCCTTTGGATACCAGATTATTGAAACAATGAACCCCAAGAAGTGGGTATTTCCTCAGGAATCTCATCCTGGGAAGGAAAAGGCTGAAGCTTGGTGATTCCAGCCAGAGGGAGAGCTTGTCTCCTGGAACGGTATTTCACGTAGTTCTGACAACTTGTCAGATCACCTTGCAGGAGAGACTAGAGCTAAGATACCTGGGATGACCAGACTGCACCTTGACCAGTCTACTCTTAGTCAAGATCACTTTGATTGATAAAATTGTTCAGTCCAAAGCCAGGATCAATGCTCTCACTGTTCTTAATAAGGTAACTTCTCTGGTTATTTAGAAGCAATCTGAACTGCTTACCTCTCCCCACAGAACTGAGGATTGACCCAGGGCCCATCTCATGCTAGCCAAGTGCTCTGAGACTGAACTATATCCCCAGTCTAGTTATTTGTTCAACTTAACAAAACATTTACTGGAGTCTGCTCTAGGGGCTCCACTGAGTTACAGAAATGTGCTCCACAAGGACTGCTCTCACTGTTGCAGAGAAGAAAGTGTTGATGGGGTGGCCAGGGCCAGAGCAGCCTTAACAAACTGGGTCCAGCCATCTTTCTTCAGTAGGTTAATTGAAGAGACAAGTCATAGTGAAAAGTAAAGAAAAGAGATGTGTTCAGTATGGTCACATCAGAAAGAGAAACAAAGACATCCAGTGACACCTCCCAGTCCATCTTCAGGGTCCTAGTATGAGACTGGGTTTAAATCAAGGGTAGGAGGTAGATGATATTTTAAAGAGATAAGAGCGATAAAAACTGGAAATTAAAAAATGCTGTATGGAGAATAGAAAAAAAAAACAGAGCATGTTTGAAAGGGAGGCAAAGAAGAAAAGTTTCCTTCCCTATACTACTTGGAGAGATACCATTTCACAAGCATTCTAATTACACTACTGCCTACATTAATACCAAAACACCTGACAGAAGCCATAACCTGAAGTGCGTAGTGGAGACACCTTTTCCTGAACTATGCCACAGAATATGAAACTGAGAGAAACATGTTCATTCTACTAATTAACAGAAAATAGATATGAAGCCCCAGGCTCAGGAGCCTTTTGTACATTTTAAACATTCTTTAAAGGACAGTAGAGATGGCTCAGTTGCTTTGTAAGTATAAGGTCCTGAGTTTGAATCCTCAGCACCTAAGCAAAAAGTCAGGTATAGTGGTAAGATATTTGTAAATCTTATGCTGTGGCAACAGAAACAGGTAGATCCCTGGGAATTGCTGGCCAGCAAGGTTAGAGAATTGGTGAGCTTCTGGTTCAATGAAGCATGTTCAGAAAATAAAAGGGAGAGGGATGGTGGAAGACACCTGGGTCAGCCTCAAGTCCTCATACACCCGCTCCACACACATTCTTTTAAAAACATCAGTTAATTGTGATATAAAATTGTTTAACAGAACCCCAAGGAAAATTTGACAATAAATTTCCTAATTGCTGTTTTATTGTCAGAAGCAATCAAAATAGCAAAACTAGAGAGCTGATTCCATAAACAAACTCCACGAAGAAACAGGCAATTGAGTTTTATCAGTAGCACATCCTGCCTCTTTAAGAACGACCAGCTTCGTCTGTCTTTAAAACATTTCACCTTATCTACTGTTCCATGAGTTACAAATAGAGCAACGATAAGCTGGGTAATTACGGATGCTGTAGATTCAGGAAGGTTTCCATGGCTGGAGTCGATGGTCGGCCTCATCTGTGGCCATCACACTGGGCCGAGTGTCTTTCATGATGAATTTCTGAGGATATTGGTATATCTTTTTCCTCTGTGCACAATAAAGGGAAGTTGTATGGAATAAAGGTAATTGCAGAGGTTCTGGTAATAACCCCGACAACAAGCCCCCACTTTCTAAATCCTGATAGCTGTACCCTTAGCAAGTCACTTAACTGACTTAAGCCTTTGGCTTCTCTGTCTGATAATGCTATTACTACCTGCCAATGGCTATTCCTAGGGGTAGATATATTATAATAATGTGTCAGAAACACAGAGCACCAAGTAAAAGACACCCAAAAGACTAGCAAAATAAACAGAGTTACTTCTGAACAATGATACAGTCCTACTAGCCAGAATGCTGGAAGAACAGGGTACTACTGAAAGGACAAGATGAAATATTGACGTGGTGAATGGGTAATTGTGAAAATATACAGTGATGAGGGCTAGTGAGATGGTTCAGTGGGTAAAGGCCAAATTTGGCAGTGGGCTGCCAAATCTGAGGACCTGAGTTCAATTCCTGGGACACATAGTGTGGAAGGAGGAACCAACTCCCCCGCCAACCACAATACATATATATGCATATATAATTGTACATGTGTACAATCATAGCTGAAATCATAATGTATTTTTTTAAGTTTTTGAGATCCTCCCGCTTTTATTTCCCCAGTCTTAGGCTTACAGGCATGTGCCACCACACTCAGTTTATGCTGTTCTTTTAATGGCAAAACAACATAAAATTTAGAGAATTATTGTTATTAATAAGATTAATAATAATTCACATGTCACAATCCCAAGGCATATCTTTTTGCTCCTTCTAATAGTTTTCTACCTATGATAAGCTTGTATTCTCCTCTGAAATTTAGGAAAGAGTCAATAATTATTCATGATAGAATGACTCCTTTGTTAAAGAGCACACGCACACGCACAAGCTCAGCTCACTTGCAACATCAGCAGAGTCCGCTTTCTCTCTTTACTGCAGCCTGCGTAGCTGAAGCACAGGATCCTGCTTGCCTGTTAAACACACTTTTGATAGATCCTTTCCATTGTCTTGTGGGGGTCTGAGCTGTATGTTGGTTTTCTGAAAAAGGCAGGGGTGTGCTTCTCTGAACCATGTCCTCAAGAGAAGGGACTTCTGTTTCTAGATGTAGAGACTCATCTCTCTCCCACTCTCATGTGAAGATGAAGGGGAATCACTTTTGCAGATGGGTTGGGCACTTGCTTTAGCCTAATGAAAAGAGCACAGACTCTGAACTATCCAAGTGCAGCTTATCCGCATTGAGCACATTGATCCTAGGTTCTATCTGTGGCCATTACATGCAGAATTTAACCTTGTTTGCGACTTTGACTTGACTGCGGTTGAGGGGCAGGCCGAGATCTCTGAGCATCCCCACAGGTGGTGTATGCAGAGGGGCTGGACGTGCCGGAAGGAAAGAGCTGCTTGTCTGTTGATTTATTGCTCTTTTTCCTTGGTGGCTCTTCTGCTAAGATTTCCGAGGCTATGTGAGAGAGGCAAGAGGAGAGTTGAGGGGAACGAATGACTGAAAACAGCACAGCAGGCTGACCTCCACCATGGCTGGGTTTTTGCCCACGTGGGTATTCTATGGCTTACAACTTATTCCAACCCTTCTCCTTTCTGTGTCCTTCCCCAGCTCGGGTGCCATGTGGCTTTTCCTCTTGGGTGTTATTTCTTGTACAGTGGCCGTGATAAACAGCAAATCAAAGCCATCCTTCTCCAGGCCAGCAGCTTTCTACTGGCTATGAAGGCACATATGTGAACTTCAATACACAGGATCTCCTTTCTCCTCTCCTCTTTATTTGCCCTGGCTTTTATGTCAGTGGCTGCCCGTTTTTCTCCGCCAGCACCCTGTCATATTGCAGGACTGCTCTCTTTTCTTAGCTGTTTTCTCTCACTGCAAAAGCAGTATGACAATTAAAAACTTGGTATTTTGGAAAATTAGGAAACAAGTAAAACAAGACGCTATTCTGAATCCCTCCGCTGAGAAAAACTATCCATTTGTGCCTTGTGGTATTTGCATCAGACTTTTTCCTGTGCATGCATACACATACATATATACGCATATATAATTGTACATGTGTACGATCACAGCTGAAATCATAATGTATATTTTTTTAAGTTTTTGGGATCCTCCTGCAACTATCTCCCCAGTCTTAGGCTTCCAGGCACGTGCCACCACACTCAGTTTTATTCTGTTCTTTCGATGAAACCCAGGGTCTCACACATGCTAGGTGAGTACTCTACCAAATAAACTATATTCTCAGACTCATGTATTTAATGTCTTTTAACAATATTAAAAAGTATTTTTCAATGTGTATTTTTATTGAATTATGTGGATTACATACAATGGATCTCAATCATATTTAAGCCCCCTCTCCGACTTGTATTCCCCCGTCCCCACCCGTAGCCGACCCACTGGGTTTCACACCATGTTGAAGCCTCTCAAGTCAAGTTTGTGTACTTGTATTTCTCTCAGTGTGAGTTCATCCACTGGAGTCTGTTCAGCATATCTAGAGTCACTCCCTTAAAGAAGATCAGCTCTCCCTCACCCCTGCAGTAATCAGTTGCCAACAGTTCCTTTGCTAAGGTTGGGCCCTGTTCCCCATTTTCCCAGTCCTATGCTGGGTTTTGTCTGAGTTTGCAAGGGTCTTGGCATGCTGATACCATTGCTCTAAGTTCATATGAGCAAGTTCCCAGGGGTCTGGAAGACTGTTTCCTTATGGTCATATATCACTCCTGGCTCTTACAATCTTTCCACTCTCTTTCCTGCAGTGGTCCCTAAGCCCTGGATGGGTTAGGTTTAATATAGGAGTCCTGTCCAGAGGTACATGCTCTATATACTCAATCTCTATGCTTTGACCATTTGTGGCCTTTTGTGTTTATTGCCCTCTGTTGCATGAGGAGACTTTGTTGATGAGAGTTGAAAGATGCATTGGTCTTCTCTCTACCCCTTCTTGCAATATGTTCTCTGAGTCTTGGTTGTTGAGCATCTCACAGGCACTTACAAATTTCTGTGTGTGACCAGTTGTAGAACTCTGTAATCGTCTCCATCTGTTGCAAAAGAAGCTTCTTTGATGGTGGTGACTGGTATACTTGTCTGTAAATATAAAGATCCATATTTAGCATACAGTAAAAAATTGTTTGTCTAGGGATGTGGCAGACATAGGGTTTTCTCTAGGATCTACAACTTCTACGGCCGTGCGTGACTGGCTATGTTTATAGTGCCACACATGAGTTCCCTCCCACTGAGAAAGTTTTAAGTCCAATTAGGTGAAAGTGCCAGTGCTACACCGATATAGTGTGCTGTGCTGGCCCTTGTTGTGGGTATTAGGCTTTAAAGCTAGGGTTGGACCGCTGACTGATTTTCTCCCTTAGCAGCTTGCATAGTGGCCTCCAGAACTATGAGAGCTGGTCTTCAGGGAGGAGGCCTCCAGGTCTGTTCTAAGCCCATTGCTCTAAGTCCTACGTTTGAGTATGTCCTGTCTTAAGCAATAGGGTCCTACCTTCAAGTTCTAGGAGGCATTCAAGGGCTGTGGTAATAGCTGGTGTCATTTTGGGAGTCTCCTGGACTACTCTGACCTACAACTTGAAGGGAAATTTCTTTTGCCTGGCACGGTTTCTTGTTATACAGCCTTCAGCTGTACACATGCCTTCATGTACGATACTGTATGTGTGTTTTTCAGTAGATTTTTGAACTAATACATTTCCCTCTGTTTTTTCACACCACATAATCATTACTTGTCTGTCATCTGTCTCTCCCTGTCTAGCCCTCTCTTCTTCCCCAGCGAGAATACCTCCACTTTCCCCATTCTCCCTTTGAAATGCTCGTCTTCTATCCTGCCCCTCCTGAGCTCTTTCCTCCGTTTACCGACATGGTTCCTTGTCTATCCTTCCCTTCTTCCTTCCCCATTAAATACCTCCATTTCCTCATTTCCCCTTGGTAACATCTGTCTCTTTCTATCTCTTTCTTCCTTCTTCTTAGGCTCTTTCTGTCCCTTTACCTCCATGGTTCCTTCACATTTTCCTGGCTCCTGTGGTTACATCAGGTAATTAAAAATATTTTTTAAAACTTTAAATTATGTGTGTATCCGTGTGCCTCTGTGGATTTGTGCATGGGAGTACAGGTGCAATTGGAGACAAGAAGAGAGCGTCAGGTCCGCAAGGCTGTCACATCCCGAGGCTAATGTGACTTCTTACTAGTTGCAAAATATGTATCCTTATATTTACAGCCAAGTATCCCAGACACCACTCATCAAAGAAGCTTTTTTGTATCAGGAGACTAATAGAGGGTACACAGCTGGTCACACACAGACACTGTCTGTGAATTGATCATGCCTAAGTGGCACATCTGCAGTACATCTACATGGAAGGCTCACACAACATAGAACAAGAAATAAAGAGGACACTAATGACTCTCCCTCATGCAACAGAGGGCCAGTAACACAAAAAGTTACAAATGGCCAAAGCATGGAAATTAGGAATCTGCAGTGTGTGGGTCCCTGGACAGGACTCCTATGTTAAATTTCACTCACCCAGGGCTCAGGGACCATTGTGGAACAGGGGACAGAAAGACTATAGCTGCCAGTGAGGAGATGCATGACTATATGGAAATAGACTCCTACAAGCTCCTGGGACCCTGCTCATATGAACCTATAGCAATGGTGTCAGCATGTTCAAGACCCATGCAAACTCAATCAGACAAAAACCCAGCATGGAATTGGAGAAATGGATAGATGACTCCAATCTTTACTGAGGAAATATTGGCAGCTGATTACTCTTGGGTGAGGATGAGCTAATCTTCTTAAGACGAGAGACTCTGGGTAGGCTGACTAGACCTTAGTGGATGAACTTGCACTGAGGAATGCCTGGGGACATTAACTTGACACAATAGTCCTGAACACAAATGACAGAATACATGAATTTCAGTGTGTGTGTGTGGGGGGGGGCGGCTGTGGGAGAATGCCAGCGGGGAAGTGGGTATAAAGATGATTAAGATTGATTGAAATGTTCTGTATGAAATATGCAATGATTCAATACAAATTTAAATTATATGTGTATCTGTGTGCCTCTGTGTGTTTGTGCATGGGAGTACAGGTGTACTTGGAGGAAAGAAGAGGGTGTCAGATCCTTTGGAGGCAGAGTTACAGGTGGTTTTAAGCCACTTGATGTGAGTGCTGGGAACTAAACTGGAGTCCTTTGGAAGATCAGCAAGTGCGCAAGTGCTCTTAACCACTGAGCCATCTCTTCAGTCATATTTAATGTTTTGTTTTTCTTTTCAATTAACGTTACAGTGTTTCTTTATACTCAGAAATCTTGTTCATAATTTTACAAACCCATATTATACTATGTGAACAATTTTAGTTTATTTAACTTTTCATTTATCATTGTCTCTAATTTTTCACTATCATAGATAATGCTGCAGTAAGCATCTTTTTTCCAGACATCCCTGCTGATTCTGCAGAAGTTAGGATGCATACTACTAAACATTTTTCTGGAAAGACCACTTAAATTCCTTTAGCCATGTGAGAGTTTTAATTTCATTAAACATCCTGTGTTATCTTTCCTTTATGGTGATGAAAACTCCAGAACTCACCAACTTATAAAGAGGAAGGATTTATTTTCTATCACAGTTTCAGAGGATTGAGTGCATGAATGATTCCTCCCATTTTGATCTGTGGCATGCATGGCACCATGGTAGAAAGCGCATGTGGAGCAAAGCTTCTCACATCTCGGTGTGTGGGAAGTAAAGAGGGAAAGAGAACGGGGTTGGGGACAGAGCATACCCTTCTGGGACTTCCTCATAGTGTTCTCTGTTCCACATAACCTTAACTGTCAATTTGACATGGTCTAGAGTCATCTGAGAGGAAAGCCTGGATTGAAAGATTTCCTAGATCAGCTTGGCCTGTAGCCATGTCTGCAAGGAACTGTCTTGATTGTTAACTAATCACCCATTGTGGGTGAAACCATTCCCTGGCCAGGTGGTCCTGGGCTGTATAAGAAAGCCAGCTGAGCATGAGTCTGCATAAGCCAATGAGTGATCCAGTGAGCATCATTCCTACGTGGTTTCTGCTTCAGGATCCTGCTCTTCTCTTAATAATGGACTGTGACCTGGAAGTGTAGGACAGGTAAGTCCTTCCCTTCTCTAAGCTACTTTTGGATGGAGTGTTTTTATCACAGCAACAGAAGGGAAACTAGAACAAGTCTGTGACCTGCTTCCTCCAGGTAGATGTCATACCTTGCAGTCCCCACCCTCCCAATAGCCACCATCTAGAGACCACGCTTTCATCAAGGACTTTTGGAGAAAATGTCAGATGCAAATTATCATATACTGCCTATTTTAGAAACTCAAGAAATGACATTTTATTCTTACTATGTACTTAAAAAAAACTAAAGTCTATTCCTCACACGAAGTGATAAGTTTCACCATGACATTTTCGTGCACGTGTATCATGCCTGACTTGTACCCATCCTGCACTGCTCCTTTTTGCCCTCTCACTAGTCTTCTCCCATGTAGTGCCACTTTTACTTTCATGTCACATATGTGTATATGCACACCTTTGATCCCAGCACTCTGGAGGCAGAGGCACGATGATCTCTATGAGATTGAGGCTAACCTGGTCTATATAAGGATTGCTAGGCCATCCAAGGCTACAGGTAGACCCTGTATCAAACAAACAGAAAACCAATAGTATACTTTTATTTATGGGCATGAATGTTTTACCTACATGTGTGCTATTTGCAAGAGTCCTCAGAGGCCAGAAGAGGGCACTGGATCCCCTGGAATTGGAGTTACAGATATTTGCGAATTGCCATGTTTGTGCTGGGAATCGAACCCAGGCCCTTTACAAGTGCAGCAAGTACTTTTAACTGCTGAGCCATTTCTTCAGCCTCATCTCTCTTAAGACAGTCTCATGTAACCCAAAGTCATCTCAACATTGTTACGTCGCTGAAGATGACCTTGAAGTTCTGATCCTCCCGCCTACCTCCATCTCCCAGTGCTGGGCTTATAAGTGTGTACTGCCATGTCTAGTTTATGTGGTGTTGAAGATTGAACCCAGCATTTTGCACACGCCAGGCAAGCACTGAGCCACTTCTCCAGCCCTTGATATTTGTTTTTCTGAGCCTTTTTTTTTTCAATTACGAAGTCTGCATGGCTTGCTTTACTTATTAAACACAAATGCCATCACGATGCTCTGATATTCCCTGAGTGTTTTTTAAGCATTTGTAAGATGTTCAGTATGTCCACTGCATTCTCCTAGCAGCACCTCACCCTTGCTTCACCTAAGAATCTGCAGGTGGAGCCTCTCTGCTGCTTGGTGCCCAGGAATGGGATGACGACAGACACTAAGTGGCACCACCATGCAGAGGCTGCCCTAGGTCTGTGCTGAAGACAATCTTGCAGTCACATTGCTTGTCTATAGACCCACTAGCTCTTTTGTTCCTAAACTCAACAACTGTGCTGTTTCAGGAAAGATGAAGCAGACACTGGGCAGGTTTGGGAAGCAGGTTGAATTTGGCTGCAACCTGGTCCAGAGGACTTAAAGTCTCAAAATCTGGACCCCAAAGAGAGAAGTTCTTACATACCTTGGGTAGTGGATTACAGCATAGGACAATCACATATTGGTTGACTAACAGCATAAAGTTATAAAAAGCAAGCAGTTTGTCTAGTTTTTGAGGAAAAAAACAGTAAAAATTTCCACCTGAGACAAACAGAAATGAGGCAGTGGCTGCAGCTAGTTGTACAGTGTTCTAACCACAAACATGTCAGCCAAATGTGGCTGACAGACAGGAGAAAGAGCAAGGGCGAGAGTGAGAGCAAGGCTAACATTTCTGTTTTCCTCGATTTTTCCGTTTTCCCACCAGACTCTGCATAGTGCCAGGTTGGCTAGATTGTGCATGAGGGATGTGCTCATAGTCTCGCGAAAGCAGCCTATTGTGACTGTCCTGGAAGAACTGGAGATGTTTTGAAGGGACACTTGTGCCCCTCCCTTTGGTTGTCAGAGTACTGAAACAATAGACCCCAAGAAACTGTAATTTCCCCAGGAGTCTCAAGAAGGAAGACACTGAAGCCCGGTATCATCCAGAGGGGACACCTGTCACCCAGAAACAGATGTCACAGTATCTGACAACTTGTCAGACCACCTCACAGAGACTGGATCCTGGACAATGGTGATCAGCACACCTTGACCAAGACTGTTCAGCTATGCTTAACTCCCGCCCTTTATTTAAGTCTAAATCGCACGTTGAGACCTGGGAGATGACCTGGAAAGTCACTGGACTCCTTTCTTCCCCTTCCCAGTGTGGCCGCATTGAATGCATTTCCTTTCTGCTTTTGACTCTTCCCTGTGTACCTGACCAGACCTAGCCAGTAGGGCTATGAGGACTCGGGCTCTGACTGTGACAACCCTGTTAACATCTTATCCGTTCCAACTTGGTGCCATACCACCTCAGAGGCAGCCGTGAGCTCGGGCCTCCCTAATCTGAGTGCCATTATCTGCTTCCTGAGCAGGTCTCTGGTTTTCTGCTCTTCTTCCAGCCTACCTCAAGGGTCTGGAGCTTAAGATCAGAGGATAGGGAAGGAACATGACATCAGAAGATCCAGAGGCTTCATATGCTAACAGATCCATCCGCTTCCAAGATCTGCCTCTCAGGGAGCCTTTGCCACACACTGAGGATGGGAGTGCTCCCTTTACATCTGAGTGCTGACAGAGGACTTTGGCTCCAGGCTTCACCATTTATAAACCTGGGCCTTTTGTGTAATTTGATTTCTTTAAGCCTCAGTTTCCTCTCCAGAAAAGAGGGATCATGATGTTGGCAAAGATCAGCTGAGATAGTCAATGGGAAGTATTTCATATACTATATAGTTCTTCACATGAAAATAGCCATCAAGAATTAGCCACAAAGCTGTTCAATCACAGAGACCGCAGGGCCTTGTTACACTGACATGGAAGTTCTGCTTCATAATGTGGAAACTTATTTCTTAAACAACTTATTTCTTGTAAAAAAAAAATCTGGAGGCTGGAGCTGCAGCTCAGTTCATTGAGAGCTTGCCTAGCATGCACGAAGCCCTGCATTCCGTTCTCAGAGCTGCATAAACCAGGTGTGTTGATGCACATGTATAACCTTAGTCCTCAGGAGCTCAATGCAGGAAGATCAGAAGTTGGGAGTCATCTTCTGCTACATAGCAAGTTCGAGGCCAGCCTGGGAAACATACACACATATGTACACACCCCTCAAGAAAATAATAACAAACCTGTCTTTATTATTAAAAAGGTTAAACCTCCTTCAACTTTATTTACTATGTTATTTGATGTTTGGTGAAATGGCCTTCAAAAACTATCTAATTTTCTGCTTTATTTTTATTTAAAAAATATTTACTATTTTTATTTTGTGTATGAGTGCATTGCCTGCATGTGTGTAAGTGAACCCATGTTGTGCAGTGTCTGCAGAGGTCCAAAGAGGGCATTGGATCCCCCTGGACCTGGAGTTGTAGACAGTTGTTTGCCACCAAGTGGATGCGGGAACCAAACCTGAGTTCTCTGCAAGAGCCAGCCAGTGCTCTTAACCACTGAGCCATCTTTCAAGTACCCACTTTCTTTTAAAATTACACTTTGTATTTGGAGATACTGTGTTGATGTGCAATAATAAGAAATAATATCCCTAGAGAACTGGGCATGGTAGTGCATGCCTTTAATCCCGCACTTGGGAGGCAGAGGTAGGCAGATGTCTGTAAATTTGAGGCCAGCCTGGTGTATATAGGGAGTTCCAGACCAGCTGGGGCTACAGGGAGACTCAGAAAAGGAAGGGAGAAAGAAAGGAAGGAAGGGAGAGAGAAAAAGAGAGAAAGAAAGAGAAAGAAAAGATCCTTAGAAAGAAACAAAGATCCCCAGTGTTTATACTAAATCTGCATGATATATACGCATATGTAGTGTTTCAATCTTTCTCTTTGTTGTTCAGACTGTATAATATTTATGTTTCCAATTTCAAGGTTGTAATTCCTCTGTCCCCTCTGTTAGTCTGTTGAGTTCATCTGCTGAGTTTTATTTAAATGAGTAGAATTTTAATACTAAATTTTCCTCTCTGTTTCTATAGCTTCTGTAGCTTCTGTTTCTCCACTGAGATGTGTCATTCTCTTGCCAAATGGCTCTAGTTTTTTATTTGTTTCAAAGATTCTTAATTTTTCATTGATGAATTCAACTATGGCAGTATTTAAGTATCTGTTAGTGTGTTCATTTCAGCCGCAATCTTTTTCATTTTTTGTATTATGCTTAATGTGATGAATTTTTAAAAGTTAAAATTTGGACCTATTTGAGACTCTGGGTTTTTATTATATCTTCCGTGTTGGTTGCCTTTGTAATAATGGCTCTCTGAGGAGAGAGAGGGCCCATTTCAATTTCTATTAGGTAGGGATGGGAATCTTTTCCTGTACTTGTCCTTTCTTTACACCTGAAGGGGTCAAGTCTCTTTGTTACTGATGATTAGGGCTGGACTTTGTGTCCCTAAGAGAGCCAAGTGGACCAACAACGATTTGCAGGGAAGGGTGGTGCACCGTGTCACTGCTCCTATGTGGCCTCCCCTGGCAGAGCTCTTGTCACTACCGGGTAGTGATGGAAGTCCCGAGTCTCCGCTAGACCTCCTCTGACTCTGCTTGGCAAGAGGAGTGGTGATTTGTCATTGACCTACTTTAGACTTCCAAGTTGGTCTCCACTGACAGTAGGCATGGAGGACCTGGGAACCTCTCAGGATGATGGAAGTCTGGCTCCTAACTCTACCCTCTTGGACCCTGTTGGGTTTGTTCAGACCCCTTGTTTCAGTCTGAGAGGGTAAAAAGCTCAGTTGTTTTTGGTCCTTTGCTGTCATAGTGGTGCTGCATTTGTTTTTCTGTTGGTTTTGTTTGACTGGATTTGACTGATTCATTGAAAGCTATGTCTCCAGTTACGCTGCCCATGCCTTTGGTCCTTTAAAAAGGGCAATTAGGGCAATTTTAATATTTTGTCTGCCTTCATTGTCATTTCTAGGCTGCTATTGTATCTGGAATACAAGAAACAGAAAGAAAACTCAGGCAACTCATAGTCACATTGTGCCTTGGGTCCTGAGGTCTCTAGTCCATCTCCTTTCTTCCTTCCATCTTTCAGTCTGCTTATGTGTGTTCATTTATGATATACAGGATCTTTAGCTGTATGCTAGTCAACTTCTTGTCACTGTGACAAAATACCTCAGGTAATTAACTTATAAAGAGGAAAGCTTTATTTTGGTTTACAGTTTGGGAAGTTTCGATCTATGTTTCATTGCTTGGCACCTGTGACAAGGCAGCACCTCCATGTCGCCAGGAAGCAAAAGAGAGAGAGGAAGGGCCTGGTGCACCCTTTGAGAACACACCTTCAGTAATTAGAAGATCTCATGCTAAGTTCCATCTCTTAGAGGTCCCACACTTCTCAACAATGCTAAGCTGAGGACTGTTTTTAACACATGACCTTTAGTGAAGATGTTTAAAATTTTATTTTATTTTTAAAATTTATGTGTATGTGTGTGTGTCTCTATGCGTATGTATATGTGCACATATATGCTAGGGCTTCCTGTAGCCCCCCCTCACCCCAAACAGGAATCCATGCATTCTTTCATTCGTGTTAAAGTCTATTATGTCAAGTTAGTGTCCCCAAATGACCTCAGTGCAGGTTCATCCACTGAGGTCTAGTCAGCCTTCCCACAGTCCCTCACTTTAGGAAGTCTTGCTCCTCCTCATCCAACAATAAGCAGTTACCAATATTTCTTAGGCAAAGGTTGGGGTCTGCTACCCATTTCCCCATGCCATGCTGTTTTTATTTTCCTGCTTGAGTTTGCATTGGTCTTGAACATGCTGAAATGATTGCTGTAGGTTGACATGAGCAGGGTCCCAGGAGCTTGTAGGATTCTATTACCGCATGGTCACACACTTCCTCACTAGCTCTTACAGTCTTCCCAATCCCTCTTCCACAATGGTCCCTGAGCCCTGGGTGAGTGCAACTTAATATAAGAGTCCTGTCCAGGAACCCACACTCTGCAGACTCTGTCTCTGTCCAGTCTTCCCTCCATGCCTTCCCTCTTTAAAGTGTTCCCATTTTTCCTATTTCTTACTTGATAATACCGGTCTCCTAAGGCTCCACCTCTCTTGAGCTCCTTCTTTCCCATAATTCCGTGCATGACACTCCCTCCCCCTTCCATTTAAATGCTCCCTTTTATCCATTTATCACTTAGTCACCCCTGCCTCCTATAATTCTTCTCTCTTAGGCTCCTTCTTTCCCTTTACCTCATTGGTTCCTTTCCAATTTCCTGGTTCCTGAAGTCACATCAGGATATATACTCACATAAAAGTTTTGGTGCCAGGATCCACAAATGAAAGAGAACATGTTTTTCTTCACTTAGCATAATAGTTTCTAGTTCCATCCATTTACCTGCATACATAATGATTTCATCATTCTTTACTGATGAGTAGAATTACATTGTGTAAATGTACCACACTTTCATTATCCACTAGTCAGTTGAGAGACACTTAGGTTGCTCCCATCCCTTAGGTATTGTGAAAAGAGCAACAACAAACATGGTTGTACAAGCATCTCTGCAATAGGATAAATCCTTTGTATATGTTGAGAAGAGGTAAAACCAGGTCAAATGGTAGGTTCATTTTTAGTTTTTTAAGAGTTCACCACACAGCTTTCCATGGGAGTTGCATGAGTCTACAATCCCACCAGCAGTGAATGAGTGTTCCTCTTTCTCTACATCCTCTCCAGCATTTGATATAATTTGTTTTCTTGACCTTAGCCCGTCGTCTGACTGGATAAGATGAAATCTTAAAGTGGGTTTAATTTACATCTCCTTAATTATTAATGATGTTGAATACTTTTTAAGATGTTTCTCAGTCATCTTTCTTTCTTATTTTGACAACTCTCTGCTCAAATCCTTAGCACATCTTTTAATTGGATCACTTATTCTTTAGATTCTTTGATTTTTGGGTTCTTTATATATTCTGCATGTTAAGCCTCTGTCCGATGTGTCTCTGGTGAAGATTTTCTCCCATTTTGTGGGTTTTCTCTTCACTTCCTTGGTTGTTTCTTTTGCTTTATTGAAGCTTTTTAGTTTTATGTGGTCCTACTTGTTGATTACTGACCTTAATTCCTGAGCAACTGCTGTCTGATTTAGAAATATAGATTTCCTACATCTATATCTTGTAGGTTACTGCCAAGGTTTTCTTCTAACAGTTTCAGAGTTTCAGGTTTCACACTGAGGTCTTTGATCCATTTGGAGTTGACATTTTGCAAGGTGAAGATTAGGGTCTAGCTTCATTCTTCTACCAGTGGAGATCCAGTTTTGCCAGCACCATTTGCTGAAGATGGTATCTTTCCTCCAGTGAATGCTCTTGGCCGCTTTATTAAATATCAGGTGGCTGAAATTCCATGTACTCATGTTTGAATCTTCAATTATATACCATTGGTCTATGGGTCTATCTTTTTGTCAGTACCATGTGTTTTTTATGACTATTGCTGTATAATATAGTTTGAAATCTGTATAGTAATCTCCCCTTCATTGTTCTTTGTGTTTAGGGTTACTTTGGCTATTTGGGGTCTCTTATGCTTCCATAAAAGTTTTAAGATTTTTTTCTAATGCTGTAAAGAATGTCATGGGGTTTTTGATTGGGATTGCATTAAATATATGTATTTCTTTTGGTAGGATTTTTTTCACAATATTAATTCTTCCAATCCACGAGCGTGGGAGGTCCTTCCATCTTCTGGTGTCCTCATCATTCTATTTCTATTTATATCTAAAATTTTCATTTTAGAGATCATTAATGTTTTTGGTCAGGTTTATTCAGAGACTATTTATTTATTTATTTATTTATCTTTGAGGCTAATGTGAGTGGGAGGGTTTCCTTGAACTGTTTCTCCAGCTGTTTGTTATTGGTATGTATAAAGATTTTTGTAGATTAATTTTGTAACCTGCCTCTTTACTGAAAGTGTTAATCATTTCTAGGAGATTTCTGGTGGATTGTTTGGCATCTCTTAGGTATAATATCATATCATATGCAAAAAGTCATATTTTGACCTCTTTTTTTTTCCAATGAGTACTTCTTTAACTTTCTTCTCTTGTCTTACTGCTCTAGCAACAGTTACATTCACTGTATTAAAAAATAGTGGAGGTAGTGAATAGCCTTATCTGGTTCCTGATTTTAATGGGAATGCTTCCAGTTTTTTACGATTTAGAATGATGTTAACTGTGAGTTTTTTTGTATATAGCTTTAATTATGTTGAGATATATTCCCACCAGTCCAATTCCTTTTAGGACTTTTAATATAAAATGCATGTTGAAATTGGTCAAAGGCCTTTTCTGCATCTATTGTGATGACCATGTGTTTTTTGTCTTTGAGTTTATTTATGTGCTTTATGACATTTATTGACTTAAGTATATTGAACCACCTATGCATTTCTGGAATAAAGCTGACTTGATAATGATGAATGATCTTTTTGATTTGTTTACGTATATAGTTTGCATGTATTTTGTTGAGAATTTTTATATCTATGTTCCTTAAGAATATGGGTCATAGTTTTCTTTTTTGGTTGTATCTTTGCCTGGTTTTGATATTAAAGTGATCTTGGCTTTGTATAAGGAATTTGGGAGTTCCCCCGTGTTTCTACCATTTTAAATATTTTAAGTAGTATCGTATATAGATCTTCTTTGACTGTCTGGTAGAATTCTTCTGTGAATACATCTGGGACTGGGTTGGGAGTTTTTTGTATTACTCTTTCAATTTCCTTATATATTTTGGGTGTGTTTAAGCTGTTGATCTCTTCTTGGTGTAGCTTTGGATTCCTATATTTTAGATATACATCAATTTCTTTAAGATTTTCAAATTTAGTATTATGTAGGTTTTTAATCTATTCCCTTATAATGTTCTGGATGTTTTTGTTGTATGTTGTGATTTTTTTTCCTTTCATCTCTGGTTTTGTTGATTTGGAGTTGTTGTTTCTTTCTTTTGGTTAAGTGTCCAAGTGTCTATTTTGTTTATCTTTTCAAAGAACCAGCTCTTGGACTTATTGACTCTTTGTGTTGTTTTCTTTGATCCTATTTCATTAAGTTCTATGATTTTTGTAATTTCTTCTTGTTTGCTGGATTTGAGTTTCATTTGTTATTGCCTTTCAAGATTCTTGAGTTGCAATGTTAAATCATTTATCTGTGCTTTCTGAATTTTGAATATAGGTACTTAAGAGTTGGAAACTTGCCTCTTAGGACTAATTTCAACGTGTCCCAGAGCTTTTGTTGGGTTGCTCTGTCCTCATTTTGAAGTCCAGGAATACTTTTGTTTGTTTCTTAATTTCTCCTCATTCAGGAGTGTGCTCTTTAGTCTCCATGAGTTCGTGAAGTTACTAGGGCTTCTTCAAATGTTGATTGTAAGCTTTATTGCATTATGGTCCGATAGAATGCATGGAATTTTTTCACTTTTTTCTATTTTTTTGAGATGTTGATTGTAAGCTTTATTGCATTATGGTCCGATAGAATGCATGGAATTTTTTCACTTTTTTCTATTTTTTTGAGGTTTGTTGTATGTCCCATTATGTGGTCGATTTTGGAGAAAGTTCCACGGAGTGCTTAATAGCTTATGCATTCTTTGCTGCTTGTGTATGATATGCCGGATATCTGTTAGGCCCAGCTGATGTATGGTATTGTTTAATTCAGATGTCTCTCTGTTTATTCCTTGCCCAGTTGACCTGTCTAATGGACACAATGGGGTATTGAAATCTCCTAATTTAGTGAATTGGGATTAATCTTTGTCTTAGAGTCCTGTAGTACTCTTTTATATAAAGTTTGATGTACTAGGGGTTGGTCCATATATGTTCATGATTGTAATATCTTCATTATTGTAATATCTTCTTGGTTAATTGTTCCTTTGATCAGAATCAAGTGACCTTCTTTATCTCTACTGATTAGTTTTAGTTTGAAGTCTATTTTATCAGATATTAGAGTGGCAACTCCTGCTTGTTTTTGAGTGCCATTTGCTTGGAATATTTTCTCCCATCCTTTCACATTTAGGTAGTGCCTGTCCTTGAAGGCGAGGTTGATTTCTTGCAGACAACAAAAGGATGGATTTTGTTTCTCGATCCTTTCAAATAATCTGTGTGTTTTGAATGAGGAGTTCAGTCCATTATATCTAAAGTTATTATTGAAAATTTTGTATTGATTCCCGTCACTTTAAATTCCGTTTGCATCTTTGGTCTGTTTGTTTCTTTCTGCTGCCCCTTGGGTATAGTCATTCCTTTCTTCAGCTCTTTGTTTTGCTTCAAGTATTCTCTGAAGGATTGGTTTTCTGGACATGAATTCTTTCAGCCTATTCACGTCATGGAACATTTTTATTTCCCCTTCAAATGTAATAGACATTTTTGCTGGGTAAAGTATTCTAGGGTGGCATTTATGGTCATTTAGGACTGGGAATATTTGGGCTAGACTCTTCTGGCTTTCCTAGTTTGCATTGAAAAGTCAGCTGTAATTCTCATGAGTTTTCCTTTTTATGTGACTTGTTATTCTTTTGCAGCTTTCTGAATTTTCTCTTTATTCTGTACACTTAGGGTTTGTACTACATGCTGTGGAGAGTTTCTTTTCTGGTTCTGTTATTTGGTGTTCTATGTGCTTCTGGTATTTGTATGGGCACATCTTTCATTAATTTTGGGAAATTTTCTTGTGCAATCTGGTCAATACAATTATCCTGAGATTCTTCTTCTTCCTCTTTGCCTATGATGAGTAAATTCTGTCTTTTCATGGTGTCCTACATTTCCTGCATATCCCATTTCTGTATTTAAATTTTTTTTTCATAATCTTCACTTGAGTCGTCCAATTCTTCAGCTCTATCATCCAGTCTTGGTATTCTGTTTTCCATTCGTTCATTCTATTGGTGAGGCTTTCTCCTGTCATTTCAAATTGGCTTACTAAGTTTTTCACTTCCTTCTTCATTTCAGCCTGAGTTTCCTTTAATATTTCTCTCTCTTTTGTGAATGTAGTCAGAATGTTATCCCTATCTGTTTTTAGTTCTCTGGTTTGTTTGTTTGTGTGTTCTTTAAATTCATTGAATTCTTTGATCATGTTTATGATTGTTCTTTTAAACTCTCTGTCCTGGTTTATTTCTATAGGATTTTCATTACAGAACTCTTCTATAGGACTGGTGATGTTTGGTGGGGATTTATTATTTGGATTTTTCATATAATCTTTTCGTTGTGATTTTAGCATGTGGATTTCTTTTGTTGTGATTCTGATGTTAGACTATAGCTTTCCTTTGTTCAGATGAAGTCTGATTCTGTTTGTATACTTGATATGACTTTGTTGTTTTCTTATTGGGTATTAAAAGCTGGTTGGTCAAAGCTCCAGGATCTCGCTTTTGATTTTATATTGGAGGACCCAGATGGCTCTAGTCCAGCTGCTCCAGAGTTCCCTCGGAATCACAGGTTAGGTGAGATCAGTCACTCTTAGGCTCTCTCTTAAGGTCTGTATCCCTCTAGCCAACAGGCAGAGCAGAATTTGGGAAAATGGAATTCAGACTTTCTCAGGCTGTCTGCAAAGGCCTGGGCCCCTACTAAAGGGCCCAGAAGCCCAGCCCTGCAGCAGTGGGAGTTGCTGCAGATAGTGCTAGTGTAGGTGGATGGGCACAGTGTAAGAGAGCTCACAGCCCCCTAGGTAGAGGGTGGTCCAGAGATCTGGGAGGCTAAGAGTAAGTGTTCCTATGTCCGAGGCTCGATGGAGAACAGGATGTAGTGGGGGAATTTGGAGTTGCTGTGGTGGTAGGGAGGTTGATTTGCAGTGGGCAGCATCAGATTTACCAGGGAAGAAAGCTGGTCTCCGGAATCCAAAGCAAGTTGGGGGTGCAATTTGATGAGTTGTCTTAGGAACGCAATGGCAATTTAGGGGTGGGGACAGCTTGTGAAGGGTCTAACATGTTAGACTGAAAAATTGAGCTGGTCTGTGTGGGATTCAGAACATAGTTGGTGGATCTTGACTAAGAGAGTAGTCTCTGAATCTAGGGTGCTATGTGCAGGAGCTAGCCTATGCCCAGACTAGAAGAAGAACAGGATGTGTGTCTGGGGGAGGCTGGAGTTTACACCTCTGATTCTTTAGAACAAACTCACTTCTGCTTGTCAGAACACCAGGAACATCCCGATGTCCAACAAGCTGGGGATGTTATTCTTAGTCATCCATAATAGATTAAATTACCAGCTCAACACAACCCAGAATCACCTAGAAAGACATCCTCAGTAAGGGATTGTCTCTATTGGGTTGGCCTGTAGGTGTGTTTGTAGGGAATTATCTTAAGTATTAATTAATTGATAAAGGAATGTCCAGTCCATGCTCTGCAGCCCATTTCTTAGTAAGGAGTTCTGAACTGTGTAAGAGTAATTGAGCTGACTATAAGCAAATGAGTATACATGCATTCACTTCTCTCTGCTGTTGACTGTGGATGTGATGGGACCAGCTGTTTACAGTTCCTGCAGCCTTGGCTTTCTTGCTATGATGCACTTTAACCTGTAAGTGTAAGCTGCAACAAACCCTTTCCTTTCCCAACCAAGGTGATTTTTGTTATTTTATCACAGTGACAGAAGTGAAACCAGAACACCATTCACATTGGTTTAGCTGATGGATCATAGTGAGGTCTTAACAACTTGGATAGTCAGGGTCAGGTGCGGCAAGTCACTTTTCCTCTGGGAAAAGTACTAGAGATTGCCCTTTGTGGTTGAACGCTGCAAAAGTGGACTCACCTGGGACTCTGTGACTTTGGGTTTATAATTTATATATCACCTCTAGATAGCTGCTAGAATTTCTGGCTTCACCATCAGTGATGGCTGTCAGGAAGATTGTGACTTTTAGAACAGTTGTTTTTAGTAATTCTACCTCTATTTTTTCCTTCATTTATTTGCTCATTTGTTTTATTTTATTCTATTTTTTAATGTTCAGGTGTGTGTACATGTATGTACAAGTATGTGTGCTCTTGTGTGTGTATGTGAGTGCATGAGAGAGAGAATGAATGAATGAATGAAAGGACAGGGTACAGCCTTACCTAGCTGTCATTTCTTAGGCTCTCTCCACCTTGTTTGTTTGTTTGTTTCAGGATGGTTTCTCACTTGCCTGGAACTGAAGAGGCCAGGCAGGCCAGCCAGCTAACCCCAGGGTTCTATCTGTTTCCACCTTCCCAAGGCTGGGATTACAGGTACACACCATCATGCCTGGCTTTATATACTTATGTAGCGAATCATTTATTCTACTTTATTAATGTATTGAATTATTACATTATTATTTTCAGGAAGCACAAGGATGATAGCAGGTAGGAAAAACAATAGTCAATGCATTTGGTGCTGTGACGGAGAGAAACATGTGACCATCACAATGTAAAGCAGACCAGGGACAGAGTTAGGGAGGGTTTCCCAAAGGATGGCACCTAAGCTGAGTCTTGTTGAGCAAAAAGAATTAACCAGGTAGTGAGAGATTAGGAGAGTGCAGCTGACCATGGGATGGTGGGACCAGGGTGAGAGTATGGTGAAACTGGAGAGACAGGCGGGTTTGGGTGCTGGATGTCCTTATTTTCAAACCACTGAGACTGTGTCACAGGCTCAAGACCATGGGTGATCATGAAGACTTTTAGTGTTTTGGACAGTGTGTGTGTAAGTGTACATGTATTTGTAGAGGTCAGAGGTTGACACTGGGTGTCTTTCACTCTCAGCTTTATTTTCTGAAAAAGTCTCTCTCAGAGAATCTGGAGTTCACTGATTCAGCCGGACTGGCTGACTAGTGAGCCCCAGGGTCCTCCTGTCTCCATTTCCCAGAGCGGCGATTATAAGGCATATTTGGCTTTTACTTTTTCTACATGGGTTCTTGGGCATCAAACTACGAGGTCCTCATGCTTACTTGCCTCATGGCAAGTCGTTCACTGACTGAGCCATCTCCCCAACCCAGTAACTGTAAAAAGCTTTTGTGTAGGGCCACGGCATCGTGTCCCAGGGAGCTCACTCTGCCCCGTGGAAGAGAGTGTGTGTGGGGGTGTGTAACATCTGCCTATGCCAGCCAGTCTCAGAACAAGTCAGAATGTTCATCATGCCAAGACATTAATGCCTTCAAATGAACCCAAGAGCAGAATTTTGTCTGTTTGTTCCTAAACTGAAACTTGAGAGAAAATGGAAGAGAGCACCAAATTTGTGGTGAACCCTGAAGACATATTGCTTAGATGGACAACCATAGGCTGGGGCTTAAGATCTGCAGCCTTTCTTTCTTATAACTCACAGATAGCTAGGAGGTGTTAAAATCAGATAGATTCCTTTCCATCCATTTGTGTAAATAATAGGAAAGGCCCTTCTTCTAGATAATGAAGAATGAAAAAATAGCTGCTTTTCAATGGTTTGGAAAAATGATAGGAGCCACTCCAGAAAATGTATGAAATGAAAAAGTGGGAAATGATAGCCACTTCCTAGTCATTTCCTGTCTTTGGCTCTGAAGCCATTAAAATGTAAATCAAACTTTGAAACACCCAAAAAGAAATGGGAAAACACAGCACAGAGACTGCTTGAGGAGAAAAATTAGTGGTTTTCGGAGGGATGAGAGGTTAGGGTGTGTGTGTGTGTGTGTGTGTGTGTGTGTGTGTGTGTGTGTGTGTGTGGTGATTTCCCCCAGGAAACAGAACTGCTTTCATCAAACAAAGGAGAAAATATAAATTCTCTGTTTTCCCACTTCCTGAGGCTGACTTTAATTAAGGCAAGAAAGGGCAGAGAGAAATGATAAATATAACAAAACCCTGATCTGTGTGACGCTACCCGAGAGAGCACAGAGGAGCGGAGGACTGGTAATCATCATTACATGAAGGATGAGAAGTGTCAAGGAGGGAGGATGTCATGCGGATACTATAATGAGGCACTAGATGGGGGCGATGGTAGAATCCAAACACCTTTTATAACACCAGAGTGAAGACGCAGGAAACATGCTTGCACACAGGTTCTTTGCAGTTTGACAAAATTGATCTTAGACCGCTTCCTGTTTATCAACCTTAGGGATGGGGATGGAGCAGGTGGTACCTGCAGGGCAATGTCCTTGGCCAAGAGCTATTTAAGATTTTCCCTGAGGGAGGTGTCAGAGGAGCATTGAGAGATGGGTAATTCATAGTACAAGGGTCACATTTCAGATGATCTCAGGGCCAAGGGTCTGTGGGTAGAATATATCTTGTGGCAGGGCTAGAGATGGTACAGTGGGTAAAGTGTTCGCAGTTCAACTGTGAGGACCAGAATCGGGGTCCCTAGAACCCATATAAAAAGCTGGGTAGATGTGGAAACCTGTCCGTAATTCAAGTGCTCAATCAGCAAAGACAGGATTTCTGGGGCAAGATGGCCAGTTAGCTATCCTAACAGAGCTCTGAGTTTCCTGGGTTCAGCTAGAGACCACGCCTCAGTAAATAAAAAAGAAAGCAAGAGAGGAAGACAACAGATGTCAACCTCTGGCTCTACATGCATGTACACACATGTGCACCCTACACCCATACAGACCTATGAACACACATGTATGTACACACATGTACACCACACACACACATACACATGCAAAAAAAGAAAAGAAAAGATGCATGGAGCAAATGGTGGGCCATGGATGGTAAGCCCCCGTTTGTCCTTTGGGCTGGGTGACAGCATCCATGGAAGAGTAAGGACCATACATGTGAACCCGAGAAATGAATCAGGAATGGCTGAGAAGGAATAGAATTGGAACCGGGCGAGGAGAAGCCGAGGTGAAGTGCAAGCTCCAGGTCGGCAGATATTTATATCCTTGCTGTGAGTGTTAGATTTTAGCTTCAGTAGGTCTGATAGCAAAGGAAATCGTCCTTCAGTTGAGAGCTTTATTAGCAGGGTTATTAACGTCATGCCATAGACAGTGTGATGGGGTTCTGAAGGAAGACAGAGACAGAGACATAGAGAGACTTCATTCCCACAGGACAAAGGAAATGAAGTTCTTTGCCTGCTCTTATAGATTTTTGATGGAGGGAGAAGGTTCCACACCATGTGACTTAGCCTGCATACTAGGAGTCACGGGGGCACTGGGGAGAGCAGTGGTGGGAGTGAGGAAGACAGTAGATGCCAGCAAGGGCTGAGCTTGTCTGTAGTTCCAAGGTGAGGGTGAGACTCTGGGGCCACAGCAGGTGTCAGTTAACTCTGTCTGAAGAGATGTTTCAGATTTGGCTAAATCTCTTCAAGGCTGTGGATGACATTGTTATATGGTTTGTAACCTAACAATAAGCCCATCACCTAGAAGAGAGTCTGGAGATGGTAGATGCTCTCTGAGTATTTGTTGTGAGTGACTGTTGTGTCAAGCATACTAATGTATGTTTTGACCAGTATAAAGGGACCCAGTTGAGAGAGGAAGCTGTTTGAAAGAAGCCACCTCGAAGGCTGAGCGTACTCCTACAGTCAGCAGTCTGGCTTCTTCAAGGTTCTTAGAAACTAGAAAATCTTTCTTTTGGATGATAGGAGCAACTCAATGCAGGATAAAAGCAAGGGGAAAATGATGTTCATGAAGAATGACTCGGACCCAGAATTGTTGAGCTAGAATAGGAAGTCTGAGAACCAACATCAGTCAGTGTTATTCTGTCTTAGGCCTTCCTCCTTCTGTTCCATTCCCCTTTATCTACCTGTGGTGGTTAATATTGATTGTCAACTTGACAGACTCTTGAATCATCCAAGAGATAAACCTTTGGGCATGTCTGTGAGTTCCTAGAATATGTTAATTGAGATGGGAAGACCTATCCTGACTATGGGCAGCATCATCCCATAGGCTGAGGTTCTGGACTGAATAAATAGGAGACAGGGAACTGAGCACCACCATACATCTCTCTCAGCTTCCTAACTTCAGATACAGTGTGACCAGCTGCCTCACATTCCTGTCACCATGCCTTCTCCACTACGGTGTACTGCACCCTCAAAAGTACAGCCTGAATAAACCCTTCCTTCCTTAAGGTTTTTTCTTTTTGTTAGTTTTTTTTCCCTCTGCAGTAATGAAAGGAAAGTATTAAATACATTACCTATCCACATTATTGTAAAGATAATGATTACCACCTGGAAAATGGAAAAATTAAGGACATAAGTGAGCTTAGGGTGCAGCTAAAGATTCCAGGTGCTTTGAAGAAGAATTTCTCACCAGCAGAGATTGTTCAGTCCTGAGATCTGATAGTTACTGGGGCAAGGTGGAGAAACTAGTCTAAAAGATGTTAGTTATACCCATTCTCCTGTCTCTAGGATGTGCTATGACTACATGTGGACTAGAATGTTTTGGGAGGATGTGGAAGCAAGGACTGCTTTGGAAAGTCAAAGTTTGCAAAGTTGGACTGGGAGGTATGTAGTGAGGATTAGGGGATGAAGTATTAATACCCTGTCAAAGCAAGTGAAAGCATTCCTTCTTGAATAGGCCAAAGAAGAGAGGATGCACATATTGGGCCCATTTGTGGTTAATTATTGAGTTACTGTGTATATATGTGTATAGTTGCTTTTTAGAAGTTTTTAGTAAGTTTGGGATATGGTGACAAAGATGTATAAAACGGAATTGGTCTGGGTAGTGTTGTGTGTGGATATGTACATGTGTATGTGCTTGTACATGTGCATGAATGGAACTAAAAAACAGGGGTCTTGGGATGGGTAAATGGCTCAGTGTATAGGAACCTTTGCTGTGCAAGTATTGGGGGACTGAATTCGAATCCTTAGCAACCAAGTGAAAAGTCTTGGGCACACCTGTAATTGCTGTTAGAGGTGAAGACAGGAGGATCGCTGTGACTTGCCGGCTGCCCGCCTAGCTCTGGATTCACTGAGAAAAACTCTGCCTCAGAGGAATAAGGTGGAGAGTGACTGATACAATAGGACTCCTGAAAGCTCATCTGGCTTCTGTGGATGCATGCATAGGTGCATGTGTATTTGCAATTACATACATATAACACACACACACACACACACACACACACACACACAAAGAGGGGTCTATAAAGTCAGATGCTACTAAAGTTCTTAGAGATCCTCCCCTTGGGTTTCCATAGAAACAAGGGAGGCCAGCTCTGAAACAAATGGCAGGAGACTAAAGAAAAGGGCAGAGATAGTCCCGTTAAATATCTTTTTATAATCTGGGTATTCTAGTACGTTTGTGAGGACAAGGAGGCTAAAAGAGTAATCAGAATTCTCAGAAATATTTTTATGCTTTTAATAAAAAGGGGGAAGGTGACCATTGTTTTGTTTTATACAGCTTCCACATGAAACCCAGGTTACTTCTAAGATTCTCTCTTTGATTTCTTACTTTGCTTCAGCCTGTGTACCAACCAGTTCTTGTTAAATATTTATGGACAAGATTAAAGACTTTATAAAACTTAGCAGCTGGCAGCTGTCCTCGCCTAAAGGATAAAGCAGAGAGTTTTCATTTTAATTGGATAACTGTGTGACCGAAATATCTAACCGCAAGGGAAATACAAGAATTAAAATATGTAAAGCAATTTTTAAAAGAGAAAGTGGCCTCTTACGTCTTGTAGACTCTATTTCCTTCAGTGGTTTTGTGTGAAGATGAAATGATGGCGTTGTCTTGTATAGTTTCCTGAAGTTGGAGATGGGCTTCCATGCCTTAGAGTGTCTCCTTACAGCGTACAGGTAGGGAGCACACCATTGCCCAAGGGTAGTGACATCCTCACTCATCCCATTTCACTTCTAGGAAGCTTTATCACAGATATCCATAACCACGTAAACTACCAAATGCAGGGAGTAGGGGTGTGCACAGATCTGATCCTGGGTGTGACAAAGAGAGTTGAAAAAGAGAGCCCTCCCTTCCTTCCTTCCTTCCTTCCTTCCTTCCTTCCTTCCTTCCTTCCTTCCTTCCTTCCTTCTTTCCTTCCTTTCTCTCTCTCTCTCTCTCTCTCTCTCTCTCTCTTCTTCATTTTTGAGACAGTAAATGCCTGCTGTTTGATTCACCACCATCTTTGGTAATGACTGCTACCTGTAGCACAAGGGGCTGGACAATATTAGACCTGAGATTCTGTTAAAACCTAAAATTACTAAGTCAGGATTGTCAAGCAAATACTACAGCCAAATCCCATTAGCTGGCTGTTTCTACGTAGCACTGAGAACTAAAATTGGTTTTTGCAAACATTTAAAGTGTGTGTGTTTAAGAGGAGAATATAAATATGAACAATATTATCTGACATTGGCTTTATATGGTGTTCAGATATCCATATCTGGTACGTTTGTTTTGTTTAAGTTTTGTTGCAGCACAGACTGGCTCATTTGTTTAGGTCATGTTTGTAATTGTTTTCACAGTACAGTGACAGAGATGAATACAGGTGACAGAAACTATGGCCCACAAACACTGAAATGTTTACTGTCCCTGGTCTTTTGCTAAAGAAGATTGTCAACACCTTTAAGTTACATTATTGAGAGTCAACTTAAGAGATCCCATCATCACCGTTTGGTTAGTTTGTTCATTGAAGTTGTCACATTCTTAATAAGAATAGCGAGTGTATTTGTACAAAATGATGGTTAAATTATTGCTCTTTAATTAATTAATTAATTAGCTAATTTTTATATACATGTATGTATCTGTGTGTGCATACATTTGTGTGTGCTTATGTGCCTCTGCACAAGTGTGCACATGTGTATGAAGGTCAGAGGTTAATCTTTGATATTGTTCCTCAGTCGCCCTCCACCTTGTTTTTTGTTTTTATTTCTTTAAGTTTTTTTTGAGACAGGGTCTCCCTATAACCCCAGCTGGCCTGGAACTCGCTATGTGGATTAGGCTGGCATCGATCTCACAGAGCTCTACCTCCCTCTGCACTGGGATCAAGTGTGTGCCAGCATCCCTGACTCACCTTGTTTTTGTTTTGAGAGATGATCTCTTACTGGCCTGGAGCTTATCAGTTTGGCTAGACTGGTTGACCAGCCAGCTTCAGGCATCCTCCTGTTTGCCTCCCTAGACTTAGGATACAAATTTGTGCTACAAATGGGTTCTGGGGATTGAACTCTGGAAGTTGAACTTTTTGAAAGAAAAATTGCTTTTAAGGCAAGTACTTTACCAACCTAGCTATCTCCTCAATCCTAATTTTTGTGCCATTAATAAAGAAGAAAAATGTGATTTTCTCTAACAGATAAGACATCTTCACAGACCACTTTCTCTGGGTAACTTTTCTTCTCTTAGCTACACATGTGTGTTTAGCTACATTTCCTGAGGAATGGTGTAGGTATATAGCACGATACTTAGACCAAAGAGTTCAAGTTTATAATCTCTTATTACATTGGGTTGTGAATTGAATATGTTCCTCATGGTTCATGTGTTGGAAACTCAATTGCCAAAGCAGCACTGTTGAGTAGTGACACTGCTGACTGCTGGTTTAACATTTCACAGTCTTCATAAATAGCTTAGCACTGTTGTCACAAGTGAGTTCACTACCATGAGTGTGGGTTCCTGATAATGGTTGCCTCCTGGGCTGGAAAGATGGCTCAGCAGTTAAGAGCACATACTGTTCTTGCAAAGGACTTGAGTTCAGATCTAAGCACCCACATCTGGAAGCTCACAACAGCCTTTAACTATAACTCTGGGGAATCCAATGCCCTTTTCTGGACTCAAGTGCACATACCCATACACAAACTTATAAATTTTGAATCACAGCAAGGTCAGACTACTTGGATGTGTTTCCTAAAGCCCATGCTGGCAAAACATTCTCTACATTTCTTACAAGTTCTGTTTTAGTGGTTAGAGTTCTCCTTTATGAGATCCTATTTTTTAAAATAGAACACCCTCTGCTGTTATGGTATTGTCAGTGTTCCAGCTCTCTGTAAGGGCTGGTGTCAAGACTTAAGAGAGGACCCTGGAGACTTGACATCTCTAATGACCATCTGCTATGCTAGGAAGCTGCTTGCCTTTACTAGGTTACGTCTGGGAATACCAGCTGCTATTCCACTGGTGTCAGAGTTAATTTCCATTCTCCCATGGAGTCTCACTGAATGCCTCCTGCTCTTCTTCTTCTTCTTCCTCCTCCTCCTCCTCCTCCTCCTCCGCCTCCTCCTCCTCCTTCTCCTCCTCCTTCATCTTCATGTGTATGTGTGTGTGCATGTCTGAGTGCATGCATGTCCAGACCAGAGGACATCCTTGAGTATCATTACTTGAGCTTCTGACCACCTTTATTTCTGAGACAGAAGCTCATTGGTTTGGAGCTTTCAAGGTAGTCTAAATTGTCTGGCCAGTGAGCCCAAGAATCTGCCCATCTCTGCCTCCTACTGCTGAAATTATAAGTGCCTTATTGACTTATTGACCACAACTGACTTATTTTAACATGGATTCTGGGGATGAAACTCAGGTACTCATGCATGCAAGGCTAATGGTTTAGTAACTGAGCCATCTCTCCAGCCATCCTTTATGTATCCTGAGATCAAGAATGGAGTGATCTCATATCCTGGCAGCACTGAGCATGGTCCCTTCTGAAGGCAAGAGACATCAGTTGAAGGATTATCTGGAGGATAATTCCACTCTAGAAATTTACCTCATCATGTATTGTGATGGTTAATCTTGTTTGTCAACTTGACTTGATTAGATCTGAAATCAACAAAGAGATCTACCTCTGAATAGGTCTGTATGGGCATCTCCTAGAAAGATTACCCGAGGGGAGAAGACTTGCCCAGGATGGGCAGCATCTTCCTATAGAGCCCAGGTACGAAGAGGTATAAGGGAAAAGCGGAGCTGCTGCCTTCCCTTCTCACTGGTGAGTGCATCTACCTGCTGCTGCTGCTGCTGCTGCTGCTGCTCCACCCACCCCTGACACTGGAATTCAGCATCTTCAGCCCTTCAACAGGGACTAAACATCAGTGGTTCTTCAGGAGCCCTCCAGGCCTAAAGCACCAGATTGGGACTGCTGAGGTATCCACCCTGTGTACTGAGCAGCTACCTGGTTCTCAGTATCTCCAGTGTCCACATAGACATTGTAGGACTACCCAGCCTATATTATGTAAGCCAATCTAATAAACCCCTTTTGTAATATATACTCATTCTATCCATTCTGTTCTACAGAACCCTGACTAATACAACTGTTTTCTGAGTGCCAGCTCCCTGTCGCAGCCTGCAAAATGAAGGCGAACAAATACACAGATATTTGTGTTTATTCTGGCAGCGAATAAACTGAAATGAAAACTACTCACGTTAGTTTTAAAGGGATGAATTAGTTAACTAGGAATGCCATTTTCTCTGTTACCTGGGTGAATCTTTTATTAAATGGTGTCCTGTCCCAGCCCGCTGGGACTCAACAGTGAGCAAGGACCCTAGGACACCTGAAATGATAAGGAACAAACAGACACACGGAACCTGGCCGCAAGGGAAGTGTCTTGTCAAGCCGCAAAGTTTATTGTTGTTACTGGGTTTAAATACACAAGCTTGGGGAGGTGGGGGCAAAAATGCACTTACACAGGATTGTGGTAACTACCAGAGCCAGAACCGTTGCTTAGGAGACATTATCTCTGACCTTCAGAGTCCACTGTGAATAACTATATGTTTGCCAGGAAAGAATGAATAGCTATGTGTTTGTTAGGAGAGATGGCACTAAAAAGAGAAACAAGGGCTTTGTGCTGTGACAAAGGTGTCGTCTCTCTCAGGCCTTCCTAGCTCAAGGCTTATCATACATGCTGGTGGCTACAGGGAAGATTTTTCCCAGGGCTGTTTTTCTCTAAGATGGAATCAAGCTATAAGCTGGCTATTCTCTAACCTGTGGCCTCCAACATCGTCCCACAAAGCTCTGCTCTTTCCCTGAAGAAGTGATGGAGGTAACTCCTAATGCTCCGTTACTGTGACTTTCCAAGTTCTGTTCTTGATACCCTTCCTGATCTCCAGGGAGGATCAAGGACATGTGGTCTTGTAGTGGAGGATGAAATAGATAGATTTGCATATGGCCAGTTGTGGTACACAGTAGTAGTCTCTGTCTGGTGCAAAAGAAGCTTCTTTAATGAGTGGTGACTGGGATACTTGACTGTAAATATAAGAATACATATTTTGTATTTAGGAAGAAGTTACATTAGTCTTGGGATGTAACACCCCTGGGCATTTCTCTAAGACCTCTGACCTCCTCAGCCATGTGTAGAGTACTACACATGAGTTTCTTCCCATTAGGTGGGCTTTGTATCCAGTTAAGTAGCCCTTGATTGGCTTCAAGATAAAAGTGCTAGTACTGCACCAGTGTCATATGCTGCATGGGTCCTTGATGTGTTATTTGGGCATGAAGCTGGTGTTGGACCACTGACTGATGTTCTCCTTTGGCTACTTCTATAGTGCTCTCCAGAGCTATGAGAGCTAGCCTTTAGGGGTTATGGCTTCCAAGTGAGTTCTATCTTCATTGCTCAAATCCTGTGTCTGAAGTATGTCTTGTCTTCAACTTCAAGTTCTGGGAGGCAACCAAGAACTGTGGTAATAGCCTGTGTAATTTTGGGAGTCTCTTAGACTACCCTGGCCAACAGTTCAAAGGAAGGTTTCTCCTGTTTGGCACTGTTTCTTATTATGTCGCCTTCAGCTATACACATGGACTCATGTAGAGATATTGTATGTGGAATTTGTCAGCAGGTTGTTAGACTAATATGACTCTCTCTGGTGTTTTACATTAGCTAGGCATTATTTATCTCGACTTTCTCTATCTGTCTAACCCTTCCTCCATTTAAAGTGTCCCCATTTCTCCCTTGATAATATGTCTCCTAAGGTCCCACCTCTCCGAGCTGCTTCTTTCCTTTTATCCCCACATTCCCTTGTATATCCCCAACCCTCCCCTCTTCCATTTAAATACCCCCTTTTATCTATTTCTCCCTTAGTAACACTTGTCTCCTGCTAGTCTTCTTGTTCAGATTCTTTCTTTCTCTTACCTCCCTGGTTCCTTTCCATTTTCTTGGTTCTTGCGGTTGCATCTGGATATAGACTCACATACAAGGATTTGGTGTTAGGATCCGCAAATGAGGGAAAACATATCTTATTTGTTTTACTGAGTCTGTAGCATAACAGTTTCCAGTTCCATGTAAATGTACTGCATTCATCTTCTTTACTGCTGTGTAGAACTCCGTTGTGTAAATGTATCACATTTTCATTATCCACTCATCAGTGGAGGGACACTTAGGTTGCTTCCATCCCTTAGCTACTGTGAAAAGAGCAGCAATAAACATGGGTGTACAAATATCTCTGCAATAGGATGCATTTGGATAAATTTCAAGAGTGGTATAACTGCGTCAACTGTAGGTTCATTTTTAGTTCTTAAAGAGTTCTCCACACTGCTTTCCTTAGGGGTTGCACGGTTTACAGTTCCACCAGCAGTGAATGAGCAGCCCTTTCCCACATCCTCTCCAGCATTTGGTATCATTCGTTCTCTTGCTCTTAGGCAGTCTGACTGGGGCAAAATGAAATCCTAAAGTGGTTTTAATTTGCATTTCCCTAATTACTAATAATGTTGAACACTGTTAAAGGTGTTTCTTAGCCATCTTTATTTCTTCTTTTGAGAACTCTCTGTTCAGATCCTTAGTCCATCTTTTCCTTGTCACTTGTTTTCTTGATTCTTTGTTTTTTGAATTCTTTATATATTCTGGATGTTAAAACTCTGTAAGATATGCCATTGGTAAAGATTTTCTCTCATTTTGTGGGTTTTCTGTCCACTTCCTTCGTTGTTTCTTTTGCTGTGCAGAAGCTTTTTAGTTTAATGAGGTCCTACTTGTTGATTGTTGACAATTCCTCACCAACTGATGTCTGATTTAGAAAAGTCATTTCCCACACCTATTTCTTGTTAGGATACCGCCACTGTTTTCTACTAACAGCTTCAGGTCTTTGATCCATTTGGAGGTGACTTTGTACAAGGTGAAAGATAAGGGTCTACTTTCATTCTTCTACAGGTGGAGATGCAGTTTTGCCAGCACCATTTGCTGAAGATGCTATCTTTTCTCCAGTGAGTGTTCTTGTCCCCTTTGTCAAATATCAGGTGGCCGAAATAGCATGTACTCATGTGTGGGTCTTCAATTATGTTCCGTTGATCTGCAAGCTGAATTCAGGCTTTCTCAAGCAGTCTGCAAAGGTCTGTGCCCCTACTATATGGTACAGAAGCTTAGTACTGCATCAGTAGGAGGGGCTGCAGAGGGTACCAATATAGGGGGATGGGCACAGTGCCACTGAGAGAGCACATGGCTAGGCAGAGGTCAGGGGGTAGCTCCGAGATCTGGGGTGGGGCTGGGGGCTAAGAGCAAAATAGGCCTCTGCTCAGTGCTAAGAGAATAGGATGTGGGATTGCGGAGTTTGGAATTGCTGTGGCAGGAGGGGAGTGGAAATGCGATGGGCAGGATCATATTTAGCAGGGAAGACCAGCTCATATAAGAGTAATATTTTTACCCCTTCTGTGATGAGCCCTAGAAGCAGTGATGTAAGTGTCTTGTTTAGGGCTGAGCATTCAACCGTTACTTATCTTTAGCACTTTGAGCATCCATGAGTCTCTGCATTTACCTCTATTTCTGCAAAGAGAATCTTCCCTCATTAAGGCTGAGAGTAGGATTTGCCTGAGGGTATAGACATAGATATTTAGAAGGCAGTTTAACTCTATGTCAATTTAACTAACAATAGTAGTGAGGACCTGTACTCCCATCATAGTCATAATTTTTTGACTGTGCCATGCAGAAGTTCCCTCCAATAGACCAGGACTCAAATCTAATCAAAGAGAAGTTGATGACACACAGAACACTGGAGAAGTGAGTAGTTTTGTCTTGTGGTTCATGGGGTTCACAGCTGGGTAAAACACCTCATACCTTTTCTTGCCCAGCAATGTGAATAATACCTTCTTGCCCTATGAAAGCTAGCCAGCAGGCAAGAATTTCCTAGTTTGTTTTCTTTATATCTTGCAACTGACGTATACTGCTGTCTTCAGAAATAAGGTCTTATCATGTGGTTCTGCTAGACAACCAAGAATAATGACAAGAATCTGTATTGTTTTGGGGGTCTCTTGGGCCTTCTTCACTAAAGTCACTTTTGATGACAAGAATCCATATCAGCTCAACAGCTGAAATGGGTTTATTCACTCTGCAGGTGGGTAATGTAGACATTTGGGAGGTAACTGATATAAGGAAAAATTTGAGAAGTATTTTTCCACTCCCTACTTCACCCTTCCTCACCACCGCATCTTCTGGTTTTATATTGTGGGCAGTGGTATTAGTTAGCTTCAGTTTGTCTCTGTAGCAAAGCTGTTATCATATCATTTTAGGCATCTATATCAGAATCATTGACATAGCAATGCTGGGTGGTTAGAACACATGGTAATGTGGAACACAATGTGTGTCTAGGTCTTTGATTATTGCTTCATGTATAGTATGGGCTGAAATCTCACTAGGATATGGTTATTCTCTCCATCTGCTCTGTAGGCACAGAATAATGATACAACTCAGGTTGAGCCTTAGCTAGGTGACAGGCACTGTTCAAGCACTTTAGAGTTATTATCCTACTGGATTCTCACAACCCCATCCATTTTTGAGATATGTAAATAGGTAAAGAAAAGTTAGATTAACTACCAAGATGCCAGAGCAGCAGACCTGAAGAGGCAAACCTGAAGACACCTGATACCAGGAGTCCTGCTGGGACAAGCTTAAGTGGCTTGGTGATTTTAGTTACCAAGTGTTCTTTCCAAAGTCTTTAGCAAAAATGCTTTGATTCACGGGCTGTAGTGCAGATGCTCAGCCTTACTTTCTTTTGTGTGTGGTGTATGTATGTGTTCCTGAGGTTACAGGCTGAGTGACTGAAAACAAAGTCCAGGCTCTCTAGTAGTGACCAAGTTTATTGGGGTTTGCTGGGGCTGAAGCTCAAGCATCAAAGAACAACCAGCAGGGAGATAGACTCCAGAGTCTAAGTTTTAAAGTGTCTGGCCAAGCCTGGGAACGCCCACCCAGAAAGAGGTGAACAAGGAAGTGGGTTGCAAGGGAGGAGGTAAAGTTAGGAGGGGTGTTTATCAGGGAGGAACATCTGCCTTGTGAAATGGTCCCCATGCAAAAGGGAAAATTTATCAGCCAGGTGCAGTTGCCATCTGTTGATCACCCAGGAATGGAATGTTCTTGTGGCTGGGGGCAAGGGACATGGTGCTCTACTACCTGGCATAGTCGCTCCCAGGCCCTGGGGCAAGCCACCATCTAACATTCTGGCCTTTTGTTCTATGGTATGAATCAGGGGCTTAGTGAATTCTGACTGCTTCCTGCTGATATTGGGGTGAAGTGAGGTATGGCTCACTTTGGCTAGAGGGTGGTCTTGTCCACCAGAGCTGTGGGTCGTGTATATTGGCCCAGGTCAGTAGTTGCCAGCCATTGGTAAGGGGTCTGAGCCTCAGTAACAGAGAGAAGAAGTTGGTTAAACTTTATATGAGTGAGGTTATTAAACTGGTTTTGGGCATAACATATTAGACAGGGAGCCAAAGTAACTACAAGACTGATCATGATTAGGGGCCCCAGTAGGGGCAGTATCCAAGGAAAGAGCCTGCCTCATATTCTCATAGAGGAAGACCCATGGGTTGGGGATGTTCTGTGTAACAAGTTCTAGGCCACCTGTTGGAGTTTGGAGATGTTTTGTTCAATTTTACTGGATTGGTTGGCATAATAGCAGCTTATTTCACCCAACTTTAAAGGGGAAGAAACAAGGAGGCTTGGTGTAAGCGGTCAGGGGAGGAGCAGTTATGATAGGAGATGAAAGACAACAGGCCTGACAGAGGAGGAAGGGGGTGTTCATTCTATAATTGTTGGAGGAACTGAGTCTACTAAAGAGTTTTAGCTTTAAAGGATCCATCTAAGTGACTTAATACTTAGTGTGATATGGTGCTGGCTCAAGGCTCTATAGATGAATCCAACCCAGTTGTCTGAGGAGCTTGGCTGCTGTGGGTGTAGATAAGGCCACAGGACAGGGTCCGAGCCACCAAGGCTGTAGCATTGCACAGGTATTTTTATTCTCGAAGAGAGACTGGAGGAATGTGTAGTCCTGTATAATAATCTTGTCAGCATGTTCCCTGAGGTGTTATCTAAGAAGAGTAAAGGCAGGAAAGTAGTCTGGAAGGAGGGCCATCTACCAGGGAGGCAAATTATTAAAGAGGAAGGGTCTCCCATACATTAGTTCAAAATGGTTGAGGAAGAAAGGGGCCCTCCGAGTGGTTAGGGCCAGAGGAAGAATGGTAACTCAAGGCTGATAGTTCCAAGGAAAGTTTAGTCAGGTAGCCCTTAAGGAGAGAGTTAGCCCATTCCACCTTACCTGTAGCTTCAAGGTGATCCCCAAGGATCTGATACTGATTGAGTAACCCTGGAAATGAAGGCCCGGCCACTGTCTGACTGGACGGTAAGTGGTAGACCAAACTGGGGAAGGATATTCTGGATCAGGCAATTGGCCACCACCTCAGCTGTTTCTCCTTTGGTGGGAAAAGCCTCCACCCGTCCTGAAAAGGTATCCACCATAACCTTCTTATAAGACGGTATGTGCATAAAGTCCAACTGCTGACTGATGCCTGGAAGAATTCCTTTGTGTTGGTGGGGCTTAAAAGAGGGGGTTTTTCCAGAAGACACTGGGAACAGGTCCTGTAGTCTTTGGGGCATGGGGCTTCCTGTCCACACCTACCATGGAGACCTGTGAGAGAAAAGTCTTATCCAGATAGGATGGAAGGACAGACCATGTGGAGCCTGTATTGATAACAAAAGACCATACCCGCCACAGTGGCCATTACGCTAGGATCTTCCATGGTGATGGTCAGGGTTGTCTCTTTGGATGGGGTCCAAGGTCATATCAGTCTTGAACTGCCAGGTCAGTCGAGGAGATCGTGAATGATATTTGGTGGTATTGCTGAGCGCAGGGGAGGCTGGCCTGCCCTGAAATGACACAGTGGCACAGTTACTACTCCTGTGACCTGCAATCTACGTTCTGGTCAAGGTCCCGGCAGCGGCCAGGAAGAAGGGCAAGTGCGAGCCCAATGCCCTGTTTGCCAACACTTGAAGTAGGGTCCTGGTGGTGTGAAACCAGCTCCTCTTGGTGGGTGGGTGGTGAATCCAGTGCTGGGCAGTTTTCCAAGTGGAGCCTGAAAGGTGGCAGACAAGAGACAGCAGTTTGGTTGTGTTGGGCTCATGACTCTGCCTGGTCCTGATCCTCCCAGCGACTATAAACCTTAAATGCCATTTCAAACAGGTCTCCCTGGGAAGGGGTTGTTGAGTTATCAGGGACCTTTTCTAAGGGCTAGAGTTTTCTTCTGATGTCTGGGGCAGATTGGAAGATGGAGAAGATGGAGTGATGGTTGAGTATGAAAGTTCCCTCTCTGAAATCTGAGTCCTAGTTGGTACATCGGACCAGAGCCTGTGTGAGCCCAGATGAGAATTGTGAGGTGTTTCATTTTTATCTTGAAGGACCTGACCAAGTTTGTCAAAGCTGACAATCCTATTGGAGGCCTTCTGAAGACCAGTCGTCAGGAAGTCCAGCATGTGGTCCCTAGCTGCTGTATGTGGGTTAGGTTGTTCCACACTTGGAGGCTGGTAATTTCATCCTGGGTCCCTGTGGGGATCGGCCTCATCACCTACAGGATACTTGGATCCTGGGGGTGAACCTCATCCCCATGAACCTGGGTAGCCTTCCATCTCTCCTTCTTGTCTGGGGTAAGGGAGTGAAAAGGATGACAAAAATGTCATGCCAAGAGAGGCCCTAACTTTGAGTGATCCTGTGTGGGATCTCATTAAATGCCTGGTAACAATAAACGGACAGACAAGATGGCACTTAGAGGAAGTGAAACCTGACCACTCGGCCAGAGAGACAAATAAGCAGTTCTGAGAAATTGAGTGAGCTTTGGAGAAATCAAAACCTAACCCCCCAGGTATGATGATTGAGCTTATGCTTGCTATCTACTGATTGGACTATTAATGCCTCCTGTAACCCCCATGTATCCGCCCATGTAACTGCCCCTTGTGCTGGAAAAGCAAGGCTTGAAAATGTGCAAATATGATAGGACAATCAGAAATGGGGAAGTATGTTCTGATTGGGGGAAAGGGGTTTAAAAGGGCATGCTTGAGCTTTGCAAAGTGGAACCTGCACTTGGGGAGAACTGTATCACTTGTTAGAGCTGTTGCATAATAAATAGTTGCAACAGCAGAAGACTCTGGCTGCTGCCTCTCCCTGGCTCGACAGGAACCCCAGCCTCGCCTGAGGGGTGACTGGGCTATACTCTTAGCCCCGCTCCGGGTCCTTGCCATGCCGGAACAGGCGCAGGCTTGTGGGGCAGGCTGCAACGCCTGACTTCTCCCGGCGTCCCCTCTCTGCTGGTCAGAGCAGGGGCAATCGGAGGCGGAGGGAAGGGCATCACATGGGCACGCTCCAGATTCTCTATGGTGGCATCCTGTGGGAGCCATCAGCCCCCAGGAGAGACCACCACAAGCGTGCAAAACTTCTTAATATGAGCCGGGTCAGCTGAAAAGAGCCCAGGTGCTTTTTAACTTTTGGTAAGTCTCCCAGAGAGAAGGGGACATGGTCCACCCCATTTGTTCCTGCTGCCTTCTAAGGGGAAAAAGTCACTGGGAGAGGGAACAGTGCTGGAGTGGGTGTGATGAGAAATGGGTGAGGGAGCTGGAGTGGCCGAGGCAGAGGGGGCAGGAAGGCCCCTGCTGTTCGGGACAGGGTCTCCCTGAACCCTAGTGGTTAGCCAACAAGCCCCAGGGGTCCTCTTCTTTCTATTTCCCTTACTGAGGTTGCAGACTCCTGCCCGCCACACTGGGCTTTACACGGTGCTGGAAATCTGAACAGTGATACTCAGCGGGGTGGGGTTGGCCCTCTACTGCCTAAGCCATCTCCTCAGTCCCAGTTTTATTTTCTTAGGAAAAAAATCCAGTATGAGAAAAGATCATACTTGCAGTCATTTAAAAACTAATTTGATAGCTGGATAATTGTCTTTTAGAAACAAAACCTGTTCTCACTTCGCATTCTGTGAGCCTTTATTTCTGAGTATGAGGTGGAGGGGGAGGTGGAAAGTTGGAGGTGGGGAGGCAGATGAGCTGTGAAAATAAGTGGATTTTCTGATGTCTAATCCACTAATTATGTCGAGCAAAATTGGATCACACTTGTAATTCAGTTTTTACTATTTGCTTTGAGAGAAATGCTGTTGGTGGAGTTATTAGCAGGAGAAAGGAGGACATTGCACATCGTTACTGAATGTGAAACCAGTGAGTGCTAGCTTTGTTCAGTGGAGGTGAAGGTGTTGAGCTTGGACTGCTCAATTTAGCTAATGTGAGTGAGTGTGGCAGCAGTGGCTAAAGAGGAGTCCAAGAGCATTACAGAAATCTATGTGGCAAGGCAGTTGAATGTAAGTCATAATTAGGGCTCTGTGTGTTTGCACACAGGATGAGGAGTTCTTTTCCATTGAGCTTAAAGGAATTTTGACCCTCAGATTGACTCTAGTAATAGAAATCTCAGGAAAGAGATAAACTAACTCCATTATGTCAATATACACAAATTCTCTTTATTCTTTCATCTGTTGTAGGGTGACTACACTCTTGGTCAATTTTGGGTGATGCTTTGTGAACATTTCTAAACAGGTCTTTATGTGTTATATGAGACTTTTCTGGGGAGACATGAACACTGCTTACTTACCCTAGGTAGGGCACCTGACAGCAGATGAAAAAATGTTCTGCCAAAGCTCAGTTTGGTGAACCCATGTTTACTGGGGTTTATTATAGGACTATGAGCAAGAGGTTACCTATAGAAGCAGGTATGACCCAAAGGCAGCCGTGTCATCAAAATCTTTCCCAGCATGGGTGATGACTCATGAAAGATGAAAACCTGCAGTTCTCAGTATAGTGTGCAAGCAGCTGTGCAAGTAAGAGAACTTTCTCTGCAAGCAGTCCTCATTGCTTATATAAACTTGGGAAAGGAGGGGCCTCATAAATTTGGTGAGTTTCAGGGACTTCCTGAGACTTGTGAGTTCTTTATTTCCTGAATCTTAATGAACCTTCCTCCAGGATGGTTCTTTCAATTTACAGCTTCCTGAATCTTTTCCAGTCTCCCCTTAAGACTTCCTGAGTCCTAATGAGCTTCCTTTTAGGATAGAATGCTCCAATTTAGAGTAAATTGCTCTATTAATGTGCTTTCTTTCTCTTGAGTTCACAGCCCTTACTTTTCAAGGCCCGGTCTCTATATTATATGCATTCATCACAGTGAATATTTACTTTCAAGGTCTGACTCTATGTTATATGTATTTCTTATATGAATGTCTTCTTATGTGTAAATATTTGATTTTTTTTTCTACAATCCTTCAGCTTCTTTAAGTCTTTATTTATAAAGTAGGAACATCCCTCTCCAAACTCCATAAGGGAACATTAGAGTTCAAGATTGGGAAGTTTGAGGGCTAGATCACAGCTATGAGTACATGCCAACATAAAATCATAAGCTTATTTGAAATATGAGATTATTTGGTGATTTTGATTTTGTACCTCAATGCATGGTTCTTGAGCATGAACATTTCTAGTGACAGCTTGTGTTTCAATATCAACAGCGTTGGAGAAGCCCCTAGAGCATAGTAGGGCTACAGGCAGTAGCGTTTATCTAAATACTATCTGCACGAACTATTGTTATGAGAATTAACCACAGACTGACTTGGCCCGTCAAGAAGACTGAAACCATACTCAGGATGCAGAGGAAGATATTCTTTACCAAGCCTCAGGACCTGCTCCGGAGAAACCGAGGTACTGACCAGAAACCAGGATTTTGCAGGATTTTTTACATAATCTCTAGGCAGTAATTATATTGGTGGGTTTGAGTCTTTTAGCACAGAAATATGTGTTCTTTAGATTATTATAGGAAATTCAAAATACTGATGTGTTTTACAAAGAAGCAGATATTTGGGGCAAGTATTGGGTTGCGTCACTTCCTAGTAATGGGCAGAAGCTGGTACAATCATAGCTATTTTAATATAAGATAAGATAAGACACATGGTAGCAGCACTATAACAGGCGGCCGTTCCCAAGGTGCTCATACACTGCCGTCGTTGTGTTTTCCTGCCTTGTCTTACCTCAGCCAAGACTGAGGTCAGAGTGGCCTTTATGATTTGAGTACAAGTGAAAGCTTCCGAAGTCCTGTTACTTCTACACATATCAACAAACAATAGGAATACATAAGGCTCTTTTCAAATACATTTGTTAGCACCTATTCATTGGCCACAGAGAACAGTTATACTGAGGCCTTAGTTCATTAGTTCCTCAGTCAGTTACAACATCAACCAAACATAATAAGCCTTTTCCAAAGTTTTCTATTAATACCTAGTAGATACTTGTTTTCTGGGCTTTATGTATTTTGTTGTCTAGGAAGTTTAAATAGCAAACAAACATCCAGCAGAGTCATAAGAATACATAAAGCAGGCTGGAGAGATGGCTCCGTGGTTAAGAGCACTTATTGCTCTTGCCAAGGACTGGGGTTCAGTTCCCAACACCAATATGGCAGTTAACACCTGTTCTTAACTCCAGTTACAAGGGATTAGATGCCATCTTCTGTCCTCTACAGGGAGTTCACTTACATATATATATATATATAGGCAAACACTTGTAGGAAAGATCAGGCAGTGCACTGGGAATGTACTGGAAGAGGTATTTTATTTAGGTACAGCCTGGTTCAGTTGATTCAAGCCTCAAAATATAGACCATAAAGGAAGTAGTACATATTTTTTACACCTTGGGAATTGGATTACAGTGTGTGGGAAACTTACATATTGACTGGCTATCAGCACACTCTCAAAATTAGGCAAATTATCATAAATTTAGAAAGAAAACGTTAAAAATTCCTCTGTTTGAAAATCATTGCAAAAGTCTCCATCTGAGACAAACAGAATTGAAGAAGTTTCATCAGGGCACACAGCCAGTGGTTCTAGCTAGCTGTGTTAGTGTGCCAACCACAAACTTATCATCTGAAATTTGATGACAGAGACAGGGAGAAAACAAGGATTAAAATCTACATTTTTTCTTAATATTCCATTAGACTCTGCATCACATTCATAGATCTAAAATAAAAATAAAAGTCTTTAAAAAGAATAAAGTATAGAAGAAGGAAATAGAAAAAAGTCTGATAGTTTATTTGACCTTGACAATGAATACTAACTGAGAACTGGATAATATTTAATTTTAGAAGCAAGGATATTGATCTAGTTCAGGGAACACCAGGCTTGAGTGGGGCATATTTTTTTGAATTGTGGGGGTTTAAAGGATGATTTTTGAGTATTCACTGTCCCAAATAGTTCTGAGGACATGATGAGTAAATTTGTTCCAGGTTTCCCTCCCTGAGGTCGGCTTCTTAGCCTGGACAGTGATTTCTCTAGCTGAAAACCAGGCTGTCTGGTCTATTCCTCAGGGGCTGGAGGTGAGAGTCGGCCACATTTTCATCTTTGGTGTAGGTGTGGTGCTCCAGACACCATCAGCATCACTAGTGATTAAAGCAGAGATGTGAGTCTGGGCCGTTGGCAGACGCAGGGCCCATATAACCTCTATAGATGGAGGCTGCTCGTGCAGTTCACCATGGAGTAAGACTCTGCAGAATAAGTAGGGAGACATACTCCTCTGAGGGAGCTGCCGGTGAAGAAAAGAGGAGTCCATCAGGACAGAACTGTCTGTAGAAATGTCACTGGTTGATGGAGGATTGCTACATATGTGAAGCACATACATGTACATGTACACAGAAATGTACACAGTGCCCAGCAAAGTTGATTTTCTCTTCCTCCACTCCTCCTTCTTCACCATCATCTTCTTCTCTTCTTGTCCCTGTCTAATATTTTTCTATTGAATCGTGTGTTCCACACAGATCTTCTCACTCAGTCTTAATCATCTTTACATCCCTTTCCCCACTTGAACCCACCCCCAGCCCCCCAACTAGACTCCATGCATTCTTTCATCTGTGCTGAGGTCTATTGTGTCAAGTTAGTGTCCCCAGGTGACCTCAGTGCAGGTTCATCTGTTGAGGTCTAGTCAGCCCACCCAGCGTCCCTCACTTTAGGAAGAGTAGCTCATCCTCATTCAACAGTAAGCAGTTGCTAATATTTCTTAAACAGAAGTTTTCCCCAGTGCCATGCTGGGTTTTGTCTGCTTGAGTTTGCATGGATCTTGAGCATGCCGGCAGCACTGCCGTAGGCTCATCTGAGCAGGGTCAGAGGAGCTTGCAGGAGTCATATGGTCATGCTCCTCCTCACTGGCTCCTAAAATCTTTCTGCCCTCTCTTCTGCAATGTTTCCTGGGCCTTGGATGAGTGATACTTAATATAAAAGTCCTCTCCAGGAACATATACTCTGTAGATTTCTAATCTTAATGTTTTAGCCATTTGTAACCTTTTGTGATGCTGGCCCTTGGTGCATGTGGGAACTTCATTAACGAGAGTTGAGAGATTCATTAGTGTCTTCTTTACCCCTTGTTCTAGACTGTGTGAGTCTTGGGTGTAGACATTGCATTGTAGATATGTTACTTAGGCATGGACAATTCATAGACAATGTTTGTGTGTGACAGCTGTGGTATTTTGTATTAGTATTACTTTGTATTAGTACTTTGTATTAGTACTCCATACTTTGTATCAGTCTCTGTCTGGGGCAAAAGAAGCTTCTTCGATGAGTGGTTACTGGGGTACTTGACTGTAAATATAAGGATGCACATTTTGCATTTAATTAGAAGTTATGTTAGCCTAAGGATTTGACAGCACTGGAAGTCTCTCCAAGAATTATGCCCTCTTCAGCCATGTGTATTTGGCTATGATTACAGTACCACATATGAGTTTCCTCCCTTTGAGTGGGCTCTAAGACCAGTTAGGAAGCCATTGATTGGGCCCAAGATAAAAGTGCCATTACTATACCAGTGTCAATTGCTGTGCCAGTCATCCATATAATTATTTGATCATGAACTTGATATTGGGCCAACAATTGTTCTCCCTCGGCTGCTTGTCTAGTGATCTCCGGTGCTATGAGTGTTAGGCTTCAGGGGAAGTGGCTTTGAGGTCAGTTCCAGCTCTATTGCTCCAAATCTGGCCTCCCAAGTATGTCCTGTCTTCATCAATAGGGTCTTACCTTCAAGTTCTGGGAAGTAATCAAGGGCTGTGGCAACAGCCCATGGAATTTTGGGAGGAACTTGGACCACCCCGTCTAACAACTCAAAGGAAGGTTTCTCCTGTCTGGCACTGTTTCTTAGTACGTAGCCTTCAGCTATGCACATGGGCTCATGTATAAATATTACATGTGCAATTTGTCATTGGGTTGTTAGACTAATATGATTCTCTCTGTTGTTTTACACTAGCTAGGCATTATTTATCTCTCCCCTCTCTTTTTCTCTCCCTGTCTAACCTTTCCTCCATGCCTTCCCCATTTAAAGTGTTCCCCACTTTTCCCTTGATAATGCCAGACTCCTAAGGCCCCTCCTCTCTGAGCTCCTTCTTTTATCCCCATATTTCCATACATAACCCTGACTTCCCTCTTCTATTTAAATCACCCCCTTTATCTGTTTCTCCTTTAGTAACACCTGTCTCCTACTGTGCTTCGTTCTCAGGTTTCTTCTTTCCTTTTTCCTCTCTGGTCCTTTCCCATTTTCTTGGTTCCTGCAGTTACATCTGGATATAGACTCACATATATGTGAGTCTCCACAAATGATGGAGAACATATCTCATTTCTTTTTCTGAGTCTGTGTTACTTCACTTAGTATAACAGTTTCTAGTTCCATCCATTTACCTGCAAATGTACTGATTTCATCTTTCTTTACTGCTGAATAGAACTCCGTTGTGTAAATGTACCACACTTTCATTATCCACTCATCAGTGGAGGGACACTTAGGTTGCTTCCATCCCTTAGCTACTGTGAAAAGAGCAGCAATAAACATGGGTGTACAAATATCTCTGCAATAGGATGCATTTGGATAAATGTCAAGAGTCGTATAACTGGGTCAAATGTAGGTTCATTTTTAGTTCTTAAAGAGTTCTTCACATTGCTTTCCTTAGGGGTTGCATGGTTTACAGTTCCACCAGCAGTGAATGAGCATCCCTTTTCCCACATCCTCTCCAGCATTTGGTATAATTTGTTCTCTTGCTCTTAGGCAGTCTGACTAGGGTAAGATGAAATATTAAAGTGTGTTTAATTTGCATTTCCCTAATTACTAATGATGTTGAATACTTTTTAAGATGTTCCTCAGCCATCTTTATTTCTTCTTTTAAGAACTCTCCATTCAGATCCTTAGCCCATCTTTTAATTGTGTCACTTGTTTTATTGATCCTTTGTTTTTTGAGTTCTTTATATATTCTGGATATTAAATCTCTGCCAGATGTGTCACTGGTGAGGATTTTCTCCCATCCTGTGGGTTTTCTCTTTACTTCCTTGGTTGTTTCTTTTGCTGTACCAAAGCTTTTTAGTTTTATAAAGTCTCATTTGATTACTGACTTTAATTCCTGAGCAACTGATATTTGATTTAGAAAGTACTATCTTACACCTATATCTTGTAGGTTACTGCCAAAGTTTTCTTCTAACAGTTTCACACTGAGTTCTTTGATCCACTTGGAGTTGACGTTTGTACAAGGTGAAAGATAAGGGTCTAGTTTCATTCTTCTACATGTGGAGATTCAGCTTTGCCAGCACCATTTGCTGAAGATGGTATCTTTCCTCCAGTGAGTGTTCTTGTCCCCTTTATCAAATATCAGGTGGCTGAAATTGCATGTACTATGTTTGAGTCTTCAGTTATATTTTGCTGACCTATGAGTCAATTTTTGTGCTAGGACCATGTTGTTTTGATGACTATAGCTGTGTAATATAGTTTGAAGGCTGATATAGTAATCCCACCTGCATTGCTCTTTGTGCTCAGGGTAGCTTTGGCTATCTGTGGTTTTGAGCTTCCGTATGAATTTTAGGATGTTTTATTCTAATCCTGTAAGGAGTGTTATGGGCATTTTGATTGGGTCTGCATTGAATGTATATATTGCTTTTGATAGGATATCATTTTCAGAATATTAATCCTTTCAATCCATGAACATGGGAGGTCTTTTCATCTTCTTGTGTGTTCATCAACCTCTTTCCTTAAAACTCTAAAATTTTCATTGTAGAGGTCTTTAATGTCAGGTTTATTTGGGTTTCATTTCTGGTCAGGTTCATTCTGAGATATTTATTTATTTTTAATGTTATTTTGAATTGGAGGGTTTCCTTGTACTATTTCTCCAGTTGCTTGTTATTGGTATATAGTAAGGCTATTTTTGTAGACTAATTTTGTAACCTATTATTAAGAAGGGAGTGGACACCCTTGGCTGGTTCCTGATTTTTATGGTAATTCTTCCAGGTTTTCTCCATTTAGAATGATTCTGGCTGTGGGTTTTTATATAGGTTTAATTGTGTAGAGATATGTTCCCTCCAGTCTAATTCCCTCTAGGACTTTTAACACAAAGGCATGTCGAATTCTGTCAAAGGCCTTTTCTGTATCTATTGAGATGACTGTGTGATTTTTGTTTTTGAGTCCATTTATGTGCTTTATGACATTTACTGACATGAATATTGAACCAGCCCTGTATCTCTGTAATAAAGCCAATTTTCTCATGGTGCATGATCTTTTGGATGTGTGTATGTGGTTTACACTTATTTTGTTGAATATTTTTGCATCTATGTTTATTAAGGATATAGGTCTACAGTTTTCTTTTTTCTGTATCTTTACCTGGTTTTGCTAATAAAGTGAGGCTGACTTCATAGAAGGAATTTGGGAGTTCTCTCTCTATTTCTGTCTTTTGAATAATTTAGTAAGTATTGGATAAAGATCTTCTTTTAATGTCTGGTAGAATTCTTCTGTGAATCCACCTGGGCCTGGCCTCTTTTTTTGTTGGAAGTTTTTGTATTTCTGTTTCATCTTCGCTATATGTTATGGGTCTGTTTAAGCTGTTGATCTCTTCTGGTTTAGCTTTGGTGATTCCCATGATTTTAAATGTGCATTCATTTCTTTAAGGTTTTCAAATTTAATAACATAGAGGTTTTTAAAGTGTTCCCTTATAATGTTCTGGATTTTTTTTATGTGTTGTGATGTTTCCTTTTTCATCTCTGATTTTGTTGATTTGGAGTTACTCTTTGTGTCTTTTGGTTAATTGGACCAAAGGGTCTGTCTATCTTGTTTATCTTTTCAAAGAACCAGCTCTTGAACTAATTGATTATTTGTATTTTTGTTTGTTTGTTTCTATTTCATTAATTTCTGCTCTGAATTTTTTATTTCTTCTTGTCTTCTGGGTTTGGGTTTCATTTGCTGTTGGCTTTCAAAATTGTTGAGTTGTATTATTAAATAATTTATTTGTGCTCTTTCTGAGTTTTTAAATGTAGTCACTTAGAGCTATAAGCTTCCCTTTCAGTACTGATTTTAATGTGTCACAGAGGTTTTATTGGATGTTATTGTCCTTTTTGTTGAGTTTCAGGTGTTAGATTTCAAGAGAGGAAAAAGCAATGGCATTTAGTTAAGAAACAAAAAACAGAGCCAGACCTATAATAGGCAAGGAATATACACTTTACTGTGTGTGTGTGTGTGTGTGTGTGTGTGTGTGTACTTGTGTGCATGCTCCTGGGATCTTCTCTGTTTGCCTTTTAAGTGCTGGAATTACAGGTATGGGTCATAGGTTCTGGCACCCACATTCAAGTTCACCACTCAAGGTGGTGAACACCTTACCAAGGGAGCCATCTCTCCAGCCTCTCAGCTCTCTTTTTGCCTGAGGGAGGGGCTCATTGTATATCAGACTGAAGCTGCCTCCAATTGACCTACATTCCTACTTGCTTCCCCCACTCCAGCTCTATCCAGCTCCCTGCACTCTTTTTCTGAGAGCGTGATCTCCACAACCCTAGGACACAAATCCCCATCTCAGGCTCCAGGGAAGTGAGCCTTAAACCCTGCCATTGCTCACGTCTTGTCTTCCCCCTGTTTTCTCTTCAGTTAGGACCCAGTCCTTCTTAAGACTTCGACACTCTACTTACTGAAAATGGGTCATGTTAATAATTAATCATGAATAAATCCTTTGAGTATATTTGTAGGCTAATGTGTTGCTCTTTCCTGATAACAGAAACTTTGACTTTACTAAGTGTTTATTTTATTTTGTGGACTTCCTGAGATAGCAATGCTAATGGGAAACTGTCAGTGAGACTTTCTGAATATGTTTGACAGGGCTTACAGGTTGGGAGGAGATCTTGGTGGGGGGCTGGCATCTGCTATGGTGGTTAGGATTGGCTGTCTGCGAAACTCATGCTGCAGTTTAATCCCTAATGTGAGGTATTAAGGGGGTGGAAAAGTACTCCCAACTATGGTGATGTTTAAGGGTAAGACCTTTAGGAAGTGGGTAGGATTGAATACAGTATTCTTCAGAGAGGAGCCCCTGTTACTGAATCTAGACAGATGAGAGAGAGAGAGAGAGAGAGAGAGAGAGAGAGAGAGAGAGAGAGAGAGAGAGAGAGAGAGAATGAGAATATGCATACACTGATGGCCCATGTCTTGCTTTTGCAGTAGCCTGGGACTCTGCCATCACGAAGTTATCCCCAGTTCAGCTTGGACCACAACTATAGGACCAAACAAATCTCTTTGCTTATGACTTACCCAGTTTGCTTTGTTACTTTGTTAATGTGTATCACAAAATGGGCTAATCCAATATATTTTCTGGGAAAATGTTTCTGAATCACATCTGTCTTTATTATCCACACCTATCAGGGAACTAATTTCTCCCTCTTTGATCTCCTCAGCTTATTCATGTGTAACTTTCTCTGGGAAGACATTAACAAACATCTATTCATCTCAGATAGGGCACCAAAGACAGACAAAAGACACTATTTCATCTAAGTGAAACTTAATGAAACTGAGCTTGCTGCGATTACTCATGAGAGAAGGCCACGAATAAGGGAATGCTTAGTCAACGGCAGCTCTATCACCCAAAAGCCCACTCTTCCAGTGTGGGTGATGACTCAGGGAAGCTGCATCCCTAGAGCCTGGTGCAGGACTTGTAGGCAGCTCAGCAGGCCCAGGGGTCTCCTTTCCAAAGTAATTGCTGTTGCTTATATAACCTTGGAGAGGAGCCCTGTGAATCTGGTAAGTTTCAGGAGACTCCTGAGACTTGTGAGTATTGCTTATTTCCCAGGTCTTAACAGAATGTTTCCTTCAGAGAAAATGGCTACACAACAATGCTTCTCATCAGTCTCTCTACTGCACTGACTTCACCAAACTGTGATTATTTGTTTTCTAGGCTGTCTTCTCCTATAGCCTGCAAGTCTCTAGAAGGCAGAGGACTTGTTTTGCTCCCTTCTAGATCTTCAGAGCCTGGAAGAGTGTCTGACCCCCAGAAGGAACTCAAGTATCATGTGTGATGAAAACACTGATTGCAGTGATAGAAGCCTACCTCTTCGCTTCTGTTTCTTTATTCCTTGCACCTGGACATATATGTGAATAGAACAGCCATACATTTAGGATGGGGTATAGTCTAGACAGTCCATACCATCCTAAATGTGTGGATTATGCCAAGTTTTCAGAGAAAAATGATACCCCAGATAAGAGAAATCAAACAGAGAGGGAAGTGATGAGATAGAGAAAGATGGGCAATCTCAGAGACAGGACAGGTTTTGACCATGGGGCCAGGGAGAATCCTGGAGACAGACTTGTGGGATTCAAAAGCAGATGCACTGGATTACCTTTCTGATGAGTCCTCTCATAAGGGGCAAAATCCAGAGGGCAGGAGGGTACATAGTCTTCGTTGAGGGTCCCACATGAGAATCTAGGGCTTCCTTGGGAGCTAGGCAGGATTGGAGGCAACATATCTTTATTAAACAGACCCAAGGATGAGATATGATAGTATACCTGAGCTTACAGGCTAAAGACTAATCAGCTATAATCAAGCTGATTTGTTAATTATTTATATTAAACATGAAAGATGGAAAATTCAGGTCTTAGGTTGTTGTTGTTTATTTCTATGGCAAAAGGAGTCAAATAAAGATTTGAAGTTAAATTATATTAAAAAACACATTGAGTGCACAGGTCAACTTTGGACTGAAAGTTTATGCTTCTAAAAACTGAAAACTTGGGCAATGGAAATTGGTCAGTCAATAAAGTGCTTGTTGTGCAAACATGAGGACCTAAGTTTGTATCTGCAGTACCCATGCAAAACAGCTAGACTTGATAGTGCATGCCTCTAACCCCAGCACTGGGGAGGAAGAGACAGAGGACTCACTGGGGCTTATTTCGTTAGTTAGCCAGCCTAGCTAGATAAGTAAGGTTTGTGTTAAATGAGAGACCCTGTCTTAACAAATAAGATAGAGAGCCACCATGGACACTCAAATCCTCTGGAATCACACACACACACACACATCCTGAGACCTCTGGCCAGGGTCTAGTGTACTCAAAGACCCAAGGAAGTCATGATCTAACCCCTAAGGTACGCATGGAAAGCCAGTAAATTCTTTACCCCCTTGGAAAAGAACAGGTAGTTGAATTTTCCATCTGGACTGTTTTAGCCCCGAACACACTCCCCACCAATATCACGTAAGCATAACAAAGTAGATCCAGGTATTTTAGAAAGCCTGCCAGAACACCATCAAAGCCGCATCCCTGGGCACTGTTGTGGTGGGGATATTGAAACTGCTGTTTCTGTGAAAACTGAAAACTGTGCCAAGTACTCACTTGCCTCGAGTCAGACAGGCAGCCTGGAAAACTTTGCTTGATAAATCTAATCATTAGTCTTTTCCCTGGATACTCAGGCAGATTCAAGAGCACTTGGAGAAATGGATGTCAATATATACAGACAAATACCTGTATATAGACATAAACATGCATACAAACACCCAAATGTAGATGTAAACATATAGATACTGCCAACAACAAGGGAGAGTGTTCTTTTTCCCTAATCTTTATTAGTCACCTATTATTTTATTCTTTCTATCATCTATCATCTATTATCTATCGTCTAGCTATCATCTATCATATGTTTATCAATCACTTCATCTATCATCTATCATCTATTTATCTATCATCTATCACCTTTATCATCTATCTATCATCTATCTATCTAATCTCTCTTACATCTGTCTATCATCTATCTAATCTGTTTGTCTGTCTGTCTGCATTTCTGGGGATTGAACCTAGGGCCTCATGCCTGCTAGGTAAGCACAGAACTTGCAGAGTTATACTCCTACTGGGAAAGTGATATTGTATTGCAGAGAGTGGTTAAAAACTTGTTGATGGTGAGAGAGGTAGGAAGGCATAATACAACTGTGCTTAATCGATGCTGAACAGATAGTCAATGGTGGATCAGTTTATTAGAGTAATTCATTTTCCCTGTAGCACTTAGTATTCTGGCTAATTTGGGGCATGTGTGTATGTGCATGCGTGCCTGTGTATGTACAACTGTGCATACACATCTGTGTATGAATGGAGGCCAGATTCAATGACTTATTCTTTTGGGACAGGGTCTTTATTACTGAACTTAGAACTCATTTATTCCATTACTCTGGCTGATCAGCAAGCTCCAGGAGCTCTGCAGTGTTGGGTTAGAGGCACATGCTACCATGCCTGTTTTGTTTTGTTTGTTGTTTTTTTAATGTGACTGCCAGGGAATACAACTAAGCTCAGGTCATTCTTGCGTGGCAAGCATTTTACTGGTTGAGCCATCTCTGTAGCCCCGCATTTTAGAACCATTTGACAACATTATTATAAAGAACTATAAGGGACAGATCCCAACATGATTATCTGAAATAGGCAGCTGCTCTGAAGAAAGGCTGTGTGCATGTGTGTGCACATGCAGGGTGTATCCTCACTCTACACAAGCATCTCTCCTTGAATTAAAGAGAGCTAAGAGATACTTTGTTTAACACCTTAGCCTCACCAATGTGGAAACAGCACTCAAGGAGTGACTTCCTTGAGGGTCTGTGAACCAGGGGTCAGAGCCAGAACCTGGCTTGCTTCTGCCTGAGAATTGGAGCTTCCCACAGGGACCCAGTTTGGGGTCCCTTGAATGAGGGAGCAGAGCTTCCCAGCTCAATATCTCTTCCATAGTCTGCTCCCAATTTAGGAATTTGATGGCAGTGTGACTTCTGAGAACAGCAGACACCTTTGCCTTAAAGTGAGGGCATGGATACATGTTTCTAAGCCAAATTGAAATGGATTTTGGATTATCTCTTATTATCCAAGGAGGACCCCTGTATCACTTGGTTTGACCTCTCCCAGCTTCCTAAGGGCCAGAGTCACCTCTTGTTTGAGAAGGCTCTGAAAGTCTTTCTCTCTGACTATCCAGGGTCATAGCCTACTCCACCGAGCACTCACCTCTCTTTGCCTGGCTGTGCACCAGACCTCACGGAACAGTCTTCTGGTCCTTACTCCCCTTGTAGGATGATATACAGGCACTAATGTGTATTTTCATCTTGTAAAAATTAAAGAAATAAAAACACAAATAAATCTATTTACATTCTGTCCATATTCATTATTATGATCATTGTATGCTTTTGTTTTTGTTGTTTGAGACAGGGTCTCATGATGTTGCCCATGCTTGAACTCACGAGCTCAAGGGATCCTCTGCCTGAGCCCCGCAAATAGCTGGGAGTACAAGTATATACCACCTTCCTGAGACAGATTTGTTTACTTTTAAGAAATATAAACCAGGTCTGGGGAGATGACTGTCAATGAAGTGCTTGCTACGCTGTGAAGACTTGAGTCCGGATCCCTAGCACTCATGTTAAAGGCTTGCTACGCTGTGAAGACTTGAGTCCCGATTCCTAGCACTCATGTTAAAGGCTTGCTAGTGTAGGGCACAGTGGTACAAGCCTTCAATCCCAGCCCTCGGGAGGCAAAGGCAGGCAGATCTCTGTGAGACCGAGGCTAGCCAGGTCTACATAGTGAGTTCTAGGCTGCTGGGGCTACAGGGAGAGCCTGTCTCAAAAAGACAAATCATACATGCATACATATATACATACATACATACATACATACATACATACATACAGTAAAGTAAATAATCTTTGCTCAGGGGCGTGCACCTGTGTTCCCACTGCTGGCAGGGGAGGAGGAACAGAAGACTTATTGAAGCATGCTGGCCAGTCATTCTAGCCAAATGGGTGAGCTCCAGGTTCAGTGAGAGACCCCATTAAAAATGAGGGGGACTGAGAATTTAGTCCAGGACCCTGGCCCATGGAATGGTGCCTCCACAGTGAAGGTGGGCTTTTCTACTCAGACTAATCTAATGAAGAAAACTCACAATTATATGCAGAGGCCTATCTCTTTGGTGAGCTAACATCCTGTCAGGTAGACAATTGCAAGTATATATTTTTATATCTATTTCTGTTTACTATGGTGCATGATGTCTCTCTTCGTTCATTTGAGCTTTTCTAGGTTCTGCCATAGCAGGAATATGCCATTGTTGTTTTATGAACATTCTATGGTTTGAAATTCTATGGTACAGTTTGAAATTTCACATAAGTGTTAACAGTGATGCCATATACCTTCCTATATATGTGGGGGAGGGATTTTAGGACAGATACATGGAGAACGATATTTCCACTCTACCATGTGTTGTCAAATTGTTCTCGAATGAGGCTATGCTTAAGCTCCTCTTCAGACTGGCAAAGAATGGGTCTTCCATACTTAGGTTACTAACCCTAACCCTAACCCTAACTCTAACCCTAACCCTAACCCTAGCTCTAAACCTAACCCTAACCCTAACCCTAGCCCTAACCCTAACTCTAACCCTGTACCCCTGCTTACACTAAGCCTTGTCTGTCTTCAAGTTCATTGCCAGATTTTCAGATATGAAATGACATTTCATTTGTGGTTTATCTGTGTCTTCCTGACTATTCATAAAGTTGATAGTCGTTCATGTTTAGTGAACCTCGACGTTTCCTTTTCTATGCGATGCATTTTTATAACTGTACCTATGTTCTTTTTTCTCTTGAGTTACTTATCTTTTCCTTATTAATTTTCAAGAAGTCTTTAGTGTTTTGTTTTTGGGAATTATCAGTACTTCTCCTGGGCTGTGACTTGTCTTTGATTGTGGTTTACAATGCCGTTTATGTAGATTTTTAAACAATTCTTTGAGAATTTATACATCAGTGAAATTAGATCATGTTCCCCTGCTCCACTCCTCTCGGATCTCCTGACGCATGTCTACTTCCCAACTTCGTGTCTATTCATTTAAAAAATTATTTTTTGTTTTTATTTATTACATACCATATGTGTGCACTGGATTTGGGGCAGAAGAGAGGATGTCAGATCCCCAGGAACTGTAGTTACAGGTGGTTGTAAGCCATCTGATAGGATTGCTGGAAACTGAACTTGCGTCCTCTGGAAGAGCAGTAAGTGTTCTTAACTGCTGAACCATCTCTCCAGTTCCATCTTCTCCTTATTTTAAGTTCATTTACTACTAAGTTCATTTTGTACTGCCCATATATACATGGTGGAGCATCCACTGGAGCAAGGTCAATTTACTGCTAGCTATTGTAAAGATGTTTTAAAGTTTGCCATAGTAATTTTAAAAAAATTTACTACTTCTGTATTTATTTGTATTTGTGCACACGTACTGGAATGGATTTCAGAGGACAACTTGAAAGACTAGGTTCTTCCCTCTTACCCTGTGGGTCCTGAGGATTGAACGTAGATGGTCAGGCCTTTGCCCGCTGAGTCATCTCACAGGCCCTGTAGTTAAATTTATCAGTGTTATCTTACATTATTTTCATTGTGCATCCTATTTAATAAATCTATCACCTGCATTTGCACATGAATACACATACTTATGGAAGCACGTATGCACACACACACACACACACACATACACATACAAACACAAGCACTGTTCTCAAACACATATGCTCATTGTCAGGATCCAATCTAGGCTCTCTTTCTAGGTGATTCTGTATTGTGTCAGGGCAACATTAACCTTTCCAAAGAACATGCTTGGGAGTGCTATAGAAGGTCATATAGTAGTACTTCTGTTTTAGTTTTTTGAGGAAATTCCATATTGATTTTCACAGTGAGTGAAATAATTCACATTCCTGCCAGCAGTGGACAAAGGTTCCATTGCTCTACATGGTCCCCAGCCTTTGTTAAGTGTTTTGCATGTGAATATGAATACATTGTAGTCCAAGGAAATAGACTATAATCTAAACTGTGGTTATTATTTCTAAATAACAACACTATCAGTGGTTTAATTTTCTTCTTCTTTTATATGTATCCAATTTAATTTAAAAATCTGTGTCATACATATGTATATATAATATTTGAGCAATTGTTGTGGTCACTGAGGAAAGGTAGGAGAGACTTCCACTTATGAAACACCTGCTCTCCCCTAGGCATCATGCCACAGACCTCTCATCCTTTCCACTTTCATCTACCTGAAGGTGCCCTGTGATGGCACCTGAATGGCCTGTGGGCAGCTGGCAGAGCTGGATTCATTCCTGATCTGAGCACCTGCCTGGCCTTGGCTAAGTTACTTAATCTCTGCAAATTTATATTTCTTCCCTTATAAACTGGAGCTAACACTTCAGTGTGGCTGCAAGGGTCAATGGGGTGATTTATCACTCATCTGACCATGATTATCCTACAGTGTGCCCTGGGTGGGGTGAGCTCCCTCTTCTTTACCTAATACACCATCCCAGTCTAGGACTTGGTGATGGTCCTATTGCTGCCCTCTCTTCTGTCTTCCTTAGGGAGAGACACTGGATGAGAAGGAAAGTACTGCCCCTTTCAAGCCCAAGGGATACTGTGAGTGACGCCAGGAGCCCAAGGCTTTGGTGTAGCTGGCTTTCCTTTCTTCTTGACAGGGCTGCTGACAGGCCCTTTAGCAGCAGAGAGGCTAATTACTCGCCAGGAGTGAAAGAAAATGTGTTGTTTGGTTGCTTTGGCGTTTCCCAGTGCAATAAATCATAGCCATGGACTCGGGCTTCATTTGATTTAATAAAGATGATCAAAAAATGAAAAAGTTTTCCTTGCTCTTTTGGAGATTTTTCACTGTCGTGTACATGTGCGTGCGTGCGTGTGTGTGTGTGTGGGGGGGGTGTGTTTGTATGTGTCCACACCCATGTACTCACAGGCAAGTCAGAGTAGGATATCAGATGTCCTGCTCTATTACTGTTCTCCTCCTTCTTCTTTGACACAGGGTCTCTCATGGAACCTGGAGCTAGCCTGGTGACAGGGAAGCCCCAGAGATGCCCCTACAGCAGTGGGTCACAGGTACTCATGCTTGGCTTTTTATATGGGTGTTTGTGATCTGAACTCAGGTCTTTAATTTGGCACAGCAAACATTATTATCCACTGAGCTGCCTCCCCAGCCCTCACTGAAGACTCTTCATTGGATGAAACCCAGCACAGCAATTGACGCCTAGTACTTCAGAGTCATATACTGTGCCCACTTCTCCGCTGTTCCCTAGGTGACTTGTCCCCTTCCCTCTCATCCCAGATCTCTCAGTGCCAATCATTGCTTCTGGTTCCTCAAATGAGACCTTAGTCCTCTAGACAATTTCTTTTGGTCATTTGAAATACTGGCCTGTCTCTGACCCTTGAACTGTGTACTAAAATAACTTTACAATTGTTGTTGTTCTCTGCACAGCTGTGGGTGATGTATGCTCCACCCACCCCCACCCAAGATCGAGTATGCATGGCCAGGTGGGAGCCATGGAGATTCAGAATGTGATGGAAAAGCAGAAGTGGAAAGCTTAAAATTCTGAGGTGGAGCCTTTTGTTTACTATGTAAAGCCGGAGGGCTCCCAGTTAAGATAATGAGTGTAAACAGGGTTTAACTTTCTCCTCTCACTCTGGATAATACTAAGAGGCAAGTCTCCTTTAGAGACTATTTGGGGCTGGAGAGATGGCTCAGTGGTTAAGAGCACTGGCCACTTTTTCAGAGAACCTGGGTTTGGTTCCTTGCACCCTCATGGCAGCTAACAACCAAATGAACTCCAGTTTCAGGTGATCCGAGGCCCTCTTCAGGCCTCTGCAGACATTGTAAGACATAGGTGCACTTACATACATGCAGGCAAAACACTCATACAAATAAATTCAAAACAGATCAAAAAATTTTAATTCACCATTTCATCATCATGACATTGCATGAAATTTGACATTACAAATAACTGTTTTCTGAAAAAAGAGAGGTAGTGGGACATAGTTAGAATGTCTGATTTCCTTCCCATCTCATTTCCTTCCTTCCCTCTCCCTGATTCTTTGACAATTGCCTATTTTACGCAGTACGCTGTGATATTTTGACATATGCACGTTCTGTTGGATTCAGTCCTCTCAGTCCTCTGGGCTTCCTGAGGACCTGCACTGGAGTGTCTTACCTACAAAGCAGACCCTTTGTTTTGCCGCAGCCCTGCCTCCTTTACATCTGCCTGCAGTCGCAGAAGTCAGACCCCACGCTCCCGCTAGGTGGAGCTCTGTCCCCACACCTGGGCTGATTGAGTATAATTGGCAAATAAAAATTGTATGCATATATATATTTAAAGTCTACAACTTGACATTTTGATATATGCATACACTGTAAAATGATGACTGTAATCAAGCTAATTAGCATACCTACAACTCGCAGTTGCTGTTTTCTCTTTGCTCTTTCCCTCCCTCCTTCCTTCCTTCCTTTCCTGTCTCCTTCTTTTTCTCTCATCATTCTCCTCTTCCTTCTCCTTCTCCCTCCTCCCCATCCCCCTTCCTTTTCCTTTTCCCTCCTCTCTTAGCCCTCTCCTCCTCTTCCTTGTCCTCTTCTTCCTGTCTCTCTCAGCACTCAGATCTGTCCTCTTGGTAAATCTTAAATCTACAGTACCACATCTGTTAACATGGTCACATGCATATCAGATCACTGGGGCTTACTCATCCTGCATAGCTGGAGCTTCTTTTTGGCAACCACTGCTGTAGTCTTTGCTTCTGTTATTTATTTATTTATTTTTATTTTATGTATATGAATGTATTGTCTGCATGTGTGTCAGTGGACCCATGTTGTGCAGTCCCTGTGGAGGATAGAAGAGGGCGTTGGAGCCCCTGGAACTGAAGTTACTGTTGGTTATTAGCTGCCATGTAAGTGCTGGGATTCGAACCCAGATCCACTGCAAGAGCAGCCATTGCTCTTAACCTCTGAGCCATCTCTTCAGCCCTGCTTTAGGTTTCTATATGATAGTACCGCTTGGAGATTCTAGTCTTCCATGTGACTGAAAGCAGGTAACTAGAAATTTCTCTGTTATCTTAGACACAGTGTCTCCTAACATATAGAGGAACCCATCAAGTGTGAGCGTGGCTATGCCTGTATTATATGAGCCCACATGCTGGTCCCATCACCTCACTCTCTCTTAGCCCCTTGGCTCCTGTGTGTCTTAGGGTTCTGAGGGCCTCTGCCAGAGCTTCCTGATTGGCCATGTTTAAAGTTATCTCTTAATTCATTCTTCTGATGTTAATGACGAACAATAGTCTTATTATTATCAGCATTAACATTATTTACTTTTACTAGGAATTTGTACATTTCAACAAAGGAATTTCTGGAACTGCAGCCTGAGGTCCCTATCCCGAGAGATATTCTAATTAAATTGATCCTAAGAGAGCCCAGGGAAAATAACAGTTCTACAAATGCTCTCCAGTTGACTCTAAACTACTGCTGCTCTTGGAAAAGTTGGTCTAATCATGAAGGATGGCTTCTCAAAGGACTCCAGTCCTCATGGCTTCCAGAGGGACTTGGTGCAGCGGCCTTCCTAAGGTAGAGCATGGAATGGCTAGCTGTCTTTCTACTGTATCTCTATGTGGGGTCCAAGGAAGTCTGGGAAGTTGAATAATTTTTAACTGAGCAGAGGTGGGCAACGAAACCAGGATTGTTTCGGACAGTCTAATTCTCTTTCATCCTAAAACGAAGTTCCATTTCAGTCCTTTCAGGGGATGAATTCAGAGCTCTTAAGTTGATGGTGCACAAACCAGTTCTTACACATGCATACTTGTTTCTGGGTGGGGAGACGGCACAGCATTGCCTTGTAAGTATGAGGACCTGAGTTCGATCCCCAGAACCCATGTAAAAAAAGCTAAGCATTATGGTGCGTGCTTGTATTGCCAGCTCTGGGGAGACAGAGACAGGCTAGAGCTCACTGTCCAACCAGCTTAGCCAAACCAGTGAAAAACCTGTGTTAGAAAACAGGGTGGATTACTCTTGAGAACCGGGGAGGTTGAGCAGCACATACACACACACACAGACACACACACACACACAGACACACACACACACACAGCTTTGTTGGCTTTCCATCAGGTTTGTTACTCTTAAAAATTGAAATAAGGGCTGGGAAGATGGCTCAGTGGTTATAGCGCTTGACATAGAATCATGAGGCCCTGATTTGGATTCCTGGAATTTACATTAATGCCAAGTGATCATGGCAGCCTGCCACAAAGCAAGCTGACAAACTAGTCACATCAGTGAGGTCTGAGTTTGACTGAGAGACCTTTTCTCAGTGAATAAAATGAAAGAGACAAAGTGATGGAGGATCATTCTTTACATCAACATTAGGCCTTCACATGCAAACCACACACGTGTACACCCCCATGTGTGCCTACACATATGCAACACACACATACAGCACATGTACACTCACATTAAAAAGTGGAGAAGAGTCCCCAAACTTAATCAAAACTGAGATAATCCATATGTGCATCTTACCTTTCAGGAGGCAGATCTGGCTTTCTGCTTTGCTCCCATGATGGTTCCTTCTGCCAGAGCCGTGTGTTGCTTCATTTTGAGCAGTATCAATCACTAAGTGCTTCAGGCTCTGCTTGGCCTGCTGCCTGCATCTAAGACATCTGACTGGCCTTTTGCTTGTTTGCACTGTCTGGGCTGATAGCAATAGCTAGCGTGGCACGCTTACAGTCCGTCTCGTGCTTTTTGTCTAAGTCTCTTGTGAGACTTTTCTCCCTGGGGAGTGGGAGGAGTGGACTTAGGCAACATCTTGGGTCTCAGTGACAAAGCTCTTTGATTTCTGGGGGAACCAATGAGTCTATTGGGTTTACTTATAGAGCACGGTGAGAGGCTCCTGATAGGCATGTGGATGGGTGACCCCAAAGCAGCGGCATTGGCAAGTCTTCAGCCAGTGTGGATGACGGCTTCCTCACAGAGGAGGAGCCCCCTTCCTCCAGCCCTCCCCAGCCTGCAGATGTAGCCCCTCCCTCAAACCCCGAGGCCATGTGCAGTTAGGGCAGAGTTGGTTGGGAGGAGTGCTGGATACTCAGGTGAGGGTCCATTGACATTCTCCAACCTATCTTCTATCAAAGAATGTCCACAGTCAACAAGCTCAGCTGCAATGCTCTTTTCCAAGCTGACACAGCTGAATATGTAGATGGTGGTGGTTTGGCACAGAGGATAGTATTGTCCAACAAATCTCATGAGACTTCTGTGTAGTTGCTCATATCATTCTTTACTTCCCAGATCTGAGTGACTTTAAGTTTAAAAAGGAAATGTTTTTTGTTGTTGTTGTTTTGTTTCAGATTTTTTATTAATTGAATTCTTGCAAACTTCATATTTGTAGCTGGCCTAGAACTCACTACATAGACCAGGCTGGCTTGAATTTACAGAGATCTATGTGCCTTTGCCTCCTGAATGCTGGGATTAAAGGTATGCGCCACCAAACCTAGCTTTCCGTCATTTATATTAAGGCCTATTGAGTCAAGTTTATGTCCCCAAATATCCTTAGGTGTGCTTCAGTCTACTGGAGCCCGGTTAACCTATCTAGTATGCACCCCTAAAGAAACCACGCTTTCCCTCTCCCATTAGTTATCAGTTGCCTATGATTCCTTAGCTAAGGTTGGGGCTTTTTACCTTCTTCCCAAGGTCTATGCTGAGTTTCTCTTTGGCTTGAGCTTGAGTGGGTCTTCCATATGCTGTTTCCATTGCTGTAAGTTCATATGAGTAACTTCCCAGCTGTCTGGAAAAGTCTGCGTCCTTTGGGTCATCAGCTACCTCTGGCTCTTAGAGTCTTTCTGTCCCTCTTCCTTAATGGTCGCTGAGTTTCGGGTGGCAGAGGTTTGATGTAGGTGTCCTGTTCACGGATAAGCACTCTGCAGCTTCTTGTTCTCTACACATTGGCCACTTGTGACTTTTTGGGTTCATAATCCACTCTTCCATGAGGAAGCTTTGCTAGCAAGAGTTGAGAGGTGTGTTAATATTCTTTCTGCCCCATGTTCCACTATGTTCCCTGAGACTTAGGTATAGAAGTTGCATTGTAGATGTGTCACTTATTGCTGGGCATCTCACAGATACTTATTCTCTACTTTTGACCAGTTGTGGGACTTTGTAATAGTCTCCTTCTGTTGCAAAAAGAAACTTCTTTGATGAGTAGTGAGAGGTACACTTGTCTGTAAATATAAGGATACATATTTAGAATACAGTAAGAGATTACATTGGTCTAAGGATGTGACAAAAGTAGATATTTCTCTAGGATCTGTAATTTTTCTAGCCATGTGCATTTAACTATATTTACAGTACCACACGAGTACCTTCCCATTGAGTAGACTTTAAGTCCAATTAGACAGCTGTTGATTACTTCCAAGATAAAAGTTCAGGTACTGCAGAGATTGTTTTTGAGGTGGGTCATTGTTGTGATTCATAGTCTTTGCAGTTGGATGGAATCATTGATTGGTTTTCTCCCTTGGAAGTTTGCATAGTATCTTCTGATATTATGGGAACTTATCATTAGGGAGGAGGCTTCAAGATCAGTTCCAGCTCAATTGCTCCAAGCCCTGTGTCTGAAGTATGTCCTAACTTTAGCAGTAGGGTCTTAACTTTAAGTTCTAGGAGGCAGTTAAGGACTGGGACAATCGCCTGTGTTATTTTGGACTAACTGACCAACAATTTGAAGAGGAAGGGTTTCCATTGTCTGGCACTATGTTCTTTGTTATATAGCCTTCAGCTATACACATGTACTCATATGTATATTTTATGTGTATTTTTTCAGTAGGCTTTTGAACTAATACATTTCCTTCTGATTTTTCATCTAAGCATTATTTATCACTCCTCTCTCTCCTCCTGTAGAGCCTAAAAAAGAAATGTTTTGCCAGTGACCCTACAATGTGAGTACCAGACATGAGATTCAATCCCACATTGGTCTGCTTTTGAGTCTCTTACTCTCTTTCCACTGGAATCAAACTTGGACCTCCCTTCTTCTGTGGAGATGGGCAAGGTGTACAGCACTTTCAGTGACCTAACTCTTTATTCAAGCATCCCATTTTTGATGCTTTTTAGCAGAGATCACACAAAAATCTCTATTCCTAGGATGCCATTATCAACTTCATGATATCCTGTGGGAGCTGGGTAGTCTCATGGTCCACTGAAAAATTAAAGCTACCTTGAAAGCTTGCAATAGGTGTTTCTCTGTCTTTGGAAAAGACAGACTTGTTTCTTGATCATGAACTAGCTTTCTCAGTAACCCAGTCACTTTCTTTAAGAAGTTGATGAAGGATGTGAGATATCCCAGTGGGTAAAGTACTTTCTGTGCAAGCATGAGGACCTTAGTTCCTTCCCCCAAACACATATTTTAAAAAGCCAGGTATGGTGGGAAATGCTTGGAATCCTAGTTCTGGGGGGCAGAGATAAGTACATCCTGGGTCCTCACTGGCCATTCTGTCTAGCAGAAACAATGAACTCCAGGTTCAGTGAGAGATCCTGTTTCAAAAAATAAGATGAAGAAAAATTGAGAAAGTTATCTAATGTCGACCTCTGGCCTCCACAGGCACCTGCATGGCTGAGCATACCTGCACACACACCTGTACACACTGGCATATACCACACACAGGTACAAATTAAAATAAAAAATATTAATAACTATAAAGTTCATTAATTTTGGCCATGCATAGGAAGAGTCTCATTCAAAGGAAACTTTAGAGACCTGCAATAAATTTACCAACTGTTTACAAAATATTTATGGTCCTAGACACTGAAGTTTCCAGTAACCCCCCAGGACACATGATGTTTATGAGTGGGTGCACCAGTGACTATGAAACAGCTAGATGCAAATTACAATGCAGTGTAGTAAATGTTTTCATAATGAATAGTCCTGGCAGGTCATATGAGAAACTCAGCCGAGGGAGAGCGTAAAGCAGACGTCCTGATTACTTGGAACAGGTAACACCTGAGTTGAATATTGCAGTAAGACTTGAAGAAACCCAGCGAGCAGGTAGGAGGCAGGAGGAGACATCCCAGGGAGGACTCCACGGACCTCCAAGGACTAAGGTTCTTCTTTCTTGTATGGAGCACCCTGACCTCCTTTTTTTTTTCTCCTAGAGAAATCCCATACGGGGTATGTTTCCTTTGTACCAGCAGAAGCCACTAGTTATAGACCCATCAGCAGAATGATTTTCTCTTCTACCTGTCCCACAGAATCACTTAGAATTCTAGACTCGCTCTTCCGGGAGAAAGTTACAGAGCCTTCATTGTATCCAGTGGGAAATATATTTTTTACCCATGGCAGAAAATCTGTTTAATCATTTGCACATAACAGACCATATGCTGGTTTAGGGCTGCAAGGTGACATGATAGAGGCAGAGAACATCACTTGCCACTGACTAGGGTGATGAATGCATCAGGCAGGTCTTCGCTTGGGGAAAGAATATGGATTCAAGCGTGCTCAGGTCGGAGGAGATCTCCCCTGTCCTCGTGCTGTGGCAGTTATTACAGAGGTTGTGCTGGGCAGGCACACTTCCTGCTTAATGAAACATTGAAAAGGGCAACGTCTCTGCCCTAGTTTCCTCTAAGATGAATAGAGAAAGAGCCAAAGTTATCTTTATCTGACCAGATCAGTTTAAAAAATCATGAAGCTATAAAAAATCTCTTTGGTCTATGGAAATTCCACGTGAGTCCACACAGCAATATTTTCTCTCACTTTTGCTCCTCCCTTTTCGCATGCTACACCTATGACTCCTTGTTAAAAATATATATGTGAAAGTATAATTAATGGCTTCAGTGGGTGACCTTGAAAGACCATTTCTTGTGTGAGTCTGCACAAGAGCAATCCATTGTGCAGAATTTCACAATGGAGAAGGATTGGGGAGGTCAAGGAACTCATAGATGACTATGACCATGGATGGGGATTTGCACTCAGGTCTCTGTGACTTCAGACTGCAAACACTATACTAAGTACTACTATGCTGGATAGCTTTACTATCAACTTGACACACCTGGATCGAAGGGCCCTCAATTGGGGAATTTCCTCTATTGGACTGGCCTGTGGCCATGTGTGTGGGGTATTTTCTTGATGAGTGATATGGGAGGGCCCAGCACACCGTGGGCAGTCCTATCTCTGGGAAGGCTGCTGTCCATCCTATCAGAGAGAAGGCTGAGCATGGACCAGTGAAGCAAGCCAGTAAGCAATGTTCTTCCATGGTCTGTGCTTCAGCTCCTGCCTCCAGGGTCCTCCCCTGAGTTCCTCTCTTGGGCTCCCTCAGTGATGAATTGTGACCCAGGAGATGTAAGATGAATTAACCCTTTCCTCTCCAAGTTGGTTTTGGTCAGAGTGTTTTGTCACAGCAATTAAAAGCAAGCTATAGCACCACCTTGTTAAGCCTCATGAATCTCGGCTCTAATTAATGATTTTGTTTTGTAGTGTGTGAAGTGGCTGTGGTAGTGTCTGTGTGGTACGCACACGCACTGTAGAAGTAGGAGGTTGATATGGGGTGTCTTCTGTCTTCTAGCACTCTCCATCTTATTCTTTTTTTCTAATTTTTTTTTTTTAAGAAAGGGTAATTTCCTGAATTTGAAGCTCACTGATTTATTGAATTAGGTGACCTGTGGGCCCTTGGCCTCTCCTCTCCAGTGCTGAGATTACAGGCTTTACACCTGACTTTAAAAATCTTTTAAAAAATATGGGTGCTGAGGATCAAAACTCACTTTATCCACTGTACCATCTCCCAGTCCATTGATTTTCAGTAACAAGATTATTTACTAGAAAGAAGAGGAACATGGTATCAGAAGGTTCTAGACTTCTGTGCCACCTTCAACATTACAATGGCCTCTGTAACGCAGACTCCAAACGTCTCGACCTATATTTCCATGTACAAGTTGCACAATGTAACTTTGATTCCACAATTCCCTCCCCTCTGAAAGATCCTCTCCTCGTCATTCAGTCCAGATTTGAGTATTTGGTTACTTGCTTCATGTTTTGCCAGATTCTCAGTTTTAAACTGCTTTCCTCTGCCTTCTGCCCATCCTAATAAATGACAACTTTACCAGGTTCTAAGACCAAGAACAAAAAGACCTTGCATTCTGGAATGTAGGGTCAGTTAGATGAAGGAAATATGTCTAGATTCTAGCTGCTTCTCACCTCCTTGGCTGATACTCCCACTGTGTGACCTTCCCTAGGCTCCCATGTGTGTTGTAGGATAGCCCCTATGACTGTCCCTGTCTCCACTGACATTCACTTACCTCACCATCTTCTACCCAACAGTCATAGTGAACCTTTAAGCATGGAGAGAGATTATGAGTTCTTTGATCAGAGCTCTCTGATTTCTTCTTTTTTATTTGGTATCCAAGTCCTTACTGCGAGCCCTCCATGTCTTTTCAAATTTTATTACTTTTGTGTACGTTTGTGTTTGCAGATGCATGTGTGTGTGTGTGTGTGTGTGTGTGTGTGTGTGTGTGTTTGCATATGTGTGAAGGCCAGAGGGTAATCTTAGCTGTTGCTTCTCAGGAGCTGCCATCATGTTTTTTGAAGCAAGGTGTCTCATTGACCTGGAATATGCTGAGCAGGCTAGGCTGGCTGGCTGGTGAGCCCTGGCCATCCTGAGCTCTCTGTCTCCCTTGTCTTGAGATTATAAGCACACACTACCACACTGGCTCCCCTGTGGGCTCTGGGTGTTGGATGCAGGTCTTCCTACTTGCAAGGCAAGCACTTTACCTACTGAACTACCTCCCCAGCCCTAATCTCTACTCATTAATTACCATTATTCATTAGAAGGGAGGGAGACCATGTGTTCTTTCTGATCTCTTCTCATCTAAGTGATCTCAAGGTCCTTGACTTGAACCCTCCATATTTTTTTATCTCCGGGCTACTTTCCTTCTCCACTTTCTTCTCTCAGCTCAACCATTCTGGCCATCTTGCTGTTTCTCCAACAGAAATAGCACATTTGGTGCCCAGTGTACTGCTGCTTATCTGTTCTGCTCCCAATCAATGGTCGAAGCTTCCTGTGAACACTGATGGTGTCTGTTTCCTGCTGTATCTCCACCACCAAGCATGTTATCACAAGATAAATACACAGTTGACTCTTGTTGAGGGACTGAATGGGTGCCCCCCTGGCAATGACATTATGGAAGTGCGAAGCTTCAGGATCCCACAGATAAGAGGACTGTCCATCTATTCTACATTTAATGGAGCACCGCCCTGTGTGTTTAGCGATAGCTCTCAGGCAGCCAAGTGTCAGGACCTCTGTGATAGTAGAGCCATTGAGTGTCCTCCACGCATTTACTTCGACTGATGGTTTGGTTCAAGTTATGCTTTGTGCTGAATTCATTGCTTCCAGACTTGCTTTTGCAGAGGGGAGGCATTTCTTCCTGGCCCAATTTCCAATCCTGGTTTTATGAACTCAGTCACAATCACACAACTGCCCAAATCGCACCGTAGTCAGACTGAACGCTGTGTTTGCAACCCATCTGTAACATTTGCTGTTCTCTGTGCTTTCTTAGCTTTCCCATTGTAGACGGTTGGTTTGACTTGCTTTCCAGTTAGGGTCTTAAGTCTGTGGCTTTGGAGGTTTGAACGTGGCCTCCAAACGGTGTGTATGTTGTGTGTGTAGAATAACCAAAACAAGGACTTTTGGCACTTCAACAAAAGATAATTTAGAATAAACTATCAGCTGCAGCTGAAAACGCATGACTTCTATTTTCTTCCCAGTTCTGGCTCTAACAATATGCTTTTTGTCTAACAACCTTGCCCCTTCAGAGCCTTGTAACAAATGAGCCACAAGAAAGTTTTCAGTGATTATATTAAAAGCACTTTCCAAAAGCAGCACATAAGTTAGTTTTTTTTTTTTCTTTTGTAGTGCTAGGGACTGAGTCGTAGACCTTCATACACAGCACGTAACTTCTTTGCCACTGAGTCACACTCTGGTCCTAAAAAAGCACGTCTCTTTTATTTTATTAATATAAATCCACTGTAGAAAATAATGAGTCATTGTGACCATCTCATGCATGTATTTGATATATTGTAGTTATGTTGATCCCCACATTAATCTGTTCTCTTTCTAATCCTCTCTCCTGCTGATCCCCTTTCTCTCCCCACAAAGTCCCTGTGCTGGACAGCTTCACACGTCAACCTGACACATGTGGGAGGAGGGACCCTCCCTGAGGCTTTTCGTCCATTGAGTTGGCCTGTGAGCATGTCTGTGAGTCATTGTCTTGATTGCTGAATAATGTGGGAGGGCCCAGCCCACTGTGGGCGGTGCCGAGTCCTGGCAGGTGGGCCTGGAGCCTATAAGGAAGCAAGCTGAGCGCAAACCAGAAGAACAAGGCAGTAAGCAGCCTTCCTTCATGTTCTCAGCTCCAGTTTCTGCCTCTAGGCTCCTGCCCTGGTTTTTGCCCTGGCTTCCATCAGAGATGGACTGTCACTTGGAAGAATGTGATGAAATATACCCTTTCCTTCTCAAGTTGCTTCTGGTCAGAGTGTTTATCGAAGCAACAGAAAAGCAGACTAGGACAGTCCCCCGGTACTTTCATATGTTTTTAAAAAAGGCAATCTAGATTCTATATGAGAGAAAAGCATGATGTTCCCCTCCTCCCTCTCTTCTTCCTCTTCTGCTCTTCCTGTGCTTCCTTCCCTCTTTTTAAACTCTTCATTATTCTATAGTTCCCTTTCTGTTTCTCTCTCTCTTGTTCCACATTTGTGAGAAAATGTGCAATATGTGTCTGTCCTATTTTGCTTACAGAAATTCTCTCCAGTTCCATTTTCCCATAAGTGACATGATCTCACCCTTGTTTATGATTGGATAAAAGTCCATGTGTGGTGTATATATGCCACATTGTCCTTATTCTTTGGTTGACAGGCATCTAGGCTGATTCTATAACTTGGCTATTGTGAATAACGTGACAATAAAAATGCACGTTCAAGGTTCTCTGTGGTATATTTAGAGTCCTCTGAGTAAACATCCAGAAGTAGCATTTGTAGGTCATAGGTATAATATTTGCATTTAAATTTTCTTGAGGAACTTCATATAGATTTCCATCATGGCTGCCTTTATTTATTCACATTCCTACCTGCAGTTTATAAGAGTTCCCCTCCATACAGTCTCTCTTCAACCTTTGGTGTCTTTTGTTTTCTTGATAAATGCCATTGCATTTATGGCAATTTCAAAGTACTTAAAGAGATCGAAAGGAGATTTTAAGACAGAGTTCCAGTGATCTAGAAAATTTAACTATAGCCTCACCTGCTGTGACCACTGTATTTAATTAACTGAATACCTAGCATTATTTCACAACACATCAAATATTGTCCTTGGGTTTGATAATATTTATTTTGGCATTTTCACTTTTTTCTTTTCTGTGATGTTTTATCTTCAAAACCTGATTTCAACTTTTTTCCTTTTTTGAGACAGGTTTTCATGTACCCTAGGCTGGTTTCCCACTACAGATGTGCATCACCACGTCTGGTGCATGCCGTGCTGATGATTGAAACCAGGGCTTCTAGCATGCTGCACAGGTACTGTACCAACTGAGCTATAGACGAGTTCTTGATTTCTGCATTTGTGTTTTACTTTTCTTTTAATGTCTTTGGAGTTTAAGTGAATTTAGCTCCCAGGGTTGAGGAAAAATATTAGACTGAGAGAAAACCACGTTCATATCTAAGTGAGACTTTCTTAGGTTATTTGTTAAAAAGTTGTTTCCTTTCCCTCTTAGTTTTCGGCTGAAACCGTCTAAAAGAACACAGATTTGCTTGAGAGAAATCCCTCCAGCTTGGGAAGAAATCATTCAAATCAAGACCATATGTGATATGTAAAGTAGCATTTTGAATATTCATAGTATGATGTGAAAGTCAGATCCCCAGAACGAGGGCGCTCCATAGAATGAACTGAAACGAAGACAGCGGTGCCGGTGAGCCGGTGCTCTCAGTGACGTCCGGTGCTGCCTTCCCGTCGAGGCTGGATCACCGCAGAACAAGCCTGTTGACAGACACGGCAGACATGCCTTCGTTCTCACTGTCTAGGGCACTTTGGAAGGAAAACAAATTTGAGCTCCACCTCCTTCTGAGTAAATTTTAATCCTGTAATGTGACACTATTATTCTCGGCCATTCTTTCGGCTTAGCTAGCTTTTCGCAGCGTCAGCTCTTCATTTGTTTCTGCTTATTCCCAGACCCAGCCGAAATCGCCGCTCAAAGCGTCGGGTGTTTATTCGAAACCTGCACATTCACAGTTCTTTTTTCAAAGCTCCTGCCATTATGCTAAATGCTTCTCTCTCTTCTTTCATGTATCTGGTTAGTAGCCCTCTGAACAGATTTGCCTCAGAACAATCAAAATGATCTTCAGTTTCTTTTAGGAGAGAGAGAGAGAGAGAGGGAGAGAGAGAAATTGGATTGCTTTCCAGTAAGTGCGCTACCTTACTCCACCAAGGCATTTTATATCTGCATTCTGGCACACCAAGTAAGTCCATTTCAGCATTATTCATCTTCATTTACACTGTTAATGGATTTTCAATTGCAAATTATCTACAAAACCTGCATCACAATACTTTTTACAGCTATATGAATGGGTCCATGTGTCTGTAATACTCAATCAGCCTTTGGCTTGTATCAACAAATTTCCCCCTTGGAAGCAGCTAGCTAAATAGGGAGGACCAGCAGGGTGGTGCGTTTAATAATGAATCTGGAGTATTTTTTCATGTTTGTTTGTTTGTTTTTTGAGACAGGGTTTACCTATGTTGCCCTGGCCTAGAGCTCACTATGTAGACCAAGCTGTGCCTCAAGCTCACAGAGATCTGCCTCTCTCTGCTTCCTGAGTGGCTGAGTTCTGGGATTAAAGATGTGCACAGCAACCCTCAGTTGGAGTATTCTTTTGTAGGTATTGCTGAAATCCTTTCAGTACGCTCAAGCATTATTACCTAGGTAAGAAAATTAGAAGACCGTGAGGTAGAGATGCAGCTCAGAGGACAGAGCACTTGTCCAGCATGCATGAAACCCTGGGTTCCATCCCAGTATTGCACAAAACTGGGCGTGGTGCCGTTATTTTTGTAATATGGCACTTGGAGGATCTGAAGTTCAAGGTCTCAGAGACAAGAGGCACCGAATACCACACAAGGCTATTTCCAGAGACAGAAGGCGGTTAGGAGAAAGAGGACCAGAGTAAGGCAAAGGGTAAAAATAATAGGCAGGAGTCATCTGGGGTTTCCACCATGAGAAAGGCAAGGCAGAACAAGAGAACAGTTCAGGATTGGCTAGTGTGAATGATTTTGGTACCTGAAGGTGTGAGGGTGGTCCATGGTTGCTGGGAGTATTATTTCACCTGGGTGTATGGGACAGGTAGAGGAAGAGCAGCTTGGCGTTGGTCAGTGCGTTTATACAGGCATATTTCTGGTTGATTCTTCTGCTGCAATTGAGAGCGGCCCTTAAAGAGCCAGTCTCTTCTAGCCATGAGAACTTCTAAAGATGTTAGAAGATCGGAATGCACAGATACCTATGATCCCTCCTACACAGTTTCAAACTCTAAGATCTCATTTTGTATCCAGAGATGTTCTGTAACTAGAATGCCTGAGATGACAAATGTTTTCAAACCTTTACTTAAGCACCTTAGTTGGTGTATGTGCATGTGGAAGGCAGTGAGATGATACAGTGGGAAAGATGCTTGCTTCCCAGCCTGACAAACCGAGTTTGATCCCCAGGACCCAAATGGTGGAGGGAGAGAACCAATTACTGCAGCTTGTCCTCGGACCTCCACACCCATATTATGGTTGAGTGTACACACCTAACCCCCCCCCAGCTCCCCAAGAATCAGTAAGTAAATAAATAATAGCGGAAAAATAATTTTAAAAGATTAGATACCCTAGTTGACTAGAGTTGAGTACATTTTTCTTAAAATGTCACCCTCATGTTATGTGGCTTAACTTCATCCACGAAAAGTGTAGCTAATGCTACTAAATTGTTTCTCTCCAAAATGCTTTCATCTTATTGTTCCTTTTACCTTCCTAATATAAAGGCAAGATATCCAACTGTTATTCCAATCACTATTGAAGCCAGGGATGGCCATGGGTCCCATCTGTGGCCCATGAACTTATGTGGAATTCGGGTTAGGGAACTTTTGGGGAGTCTTTTATTTTTATGATTAAAAGGAATAGATGTGTGTGGGTACTTCTCCCTTCTTCCATTGATAAACATGTGAAGGGTGGGACTACAATACGTGTCTTGCATGCCTGTAGTAAGAAATAATTCTTTGCTAAAATCATGTGATCTGGTTTCCTCGCTAATGCAGAATCCTTGTTCTGTGAATGGCCTGTGTTCCTAAGCTTTCATTGAGGTTTTCACAAGTTATATTCCAAATAATGTCTAAATATGTGGAATGCTTAGGTCTGGCCCTGCCAGAACATAGTGATATTTTAGCACCACCTGTCTCAAAAGTGTAGTTTTGAAACTCTATGGGTGACGTTTAACTAAAATTCCTACCCAAGCATGAATATTAATTTTTTCTTTCTTAATTTTAACCTCACAGTACTATACTCACTTTCTATCTCTCATTGTCACTTTCTATCTCTCATTGTCTCTCATTATAAAATATCTGAAATTTAAGTTGAAGTAAGTCAGAATTATCATGGTAAAAATGTATATTATATTTAAAATTTTATTTTCCTGTGTGTGTGTTTCCTAGGTAAGTGTGCATGCACATATGTGTGTACATATGAAGAACCAAAGGATGACCTGTGTTATTTTTCAGGTTCCATCTACCTTTTTTGTTTGAAACAGGGTCTCTCATTGGATCAGAGCTCACCAATTAAGCTTGGCTGGTTGACCAGTGAACTCAGGGATCCATCTGTCAGTGTTGGGATTATAAGTGAACTCCACCATGCCTGGAATGCTTTGTTTTTATTTGGGTTTAGTTTTACTGAGGATTGAACTCAGGTCCTCAGATTTGCAAGGCAAGTACTTTACTAACTGTATTAGAATTTTATGCAAAAGATATCTGCTTCTGGAAAGTTATTACACAAGTCAGAAATTCATGTTAAATGTAGGAATCCAGATTCAGACAAGGTATCTGAAGCAGAACTCAGCACTATTCTTGAAATGGTTCTATGCAACAGAATAGAAAATAAAGTAAGGCTGCAGAGTCATTCAGTGATCTTGGTTGGTCTTAGTGCTCACTCACATGACCCAGTGGCTCTCCCTCGGTCACCCTGTACAGTTGTACCAGAGCCTCCTCACCCCATGGCGGTAGGTGTTAGCCCTGCACCGCCCTGGCCTCTCTGGCCTCTCTGCTGTAACATCTTGTTCTGTGGAATCTTGAATCTATGAGACCTTGGTGGTCCATTGGGACAACTTCACAAGTTAGTAAGGAGCCTGGAATTATGCAGTCTTAAAACAATTTCCCCATGTGGAAAGTATGACAGAAACACAGAACATTAAAAATAAATGTTTATCTAGGGCAGTTTGTCCCCAAGAAACTAAGCTTAAGAGTTCAGATACATACATTGGACTGCAGAAAACACATACTGTATTTTCTTTGGCTCTCTTCAGGAAAAGAATTCATGACTATTCAATCTTGATTTTTTTTTGACCACTAATAACAAGGGTATAGAATTCATGACAAAAGACACAGGTCTATTGAAAAGCTTTCCACATTGAACAGCTTTTTTTTTTTTCTTCTTCTTGGCTCTGTCTCTTTCTGTGTCTCTCTTTTGCTCTTCCTTTTGAGAATCCAGAGATCTTTTAATCCACTTTGGTTAAGTAGCAATCCATGTTGGGGTTGCTGGAAATCATCACTGACAGACTCATGATGCTCATTATCTCTCTTCTTATCAAAATTCTCCTCTTGTCTCTCCCAATCCCTTGCTGTTTACTGGGTTTAATCCTTTGAACCACTGTGATCCAAGATGATAATGCTTATCAACCAGAAGGTTTTTCTCTTTTTATCTCCTTTGCACTTGACACATTGTCTTCAAGACCTTAATGCAAAGGAAAGTATATTAGTTACTTTTCTTGATATTGTGACCAAATACTCAACAAAAGCAGCTTAAAGAAGGAAGGTTTATTTGGCTCAAAGCTTGAGGCTGCAGCCCATCATGGTGGGAAGGCATGGTTGCAGGAGTGTGAGGCAGCTGGTCACCTTGATCCACAGTCAGGAAGCAGAGAGAGATGAATGCTAGTTCTTACCTCTCTTTTTTCTTTGTGTTCAGTCTGGGATCCTAGCCCACAGAATGGTGCTGCCCTCATTCAGGATAAGCCTTCCACAGGTACACCTTTCCAGAAATACCCTTTTGGACACGCTCAGAGATGTTTCCATGGGGACTCTAAATCCCATTGAGTTGACTATCAAGATTAACCTTCACAGATGGGGAGGTGGGTGCTGTGTACACCAACCCCAATTGCTCTTCCTCACGAAGCTTGTTTCCTTTTTTTTTCACTTCTGGATGCCATTAGCTCACAGTTGTATTGTTCCCCCTAAATTGCAGGGGATTCTTTGTCCACATGCATGCTATTTTTCTGGTGGCCAGCCACCTTCAGTGAGTAGGGACATAGCAGTACAAAGGCCTTTGCCACATTTGGGGGCAGCTGTGATATCCTTTGAAAAAGAATTAATTTTAATTTTAGTTATTCATGTCTGTGTCTCTGGGTGGGGATGTGCATATGAGTGCAATGCTCACAGAAGCTAGAAGAGGCATTAGATCCCCTGGAACTAGAGTTGTGGGTGGTTGTGGGTTGTAAGCCACTTGGTGTGCTGGGAACTGAACTTGGGTCCTCAGTGAGAGCAGTACACACTCTTATCTACTGAGATCTCTCTGCAGTCCCTGGGGACAACTCTGAAAGGCCACTCTTCTGAACTGCAGAGTTCCCTAGGCATTTGGCTGAGGCTTGTGGGTTACTATTCCATTGAACTTCAACTTCTCTTTGCCTGACTTCCCGCATTTCAGTGGTTTTGTTACTTAGCCCCTGTTCTTCTCCTCCAAATGCCTCCACACAGCTCTATAACCTCAGATACTATCAGAAGTGATTCTAAGAAGCAGTGTTTCAAGTGGAATTTGATAACTCAATTATCTACCAACTGGATGGCAAGAAGGAGCCATGAGCAGGGGTCGGTTACTTCATGTTGTGGAGGTATAAGGGCTAAAACTGGAATATGGTTTCAGTCTTGGTGGGGAATGCAGTAGCTGGTGCAACTTAGATGTTTGGAAGATTGATGGGAAATGGAGATCCTCCTTGGTCTGCTTTAGACTATGTCCTGGTCAGTTTTCCGTAACAACTTGAAATAACATAAGTCACCTTAAAAGAAAGAAAGTCAGTTGAAGAATTTCTTCCATCAGATTGGCCTGTGATCATGTCTTTGGGACATTGTCTCAATTGCTTATTGATGTCAGAAGGCCCAGTCTGTCATGGGTGTTACCATTCCCTTGGCAGGTAGTTCCAGGCTATGTAAGAAAGCTGAGGGTGAGAACCATAGAGCAAGCCAGTAAACAACATTACTTCATGGTTTCTGCCCCAAATTCCCCCAGTGATGGTTTGTGACCTGGAAGTGTAAGCCAAATCAACCTTTCCTCTCCTAAGTTACTTTTGGCCAGAGTCACAACAACAGAAAGCAAACTAACACACACTACTACAACAAAATAGGAAAAGCAGTTAATTTGTAAGGAATACTATTTGTACCATGATTCTGGAAGGGGGAAAGTTCAAGATCATCATCATCCATATGTGGTGGAAAGCAAATGGGCAAGAGCAACAATGCCTACCCTTGATATAATAAGTAATATAATTCCTACCTCTTTACAATGGTACTATGATGTTTAATCTTGATTTTAACTTGATGGGATTTATTAAAAGAATCACCATGGAAAGAAAGCTATGTTCATGTTTGTGGAGAGTATCTAGATTAGGTTAATTGAGGTGGGAATACCCACTCTAAATGTGGGTGGCACCAGTCCATGAACTAGGGTCCTGGACTGAACAAGAAGGAGGAAGCCATTCATTGCTCTCTGTTTCCTGATATGGACAGGATGTGCTAGCTACCTCATGCTCCTGCCTCCATGTTTTCTTCTCCATGACGGACTGTTCTCTTAAACTGTAAGCAAAAATAAACCCTTCCTTCCTTCCTTAAGTTTCTTTTGTTGGTTTTTTTTTTTTTGTCACAAAAATGAGAAAAGTAACTAATCTGGTCACCCAGTCTAATTCAGGAAAGAATGGACTAATCACCTCCTAAGGGAGCCAGCTCTAATATAATCATATTGTCAGCACCCAAACTTCAGAGGAAGTACATTTTGAGCCCCCAAAATCTGAATCAGAGCTATAGAAAGAACACTTGAGTCCAGGAGTTTGTGGCTAGCCTTGATATAGCCCTGCCTTAGAAGAAAAAGTCATAGCCGACTCTAAGAATCTCTAATTCTTAGATTACAGAAACAGATGGCCTTTGCTAAGGGCTATCAATAATGTACGGGAGAAAGACAACGAGAAGCTGCAGTTGATTGAATGCCACGGTAGAGAGAAGTGTGGTAGGAGAGGGCCTCCTGCACAGTGCAGAAAGACATCTGCAGGCAGAGAATTAGCAAGTCTGAGGACCAGGCTGGCTAAAATTTAAGGCACAGCAAAATTCTTTTGTTAAGGTTGGGCTCTTGGCTGGGACTAAGTGAGTTTGATGATTAATCTTGATTGCCAACTTGAATGATCTTGACTCAAATGTAAGACACAGTACTAGGTCTGTGAAGGCATTTCCAGGAGGGACTAACTGAGGGGAGAACGGAGGGGTGGTAGCATTTTCCATCCGTGGCCCAGATCTAAAGAGGTCTGAGGAGAAAACAGGGCTGCTTGCTTGCTGTCTTTGCTGTGTGCTGGTGAGTGCATTGTCCTCTTGTCACTGCTGTGCCGCGATCCTTTGCTGACAGAACTTAGCCTTTGAGCACAGTATGAAGACTAGCAGCTTGCTAGGAGTCCATCAGGCCTTCAGCACTAGATCAGGACTCTTGAGGCAGCTAATGGGTTCTCAGCCTCTTCAGTGTGCAGACAGCCATTGTCGGACCACCCGGCCCTTATCATGTAAGTCAATGTAATAAATTCTCTTTTAATATATATTCATTCTGTTGATTCTGTTCCTCTAGAGAAACTTGAGTAACATAATGGAACTCGAAGACTTAGACAGTGACTTCTGGGCCCATACATACAAGAAGCTGGAGGTCCATCTTCCTATTTCCTCCAGCACCTTCCTTTTTACTGAAAGGTCATGTTCTCCCCATGCTCAGAAGACAGTGCAGAGGCCTCTTCCTGCAAAATACCATGTGATGACATCAGGCTGAAACTCCACTGCCTCTGTTGATAAATGCTGACAAAATAAACACATGGGGAATTTGGGAGATAGTTCAACCGAATAAGTCTTGTCATGAAAGCATGAGGACCTTGGTTTGATCCCCAGCAGCCACGTGAGAAAACTGGACATGTTAGTGCATGCTCATAATCCTAGTGCTGGGGAGGCAGAGTTAGCAGGATCTCTGGGCCTCATTCAGACCAGTGAGAAAGCCTGTCTCAAAAGAAATGGATAGCCTTCCTGAGGATGTCCTCTAGCCTCCACCCTCGAATACACATACACACACACACTGATGGAGTGACACACACACAGAGACACACACAAAGAGACACACACAGAGACACACACAAAGAGATACACAGAGAGACATACATAGACACAGACACACAGAGACACACACAGTGACACACACAGACAGACACACAGAGAGACATACACAGGCACAGACACACACAAAGAGACAAGGGCAGACACACAGACAGACAGTCATACATAATTTGGCTAGGAGAAGCCATATTGGTAGAAGGATAAAGGGACTTTATACCAAAAAGCTAGCCAGCCATTCTAAACTTACAGGGATAGGTGCCAGTGTGGGGCTGGACCCTGAGATTTCAGAACAAAGATGGTAAAACACAACATGGATGAGAACTGATCAAAATGAGAGTGGGCTTGATACTGGATTTAACCCTCCCGTGGTGCAGGGAAGGACTCCAGGGTACTGTACTAATGAGACGTGGGGTGACACTTGGAAGTTTAGAGAAAGCAGCGGGAAGTGGAAATGTCAATTCTGTAGCAGACAGTAGAAGAAAAGGCCTTAAAGGGCTCAGGAAAGGGGAATGTATTAGAGTGGCTGGTCTGTGGGAAGCGGAGAGGCTCCCGTTTTTACTTAGGAGGGCCTGTCAGACACACAGCAGTAGATGCAGTGGGGGCAGGGCAGTCAGAAACTGGGGGCAGCCCTGGCTGATCTCTATGGTCAGGGGCAGAGGGGAGGGTTTGCTCTTATGGAGCCAAACTGCCTGATTACAATGGGGATGACAAAATCTTGAAATAATAGAGATTGGGAAGTAGCACTTAATCACAAGCAAAGTGGGCAAGGCTGGTATGGGAGTGCAGGAATATGACCCACAGAGGGCTGTGGAGATGACAGGAATGACATGGTGCCCGAAGGAGGTGGGAAGCCAAGAAGGCTATTACTTAAGCTGTGGTGTGCAAGCATATGTACAGATTCATGTGTGTTTGTGTGTGTGCATATGTGTATACAGGTGTGCATGCCTGCCTATGTGTGCAGGTACTGAAACCAGAGACTGGCACTGGGTATCTTACTCTATCTCTTTACCTTATTTTTTGAGATAGACTGTGCTGGCTAGTCCTTATCATCACTTGACACAACCTAGAACCTGGAATTCAACAACTTATTAAGACTAGCTGGCCAGCAAGCCTCAGGGCTGGAGTCACAGGCACCTAGCACCACACCCACACACCTGGCTTTTACTTGGTTTCTGGTGATTCAAACTTGGTACCTTACCTTGTGTGGCAAGTACTTTACCAACTGAACCATCTCTCCAGCACAGGTGCCTGTGGACCTTAACCTAAGCCACTGTGTCATCATCTTTACAATGAGTTGAATAGAAGTTACACTGTCATCTTGATTATTTTCAAATTTATATGTAAATTACATGTATATATCATAGACAACATATTGTTTTGAGTCTATATACATATGGGAGGTTAAATTCATTGAATTAAGATATATATATATATATATATATATATATATATATCCTTTCACATAATTATCACTTTCACGGTGAGAACACTATCTGCTTTTGGGGGACATTTTTACAGAATATTGTTAAATCATTAACTATACTCACATGTTGTACCATTGTTTGAAATTGTTCCTCTATTTTTTTTGCGTGTGTGTGTGTGTGTGTGTGTGTGTGTGTGTGTGTGCATGCACATGTGTGTTCAGGTCATTATCTCTCACTGAACTTGGAGCTTGCTGATCCAATGACACTGACTGGCCAGTGAGCCCCAGAGATCCTCCTGTCTCTGCCCTTCTAGGACTGGATTACAAGTGTGCATTATGATGCCTGACTTTTTAATGTAGGTTCTGGGGCATGTATTCCCCATGAATACAGGAATACAATGTAGGTTCGAACTCAGGTCTTCATGCTTTCCAGGCAAGCACTGTACCCCCTGAACCGTTTACCCAGGTCACTCCCTCTTATCTAACTCCAGTAGCTGATCCTTTGACTGGCACTGCCTTGATCCCTTCTCCCTCTTAACCACTGCCATTCTACTTTCTGCTCTACGACATCAACTTTTTTGATTTCTGCATCCGAGTTCCATCATATGGTATTTGTTTTCTGTGCTTGGTTTATTTCTAGAACTGTGCTAGAGCCCTAGTTCTTCAGTCCTCTGCTCATTTTACACCCTCAGCAGCTAAATACGGGACTCTAAAACATTGCCAAGGAAGAGACATATGGCAGCAGATGAACTAAGCTTAGCCCGGGCTTTATTTAAAAAACCTTCGGAATGGTCATTTTGTTGTCATGGCTGCCCCAATCAATGAGATAGATAGAGGGTCTTGGAGCTGCAGCTGTTTGTCTGATCATTTAACCTTCGGAAACAGATTTTATTAAAGTGTTCCTGTTGCTGAAAATGAATTACAAAGCTTTCCTTTTTTCTGTAGGAAATAAGAGTGCCCAGATGAGATTACATGGCTTCCTATGATATCTAAATAAGATTAGTTTGCTGAAGATCACATTAAAATCCCATTAAAGAGACAGTTCCGCTCCAGCCCCCTCTTCTCCTCAGGCAAGTTCTGGGAGAGTTGATGAAAATTGCTCAGGGATGACACGCAGGCTTTGGGTACCCTGTGGAGACCCGGGAGAGGGAGTGGGAATATTACCCTAGCCACGCTCGTTGTGGAAGCAGGATCTGTGTGCATGGCCCATTACTTACAGCTGACAGTTCCTAACTCTAAGGAGGAAAGACTTCAGGGAGGAATTGGTAATAAGATGAACAAAATGCAGGAAAGGGGCACCAGGGTCATCCCCAGAGAGCATCCCGGAAATCAGTGATTCATTTGTTCATGTGACTAGGATAACAATATTAATGTTTAGGTATTTATAGTCTTCCCTCAAGTTTGCTTTTGAGAAAGAGGGAGTCTTTGCTTTCAGGAGACTATCCACTTTGGATATCTCTCTCTCTCTCTCTCTCTCTCTCTCTCTCTCTCTCTCTCTGTGTGTGTGTGTGTGTGTGTATGTTTGTGGGCATGTTGATTTGTGTATGGGTGCATGTGCATGTGAAGACCAGAGGACAACCTTGGCTTTTGTTCCTTGAGCACTGTCCACCTTGGTTAATGAGGCAGGATATGGAGCTCAACAAGGAGGCTAGACATAGAGTCCCTGGAATCTACTGTCTCTACCACTGGAGACCTGGAATACAAGTGCACAAGAACTTGCCTGGTCTTTTGTCTTAAACAAGGGTCTGGAAATCAAACTCAGGTCCTTATGCTGCAAGGCAAACACTTTAGTAACTGAGCCACCTGGCAGCTGATCGATAAGGACAGTCAGGCGGGTGATGGCTCCGTAATGCAGTGGCCAGGTACAGGCATCTTCCTGTCTTTCTTTGAAGACCTAAAGATCTTTAGTAGTTTGGGGTTATGTTTAGCTTATGCTTACTTTTTAAATGACCATAATATAGACATGAAATGCTCAAACTTCATTTGTTCATAAAGTTGATTATCAAGTTTATTCGAGTGTGCTGTGTTTATTAGATACAGAGAAGCTAGTATTAGCCTTATGTTGCTTTAACAAATAATCAAGATGAACAACCCAGCAGGAGGAAGTTTGCTTGGGCTCATGGTTTCAGAAGTTTCTGTAGTTTCAGTGCATCTTCTGTTGGCTCCATTGCTTTTGGCAGAATATCCCTGTGGGGAGTGTGTGGTGGAGGCCAGTGCACACCCCACTGTAGCCAGGGCGTAAAGAGTGAGAAGGGCCCAGGCCTGGGGTCACATCTCTTTACCATGGCTGCATCCCTCAGGACCTAACTTCTTCTCACTAATCCTCATTATTTATTTATTTATAGACTATCTTTAATTTATTCTTTGACAATTTCATACATGTACACAATGTAGCCTAATCATCTTTACCCCTAAATTTAATTCTTACTTAAATTTTAAAAAATTATTATTTTTATCTTTATGTATATGAATGTGTTGCCTGCATGTATGTAGGTGCATTCCTATCATGCAATACCTTCAGGGGTCAGAAGAGGCCATTCAATCCCCTGGAACTAGAGTTATGGATGATTGTTAGCTGTCATGTGGATGCTGGGAATCGAACCTGGATCCTCAGCAAAAAGCAGCTAGTACTCTTTAATCATGGAGCCATCTCTCCAGCCCTAAATATTTTTGATTTTTATTTTATGTGTATGAATGTTTTGTCTGCATGTGTACAAGTGCCCTTGGGTGTGCAATGCTTGTGGAGGCCAGAAGAGGGCATCAGAGTTCTGGCAACTGGAGTTACTGTGGTTGTTAGTGGTATGTGAATGCTTGAAACCAAAGTCAGATCCTCTAAAAGAATGGTAAGTACTCTTAACTGCTGATCATCTCTCTAGCCCCATAATCCTAACTTTTTAAAGATTCTGTCACCTCAGGCTGCTAGATAGCTAAGCCAATGAAGTACTTACCCTGTAAACATGATGACCTGAATTTGATCTCTAGACTTACTTAAAAATGCTGAATATGGTGGCATGCTTGTAATCCTCATGCTGGGGAAGAGAAAACAGACTGAACTTTTGAGCCCATTGGCTGGTGCCAGCTTAGCCTGATTGGTGAACTCCAGGCCAATAAGACACCCTGTCTAAAAGAAGGTAGGTGTTCTGTGTGTGACACTTGAAGCTGGCCTCTGGCCTCTGGGAGCTACATCCTCACTGTGGTGGGGCCCAGTGTAAATAAAGAAGCTTTCTGGAAGAAGAGATGACTCAACAGTTAAGAGCTCACACTGCTCTTGCAGAGGACTGGCGTTCAGTCGCCAGCACCGACATCAGGCAGTTCAAAACTCCCTATAAATCCAACCCTAGGGGTTCTGGGTAGGGTGGGGAACATTTGTAATCCCTCTTCTGGCTTCCATGGGCACCTGCACTCACATGCAGATATCTTCATCCAGACCCTCTCACAAATATACATAAACATAATTAAAAAATTTAAATCTTTAAAACAAAAGATTTAAAACAAAAATCTGTCTCAGCAAAAGCACATCAGAGTGCTTCTGTGATTACTGAACCAGCTTACTCTCCCAGCTCATGGCCTTATCAGTATTGTAAGCATTTCTTAGACTGGCTAAAACTGCAATGGCTAATTTTCAGTGTGCTTTTCCCACCATTTCCAGACTTCTGTGTTTTTGTATACTCATGCATGAACACAGGCTTGTCCAGGAGCACAAAACCTTCGTTTGTTTTGACTTGAGGTTAGTATCTGGCATGGGTAGCTTATTTTTAGCTTTGACCTTGATTTCTTTCAGTGGAGTCAGGGCTTATGTGGTTACTTCTAAAAACAAAGCTTATTTCAATCTGTTTAGTAAAAGGAAAAATGATCTAAAGACCCATAGCTTTGTATCCTTTCATTGACAGTGCTGTTTGAATCCTTTCCACACTCACCTGATCGGGCTATTGTGTAAATGCTGCTTCGTGGAAGAGCCCTGATTCTGCCTATACAGTGATGGCTTCAGAGTGATGTGGGAGTGAATGTCACCTGCTCTAAGTTGCTAAGCAAGAAGGATAAACGTAATTCATTAAGAGAACCGAAGATCTCCGGCTTTTGTTTGTTGAGGAAGTGGGAGTGTTAATGCAAGATTAATCAATCTCTGTACTGTAATTCCATTGAATAGGTCTTTATGGCTTGAGTGACACATTACAGACTGTTGAGATTGCAACCCTCACCTTGCTTATCCTTACTGAAGGTGTGAACCGCGAGGAGGGTACACAGTGTCTTCTGTTTTCACCAGTGCGTCACAGCTGTCACTATGTTGATTAAGTAGTTTCAGCCTCAGTTTTATTAACTGTGTTTATCTTAGGTCAGATGAACTTTGGTTCCGACATTTCATTCTTCCAGTGTTAAAATGGATGAACAGCGATTCATTTTCTGCTACTTGTTTTAAATATGAAAATGAGTTTGACCTGTATGTAAATACTATATGTGTCTTTGGCTATTGGGGAATTCTTTCAACTTCAGTATCAGACATAAAAAGAAAACACTAGTTGAGAAAAGATGAATGATAAGCATTTTGGATAATAAAATATGCTAGGAATAAATTTTTTGGGGCAGGGGCAGAGTTGAAAAAAATGGGAGCCTGCTTCACCATAATGACAAGCTCATTCCTGATGTGTCTATAGGTGTCACTGTTGAGACATGCTCTTGAAAACTACTCAGATTTGACTCAGAAAAGGCTGCTGGGATGGCCCTTGGGTGTTTTCAAGCACACACACTCACACACACACACACACATACATGTAGAGGCACACATGAATATGCATGCACACACACATGTACGCACACACACATGCATGTTCTAATGTGACTTCAGAACCTGAGACTGATTTCTTGAGGTGAGGAAATCTGGTTGTGCAAATAAAACACATGGGAACAGAGAGAAGATGAGAACATACCTCATAGATTTTGCCTTAGCATTCTTAGATTGGTAATTTGGAGAAATATATATATTTGCTTGCCTTCTTTATTTCTCTTCCTATGACTGACAAACCAGCTAGACCATCAGACAGTGTGAGGTCTTCTGTGTGTAAGATTTGTGGTCAAGTGGTGGATTCCCTTTATAAGGGCAATAATTCAGGAACTAAAAGAGTGTCTCAGTTGTATCTCTGTTTTCTAGAAAGGGTTCTTAAGTTAGAGGCAGGGTACATTTCAACTTGCTGGGATCCTGAGACTCTGACTTTACCAGAATTCTCCCTTTATTTTTATTTTGTTTACAACAGTGATTTGGTAAGATTTGGATGTCTCAGTAACGCTAAACCTCAGAAAATTGTTAACGGCAGCCTATATGTCATATGTTTGGACATGCTTTTAATTTTCTTTCTTCACTAATATTTGAATTGATTAAATTATTAACTCACTGCTTTACATTACATACATTTCATTTTTCTAGAGGTTAGGAATATAGAGAAACACTAGGGACTATCCTTGCCATCAAGTATCAGTGCTAATGGGATGGAGGGATGCTAGTGGAGGGAGAGCCTTAAGGAGGCTGGATAGCTAGTGTATACAGAATAAAAAGAGGTGGGCTACTGAATTTGCTCAGGGAACATGAATATTTTAAAGACAAGCTTGTCTCCTCAAGGACAAGGAGGGAAAGTTTTGGGGAGCACTTCATTCATTTCAGGAATATGGGGCATCACAGAGGAGCAGATGTAAAATACCAGAAGTGTTGGGATGGTGAGCAGTCGGGTATGGCTAAGGGCTGGGATGAGGCTAGGGATAAAGAGGCAGTGTTCCACGGAGGTCCCTCTGCAGGACACTCTGAGAGTCCTAGTGTGTTTCATTCAAAGAAAATGATCTCAGCAATACGAAGAACATTACTTTTCTCTTCCCCAAATCAACGTAGCAGTTCTTCCCCCTTTATTTTAAAAATTTAATTTTTATGTGTGTACATCTATGTACAAGTATGCATGCACATGCATGTAGAGGCCAGAGGTCAGTGTCAGGTGTCTTCTTCCTTAGTTGTTCTCCATCTTATTTTCTTTTGAGACAGTAGTGTCTCTCACTTGATGCTCACCAATTAAGATAGACTGGCAGGCCAGTGGGCCCCAGGGATCTGCCTGTTTCTGCCTTCCCAGTGTTAGGATTACAGGCATGTCTGCTATGCCTAGCTTTCACATGGGTGCTGGGGAACAAACTCAGGTCCCAACGCTTGTGTGGCAAGCACTTTGCCTACGAAGCTAGCTGCCTAGCTCTACTTCATCTTCTTTAAAGTGGAGTAAGGCAGGTTTGTGAATAGAATAGACAGTTTCTATGTTGGGGTTGACAAGTATAATTGTTTTTTTGTTAGACAGTCATTGTTTTGACGACTTATTGTTCTTGACTGTTGAGAAAGTAAAATAGAACGATTGTATGTCTGGGTTTTCTGGACTGAGGTGAGTAACTAAGCTCTTTCTGTCTCAAACGGGTAATAGGTGTTTGTGTTAATAGATAGCCGGTTGCAGCTTATAGAAAACAGCCAGTATTTCTATAGTGCTTGCTGTGGGCCAGGTATTCTTCCAAATACTCCACATACATTCACTCATTTACTCCCTATCATGTAGACAATAGCACCATCCCAAGTCTGTTCCTAAATTAATGAGGCATGGTGTATTGAAAGACTCATCTGACATCCTATAGCTAATGAGAGACTGAACCCTGGGGAGTCTGTTTGAGGTTTCATGGATGAATTAACCATATATTAAATATTAATTATACTCTATGACAATATACTTTTCAAGACTTTCATTTTATAGAGATAAAGAGAATAATTTTCTTTCTTTTTGAGGGATCTATGGAAGAGCAGCCAGGAAAGGGAGACAGAATCATGCTTAGAGAAAGTGGGGCTGAAATCAGCAGTTCCTTATGTCAGTCCTGGAGGGTTCTCTGACTGATGTGGTACTCCTGGAGATGGCTGTGGTGAGGAGCAGACAGGAAGGCTGGGTTGGTGTGGTGGCGCACAGCTGTAATCCCAGGACCCTGGTAGGGGAGGGTGACGGCAGGCACAACAGCAGTTCAAGGCCAGACTTGGGTGTACCTATCCAGTTCAAAGCCAGACTGTGCTATGAGAGATTCTGCCTCAAAAAAAAAAAATTAAAAAGGAAAGAAAGCAAAAGAGAGAGAAAGGCAAAATTTCTGTCATCTTAGAAATTAGTTTCTCAGTTGTTGAAAGAAATAATCCCAAATGGATGTATGAGACTCAAGAGTTTTGACAAAATGTACATAGAAACTATAAATCTTGCTGTTTTGTTTCATGTGTGGGGAACAACAACGATATCCTGGGGCTGTTCAAGTTCAAGACAACATCTTTCCTGCCCTAAGGGTTGACAATGCAAACAGTCAGATTTGAATTTTTTTCCCCAGAACCAAATGTTATACATTATTCGTTTGCTCTGCTTCTCTTCATTTTAAATCAGTGCTTATTCCCAGAGCTGCCAGCGCCCCAGCCTCCACCGCCCTGATCTCACCGATGAGACGGTGAGGGGACAAGTAGGATGTGCATAAAATATTTTTTCTCTGTAGCAGTTACACATAAAAAGTGACATTCACTAACTGTTCTGTATATAGCAATCAACTACCTCTATTAGCTTTTCCTGTTAAACTGAATGTCAGATCAAGAGCCGGAGAGATGAGGGAGCTGGTAAGACAGTTCAGCATGCAAACATGCTTGCCACCAAGCCTGACTACAAGAATTTGCACCTGGGGGCCCACATAATGGAAGGAGAGATATGATTCCTCCTACAAGTCATCTGTTGAGTCCATATAAGCTCTGTGGCAAACACGCGCACACACACACACACACACACACACACACACGCATACACTATGACATGATAAGTGTTCATTTATATCTTCTCTCAAAGCAGATGTGAGCATCTGTCTTACTCTGGGCCTTACCATACCACTGTAGGAAGGGTAGAAGGTAATATCTTCTCTGAAGTCTTGAAGAATGAGGACTGGTATATCAGGGGAAGGGTGACAGAGACTTCACAGCGTGACAATAAGTTACAACAATGGCAAGGCGCCAGGGAGATGGCTCAGTTGATTGAATGCTTGACGAGGACCTGAGCTTGATCCCCAACACCCCTTTGGAAAAAACTGGGTGTGGTGATCCCAGTGCTGGGGAGGTGGAGACAGGGAGATTTCCGGGTGTGTGGCCAGCCAGTCTAGTTTAATTGGTGAGCACTAGGTCTCAAAAAACAAGGTGGATGACCTCTGAGGAACAAGTTGTCCTCTGGCCTCCACATGCACTCTTAGACGCACACATGAATCTGCGCACACCACACACATGCACACACTCACACATAAAAATAATAGCAAAAATCAACGGCAGGGACTTGTGAGCAGGCCAATGGCTCTGAAAGTTGTGTGTGGACAGATACTGGAAGAAACCTGGTAATTTCCCTATCTTTTGTGCTAAGCAGACATCTCCCAGGTTCATTGTAGAGTTTTTACACCATAGACTTTGGACCTGTGGTCTTTATGATACTCCAGTTTAACTATCCTGTTGTTAAACAGGTTGCTTTCTGCTGGTAACATTAGCAGTTAACCTCCCTTCCTAGGGTGGACATCAGTAATTGAGCTTAAGTAATTTGAAATTACAGTGCATCTATGGATGGCTGAAGACTATTGTTCAGTGGTCAGCCTGCAAACACCTGTGAAAGGATCAGCCCTCAGGGACTCTGGGTTCATAGTAGAAACCCTGGAACGAATGTCAGGCTTGAGAAAGAGCTGGCTCTGTTATACAAGTTCTAACGACTTGCAATAGAAAGGCATCACTGCTTCGTTCAACGGGTCTCTACATACACCGTGGCAGGCAGGACATGGTGCTGGGCTCTGTGGTCTAGTGTCAGGGGTTATTTGGCTCCACCGTGAAGAAGTGCCAGGTGGACTCCTTGGATTTTGTTTTATAAATTTATGTACTTCTTCCTCGCAAATGGCCAGTGGGGGATTTAAAATCTCTGTAAGTGGAAATTCAGGGAACAGTTCCAAGCTTCTCATTACATTAGTGCCTGGCAGAGGGCCAAAAGGAAAGGAAAGAGCGAAACTCAGGACCATCAAAAGCAAACAGAACAACAAGAATCATGTATCTGTACAGGACAGTCTAACAGGGTATGGAAGAGCAGTAGGTTTCTCTACATGGGGGGAATGTGATATGTAATTTCACAGAGATCGGGAAGTGGTCATTAACTAGCTGTGTGATTCACAAACTCCCTTAATGTGTGGGTCTATCACTTTAGTTACCTGGGGTCTATGTCTGGACCAGGTGTTTCCAGGCTCTTGTCATCTTGTTTAAAGAATTGAGGAAGTGCATAGAAAAAATGAAGCTGAGAGTGGTTTTATTCTGAAATAAAGTTCTGAAAGTACAGACTGCTACACTCCAAGAGAGTAGTGGGCTCTGAGCAAGCGCACAGCTCAAGGGATCCTGGTTACTCTCTGGGGCTTCCTTGAGGGTTCAGGAGGAGGAGAAGTTAGTTGCTAAGAGGTAGACTATGGGTGGTTTTCTATTTTATTTGTTTAAGGTTTATTTTAATTTTAAGTCTGTGTGTGTGTGTGTGTGTGTGTGTGTGTGTGTGTGTGTGTATGTGTATTAGTATGTGCATGTGAATGCAGCACCTGAAGAGGTCAGAAAAGGGAATCAGAGTCCCTGGAGCTAGAGTTACAAGTAGTTGTGAGCCACCTTATTTGGGTGTTGGGAACTGAACTCTGGTTTTGGTAAGAGCAGTATGTTCTCTTTTTAATTTTTATTTATTTATTTTTCAGGCAGGGTCTTCCTGTGTACCCCAGCTGCCCTGGAATTCATGCTCTGCCTGACTTTGCCTCCTTAGTGTTAGGATTAAAGGTGTACTCCCACCACACCTGTATGTGTACCAGTACAAATATACACTCTTTTTGAGACAGGGCCTCTTGTAGCCCCAGCTAGACTGGAACTCACTATATAGTCCAGGCTGGCCTTGATCTCACAGAGATCCACCTGCCTCTGCCTCCTGAGTGCTAGGATAAAAGGCCTGCGCCACCAGTCCTGATGTTCAGTACACACTCTTAACCACTGATTCTTCTCTCCATTCCTGGTGGTTTCCTATTTTGATGACAGGCTTGATTTATATAAACCTTTGTTACCCTCTCCCATGATAAATCTTATTTTAATCATATGCATGCCCAATCATGGATAAGGAAAGATGGTGAATAGTTAATTGTTACTAAAAATTCATTCTGATGATATAGATTGCCTTCCTGTGCACACACCTGAAACCAGTCCAGGATGGATCAGCTTACTGCTCCTAGTCTTTAGATTTGTCTCATTCCAAAAAGGGGGAATTATAAAAGGTATCTAGGGAGCTATCGGTTGGAGTGACCGTAAGCCTTTCTTTAGAGAGAGATGCCTGCAGCTCCATGCAGGTGGGGTTCCAGGTTGTTAAGTGTAGTGTTTGGAAGGAAGGGTGTGTGAAGCTCAAGCTGTGGGGGAGGCCACAGGCTGCAGAGTTTTCTCTATACTTGCATGCTTTGCTTCCCTTATGAGAAGAAATAATCCTTAGCAAAAGTCCCTAGCACATTGTCTGCTGCCCACTGTACCTGAGCACTGCCCTGGGCCTCATCTTCCTGCAGATTGATCCTCCACCCATGCTCCCCTACGCAAAGGCTTCTCTCATTTGTGGATCACTTCCCTAAGCCAACAGTATGTTTTGATAGCTCCTCCTTCCACAACAGTCTTCTCATTGTCAGTCTCTTCCACACTGTTTTGCTGTACAGCAAAGATTTCTCAAGCATAGTTCACACTTCTTCAGCTCCTCCTTTTCCACTAAATAACTCACAGCACGCATAGCAGACCCGAATGCCCTTGTTGAGGTCAATGATGCTCATGCAGTCTGATGGACAATATATTTTTCCTTCTCTTATCTAGTCATTTTTGTAGCAGCATTTGAAGGTTTAATTTTTATTCCTAAATTATGTTGTATATGTGTCTATATCTGAGAATGCAGTTCCTGCAGAGGCCAGAAGAGTGTATTGGATCCTCTCTCTGAGCTGAAGTTACAGGTGGCTGTGAGTCACCCAACTTGCTGATGGGAATTGAACTCTGGCCCTCTGCAAAAGCAGTATGCATTCTCAAGTGCTCAGCAACCTTTCCATCTCCACAGCAACATTTGAAACAGCAATTCACACTCACACCGTCCTTCTTTGACAGACATTTTCTCTCCCAGTCTCCAGATCCTGCTGGTTCCTGCTGGTTCCCTTGGTGACTCCATTCTCACCCCCTGCCACACCCCTCTTCTTCATTGGCTTCCTGATTTTCTCTGTTTACTCCAGTGGTGAATGCATCCCATCCCATGTGCTTGACCATCTATCAACTAAGATTTTCCTAAACTCTGGATTCTCTATTGATTTAATGTCTTTCTCATCCATACCCATATTCAAGTTTATCTTAAGCTCCTGATGGCTGTCATTCTGCGACATATGTCCAGCATTGCATCCTATGCTCATCACTGTGGCCACTTGGCTCACTTCACCTGGAATCTTAAAAATGCCTCCTAACTGGTTTCCCATACTTTGCCTTTCATGGGTGCTCTCCTCAAGACTGCCTGAGTCATCTTTCAAAGGGTCAGCCTGATCATGTTGTTAGTGGTGGTGGGAGAGACACAGCTCCACACTGCCATCAGCAGCCAGAGAAACCTCTACTCAGACAAAGTTGTCTTTGCCACAGAAAAGAATTCCAGGGCAGGCCAGTATGAAGCAGAGTTTTTATTTAAAAAGATTATACTATGGATTTTTTAAGCATGAGATATAAAAGAGAGACTCATGGGAAGAGCGTAAGACATGCCTGAGAGTGTGGCTGAAGGCTTCTCAAAGGAGAAGGTAGTCATATTTGATGTCACAGCCCATCACTGAGGGAAGTCAAGGCAGGTTCTCTTGCTACTCCACACAGCATTACCTCCAACTGAGGAACTCTCTTCACAGCCAAAGAAGCACTGCAGGATTCGGGGAGGCTGCTGCTTGCTGACTTTCACTTTCAGGTTGGCTTACACTCAGCTAGCTCTCTCACACAGTTCAGGACCACTTGCCTAGGGATGGCTTCTTAGATTACACATCAAAGGGTTTTGCTAAGTAACACATATTTCATGAGATCATAAGGTGATTCCTGATGTACATGGGATTGCAGTACAGCTGATGATGTAACACTCTAGATCAGAAAAGTTTCAGGGAAGTTAAGATAGTTTTACTGTAAACAAAGGCTTAGTTTTGTTTGTGAGATTCCTGGAAAATATGTCGGAAAGGAGTAAGGCCATACTGGAAGGTTACATGGGCTTAGGCCTTAGGCATGGTTCACTGCTATTGTAACACTCTCTATAAAGAAGGAATATTGCCTCTATTTCGGTTTTCTTTGCAGCAAATATTGGAATTCTTGATTCTTAGCTGCTGAAAAGCTTCAACGAGACCCTGGAGCAAGGACTCTTTTTCCCTTCCAGTTTGCCCATAATTTTCTTGTTTTTGTTTTTGTTTTTTTACTAGCTTGCTTCAGTGTCTCTTGCTGCCTAGAACCCTCTGGTAACTTCCCATCCCATTAAAAAAACAAACAAAAAATCCCCCAAAACAAGACTTCTGTTAGACCAGAAGCTGCTGAAGTTGAGGGATTTAGTCATACTTTATATCCTATCTAGGACCTTCCTTAAGCCAATAAGTTTCTAATGTGTAACAGTGCCAGGGTAGACTGGGAAAATAGGACTAACTTTTTAAATTATCTCTGTGATTGTCCTGATAGTTAATTGGTGTAGAAGGCCCAACTCAGCACACTGGTCCCTGCACAGGCACCTCATCTTCCGAAGTTCCTGCTGTACTTTCTTGGTTGTGAGGAGAGTTCCTTGTTTAGAGGTAATGCTGTGTGGAATAGCAAGCAGACCTGCCTTCAAATTCCTACCTTGACGTCCTGCCTTGACTTCCTGCCTTGACTCCCACGATGATGGACCATGGTCTGAAATTTTAAGTCAAATAAAACCTTTCTTCCCCTAAGGTGTTTTTTTGTGAGAATGTTTTATCATAGCAACAGAAAATAAACTAGAATACCTTTCAGGATGCACTCACTAGTTTAAGATGTAGTGCATATATGCAGACTGTATATGTACTGAAGGATGGGGCATGCTTCCTAGCTTACACAAAAGGAATAAGAATGATCTTCTCAGATAGTAAGAGGATTCATGGCCCATAACCTTCACATATTGTTGAAAAATGTCTTACCTAAAGGCGTGTTCTAGCTTCAGTTCATGCTCATTTTCTGGATATTCACCAAGTTATCAAAACAGGCATATAAAGGACTAACTAGGGCTGGGAAGATGGCTTGGTTGGTAAGATGCCTGCCTTGCAAGCATGAGGACCTGAGTTTGGTCCCTAGAACTCATGAAACAAATGCTGGACTTGGTGCTGTAATCCCAGTGCTGGGGTAGAGGAGGCAGAAGAATGTAGGGGCTTATCAGTCAGCTAGGCTAGCTTGCTTGGTGGCTCTGGGTTGGAGAAAAATAATATATCAAAAAACTTCCCATACCCAAACCAAACAAAACCAAAAATCAAAGTGAATGGGTCCCAAGGACGGACACCTGGGGTTATCTTCTGACCTCCACACTCACATACACATACGCGCACCCCACCCCCGACGCCCCGCAAGAAGAAATAATCAGAGGAAGTTGGTTTGGGCTGAGTGAAGACTGGGACTTCTTCAAAGATCCAAGTCTAGGAAAGAAAAGGACAACTTCTTTTGGTTTGATCTCACTCCTGAAAATTCTGAACAATTTAATTAAGGGCAGAAAGGCACACAGGAGAGAAGGCTCTGAGCAACGGAAGCAGGGCATCAGCTGTCAGTGCAGAGGAGCCATCTGACAAAGCAGATACTTTTCCATGTCCTGTTCCACGCCAGTAGGACCTTCCACCGTAGCTGGACAGGGAAGCACTGTAAAGTGCTATGCAGAGAACGTTTAGACTGCTGCTTTTTACGCAGGTGCCGGGGATTTGACTCAGGTGTTCATGCTTGTGCAGCACTTTTATCTACCGTGCCGTCTCCCCAGTCCCGCTCTGGGTGATTATAATGCTCACATCTGGGAAGCTCATGTTTACCTTTCCGTGTCTCTCTGTGACTAATTCTCTCATGATGCTCTGTTATCTTTCCTTTTTCATTGCCTCTTTCCCTACATTTATTAGAATGTCTTATACTTCTCTAAGTCCACCTTTCCCATTTATACAGCTTTCTGTGACCAACCTGGGGCATAATGTGGTTTCTCTCTCTAGCCTTGCATTCCTGGATACACTTTCCTTTCCTCTGCTTGTCCTGCCTCTGAATGCTTCTAGGAGCCCTTTGTGGTTTGTGACACTTATTTGTAGTCCTAACAGTTCCTCCTACAGAAGTGCACAGTAAATGCCTCATGGTGACGGATGGAACACAGAGCCTAAATATTTTATTTCTAACTATCCATCATTTTATGTGCTCATGTGTAACATAAAAGCGGAAGGATTCCTCTGGTAACAAAGGGAGAAATCTGTATTTATTTTGTTGTATTGCTTCTTGTTCCAGAAAGGATTTAAGGAGGCTTAAAAATACAGCAAAATAACATATATTAGAAAGGAGAAAAAAGGCAAAGCAAGGCTAGGGACATAAAATGGATCCAGAGATGAAAATAGCACCAATATTTTGCTATAGGACAGGGCATCTGCTGCAGACCAGTTAGCTCTTAGCTGTCTCTCTCTTCCTCTTTTGGTGTGTGTATATATGTGTCCTTATGGATGTGCATGCATGTATATGTATATATGTGTATCTTTCTGTGTGTATGTGTGTGTACCTCTCTCTCTCTCTCTGTGTTTAGGTCAGAGGTCAAAGTTACAAGTCTTCTTCAATTGTTTTCCACTTTAGTTTTTGAAACAGTCTCATTCACTGAACTTTGAGCTTGCCGGCTGATTAGGCTAGCTGGTCAGGGCCAGCAAGCCCCAGGGTCTCCTGTACTCTGACTCTCCTGAGCTTAGATTTTAGGCACACATTGCCATACTCAGATTTTTGTGAGATCTGAACTCAGCTCCTCATGCTTGTGTGGCAATCAATTTACTGATAGCTACTCATCAAGCTCTAGCTCTTGGCTTATTACCAGGGTGAAGGAAGATACTTTTACACCCCAAAGTCAAAGCAATCACAGCTCTGCATTGCATTGCGCAAAGTCATAGAAACACCAGTGTTATATCTTAGTTCCTTTCTCTGCCTTTGGACTGGCCAGACAAATGAAGGATGCCAGAGACCCATTTTAGATCTTTGGAAAGAAGGCTTTGGAATATTAAGACCCCCATCACTGCAGATGACAAGGCGGCCATTACTGTGGCAAAACAGCAGAAACCCTAACAGTTAGAGAACCTTGAGGGCAGGAGAGCATCAGAAGGATGGAACCAGGTGAGAAATGAGAACTTTGGCTCCCTCAGAGCTGCTGGAGTGAAGAAAGAAGGCCTCTCTCATGTATGTTGTCTCTACTGTTAGCGGAATGTTTATTTACTAAGGCAATGGTACATGTACTGTTTAGAGCTGCCTTCGATTATAAAAAAACAAACTCATTAGTAGTCTATGAGACCCAACATGGGAATTCATTACAAAGGTAATGTATTTCAAAGCATGACAGAGGCTGAGGAGATGGGCTTGCCACACAAACATGGGGACCTGAGTTCAGACCCTCAACACCCATGTACAAACCAGGCTTGTTGGCACAGGCCTGTGAATTCAGCACCAGGGAGGTAGAGACAGGAAGAACCTGTGAGTTCACTGGCCAGCCAGACTAAGTAATCAGTGAGATATTGGTTTAATAAGAGACCCTGTCTCAAAAAAATTAGAGAGCAACTGAGGAAGACACCCAATGTCAACCTCTGGCCTTGGCATGCACATGCACACATGTACATTGACATTTCTGTATATATATATATATATATATATATATATATATGAACATAGCATACACACACACACACACACACACACACACACAGCATATGCAAAGGCCCTGGGAATGGAGACCAGAAGATGGAGAGATGTAGGGAGCACTCAACTGAATCTCTATGATGATATGATCACTTCTCTTACCATTTATCTGTGTTTTTTTTTTTTCAGCAGGATATTTCTCTTGGGCAGGTGGGAAGCAGCCCCTCAATAACCATATCACAAAGATAGACCTGAGAACTCCAAATCTTGTAGAGGCTGAGGCAGACTTGTGGTAGGTCTCAGTAACTAATGTCTAATTGTGACTATCAGCATGAATTTCTGACTCCTTTGTCAGCTTTAGAGAATGACTCATAAATTATGAAACATGGTGAAAATGCAGTTCACTTAAAGCAAACAGTCAGAGAGACCTCCACGTGGTTTAAAAGATGACTTAAGAGATAGGGGGCAGAAACAACAGTCTTTCCAGAAGACCATGTACTTGTGAGTTTATATGTGATGGCTAATACTGCTTGTCAATTTGACAGGATCTAGAACCATTTAGGGGCAACCCTTTGGGTATGTCTGTGAAGGAGTTTCTAGACTGAGTTAACTGAGGAAGGAAGACCAACTCTGAATGCAATGCAAGTGGCACCATTTCATGGGTTGGGGTCCTGGACTAGATAAAAGAAGAAAGCGACCAGTGTCCTTCTCTCTCTGCTTCAGACACAATGCGAGCAGCTGCTTCATGCTCCTGGTGCTGTGACACCCCTCTCATGAGGAACTTCTGAACTGTGAGTCAAAATCAACTCTGTCTTAACTTGCATTGTCACTTGTTACAGCAAAGTGTAAAGAAACCAACATAGTATGCATATCAGCATGTTGTGTGTATGTGTGTGGTGTGCATATGTGTGTGATGTGTAAGTATCTCTGCAGGTTGGCATGTGCATGGGCTGTGGACAACAGCAGAGCATGCAAAGTGAAGATTAAGGAAACACTTCTACCTTAGTTCAAAGTGGTGTGAGTATTACTGGCTTATGAGACAGTGTGCCTCAACGTATATGTTGACCCTATTATAAACCAGGCATCAATGGGATACTGCAAGGAACTTCTTTAAAGATTTTATTTTCAATTGTATATATGCATGTATGTCATATGTCTATGTGTGGGTATGAGCACATGTGTGCAGTTGCCTGAAGAGGTCAGAAGAGGACACTGGATTCCTTGGAACTAGAGTTACAGGTGGCTGTAAGAACTCAGAGACTCTGTAACAGCAGCAAGTGCTTCTAATTATTGAGCTATCTGACCAGTCTCAATGCCAGTAACTTCTTAAATAAGCACATGGTGTAGGTGCCTCTACTTTATAGAGCAAGAAGTTAAAATCATTTCTTTTTGTTTGAAATAAGGCAGATAGGAGGTCAAGGTGGTGAAACTGGGATTCAAGTTCAGTTTATAGTTTTTGAGGTGGAGAACCTTTTCAATAGAGATTTTGTTTTTGAAGTAGGGTTTCATGTATTCCATGCTGGCCTTGAACTTGTAACTGAAGCTGGATTGGAACTGCTGATCCTCCTCCCTTTATCTCCCGAGGGGTGGGATTGAGGTGTGCACTGCCACATGCAGTTTATATGGGGCTGGGGATCAGACTCAGGGCTTTAAGCATGCTAAGTAAGTGCTCTACCAGCTGAATTACATCCTCAAGACTTATTTGGAGACTGTTTTAATAGACAAGTTTTTGGAGGACATCTGGGCAAGGAGGCATATGGACAGGAAAGTCTGCAACATCACTGTTGGTGTTACTAAGTAAAACTTGGGTGTCATCCCCTTCTGCTATGCCATTTGTCTTAGTCTTAGTGTGTTAATTACTTTTCTGTTATTGTGCTAGAATACCTTGAGAAAAAGGAACTGATAGGGGAAAGGGTCTATTTTAGCTTACAGTTCCAGAGGGGATACAGTCCATTATGGCAGGAAAGTCATGGCAGCAGAAATGAAGGCCAGCCTAGCAGTCAGAAAGCAGATAGATCACATTTCATCCACACGAAGGAAGAAGAATGGGAGGTTGGGAAGGAGGGAGGGAAGTAGGAAGTGAGAGTGGGAGAGAGAGAGAGAAAGAGAGAGAGAGAGAGAGAGAGAGAGAGAGAGAGAGAGAGAGAGAGAGGTTAAGGCTCTAAAACCTCAAAGCCTGCTTCTAGTGACGTACTTCCTCCAGCAAGCTTCCCTCTCGTAAAGGTTCTATGACCTCCCCAGACAGTACCATCAACTGGAGACCAAGTATTCGAGTACATGAGCCTGTGGGGAACATTTCTCATTGAAACCATCACACTCAGGCTGCCTGAGCTGCTGTTAAGAAACATTAAGATATTGTCAGATCAGACTGACAGGTTTAGCCCGAGTAATGATGATGGCAGTGGTGCTAACTAGTAGCGGTATCTGACATTACTGTGCACGCTTTGTGTACGAGGCGCTAAATGGTAGATTATTTACCATCCCTGCAAACAGCTCTACAAGATCAGTCAATACCTAGCGCTGTTTTAAAGATGAAACCCAAGTTGAGGGAAGCTCAGTTGCTCAAGACTAAAACGGTCACGGTGGCCAGAGTGAGAATTCTTTAGAGTTCAGGTCTGCTTGACTCTTGCCGTTAGGCATACCATTGCTTCTGCTGCTTCCTGGATGTTGGATCCAAGCTCAAAATCCCTCCATCTACTTTTCCCCTACCTCAGCGGGACTCATCTTTTCTACTTTGGCTGGTATTCTTGTTCTTTAATTCAGAAAGTGAAACAGACACAAGCTTTACTTGTGTGTGCCTTCTTAGAGGCAGAGAGTCTCAAAATTTAATAAGTGTCTCTTGGAGTTAGTCAAGGAAGTAATTAACACTGGGGCACAGAGGGCACCCTCAGCCTCCAATGTCTGGCGCCAGGAACTTGACTCTTCATCATTAGCACATGATTAAGCAGTTCATCATGTGAAGGCAGTGCTGGCGCAGTGAATATACTTCTTTGTATTTATCTGAAGCCCTATTTTGTTCTGTTTTCCTCACAAAACCTGGAAAGCTGTAGAAGGGGCTATCAACAAGAAAGATCACAGGAGGAAGGTCACTGGTCTGTTTGGAGCCACGTGGAGAAGCAATGAAGATTGGAAGGAAGGTATGATTCACTGAGAACAATGATATGTTCATCTCTGTTTTATTTGAAGTGAGGTATACTGATCAGAATGATTAAATTATTTATCTAAAGTTATACAAATAGTGAGGAAGAGAGAATGATTTTGCTTCAGTTTAATTTCAAACTTGAGCTTTTTTTTAAGTTTTAAACTGATTGGCAAAGTTCAAGACTTAAAAGCAATTATAATGATGTGTGGTGATTTCCTCTGAGTTAAAACATTGAGTCCTGAAGGGAATCTCATTAAGACACAGCAAGTTCACTCATTAAGGCTCAGAAAGTAAAGGGCTTATAAGTCTTAGGAAGTCCCTGAAATTGATGATATATGCAAGATCCCTCCCTGCTCAGTGTTATATATGTAAGCAGTAAGGACTGCTGAAGCCAGCGAGGCTTCTGGAAGAGCGATTCTCCCACTTGTCAAGCTGCCAGAAGGTCATGCAGTGAGTCCCAGGGGTATAGCTTTTCTGAGTCATCACTGTGCTAGAATGGGCTTTTGGTGTTGCAGTTGTCTTTGAGTCATCCATATTCCTGTAAGTATGCCCGGTAAACTCACTGGTCACCAAATTCGACTTTGGTGGTACTATTACTTTGGTCTGCCATCAGTACCTTATCTGGAATCAATACATGTTTGTGTTGTTTCCCAAAAGGTGAGAAGGCGAGGGAACCAGAAAAGATGTCGAGAGGCTGACCATGGACAAAAGACAGATATGACATGTTACATTTTCTGAAGATGGCCACACTGTGCTCACTCTGTTACACTTGCCTCCTGTGTACGAATTACTTTTCTCATCACTGTGACCAAGCAACAGACAGGAACAACCCTTGAAAGGAGGAAAGATTCATTCGGGCTTCCGGTTTTCAGTGACTAATACTGATGGTCAAATTGACAAGATTTAGAATCACCATGGAAACAAATCTCTGGGTATATCTGGTCTATGAAGGATTACATAGACAAGGGAAGACCCACTCTGAATGTGGACAGTCCCATTTCATGGGCTGAGATCCTGAACTTCAGAAGAGGGAGAAAGGAAGCTGAGCAGTAGCATTCACCTCTCTCTATCATCTATTCATCTCTCATCTCTCTCTCTCTCTCTCTCTCTCTCTCTCTCACACACACACACACACACACACATCTATGAATGCAATGTGACCAGCTGCCTCCTGCGTAGCTTTTGTCAGGCATTTTGTCACCGCAATGTGAAAAGATTTAGAGTCTTTATTCCATTGTCCCTGGCTCTGCTGAGTCATAACATCAGGGCATAAGGGAATGTGGAAGAGGAGGGCGATCACATCACGATAGACCAGGAGCAGAGAGCAACCAGAAGGGACTGGATACAGATATTCCTTTCAGAAACATGCCCTCAATGACCTATTTCCTCCAGCGATGCCCCGCCTTCCACAATTTCATTACTTTCCAATTTATATACATCCACGTATTAAATCACTGATTAGTTCAGATTTTTCATGATCTAGCTGTCTCTAGTAAGACACTCAGAGGTATTCTTTATTAATCTCTTAGGTGTATTTCAGTCTAATCAAGTTGAACCACCACACTCTAGAACATTATCATTGTAAGGGACAATGTCTGTCACCCTACCATTGCACTCCAGCTCAGTCTTTCTTGAAGCTTGTTTTTTGGGGATTCTGAACCAACATGAAAGGGTCCTCATTACACTGATTCAAGTTCTAGAGAAAGCTCCATAGGCAGGCACTTTGAAGCAGAAATACTTGAGAACCCAACTATTATGACTTGTAGTGATTCACATCTTTTTAGAGCAGAGACAAGATCTGTAAGTTTTCAGATGATGACTGTAGCTCTGCCTTTAAGGTGTCTCAGCTGTAACAGGTTGAAGTGGAGGAAAGTCATTTCCAGTGAACCTGGTTCATCTTGCAGATCTGAGGGCTTGCAAAATAAATACTGTAATTATTTAAGTCACTAAGTTTTCAAGCAGTTTATCATGCAGTCATAGTCGTTACTTGAGGAACCAGAGAATTAGCTGTTTTAGAATCCAAATCTCTGAGAACTGAATGGCTGGCTGAGCATACCTTTCATCTAGGCTCAGAAACCAAGTCTTCTATGACCCAAGGATGCCATGCAACTTTTGAAGAGATTTCAGTAGTAATTGCTTCCATAAGAGATACAGAAGTGTTCTAACTCTGTATGACTTTCGATGTGTATATGTAAGGCCATCAACTTAATCCAGGCAACAAACTCTTTTGTGTGCATGTTGGGGTCAGAGGTTCATCTCGGGAGTATTTCTCAATAACTCTGTACCTGCTTTATTCATCACTCTGTTTCTGACTGTGGGTGCAGTGTGACCACCTGTCTGATGGCCTGTCTCCATGCCTTCTCCACCATGATGGACTGTATAACCTCAGCCTTCCATTGTTGTTTCTTGTCAGGTATTAGATCACAGAAATGAGCAAAGTAATGCAATCATGTATTCTCCTAGTCTGAATAATTAATTATACCTTAATTCCAGTCTCAAAAGTATCCAAGTTTGGAGGGTAAAGTATCTGATGACCCTATTCAGAGACCTTAACACTTTCTCACGTACCAAATCTTTCACTTATTTTGTGAAACCCACTGACTTTTTCCTGCTTGAATAGAAAGTCTGTGTGGTCAGGGACCTTTGATTTTTATTTTATTTTATTGCTGTACATCCATAATTAGAGTAGTGAGACCACACGATAAACAGAAGTGTCAAGTAGGTCTCTGATCCCGTGCCTTTCTTTCTTGAACTTTTCTTAATCTCTAAACTCTGAGGCATTGAAGGGAAAAGACTCTAACAAAGAACCTGCACTTACAAGACTCTAAAGAGAATGTAGGAATAACTAGAATGTAGGAGGCATGAGGCCTCCCTGTTCTGGAAATTCTCTTTTCTCCTTCTGTGACAGAGGCCAAGGAAATCAGGGACCCAGGGACAGAATGAGTAGCCTTTTGAGAAAACTGTTTCTCTTAGCCTATTTTATCAATTTCCTGGATTTGTACAGTTTCCATGTGCATGCTTGACCTTGTATTTGTTCTCCAAGTCCATAATTATACTTAATTTCCTTAGTTCAGCGTAGTGTACAATCATAAGTTAATTGTAAAGATAAGAAGTATGTTCTAATTTGTTATGCTCACAGATGATAACCTATTAAAGTGAGCATTGCAATTTGTTTTAAAGGGAAAATGAGCAGGATTGACCACCCTGTCTCTCTCTCCTCTTCTGATTTTGACTATATCCAGAAGACTGCAGTCAGTCCCAGAGGGAGGAATGATTTTTTTAAAGATTTATTTTATTTTAAAAGACGTGTATGCACGTGTCTGTGTGTGGGTTTGTGCATGTGAGTATGGGTCCCCTCAGTGGCCAGAGGTGTTAGATCCCTTGGAGCTGGAGTTGCAGGTTGTAGTGAGCTCCCTAAAGTGGGTGCTGGGGATGGAATTAGGGTTCTCTGGAAAAGCAGTACATATTCTTATTGCTGAGACATCTTTCCAGCTCCTCCTAGTCTATTTTCAAGTGCCCAAATTACTTTTAATCAGGAATTTTGCTGGAGGTAGCCAGATGCTAATACCTTCATTCCTCCAAACACAAAGAAGAGAGATCTTTGTTGAATCAATCCTCATGGGGAATCTGCCCCCAACTATAGATGAGGGCTTTGATTCACCTACTTTGTCATTAACTGCCTGTCTCATATTAATATGCACAAGCAGCCAAATCCTTGTGTTTTTTTCCCATCACCTTGGTAAGAAGAAATATTCATGAGTCAATTGCCTGCCCAAGACAGCCTGGCAGATGGGGAAATTTTCTATTATAAAGATGACTTTTACTTCTATATAATAAAAGAACAAATTTTTGTATACTGTAGAGAATAGATAATATTTTGGTTTAAAGTAACTTGATTTAGAAACAAATAAACACTGCTTAAGTCTTCCTCAGTCTGGGAGATGATGGAATGTCAGTAATTACTCATGCAAAGAGTGTCTGGACCCCACCATCACAACTGCTCCAAGTCCCTGTGCTGGGATAAGCCTAACCCTGGCTAAGAGGTGAAGCTTCATGTACTTGGTATATCTGTGAAACAGTTTCTGATGGTACCCACCCTGTGGCAAATAGCAGTCTGAGTCTCATCCAGCCTTGGAGCCCAGCACACCTTGCCCATCTCCATGTCCCTGTAGTATAGCCCAGGTAGGAAAATAAGCGACAGATCTACCTGATCACAGTACTCCCAGAGCCCAGGACCTGAAGGCAGAGTCCAGGCAACAGTCACAGCACACCACAGAGCACAGCTAGCAGAGCCATGGGTCCTCAGAGCACAAGTGACCTAGCTCAGCTACAGAATCCGACACCGAGACCTGCTTGTCTAGGCTTGCTCCTAGGTGGTCTCTTCAGAATCCCAGGCTGGGCCATAAAGCAAAGGTCAGTCATCATTAAAGAACCACTGCAAAGGCCAGAGTAATTGCTAATTTCATCAAATGTACATATCAGTCTAAGGAAGTGAGACCCTAAAACCCAAAGAAAGGCAAAACCACCAAAAGAAACTAGGGATGCTCCAATAGCAGGCCAAAAGATATGCAATGCTGAAATGATTGACAGAGTTCTGAAAAGGGTTGGAGAGACGGCTCAGGGTTAAGAAGGCATTCTGCTCCCACAGAGGACCTGAGTTCAGTTCTGAGTACCCACAACGGGCAACTCAAAGCAGCCTGTAATTTCAGCTCCAGGAGATCCAGCTCCCTCTTTTGGACTCTGGGGAAACTGCACTTATGTGTACAGAATGCCCCTACCCCCAACAAATGTGTGTGTGTGTGTGTGTGTGTGTGTGTGTATGTGTATAAAACTTAAAAATACAAACTAAAAACAAATAAAAGATAATTCTGAATAAATCTAAAGCCTTTGGAAGCTTCATGCAACTTCAAGAAAATAAGGATTTAAAATTATCATGAAAACTTAATGAAGTAAAAATCCACCGTAGAACTGGGGAAATGGGCAGCAGGCCCCAACCTTAACCAGAGAACTGTGGAGAGCTGATCACTGCGGGATGAGGGAGAGCTGGTCTTCTTTAAGGAGAGAGTCTAGGTAGGCTGACTAGACTCCAGTGAATGAATTTGCACTGAGGGACATCTGGGTACACAAAGCTGACTGGATAGGTCTTAACATATATGACAGAATGCATGAAATCTAGTGGGGGCATTATTGGGGTGTGGATGGGGGAGGGGATAAAGATAATTTAGATGTTTTGTATGAAGTCCACAAAAAATCAATAAAATATACATTAAAAAATAAAATAAAAGTAAAAAAAAATTGAGTGAAATTTGGAAAACAATTGAGAAACTTGATGAAGGAACTTTCAGAAAAAAAATCAAAATACTATATATAAGGAACATGGCACTGACTATTAAAATTAATAGAGAAGGTGGAGAGATGGCACTTGCTGCTCTTGTAGAGAACTTAAGTTTGGTTCCCAGCATCCATGTAGTGTGGCTCACAATTACTTGTAACTCTGGCTCTAGGGGATCTCACACCCCTCTTCTGGCCTCTGTGAGCACTGCATACATGTGCACAAATACACAGAGACACACATATACACATAATTAAAAAACCTTTGAAAATTTAATAGGGAATTTCAACAGCCAACATAATAAAACAGAGAAAGAATAACTGCCTGCTCAAAGACCAACACTGGAAATTGTATACTTCAACATTGCGAAGATAACAAATTTCAAATATCCTATGACAAAATAGGTGAGGTGATAGATGTGCTCATCAGCTTGATTTGGTCATTCTGTTGTACTCCTAAACACAGCCCACTTTGCTTTTAGAAACTATTTTATTTATTAATTTTATTTTTTGTGTGTTTGAGTGTATTGCCTGCATGTGTGTTAGTGTTGTGCAATGCTCTCAGAGGTCATACAAGGGTGTTGGATTCCCCTGGAACTGGAGTTATGGATGGTTGTTAGCCACAGTGTAGGTACTGGAATTTGAACCTGGGCCTTCTGCAAGAGCAGTCACTGCTCTTAACCACTGAGCCATCTCTCCAGCCCCCAACTTCAGCTTTTTTATTACACTTTTTAAAATTCATTTGTTTATTTACTTATGTGGAGGGGGCATGTATGCCAGAGTCGTGTGGAGGTTAGAAGACAATTGCAGAATCAATTCTCTCCTACCATTTGGGCTGCAGGGATTGAAATGCAGGCTGCCTGGCTTGGCAGCAAGCTCCTTTACCAGCTGAGCCAGCTCACATTGTCTTTGTACTTTTATTCCATTATCTTTAACATCTATCACTTTTCTTACAAACAATTGGTGCTCAGTAGTTGAATAAGTATACGAGTGGTGATCAGTTGTCATGGTGTGTAAAGACACTGGTGACAAGAGCTCCAGTGCAAGCATTCAGTGCTTCAATTTGTGTAAAGGATAGATTAATGCGATGGGATCAAGACACACAGGCCCACAGAGCTCTGCACAAAGGGTACTCTCAATCTGTGATGGATAATACCATTCAAAAAACAATTCAACACTTTCAGTATTGTTCAGAAAGGCTTAATGAAGGAAAGCTTGCTGGGAGGGAGAGGGAAACCCAGTGTGACCTTCCTCATGTTCAAATTATCTAGCTGTGTGATTTTTAACAAGCTATTTCGTCTATACAGTTCTCTGTCCCCATCTTTGGGAAAGAAGACTGAGCCAAAGGGTTTACATACCCCCTTAGGAGCCAGAATCCAACACCACTGTCACCATGGACACAAAGGATGCACAGGCCAGTGAGAGTGAGAGGACTGAGTAAAGGCACCTGCCACCAAGCCGGACACCTGAGTTCAATTCCTGGGACCCACATGGAAGCAGGAAACCTAAATATGACGTCTACTCCTATGCATGCAGGCACAGACACACACCCAAATAGATTAAAACATTTAAATTTAAAAATTTTAAAGAGAATGCATAAGCAGATATATAAAGGCGACTTCTGTGAACTGGGATCAGGTGGGTTTGAAGTGGACCAGGAAAGATAGAATCAGGTAAGTTAAGGGCAGAAAAGAACATTCTGGATACATGTGGTTGAGAACATGCATGGTCTGAATGTGAAATGTCCCCTAAAGGCTCATGTGTTTGAACATAAGGTCCTCATTTGGTGGTACTGTTTGGGAGGCTGAGGAACCTCAAAGTGAAGCCTTGGTGGAGGAAGTGTGTCACTGGGGGAGGGACTTGAGGTTTGATAGTCTGGTTTATTTATTGTTCACTCTTGGCTTCCTGATTGTGGGTGCAACGGGACCATCTGACTTCCTACCCCTGGGGCCACACTGCCTAACGCCAGCACACTCTGTCCTGCTGCTGTCCTGCCTCCTGCTGTCATGCTACCCTGTTAGCATGAATTCCTCTGCTGTCATGTCTTCCTCTGCTGTCATGTCTTCCTCTGCTGTCATGTCTTCCTCTGCTCTCATGTCTTCCTCTGCTGTCATGTCTTCCTCTGCTGTCATGTCTTCCTCTGCTGTCATGTCTTCCTCTGCTGTCATGTCTTCCTCTGCTGTCATGTCCTCTGCTGTCATGTCATCCTCTGCTGTCACGTCTTCCCTGCTGTCATGTCTTCTCCTGTCATGTCTTCCTCTGCTGTCATGTCCTCTGCTGTCATGTCTTCCTCTGCTGTCATGTCATCCTCTGCTGTCATGTCTTCTCCTGTCATGTCTTCCCTGCTGTCACGTCTTCCTCTGCTCTCATGTCTTCCTCTGCTGTCATGTCTTCCTCTGCTGTCATGTCCTCTGCTGTCATGTCATCCTCTGCTGTCACGTCTTCACTGCTGTCATGTCTTCTCCTGTCATGTCTTCCTCTGCTGTCATGTCTTCCTCTGCTGTCATGTCTTCCTCTGCTGTCATGTCTTCTCCTGTCATGTCTTCCCTGCTGTCACGTCTTCCTCTGCTCTCATGTCTTCCTCTGCTGTCATGTCTTCCTCTGCTGTCATGTCCTCTGCTGTCATGTCATCCTCTGCTGTCACGTCTTCCCTGCTGTCATGTCTTCTCCTGTCATGTCTTCCTCTGCTGTCATGTTTTCCTCTGCTGTCATGTCTTCTCCTGTCATGTCTTCCTCTGCTGTCACATCTTCCTCTGATGTCATGTCTTCCTCTGCTGTCATGTCTTCCCCTGCTGTCACATCTTCCTCTGCTCTCATGTCATCCTCTGCTGTCATGTCTTCCTCTGCTGTCACGTCTTCCCCTGCTGTCACATCTTCCTCTGCTGTCATCCTCTGCTGTCACATCTTCCTCTGCTGTCATGTCTTCTGCTGTCATGTCTTCCTCTGCTGTCATGTCATCCTCTGCTGTCATGTCTGTCTTCCCCTGCTGTCCTGCCTTCCCTGCCTGTTGTCATGTCCTTCCCTCCATGATGTAACATACCCCTTGAATTATAAGCCAGAAAACATCTCCTCCCTGGCTCATATTGGTTCTTGTCAGGTATTTGGTCACAGAAACAGATGAGGTAATTAATAATCATTGGGAACATGTCAAACAGCCCACTCTGCAGTTTACCTGCTCTGCACTCTGCAGTTCACCTGCTCCACACTCTGCAGTTCACCTGCTCCACACTCTGCAGTTTATCTGCTCCATCCTTTGCAGAAACTTTCCCCTACTGCTGATACCCAGAATCCAATTGTTCTGTCCAGCTGGGCCCCCAACTCAGCTGTCAGGGCTTTGACCACTCTGACTGCAGCAGCCTTATGCCTGTTCCCCCACAGAAGGCCCTGAAAACATGTGAAGGCCATGTTTGGATCATATGTATGTTGGCAATGCTATCACAAAGCCAAAATTCTCAGGAGTACAAGAAGATAAAGAACCAACCTGGTTCTTTGTGGGTGCAACGGGCTCTTGTAGGAAACATCAATAATTTTATTTCCATCCCCTCAGCAGAGCAGCCAGCCTGCACCTGCAGGCTTTGTGGAGGATGTTTAAGAAGACATTGGTTTACTTCCTTCCTGCTATTTCTGATGACATAATGCTTTCCCTGACTTGACCCTAAATGAAAAGGTAAGATCTCACAGACGGTGGGTGACAAGCTTGTGACAACACTGGCAATATGCCAGAGCTTCAGGGGTGAAATGAAAACAGAATATACACTCTTGGCAAAAATAACCATTCCTTGACTCACAACCATATGTAACTCCAGCCCCAGGGAATCTGACATCCTCTTCTGGCCTACATGGGCACTGCACTCACATGCATATAACCACACACAGACACACATAATAAAAAATACACCTTAAAAATAGACTAGGAGCAGAAACAAAGTATCATCTATTCTGAAATGTAAACAACATAGCTCCCCAGTTTCCCACACAATAAAACTTTCATACTTCACACATCAGAGCACACGATTTTCCCTAACAATGTGTCTTCACTACAGTACTCTGTCAGTTCTTGTGTACAAACAGACACACCTAGAAACAATCACACAAATGTACCTCTACCACATTTAAACATATTTGCTAGAACATTTAGTCACAGTTTTTCTTAGATCTTTTTCCTTTTGAGGTCAGACTAGCTTCAATTCCCCTGTTGCTGAAGATGCGCTTAAACTCCTGATCTTCCCGCCTCCATATTCTGAATGCTGAGATTAGAGGTGGTAGCACCATGCCCAGTTTATGTGGTCCTGGGGACCACACCCAGAGGATAGTGCTATGCTAGGCAAACATTCTACCAACTGAGCTCTATCTCTAGCTTCTAGTGGCATGTTTTAAATAAGATGGTCTTATGTAAAGTGCTCACTTAATTCTCTGTGTTAATATTTTATTTTGATTTTTAGGCTATGCAACTACAATGGTTTTATAACACACATCAAAAGTTATCTCACGTCTATCACATCCATCAGTTAATATACACAGACAGATGCCACCCTGCCTCCTCCACCATACAAAGATGCAAACATGCTTATAATTCCGTCTGTGAAGCTGTCCTAGCCTGGGAGCTGCTGAAGCTTGTGAGTGCTCTTCATGTAGCTAATTTTCTATTTTGCAAGCACAAATCTCACTTGATCCCTGCTAATCTAGAGGATGCTGTTATCAAGTAAGAAAACAATAGAGTAAGTAAATGAACCTCCTCTGTTTTCACACGAGGGTTAATCCACATTCTTAGGCAAACAGAGTCAGTGGAGGAGTTTGGATGAACCCAGAAAGGAAAATGCAAGGACAGAAGTTTGTTTACTCTTTTTGTCATGCCTCAAGGGGCAAAATCCTAGAGAAGTGTGTGTGTGTGTGTGTGTGTGTGTGTGTGTGTGTGTATGATTTTGTGTATGTGTGGGTGCGTGGGAGTGTTCCTGTATGTGGAAGCCTGAGGTTGATAACAAGAATCTTCCTCCAGTACTCTTCCCTCTCAGTCACTGAAGCAAAATCTCTCAGTCAAACTCAGAGCTCACCTGTAAGGCTAATTTTACTACCTAACTTCCCAGGGGATCCCCCGTCTGACCTCACAAGGCTGGAATCGCAGACAGGTCCCCATACCCACCTGGCATTTATGTGGGTTTCTGGAGATCTGAGCTTTGGTTCTCACACTTGCAGGGCAAGTGCTTTTTCCACTGAGCCCTCTACTCAGCCATGGAAAATAACTTTAACATTTTTCTACTTCCTTCCAGATTTAATTTTGACTTTGGTGGAGAGATGATGGAGTGCCTTAGAGATTTATACTTCTTCTTAGAGTCCTACTAATGTGTGAAACTGATATTTTATTGGGGAGCTAGGTGTAGTATAGTAGTTACATAGTTTGAGACTCTGCCAAACATAGATGCGCAGACTCTGGTTTTAATTGATAATCAGATAAACTCTCCTGATATTGAAATCTCTCAGAAGAATCTATACCTATGAAAAGAATTTGATAAATATTTCAGAGCATTGGACCGGAATTGCTTAGAGACTGATGCAGGAAGTAGGCCAGGCATACTTAAGAAAATGCAACCTAAAAAGATATGGACATCACTGCCGTAAACTAAAGCTGGGCTTGTTTGCTGATGGCAAGAAAGAATGATTAAGTGGATCTGGAGATTTTCCTGTAGTTTTACAGTCAAGGCCTAGTGTTATTTTTATGTGTACACATGTGTATGTGCACATGTGTGTGAATGAGTGTTAAGTGTGTTCTTCAGTTGATCTCTACCTTATTCTTTTGAGACAGGTCTCTCACTGGCCTGGAGCTGGTCAATTCAGTTAGACTGGTTGGCTGGTGAGTCCCAAAGGATCCTCTGGTCCCCATCTAGCCAGCACTGGAGTTAGAGATGTCTCTGCTACACTGGCGTTGTATGTGGATGCTAGAGGTTCTAACTCAGGTCTGTGTGCTTGCATAGCAAGCACTTTATTGACTAAGCCATCTTCCCAAAGTTATTTTTTTAATTAAAGCACTTATTATTTATTTATTTGTTTATTTAAGACAGAGTCTTCTTGTAGTCCTAGCTTGACTGGAACTTTCTGTATATACCAGGCTGGCTATAGTCTCACAGAGATCCACCTGTCTCTGCCTCCTGAGTGCTGGGATTAAAGGTGTGTGCCACCATGCCAGACTTTAAAATATTTACTGGTGTGTGTATGTGTGTGTGTGTGTGTGTGTGTGTGTGTGTGTGTGATGTGTGTGAGTGTATGTGCCACTGTACCTGTGTGGAGGTCAGAGGACAACTTTGCTGAAGTTGATTCTTTCCATCCATCTTTACCCGGGTACCAGGAATCAAATACAGGTAATCAGGCTTGCATGATTGGGTGACCTGTACGTTTAGCTGCTGAATCATCTTGATGTTCCCATTAGAGTTCCATTCAACCTCTGGTATTGCATGAGAACGCATCTCCTTTTCCCCCAACTTAATTCAATTTCACTTGGCCTTTTGCTTATGTTCCTAGACTAATCAGTACTGATTTTAAGATCTGTGTACCTAACACAGGCTGAGGAAATGGCTCAGTAAGTAAAGTACTTGCTGTGAAAGCATGAGGATCAGAATCTGGATCCCCAGCACTCACATAAATGCTAGGCAGTCATGACAGCCCACCTGTAATCCCTGCCTGAGCTGACAGAGACACTTTCTTCAGACAATGTAAAATGCCATAAAGATTTAGACCTCATTTTTAGATTTCTGAGGAGCCAGAGGGGGTTACAGAAGGAGGCTAATGTGGAGGACTTGAATCAAATTTAAAAGAAGGTAATGATGTGGCTTATATGAGATAGACAAGTGTTCAAAAGAATGATCAGACTGAAGGCTGGCATTAGGTATGGCAGGTCATGTGCTTCACTAGCTGGGTGGCAAATGGCTACACAAAACCTTCCCTCAGCAGATGCTGAAACTATGGGATGCTGTTCTTTGTCACTTTGGGAAATTCATTTACTCTCCTGGATAAATAAAGGGCATTGATTCATCTCTTTGTCTATGCTGAGGAGAGAGGGGTGTCTGGAAGGGAGTCATTCTTTAAGTTATTTTTTCATCATTTTATTATATTTTTCAATCTTTTGCTTGGTGGGCAGTGGTCAGATATTTAAGACTTGCAGTTAACCCATAAGTTTGAAATAGCTTTTCTGTGTGTGTGTGTGTGTGTGTGTGTGTGTGTGTGTGTGTGTGTGTACAATGTATGTGTACATGCAAAGGCCAGAGGAGAAGACACTGAGTATTCTGCTTTATTACTACCTACCTTTTTTTTTTTTTTTTTTTTTTTTTGATACACAGTCTCTCACTGAACCTGGAGCTAGGTTGACAACCAGCAAGCCCTAGCAATCCTCTTGTCTCTACATGTCCCGCTGCTCTGTGGTTGCAAGTGCTTGTGGTCACACTGGGCTTTTTCTGTGGGTGCTGTGTTCATAATACAGGTCCTCAGTGTTATTACCCACTGAGCCACCTCTTCAGCCCCAGGTTTATTGAATTTATTTTGAGTGTCAGCATCACCTTGTTTCACATTCATTCCACTGTTTGGTATGGATAAGAGCTTCCACCCTGACCTTGGACAGCTGGATGAATTTTGTGTGGGGCTATCTCTTGAAACAATAAATTGCTTTTTTCACTGGACTGAAGTATAATGCTCTCCTTGACAAATGAAGCCCACTGACTCTCACCTATCTGAAATTGAAAAAGAAAAGACATCAGATTACCCCAAAACTCTACTTAAGACGGATGATAAAGCTGGACCTCCTGTGAGTGTGAAACTTAATGAGCTCACCTAACAGCGTCAGTATCTTCCATCAAATGTCCTGTGGCGCAAGGCTGCTCTGGGGTCACAGGCTTTTTGCTTGCTGTAGTTCACAAAGGTGGGATGGGACCATAGAATATTTTTTGTCGTGTATTATTGCTCTCAGATTGGAAGAAAGCATAGCTATTGACTTCCTGTACATTTCCATAAGGCGAGATAATTCTGTCAAAAGGAGAAAGAACCATGCTGCCCTGTCCTTAATGTCTAAGTCCAAATATGAAGCATAAATGCTTATAACTGATCAGATACTGCCCAGATTGCTTACTATCTATTTCATAAAGGTTTAGAGAGGGCTGAGCAGGTGGTTTATTTGGTGACATGCTTGTTGTATAAGTGTGAGGACCTGACTTCGGTCTCTGGAACCCATGTAAAAATCTGGGTGTGGTGATAAATGTGTATAATTCTGGCACTGGGGCAGGGGTGACAGGTGGATCTCTGGGGCACACTGGCAAGGCAGCTCAGGGTACTTGGTGAGTTCCAGGCCCAGGAGAGACCCTGTCTCAAAAACAAACAAATAAACAAAACCAAGATGTATGACTCCTGAGGCCTGACTTCCACAGTTGTCCTCTGACCGCCACCTGCATGCATACATGTTCTCATGCATTCACATGTGTACCTAATGATCTCATACTTGTGTATACACATATATACAAATGAAAAGAGGAGGAAAAGTTTATAGAACCATCTTTCTCCCTTAAATTATTCAAGACAGCCTGAATAAGGGAAAAGACTTTGTAATACCGTCTCTGAACTCTGGTTCTAGGGAGAAGAAACAGAACGAAGAAATGTGTGCACTAAATGTAGCACAGTCTAAAATCTGTAGAAATTTTGGTGAGCTCTTCTTGGTATGAGTGAGAGTCAAGAACCATAAGTTTTTTAATTTTTAAGGAAAAACTGACCTTCATGACAATATTTTAAATTCTGTGTGATTTCAAAGAAGTCCCGAAGACTGAGTCAAGAGTGACCTCAGAGGTGCACAGAGGCTTCCACAGGACTGACTTTCACCTCACAGCTGTGTTCTGAAGATCATGTGGGATCTTGAGGGGGAAGGCCGAATTGTGCTTTATAACTGTAGAATTCTCACTGTTGAAAAAAAGGAAAATAGGGAAAAAGAAAATTAACACCAAGATTCTACTGTTTTGTGATAAAAATTTTGATTTTTTTGACTTTTGATTTGATCTTTTTATTTTTATTTTTGAACTAGGAAAATTTAAATTATGTGTATATGTGTGTTTCTGTGTGGAAGTGTGTGTACGTGAGTCTCTGCCAGTGGAGGCCTGAAGCCCAAGCTTCTGGAGCTGGAGTTATAGACAGTTGTGAACTACGTTTTGTGGGTAATGGATACTAACTCACATCATCTGGAAGAGCAAGATGTATTCTTGACTGCTGAGCCACTCTCTCCCTGTATTTATTTATTTATTTTAATTTTTTTTTTGAGACAGGGTCTCCCTGTAGTACCAGCTGGCCTGGAACTCACTGTGTAGACCGGACTGCCTTGATCTCACAGAGATTTGTTTGCCTCTACCCCGGAAATGCTGGAATTAAAGGTATGTGCTGCCGTACTTGGTGACCTTGTATTTTATTTTAAATATAAATTACTAGCACGCATCTTTTATGTTTATTTTATTCCATTTTATTCTGCTACCTTTTAGGAAACATTACTTCTGTTTTTGGTATCTTTCCTCCCTTTATACATATTTGAATACTCTCCTTGGCATGTTTTGAGCATTACCTTTTCTTCTAACTCACTTTCAATTTCTGTAATGATATTGTTCTTCTGCTGGTTTTCTTTCCTAGTTCTTCAGCCTATTGCATTCATTATTCTCCTTATCGTTGTGAGCAAACACTTGACAAGAAGTCACTTAAGGAGGAAGGGTTTGTTTTGACTCATGGTTGAGGAGACACAGTTCATTACGGTGGGAAGTCATGACAGCAGGACTCAAAGCAGCTGGTTCCACATATCTGGGAGCAGAGAGATGAAGACTGGTCCTCAGCTCACTTTCTTCTGTCTGTTTAGCCCAGGAGCTCAGTTCATGAAGTGATGCTGTCCACATTCAGCTGTGATGTCACACTGGAAACATCATTACAGACATGGCCAGATACTTGTTTAAGCAGTGATTCTAAATTCCATCAAGTTGACAGTTAAGATTAACCGTTGTATTTAGCTACATAGTGTGTCCACAGCCTGGGGTACACGAGACTCTATCTCAAAAATAAATGCAGTTTTTATTTATCAATTATACCTTACTAAATATGGAGTTTGTTTGTATATAAGGATAAGGTGATAAAGGCTCAGGTGTAAGAAATAGTATAGATATAAATGAAAGGGAGAAATGTGGCATTTGCCGCTCTGTGTCTGGTTTAGCCACCCCCACCTGTTGGAAGTTTGACGTGTTTCTCCCAGTGTTCTCCCCTAAATTTCCCTCTGTACTTAACAATACTGCATGGCTTTATCCATCACACAGCAGACCAGCTTTATATCATCATGTTTATTATCCGACTGGACTGTGCTGTTCTATGGACAAGCATTGTGTCTTGCTCTACACTGAATCCACAGAGTCTAAACACGCATGTCAATCATTGAATAAAAGGAAAAGGTTACCAATGAATGAGAATATAAACAGACCGATAAAATGCCAATTTCAAATTGTAAGAGAGTAACAAAGAGGTAAACTTTACATCGTGCACTGGGGGAAGAACAGGCTCAGGCCTGCTAGAACTCCATAGAAGACAGAGACATGTCTGTCTGGCAGTCTCACTGCTCCTGCTTTCCAGCCAAAGGCACTGCTGGTTTGATAATCTTCCCACTGTCCTACTACCCTTTTTCTTTTTCATTTAGTTCAGAATGCTTAACACATAGCTATTAAATTGTTAATAAGCAGGAATAAGTATGCCATTAATTTGAAAATACTTTATTCAGAGGATGGACTCACTGCAAGATTTCAGAGGTGGCTGCACAATAATTAATGAACTTAATTTCCAGTGTTAAATACATCATAATTTGAGGCCGAGTTTATGTGCTAATTATAATTAGGCCCAGAAGAGAGCATGTGTTCCTGGCCTGCCATCATCTGTTTAGATCTGGTTTTCATCTTAAAAGTGTATTTCCTGAAGTGAAACTTCTAGGAAGTTGAGGAATTAAGAACTTGGGACCCACTGGCCAACACAATACCTACAAATTTGTCTTTGCAAAAAATGATGTTGGCTCAGATGTAAAGCGAAGTTATGTGACAGTTTCTTCTGAACTGAACTATTCTCTCCTGGAGGGAGGCTTATTAAGACTCAGGAAGGAAACAAAACTTTGACCTTAGACAGCTCAGGCAGTTTACAGATCACAAGTCTCAGGAAGTTCCTGAAGCTTTCATGATTCATACCCCTCCCTGACCTCCCAGTTATATAAACAGTAACAGCAACTGAGAAAAGGAGATCCCCTGACCAGTCAGCTCAGCCGCCTAAAACATCTTGCAGGGATGAGTCCTTCCTGAGCTGTGCGGTAGGGTGGGATTTTCAGCAATGCAGCAGCTGCTTAAGTAACTCCTGTAAACCCAATAAACTCACCAAGCTAGACTCGGGTGGAATTATTTTTCTGGCTGGTTGTTGGTGCCCTATCTGAAGTGAAGACCGTCCTCGGGAAATTTTGCTCCCTATTTAATAATATATACTAAGCCCATTTTCACCTTAGATCCGTACTTTCCTCATTAGACAAACATGTCATAGCTACACGAGGCATTTTGACTAGTCAAGAATTCAATGAATGCTCAGTACCTGGTGCTAACCCTATAATCTGCACGATAGGAATGTTAAGGCTCTACATCCAGATGTGAACCAAGGGTTCCACAGTGAGATCCAGGCCTACCCTTCAAATGCTGAGCCTGGCTCAAACGTGCTGACTTGCAACAGTCACCTTCAGCCACTTGCCACTAACTACCTTTCCAACCCATTACTCATCTTTTGGGTTGTGAAAGGAGAAGAATTGCCATTGCAAAATACTAAGGTGTATCTGATCTGAGGCCTGTGCAGCCAACACAAACTAGTAAACTACTTAAGACATGAGGAGATTTTCTTTTGATAATGTGACTGTGAACTTTGTATAAGGCAATAGTATTTCCTTAAAAAAAGATTTACTATTATTTTAAAAATTATGTGTATGTGTGTGAGTATATGCATATGACTGCAGGTGCCTGTGGAGGCCGAAGGCATCTGGAGCTGGAATTATAAGAGGTAGTAAGCTGTTCCACATAGAGACAGAACTAAACTCAGTCCTGTGTAAGAGAAGTACTAGCTCGTAAGTGCTGAGCTATCTCTCCAGCCCCATCAGTAGAATTTCAAAGTCTAAAGGTTGGACACACTCCAAAGCTTTGGGTTTCATTTGCTTGACCTCTTTGTGCCACTGATTCCTTGGCTTTCTACTAGGACAATCCATTTCCAAACCCCCAGAATAAAATCAGATGAGGTGCAGCCTTCACCCACTTTGTTTTCTGTGCTTTCTGAAATGTTGGGTGAAGATAAAGGGCAGGGCTCTCTGGTGTGTCATCCCTTTCTTCAGCAACCTGCTCTGGAACCAGCCCTGTTTTTGGACACTGTATCCAGAGGAGCTTATGAGAATTCTGAATTCTCATGTGAGCATTCAGAGTACACCTTCTCCACTAACTGAAAGGGTTGAAAGGCAACCAAGGGGCAGAAGAGATGGTTCAGTCTATAAAATGCCATGCAAGCATGAGGACCCGAGTTTGGATCCCCAGCACCCATGTAAAAGCCAAGCATTGTAGCACACACTTGCAATCTCAGCACTGAAAAGGGAACATAGGAAGATGCTAGACTGCCCAACCATTCTCTTCAAATTGGTCAATGAGAGAGCCCATTTAAAAAGCATTATGTGGAGAGTTAGGCACCTGACTGGAACATAAAACCGATTTGATAGAGTGCAAATAAACAGCCTCATGGGCGATTTTGTTTGTTTGATTAGGTTTTTTTTTTTGGTTTTGTGACTGAATCTTTGTAGCCCAGACTAGTCTCAAGCTTGAAGATATGTTCACTTTAACTTCTTGGGAACTGGAATTGCAGGAATGTAGCACTATTACATGTAGCTCTGCTTTCATGTTTTAAATTAAAATGAAAACTTGGGCCAGAGGAATGGCTCAGTGGGTAAAGGTGCTTCTTGACCAGCTGGAAGACTTGAGTTCAATTCCTGGGCCCCACATGGTGGAGGGAGAGAACCAACGCCCCTAAACTGTCCTCTGACCCCACAACATGTGCACGATTCTCCTTTCACAGCCCAGGAGCTGGGTAATCGGTTCAAAAGGTAGTAAGTGGCAAGTGGCTGAAGGTGACCACCACTCCAAGTCTCTCTCTCTCTCTCTCTCTCTCTCTCTCTCTCTCACACACACACACACACACACACACACAAACACAAATTTAGATGAGCTTACCACATTGACACTGTGGTTAAAGGTTTTTGAAATCTGTGTGTACAGTCCTTCCTAGGGAAACTACCCTCTCAAGCTTAGGACTCCAGAACTTGAATTTAATTAATTCAGTGTACCTTATTAGATTGAAATCAGGAGGGCTTTGGGATCAGCTTGTTGGGGAGGCCACCACTGGTTTCCTGAGCAATAAGTGCTGTAAATTAGAAATAGATGGAGACCTCTTAAACTCTGGCTTACCTGAAGGATCCAGGCTAGAGAAAGCACATATAACTGGGTTCCTGGCCCAGAGAGGTTTTATTTCAGCTGTAAGAGAAACAATCAAGTGAGATTATTGTAGCTTAGTACTGTACTTTTTCAAAAGAGCAACATCAAAACCATGATGTGATATGCCCAAGGAACGGCTCCCCAAGAACTACTACGGAGTCTGGAGTGTTTACAAAAGCAAAGAGCCTTTATTCAAGCTTAAGCTCCGTCTCCCAGACCTTACCAACACAGTGGATCTGTTCTGAGAGCCCCGAGGAGAGTGGGAAGGATCTTTTTATAGATTTGAGCATATTTTAAGTTGATTGGTTGCTATAAGCTGTATACCAAAATTAGTTAAAGGTGACTATGAAGCCTCTCATTGGTGGGTGCTGTTTCCAGGGCAAAGGAATATGCCTAAGTCTGTTGAAATGTGCTGACCATGGTCTAAGTCTGGTCCTGTTAAAATATTTGCAGAGACTTGCTAAGCTTGCCTGAGGTTGTTCCCCTTTTCAGATCCCATGACTGAAGGCTTGTTAGAAAGGACAAAATGGAGTCATCTCTGTTCAGTTTGATATTTTAAAGCCAAGCGTTTTACAGAAGCAAAGAGAGAGGTTAATCTACCGATACTGGGTACAGAGAAGGAGTTCCAGGGGTCCCACAGATACAGAGTTAGCACCTAGCCTCCACTCTACTTATAATAACCTTTCATGCTCCGAGTGATCATTTTGAGGCCATCAATCTTTCTGATGAATTAAAGGGAGATTGAATTATTTTCTATACTGAGTTGGGACCAATGGTAGCTGAAGGCAGAGCAGTGGTTAGTTATCTATGGCTTTCACTGTGTTCCTCTGGTTTATACCTTCTATTTATAAAGCCCCTTCACTGGGCAGAGGGACATGTATTGTCATCAGAGATCAAACTTAGGGGGTCTGGTAAGATGGCTTACTGGTTAAGATTGCTTGCTGATCTTGCAGAGGGCATGATTTCAGTTCCTAGCACTTATATCTGGCTACTCACAACTGCCTGTAACTTCAGCTCCAAGTGATTCAAAGCTGCTTTCTTGCCTCCACAGGAGTATGTGCACATATACACACAGACAATAAAGTTTAACAATAAAGATTAAAATACAGATCCACTGTGGAAGACATGACCTTGGAGTGTACTCTTGGCTATAGATGACCTTTTCATAATGCCGTGGACAGGGCAGAGATCAAAACTATAGAAGCTATGTCGGGCTGTAGCACCACAGAGAGATACAGAGATGCTGCAAGAAGAGGCAGTTCACCTCCTACCCTCCTATTATTTTAATTTAAAATTTGATTTATTTTAGAGGTAATATAGTTATTAACTGAAAGGATAGTTGTTTGTGCTTATTTTATGGAACAAATATCACATTTTATACTTATATGTAATGTAGAATGGTTAAATCCAGGAAATGACCATATTTATCACTTTACCTTTTCATTTTTGGTGGTGAGAAATTTGAAATAGACTCTCAGCAATTTTGAAATATGCATTATCAGTAATTACATTTCAAAAACTACAATGGGTATCAAATTCATCAGCTGCTTTATGAAGGTGATTTATTTATATTCACTATTTATGTACGTAGTGACAGGATCTCATGTAGCCCAGGCAATCCTTAAGCTTGCTGTGTAGCAGAGGATGATCTTGAATTTGTGATCCTCCTATCTCTGCCTCCTGAGTCCTGAGATTACAGCCATGTGCTACCTGTGGTTTATGCAGTGCTGATGGAGCCCTGGGCCTCAGGGTGCTAAGCCAGCACTCTACGCCCTGAACCACATTCCTGTACCTGGAATGCCTTTTGGAAGTTGATTGGACTAGTAAAGCTCAAGTCATGAACTGTTAGATCCCATAAGTGAAATTTAGAAAGGGTATATAATTTCTCCAAGACCACAGACCTGGAACTGTGGAGCTAACCATTTGGCTAACACCTACACTTCCAGGTTCTTTGTAGCATGTGTCGTGTGGACAACAGGGCATGTTCTTCTGCGTTTGCATCATTCAGGGGGAGATTCTTTTTATCACTTCAAGGCTGCTGGCCTGAGAGAATGGAATCGGACCTCACAAATCAGTCAGCTGGCTGGAGCCAGTCTCCTTCCATTGCTGTCCACTGCATTCTCCTAATGTGGAACCAGGTTCTCTTGGCTCTTAATTTGAAGAATGGAATTTTTAAGTGACCCAGCTTAGTCTTTTGCAGTCCTACTGTTTGGGTTTTGTTATCCCCAAACCAATTTCCCAACATAGTCATTTGAAGATTTATGTTTTTCTAGATCAGGTAATGACCAAGCGGCATTCCTCATTCTCTGTGTAATGTCCTGTACGTTCTCAATGGTTTTTTTTTTTTTTCCCTGTTTGCATGCTTTGTCTATAGTTGTGGCAGCCATGTCTCAAGCTTGTAAGAGTCACTAATTCCAAAGCAGCCTGATGATTTTGAAGGTCAGTCATTCAAGTAGCCACTGCATATGCACACATAGTGTGCCTCTGTAAAGTATTTGGAATTTCTTTCTTGTTTTTATTTGTTCGAGACAGAGTCTCTCTGTAGTCCCAACTGGCCTGCTGCAACTTGAGCAGGTTGGCCTTGATTTCACCTGCCTCTGCTTCCTGAGTGCTGGGATTAAAGGCATGTGTCACCAACGCTTGGCTGGTTTGGGAATTTCTTGTGTAAATAAGAATGAACTGCTCTCCATATTCAAAAAGTGTCCATATTGACTTCAGTCATCCTGATTTAGGGAAAATTCAACAGACGTCGTAGAGGCTCCTTCATGATCTGTCCCCTGCAGGTATACAGAAAACAGATTTCCAAGAACATTCAGTGGAATTTTATGAAAATTTTCAATTAATTTGTAATCCCTTTCACCAAAATTGTTTTTTAATTATCTGCATATTTCACCTAACTAAGGCTTTTCTTTAGCATTTGAAAATGTGAAGAATGGGATGAAAGGGAGTGTTTCTTGTGGCAGTTCAGAGGTGTTTTAGACCCTCCAAGTTCACGCTCATTGCATAAAGTGGAGGAGTTGGGCTATCCTGAAATACCACAAGCCAGTGTCAGCTGTTTGGAGAAAATGAGGAACAGCTCACTAATGGTACCAGGACATGAAATATTCACCACTTCCTCTTACGTGAGAAGGAAGAGGGCTCATTAAAGTTTCATGTTTACATTCCTATCTATCAGCCTGCTTCCAGTTTGTGCCGTGTTCTCAGATTGTTCAAAGAACTCACTCCTTCAGGGACCAGATCATGAGAGAACTTCTGTAATATGTCTATTGAATTTTCCGTACCTCAGGATGGCTGGGGCCAAAGGGAACACTTTTTGGGTACGGGAAGCAGTTCATTCCTGCTTATGCAAGAAACCTCAGTTACCTCAGGTGAGCCACACGTGTGGTGGCAGCTTGATTGGCAGAACTTCTGAAGCATAGCTCCTTCCTCCTCACTGAGGGCATTGAGCCAGCAAGGACAAATGTGTTAAGGAAGGCTGGCCTCATCTGTCTAGTCTCCAAGTGCACTGCAGTTGGTGAATAGTTTTGAGTGATCTGACATTGTTTTGTGTGTGAGAGTCATGTGTCATGCACACTGAAGTGCTACACTCTCTGTACTGGTCAAACGCAGAAGTGCCATTATGCCATGTGTTCAATGTGATCTGCAATTTGTGGTGTATCTGTTTGTAGATTCCTCCTCCTGCAATCCTCTTTACAGCGTGGCACTTAATTATTCCACTTGTGTCAGGGAGGCCTGCCTGTCTCATAGTCTTTTTTACTTTAGAATTCTCTAGAGGATGTGCTCATTCAGCAAACACTGGTTAAGGACTTCTCAGGCAGGTGCAGGATGCTTAAGGCTGTAAATATAATCATATAGTTCTTGTCCTTAAAATCATCTTTGAAGAGCTAAATAGGTAAATAGAGGGTTATAAAATGTGTGTATGAGTGTCTGTATGTGTGTGTGTGTATGTGTGCATACGTGTTTGGGAAAATAATCTCTACTGGTGGGGGTAATCAACAGCTGTCTATTTGGAATTAAGGCCTGCTTGGTGGGAGGCAAGTACATATGGTTAGAGAGGTCATAGATCCTAGAGAAAAACCAACTTTTGCCTCATCCCTAGACCAATGTAATTTCTTACTGTATTCTAAATATGCATCCTCATATTTACAGACAAGTATACTCATCAAAGAAGCTTCTTTTCTTTTGTCTTTTTCAGACAGGGTCTCCCTGTAGCCACAGTGGGTTTAGAATTCACTATGTAGACCAGGGTGACCTCTATCTCACAGAGATCTGCCTGCCTCTGCCTCCAAAATGCTGGGATTAAAGGCAGCACCACCACACCCAACTCAAAGGAGTTTCTTTTTGCAACAGGGGAAGACTATTAGAGTTCCATAACTGGTTAAGTGCAGAGAGTCAGTGTCTAAGAGACGCCTTGCCCTAAGTGACACATCTCCAGTGTGACCCGTACACATAAGAAAAATGCATCTCTCAACTCTCACTAGAGAAGTTTCCTTAAGCAGCAATTGGTAATTAACACAGAAATCCACAACTGGCCACTGTACAAGAAACCACAGAGTGCTCACCCCTGATTAGGACACCTATTTCAAACTTCTGTCTTCAAAGGGTTAGGGATCATTGTGGAAGCGGAGGCAGACAGAGTCAGAAGTGGTGGAGGACCACAAGGAAACAGAGTTTTCCAGACAGTTGGTTAGTTACAGGTGTGAGCTCACTGCAGTGGTGACAGCATGCACAGGTCCCATGCAAGCTCGAACCAGACAAAATCCCCACATAGACAGAGGGAAGTGGGTAAGAATTCCCAACCCAAACTAAGGAACTTTTGGCAACTGATGGCTGTTGGGAGGGAGAGTGACAGTCTCTTACAGGGATGGGATTCTTGGTAGATTAGCCAGGCTCTAGTGGATGGACCCACACTGAAGGACATTTGGAAACACAAATTAGACTATTGGGTAAAGGGCAGTAAGGGGAGGTGCCAATAGGGGGATCTAAATCAAGTTATAGTGTATGAAAATCACAAAACTCCAATAGCACATTTAAAAAGAGAAACTTTTAGGTATAAATAAACAAAACAAAACAAAACAAAACTTGGCAACCCAAAGTCCTGGGGGGGTGAAGAGATGACTCAGGGGTTAAGAACAGTTGCTGTTCTTCCAGAAGACCTGAGTTTGGCTTCCAGTTCCCAGGTCAGATGACTCACTGCTTCCTATAACTGAAGCTGCAGGGAACCTGAAGCCCTATTCTGGCCTCCATGGTCACTCACACTCATGTGCACACACATAAGTAAAAAATGAAAGTTAAAAAGTCAACGTTTGAAAGCTTAATTTATTTCTAGTCACACCATGTTCTGGATACCAGATTTATTGGGAGAATGTTAATCTTCCCATATGGCAATTAGACATTTGGTTTGATTCTTCTCTCTCATTGCCTTTGAGAGCCGTCTGGACCTTTTAATCCCTATTGCCTGAGCCTTGGTTTGGGTTTTCTCCCACGCTCCCGTCTTCATTCCTGCCTTCCCTGGACTGCAGCATCAATGCCCTCGCTTGTCTTTTCACATCTAGTCTAACCACTTCATCTCCACTCTACTTTGGTTCCTGTGGTTTCTCTAATGTCACAGTCAAAACTAGGTCCTAGGCTAAATTAACACCAGCTGTTTATTCATAAACTTGTAGTCAGGGGACCCATCTGTTATCCTTTTTGTTTCCTCAGAGTTTCAAAGGCATAGAAAGGAGAATCAGTTTTGTAGGATAAAAGGAGAAAGTGGTTGGCTGGTACTCTACTGCGATGGAAAGTTTTAGAATTGGCGAGGCCTTGTCATTGATCTTCAGTGCAATGGCCAATTCTTGTTTGCCTGAAAGAGGATGAGCAGTTTGGGGATTCTGGTTGTTGTTGTTGTTGTTGTTGTGTGTGTGTGTGTGTGTATTCATGTGAATGTGTGCATGTTTATATAGTACATGTGTGGCAGGTGGAGGGTAACTTCTGCTGTTAATCGTCAGGCACTGTCCATGTTTTGTTGGAGACAACCTCTTATTGGCCTGAAACTTTGTTACCTATACCAAGGTATCTGGTCAGTGAGCTTCCAGAAATTTGCCTGTCTTGACCTCCTGCCTCACCATCCCTGGAATGACAGGTGCAGGCCACTGTGCCAGGTTTATATGTGGATTCTGGGTATCTAAACTCAAGACTTCATACTTTTGAGACAAGTGATTTACTTGACTGAGTCACCTCCTTAGCCCAATTTGGAGACATTTAAAAAAGGACTATTTAATGGTACAGATGGTTTTCAGTGGATGCACATTTTTAGAAGTATCAGTAACTGATAGGTATTTTAGGGTCAGTGTCTTCCTAAAAGGCTGCTGTATAGGCAGTTTCTTTCTGCTTATGTCAATCTTCTGCTTTAATCTTCTTCAATGGCTTCTTTTAGTTTTCTGTAAAAGATCCATTTCTGTTGCCTGCTCTACAGATCATTCCTTAATTTTTGCATCTTATAAAGAATGTTAGACCTCAACCACCAGTAGTGACTTGTAGTTGCCCACCTACATGTTAGCTCTCTTCCTCCTGGAATGCCACCATTTCTTAATTCATGGTTTCTCCAACCTCAGATGTTCTTGCCTTCTTGTTATTATATGTGCATACACATACACACACACACACACACACACAAACACACACACACACATGCAAACAGACACATACATATACATATACATACTCTATACTACCCAGATTTATTAAGATAAAATTGACAAATAAAAATTACATTTTGGGGCCTAAAGAGATGGCTCAGCAGTTAAGAACTTGCACTGCTCTCACAGAGGAGCTGAGTTCAGGTTTCAGCACCCAGGTCAGGTGACTTACAACTGCCTGGAACCGCAGCTCCAGGGGATCTGATGCCTTCTTCTGGCCTCCATGGGCACCTGCAGAGTCATGTACACATAATCCCCCCACATACACATAACTAAAAAAAGCAAATAAACATAAACTTTATAGCTTTTTCAATGATATTTTTATTGAATTTTTGTGTATTCCATACAGTAGATCTTAATCATATTTAGACAGCCTCCCTTGTCTGTATCCCCACATTCCTCCCACTGAATTTCTTGCATTCTATCATATATGTTAAGGTCTAATGATTGGTTTGTATTTCCAGATTTCCCTTGGTGTGAATTCCTCCATGGGAGTTTGGTCAGACTATCTGTCACACACTCCCTTAAAAAGATCAACGCGCCCTCACCGAGCAGTGATCTGCTGCCAATAATCCCTCAGCTGAGGTTGGGGCCTTCTTGCCCATTTTCTCCATTCTATGCTGGGTTTTTGTCTGGTTTGAGGCAAAGTCTCATACGGCCCAGGCTGGTTTCAAACTATGTAGCCTCAATATATGGCCAAAGATAGTCTTCAATTTCTGATTCCCTTGATCTACCTCCAAAGTGCAGGAATTACAGCTGTGTTGGGTTTGTGTGCTGCTGCAGATAGAACCCAGGGCTTTGCATATTCTTGGCAAGCACTCTACCAACTAAGCTACTTCAGCAGCCTCTGTATTTGTTTCTGATGTACAATACAATGTTTTTTTAAAAAAATATTTATTTATTTTTATTTTATGTGTATGAGTATTTTGCCTGCAAGTATGTAAGTGCACCCATGTGTGCAATGCCTGTGGAGGCCAGAAGAAGGCTTCAGGTTCCCAGGAACTGGAGTTACAGATGTCTGTTAGCTTTCATGTGGGTGCTAGGAACCGAACCTGAGTCATTTTAGGAGCAGCCAGTGCTCTTAACTTCTGAGTCATCTCTCCAGCCCCTCATGTGGTGTTTTGATCTGTACCTGTAGTAAAGGGATTGAGCAAAGAGGGTTAATATTCATGTTCTTATACATTAATTTATTTGTGGTAGGAACATTTAGTATCCACTCAGAAACTTCCAAGCATACAAGACTTTATGTATTATATGATACATTCTACAATGACATGCTGTATGCATTATATAATATATTATTGTTAATTATGCTCACCATGCTATACAGTAGCTATATGGGTAGTATATACAGTAGCTATACATTTATTCAGACTAACACAAAGTTTATAGCCTTTGACCACCATCTTTCTATTCATCTTTCTCCCCAGCCTCTGTTGATCACTACTCTACCCTCTGTCACAAAGAATTTAATTTTTTTAGGTTTCACATATAAGTTAGAGCATATGATATCTATCTTTCTGTGCCTGGCTTATTTCACTTGAGAACGTACTCTCCAGGCTCATCCATATGACAAATGACAGGATTCCTTCCTTTTTGAATCCCAACTAGTATTCCACTGTATGTATAGACCACATTTTCTTCATTTGTTAATAGACACTTAGGCAGATCTCAAATCCTGGCTATTGTGGGTGATGCTGCCATGGATCTGGGTTCTCAGATGTTTCTTTGATTTACTCATCTCCCCCTCCCCCTTGGGTGTATGCCTAGAGTGGGGACCTGGATTACATGGTTTTAATTTTGAACAAAATCTACTCTTGACATTCCTACCGCCTGTATGAGGGTTCCTTGTTCACCGCACCTCTCCAGTACTTAAGCTTGATAATTTCTATTCTGTTCAATAATATCTATTCAACATGGGTATGGCTATATTTCATTGTTGTTTTAACTTAATTTTAATTTCTCTGATGATTAATGATGCTGAGCATCTTTTCATATTCCCGATTGCTTCAGTTTCTTTTCTTGTTGCTGTGATAAAATACTGAAAAGGCAACTTAAAGGAGATGGGGTTTATTTTGGCTTCTATTTCCAGAGGGTAAAGTCCATCATGGTGGGGAGACTTAGCAGCAGGCAGGGAAGGAACCATGGCAAGATCGGGAGGCTGGCTGACCACATTGCATCGGAAACAAGAAAACAGAGCACAATAGGGAAATAGTACTGAGCTATAAAGCCTCAAGGTTCGCCCCTGGTGACCCACATCCTCTAAGAAGGCTCCACCTCTTAAAGGTTACAAACCTTTCCAAACAGTGCCGCTGGCTGGAGAACCAGGAGCTCACATGCAGGAGCTTGTGGGGGATAGTTCACATTCAAACACAGTACTCTTGGATATGTTTATGTCTTCTTTGAGAGATGTTGTGTTCTTGCTGTTGTGTTGTGAGGGTTCCTATGGGTCTAGGCTGTTAGCTCCTTACCTGACATCCAGTGCGCCTCCTCCCGGCTTTCCTAGGCTCTTTCTTCATCCGGGTGCTTGTCTCCATTGTTTGAAACCTTTCAGTTTTCTGTAGTTCTTCTTCTTCTTCACTTTTGCTTTTGTTTCCTGTACTTTGGGGATGATTATTTAAAAAAATCATCCCTCAGGGCAATGTTAGGAAGCTTTTCATCTTATGTTTTCTTCTAGTTTCTGGTCTTCTGTTTAAATCTTTAATCCATTTTAAGTTGAATTATACATTTGGTGTTGGATAATGATCTAGAATCATCTTCTTCATGTAAAATCTGGTTTCCCCAGCACAATTTTTGGAAGAGACTGTTTTTCTACCCTCTTGTGTTCTTGGCACCTTTTCCAAAGATCAATTGATCACCAACACACAGCTTACTTCTGGGCTCTGTATTAATCTGTTAACCCACATAACTATGTTATGCCAGTAATGTGCTGTCTGTGTTTTGAGGGGAGGGGAGATAAGGAAATGTCTCCCCCTGTCGTCAAGTCAAGGCTGTCTTTGAATTCACCCTGTCCTTTAGATTACCCTCAAATTCCTCCTCCTGCCTCAGACCGCCGAGGGCAGGGGTTACAGATGTGTGTGTGAGGGAGGGGCACCCATGCCACAGTGTGTAAGTGGAGGTCAGGGGACACTACGAAGGAGTTGGTTACCTCCTTGGATTGTGTGAGTCCCAGGGATTGAATTTGGGTTGTCCCTGAGCCGTCTTGGGGAGCTGCAGTAGATCGTGAAGCTGAGGGCGGTGATGACTCCAGCGTTGCTGTTTTGCTCAGGATTGCTTCAGTGATTCAGGATGTTTCAGCAAAGTCTTCCTTTAGCCAACTTGCTTTTCCTCCAGGCGTCAGCCCACGTGACTTCTCCTGTGGGAAGTATCCTGCCTTCCTCCCTGTGTATGATGCAGGCTTTTGCTCTGACAGCACTCTGTGCTCAGTGCCTTTCCAGTATTACTGCTCGCCGCTCGCTGTCTTCCTCATTACTGTAATTAGCTGTTTACTGTGGGTCTCTCTCACTGCACTGTTCATTTCTTAAGAGCAGGGATTTAGAAACTCCGTGTCATCATCTTTGTAGTCTCCATGATGAGCACTTAGCAGGGGCTCAATAAATACGAGTGGGTTGATTAAACCATTAATTAATTCTTGCTTGTAGTTTTCCTTCCATACTGATCTTCATCCCAGGACACTGCAGAAAGCTTGCTCAAAGAGAATGGGATTCAGGGCTCATCTGAACTTTTCAGACTCAAACACCACATGCAATTTCAACAGTGGCTCGTTGTTGAAGTTCTTCATCAGGCATCATTCACAGTACAGACTTTACATCTGTGCTGATGTCTTGCACACAATGGTCCCTCAGTGTCTATTTGTTGAGTTTTGTTTCCTAGCAACTGATAAAACTGCTTTGATTTGCAAAGGCAGGTGGACTATTCCAAGCCTCTGGTTAAAAGAGAAGGCAGTGGGCAGGGTATGAAGGGTTTCTTAGAGCAGATCCCTTTTCCTAATTCTTATGTGCACATTATTGTGTGAATGAATGTGTGTGTGTGTGTGTGTGTGTGTGAGAGAGAGAGAGAGAGAGAGAGAGAGAGAGAGAGAGAATGTGGAGGCCAGAGTTCAGCTTTGGCTGGCTGTCATTCCTCACTCACACACTGCTCATCTTGTTTTGCTTTATTTGTTTGAGACTGAGTCTCCCACTGACTTGGAACTCAGCAGGTATGCCAGGCTGGATGGTCAGTAAACCTCAGGGTTCTGTCTGACTCTGCCTCCCCAGCACTGGGATTATAAAGTACATCTACCACACCTTTTTATGTGGCTTCCAGGGATTAAAAGGTTCTCAAGCTTGTGTGGTGAGTGCTTTACCAACTGAGTTATCACCTGAGCCTCTTCTCAGTTATCTAAATCCTACATCTCCCAATGCCACAATCTCTCAGTCAGTAAAGCCTTAGACATGGAAACAGCCAAACTGCCAGATTTCTGATATGACTATCCATAAACATCACAGCATTATTTCAAATGTGCTTGTAGTCTGAGAATTTTATTTTTTAATTCTTGAGTGTGGAGACAATTCCTGGAATGATTTTATTTCAAAGCAAGGACTAATACAGTTTTCTTTTTCAGCAATTTCTTCCTAAAATACCTCAGAGACCAGTTTCTTGGATGTAGGATAGGTAGTGGAATCCAGCACACAGAACATAGGAAGAGAAAGAGGGAGACTGGTTTTGTTTTTATGGGTCTTTCTCGTGCCTTCTGACTAGAAAGCTTCTATGTCAGACAGGTTTACATGAATTTGTACTTTTTTTTTGTCTTTAGTAGATTGGGAAACACTTATTTATCAACTATATGAGAATCTATGTGATGGCTCAGTGGGAAAGAGTGCTTGCCCCCAGGTCTGAGGACCTGATTTCTATCCTTGGGACCCTATGGTGGAAGGCAAGAACTGACTCCTTCAGGCTCTCTTCTGACGGTACACATGCCATATCCACACACACACACACACACACACACACACACACGCACACTGAATGTAATTAAAAATGTAAAGCTGACAGTGTTTAGACTGATAACTGCAGTAGAGCAGAAAGGAGGATTCCAAAAGATGGCCACATCCAAGAGCTATTAAAAATAATCAGCTTCTTTCCTTTACCCAAAAAATCTTCACATTCACAAAACAATAATAGTCAAGAAAGTTCCCAATAGAGAATGCAACAACAAATATACTAATTCATAATTCTCCTTGTAAAGTTAGAGAACACTTAGTAAGGTCTAAGAAAGTGAAGATTATGTTGGATTTATGACGTAGTGAGCTACCGTGAAGCTTTTCCCGGTATTAGTGTATAAATCAGCGTGGTTGCAGTGCACATTTATAAGGTGAATTTCAGCCATTTCCCCCTCTTTTAACCGCTCTTACCTCCCTTCCCTCTTCTGTAGAAATCGTTCTTCATCACAAGAAGAAAGATGTGCCCTCCTTTTTTCATGTCTTTTTGTGTGTATGACCCACCAAGTTTAATCAGGGCTGCTTGCATGAGCGTGGGACTGGGGGACTTATTTACTGAAGAATGGGCTAGTTTGGGGTGACTATATCATTGAAGAAAATGACAGCCCCTCCTCTATCAACCACTAACTTCCAATAGTCCTTCAGGAAGGAGTGGGATCTCACATAGCCCCTCCCCTTCCATGACGAAATGCTGGTGGGCCCAATCTTCAGCTGCCGTGGCCGTGCCATGTGCAGAAGACGTCTTTTGGGGGTCCACCTCCTTATCCTCTGGCTCTTACTTTCTTTATTCCTCCCTCTTCTGCAATGTTCCTAAGAGAACGTTTTGAGTAACTCAATGATAAGTTCCTAGTGCTTCATGGGAAAATAAGTTCCCAAGTAGTGAGATTGAATTTCAAAGAGAAAATTAAACATGGAGCATGCTGTTAAGGTATTAAGATAAAAATAAAATAGCATTACTAGAGAGGTAGACAGTTATATCAATGGGAAAATGGAGAGTTTAGTGAGAGGCTTGCATATATATGGAAACTTCATGTGTGAGAAAGGGTGGTATCGCAAATCAAGAAGTAAACATGGGTGGGTAAAACCTGGGCTTACATAACGTGGAGAAGTTAAGTGGATCTAAATCTAGATGAACTACACAGAAGCTATGATCTACATATGAAGGCCGAACAATAATATTAATAGAAGAAAAATGTGGGATATTTTCCCCAGTGTCATTGGAAAGATTCTTAAAGTACATTTCATAAAGCATAAGATGTGTAGATGTAACTATACCAATAATAAGGATTTCTGTATGACAAAAGGCAAAAGAGACATTGTTAACAGATGGATAAAAGGCTGAAAGAACAGTTGCATTATCTGAAAACATCATAGAATAAAATCTAGAAAATACAAAGAATGCCTGCAAATTAACAACAATAACAACAACAACAACAAAAAGATGAGGAACTTTCTAGAACAAGAAAGGCTATGAGTCAGTGAGTTATTGAAGAAGTCTGGAATGATATGAAAGCAGACAGATGCTCAACCACATTAGTAATCAAAGAAATGCAAATGAAAATAAAAAGCACAATTCCATTTTATGTTTTTCAGATTGCTAAAGATAAAAAGGAGCATAATTCAAATATACCATGGAAGTTTGGGAAACCAGCAGAGCTAGTAAGAGGGCGATGTGATGCAACAGTTGAGAATTGAGAAATGACAATGTAAAGTGGAAGGTTGTGGGATGGGCAGATGTCTAAACTGAGCTGCAGTTTCAATGAGAGACTCTGTCTCAAAAAATAAGGTAGAGGGCTAGGAAATAGCTCAGTGGTGAAAACCCTTGCCATGCAAACAAGAGGACCTAAGTGGGATCCTGACAACCCATGTATATACCTGGGCAGAGGAGGTGTAGCAGCTTTCTGATAATCCCAATCTCAGAAGGTGGAGACAGGGAGCCCCTGGGGCAAGCTGAGTGGCCAGATTAGCAGATTAGCCCTGGGTTTGATTGAGAGACCCTGTCTCAAAAGAATAAGTGAAAAAAGGATTAAAGAAAATTCCTGACCGAGGGTCTTCTTACATGTGCACACACACACGCTGGTGCACCTGTCCACACAGGTGCTCCCATAAACATGCTGTTCTGGTTTGGTTTCCATGGTTGTGATGAAACATTGATCAAAAGCAAGTTGGGGAAGAAAGTTTATTTCATCTTACTCTTCCAAGTGACTGTCCATCACTGAAGAAGGTCAAGATAAGGACTTCAGCACGGCATGAACCTGGAGGCAGGAACTGAATGAAACACAGACCATGGAGGAATGCTGCTTACTGGCTCACTTCTCTGGTCTGGGCTCAACCTGCTACCTACACAACCCAGCACCACCTGTCCAGGGGTGACACAGCCCTCAGTGGGCTGAGCCCTCTTGCATCACTCAACAATCAAGAAAATACTTCACAGCCACAGCCACAGGCCGATCCAATAGAAGAAATTCCTCAGCTGGGGCTCCCTCTTCCTAAGTGTGTCAAAATGATAAAGCTTTCCAGCACACATGTAAATACATACACAACACATACACACATACACGAACACATACACAAATGAATCAGAAAAAAAAAAATAAAGTGGAAAATGATTGAAGAAGTTACCAGACATCGACATTTGGCTTCCACATGCATGTTCCCACACATGATTATGTACACACATCCAAATGTGTATACACAGAGAAAGAATGGGGAAGGAGGAAGGAAGGGAGACACAGAGGGAGACAGAGAGAAGCAGAAGATGGTCTACAGTCTAGCAACCCCATTCCCACCTCAGAGAAGCTCAGGCAGGGTGCTGGAAAGATGTGCTTGAAGTTCGTCGCAGCGCTCCCAGTAGTAACAGGGAACTGGTGGGCTCACTCGTTTTCACTGCCAAAGGAACTGATTTGTAAAACATGTTGAATCCTAAATACAGATTATTTTTATGAGAGAATTTGTGATCCAGATGCACAAATAACAATATAAATATACGTGGAAGTAGTGCTGAGCAAGAAAATTAGTAAACTGCGTGAGGCCCATTGCATGTCAAAGAATATCATGCATTTCTCCATAAGTGTCCGATGACAACACAATCACTGACTAATGTACAAACACATTGGGTTGGTACACATAGGGCGTTTGAAGTGGAGATCAGAAAGACAGATGACTCAGTGGTTAAAGCATTTGCTCCACAAGTATGAGAACCAGAGTTCAGACCCCCAGAAACCCAGTAAATGCTGACTGGGTGTGGCACCCACATTTAATACCAGTCTTGGACGCGGGAGACACGGCATCTCTATAGCATCTGTGAGCTTTGGGTTTGAGAGACCCTGGCTCAATGTATAAGGTAGGAGAGTGATGGAAAATGATTCCTAACATGAACGTCATCTGAGGCCTCCACATGTACAAGCACACAGCATGCATATGCCCCTACATGTGTCCACCCTTCCCCACATATACACACACACATGCATACCATACATATGCATACCACACACATATGAAAATGGAGAAATGAAAAAGGAAGAACTCACTTTAAAAGTAAAACCATAAAAGTAAAATAAAAAATTGTTCTACACAACTAAAAGATGGTAGTGTGATATCACTACCATGAAAATCAGATGAAAATCTGAGCAGAATTTATACAGAATTCCACAATATGATACATAATGCCTATCTAGGGAAGTAGCTTCAGAGATACCAAGGGCCCTCTGCAGGGAAAGATTGTTCCTGGAGTCTTAGGAGAATGCAGAAATACTGAGAGGACATGGTTGTGCTTTAATAACCACCCTTGTCACACATTTTTATATCATAATCAGATTCTTAGCTAAGTGAGTCCCTAATATTGTGCTAGTGTTATTCTTCTGAAGAGTATGTATTTCCATATATTTTTGCATACTTATTTTGGGTGTGCACATGCCACAATGTGTATATGGTGGTCAGAGGACAATTTAGGGAGTTTGTTCTCTCAATCCACCTTGTGGGTCCTGGGAATCAAACTCAGATCATCAAGCTTGCTGGCAAGTGCCTTTAACTGCTGACCCAACTGTTTTCGTTGCTGTGATGCAACACTCTAAACAAAAGCAACTGAAGGGAGGAAAGGATTATTCGGTTTATACTTTTAGTTTTCAGTACAACATTGAGGAAGTCAGGGCAGGAACTCAAGCAGGAGCTTGAAGGCAGGCCTACTTGCTGTTCCACACACCGTTACATCTAACAAGCTAAGGAAGCACAGCAGAAACTATGGCAGGATGCTTGATAACTCAAGCAGGCTCATGCCTAGCTTTCTTAAATGGCCCTGGACCATCTGCTTAGGGAATGGAATGCTATTGCCCACAGTGGCCTGGGCTCTCCTCCGTCAATTAATGATCAAGCAAATCTCCCATAGATGTGCTCACAGGCTAATGTGATCAGGGAACTTGCTCAGCTGAGACTCCTTTCTCAGATGATTCCAGGCTGTGTCAAGCTGATAGCAAAGCTAGCTAGGACATCCTGCTGTCAGCCCCATACTTTTCCTAAATTATTCAAAATTCTCTAAATATATTTTCTGCAATGAGATTCAAAGTCACATGTTTAGTAAATTTGAATTGATAATTGTATTGGCTTTTTCTGCAGACCTTAATATCCTAATTGAGAAATGACTTTTCCTAAGGTGCTAATGTAATTAGTATGCTTAGTAAAAAACAATCTGCTAAATGGGGGATTATTCTGTATTTCTTTTTAAAAATTTTGAAATGTGTAAACATTTTAATTCAAATGGAGTTAAGGTTAGTGCCTTCTTTCCACTCGGACTTCCTCTCCAAATTACCTTAATAAGACAAATCCATCAATGAAATTACCACAGTTCTTTTAATGTTGCAAAAATTCCATTCTTTTCAACTAAAAAAGAAAACTTCAATAATGGTTTCTTGTTGCACATACAGATATGCCAACTTCAACTAAATGATTTCAAGATGAACTCTTGTTTACCATTTTAGTATTCATCAGTCAATCTGTTGAGTCCTGTTCTTATATCAGTTGGGGGTAAATTTCAATGTCTTCTAGTGCAGCCTTTTCAAGATTAACTTTGCATCACAAGAACCTTTTAAAAACTGAAGATTTCTGGATGTTTCATTTGTTGAAATAATTTGACCAAGGATCTTTAGTTGCTTCTTAATAAAATGCAGTAAAAATGTGGAAAATTTCTTAGTGAGAAATTAATGCTGTGGGAGAACATGCAGGCTCATTTATAGAGCAATCTTTCAAAAGTGCAAATATTTCTGAAGATTGATTATATTATCTGACAAAGAGTGAAAGTGTGTACCAAATTATTTTAGGGTATTCAATATTCATTCTACAGTTTAGTTTGTCTAGTGGGATGGGCATTGAGGGTTTAGAGCCTCACCCAATGACTTGTTCTCTCTCTCAGTTCCTGTGTGTGGATGGACATGTGCTCAGCCAGCTTCCCACTCCTGCTCATGTCTGGCTCTGCAGCCTCTATGCCTTCTCTGCCATGATGGACTCTAACCCTCTGGAACAAGAAGCCAAAAATAAACCCTTTTTTCTTTAAGTTGCTTTCAATCATGGTATTTTATCACAATAGAAAAGTAGCTAATATAAGGGTGCTTTACCAAAATTTGCATTCTTGCAGACACAAAACAAATAATTTTATCTCCAAGACTAAACACTTTAACTCAGATTGTTATAGCATTTACAATAATGTTAGACATTACTTCTTTAGTAGAATGAACTTCTCAAAACTGCTTCTAAAAACTGATTTAAAAATAGGTCCATTACTGGAATTAAGTGAATTTTTTACAATTCCAGCAGCAGCAGATAGTGTGGCTATAGCAGGCATTGTTGACTGGTTTTGAATGCCATTTAGTTTTTTTTGCTAATGGTGTTATTTCTTAATATATGCACAAGAAAATGTAAAATAAAAATGAGTACAATTAATTTAGAAGAGCAATTAGCTGACCTAAATGAAAACTCATGCTTCACAGAATAATATGTAAATGCATGTCAGCTTTTGCATATGTTAAGCCATCATCTGGGAATGCAGTCTTTTTGGGGTAACTCCTAGCTTTTGACATAGCTGCTGCTGCTTCTCACAGTTCTGAGTTTCTAATTTTCATGGGGTCAGTGACATTGCTACATAGATCTCCTGCCTACTGTGGATTTCCCACAGCAGAAAAGAATCAGATGGTGCCCATCAACAGTACCTCATAGATGGGAGAGGCTCACTAGAGCCCTTCTTTCCCTAGGGATTTAGAGACAGTTAACGGGGGAGAGAGAGTTACATGTTGTTCAGTGGCAGAGACATTGGTAAGTTGCCCAAGAGACCTAATGAAACTCACTGGGTCATTAAAAAAATGTGAAAGTTAGAGTGGGAGTAGGCATGAAGAGGAAGGAGATCAGTGGGTATGGGAGGGAACAAGAGAAGGTGGGGGGTATATGATCCAAGTGTATTATATACATATATGAAAATGTCATAAGGCAGCACATTACTAGGTACTGTTAGTATAGACTATGAATCATTAAAAATGTTATGTAAAAGGTATAAATTCTTGATCAACTTATCAAACAGGATCTGCAGTAGGCCAAATTCCTGAAAATAACTTCAAGAGTGAAAAATGTACAATTTTAGTTACATTGCCACTATTCAATGCTAAATAACAAAACAAATGGGAAATAAAAAGAACATCGCAGAATGGCACCTCAGAAAAACAGGATACCTTTGCAGTGGGCTTTCTCTTCGAGAAGTTCCCAGCTCCAATTTCTAGGTCATCTTTTGCATCCTATAAGACATCATTTTATAATTTATGATTCCCCAATGACTCATCTGGCTGGAGTCATGGGGGTTGCATGCACTTTGCACGCTGTGGCCAAGGTCATGGCATGACTCACTTTGCACCCATTTGGATGGCAGGAACCGAAGCTCTAAGGATGTTGCTCTCCATCCTTGCAGATGAGTGTTAGCTGTCCACAGTTGCTAATGTATGGATCCATTTTGCTCTAATTACTGAGTATTCTTGGGAATGTACTTTAAGAAGAAGGTTAATTATACTGTGCCTGAAAAGAGCCAGAAAAAGAAATACAAAAGCCACTCAAGAAAGGGTTTATTCTGGTTCACATTTTGAGGGCACACTCCATCATGAAGGGGAAGGCATTGAAGGAGGACTCTGAGGCAGCTGATCACATTGCATCCATAATCAGGAAGCAGAGAGAGACAAATGATGGTGCTCAGCTTGCTTCCAGTCCAGGGAATGGTACCACCCACATTTAGGGTGATCTTTCTATAATAATTAACCCAATCAGCAGCTTCTTCGGAGACATGCCTAGTAGAGGTGTATCTCTTAGGTGATTCTGATCCTGACAGTTGATGATTGTCATCAGAAGATTTTGATTCTGGAATGTGATTTGTCTTCTGACAGTGCCTCTATATTTCTTTTCCTGTGTACCTAGGCATAGTGTTTATAGTAATTTCCTAAACTCTGATTTTTAATTTATTTCCTAGAATACAATTTGGATAATTCCTGGGTGCAGTAACGCAGTATCTCTAGTTTCTTCCCCCTTCAGTCAGCCTGGACAGTCTCTGTTGTTTATGTTCATCCATCCCATTATAAATTCACCCCCTCAGTAAGTTTCTGCCAGGCACATACAATGATGTTGCTCTCTGTGGTTGTTTTCAGGTCTAGGGCTCCAGACACTCTTCCCTCTGGCTCTTTCAGATTCTGGGCATGCATGCATATGACCATTTTCAATTCCCCATCTTGCACTTGTGGATAAATATGACATTTGGGACAACAAACACAAACATGAATCACATGCCAAACATCATCACGATCAGATGGCATATGAAGGCATTGTTATAATGTCACAGCACAATAGGGAGGAATGACAAGGACAGATCCCCTGAACTGTGGTGGGAATTGAGGCAGCACTGAGATTAGCCAGACACAACACACATCAGAAAATACAACTGTGTGCTAGATGACTGGGGTATCTTTAATCTACATGCAAAAATCACAGAATTCTGAAGGATTGGTTAACTTATTAAGGAGAAATTGGGAAGTTTCACAAAGATAGCTACTTTATCTTTATTTTGGGTATGTGTATATGTGTGTATTCATTTGCATTTATGTGCATGAATGTTTTGCCCACATGTACGTAAGAGCACCGGTTTTGTGCAATGCCAGCAGAGGCCAGAAGAGGGTGCTGGATCCCCTACAACTGGAGTTGGATAGTTGTTAGCACCATGTGGGTGCTGGGAACAGAACCCAAATACTCTGCAAGAGCAGCCTGTGAGCCATCTCTGGCTGAGCCATCTCTCCAGTACCAAATTTACTTCGCCTTTGATGATGATTTTAGTACTTCGTAATTTCACAAAAAGAAAATAAGGCAAAGTCTCTGATTTCAAAGTGTTTTAAAAATAAATTATTCTTTGAAAACTTTCCTTTTGTCTGCTCCTTGGTAGTACAAATGAGATTCAAACTTGAGTCCGTGGTCCTACAGAACACTGCTGTCAAAGGATAAGCCACTGTCACAAAGAACTGGCTTAAATTTTAATCAATTCACATATAAAATAAATATAATGTGGATTTACCCCATAAAGTCATTCTGAATATTGAATGAGCTAATTAATATGTAACTCTCTCACAGCTTTTGATGCATAATAAATGCAATTATTAGTACTTTTACTATAATTAGGCATATCATTCTGGTTTATGAACCATCTTTTTAATATATGTATGCATTCACATATATGTATAATATATACAATTTATATATGTATGCATTATATAATATATATCATACATAGTCCTAAATGTTGACAGTAGCTTGAGTCACATAGCAACAATACAATAAAAAGGAATTACAACCTGATCATGGTGATAGAAATTCATATATTACATGTCTAAACTTGAAGTGAATTAATCAAATTGAATTTATAGTCATGTAAGAAACCACTGCTCAAAACAACAAACACATTTAAATGAGTCAATTTTATACTTCTATTTATCAAGAAAACTCACCTTGAACCACTTCACACGTCTAGCACTGTATACTCTGTTCATAGGCCCCATGGTGATTGATCCTGGCCAGCACCCTGTGAGTAGCTCATGCAAGTACTGCTCTGCTTTTCATGTAGGAACCCGTGTCTTCCAACAGGGAAGCAGCTGGTTGTACCTGGTATGTCAGGTAGGTGGTCTGGGATCAAATACACACTCCCCAGCATCTCTCGCCATTAAACCAAACGGCGGCCCTAATACTAAAGAAGACAGTTTAGTCGAGAATGAAAAGAGTATGGGACAGGCATTTGTATGAGAAAAATTACAATTAAGCTTATCCAGGTCAACGATGAGTAGATTTAAGAAGTGATTTGTAAAGGTTCTAGGATGCTTTCACCTCCATGCTCTGACGCACAACCTGCTTTCCTTAACAGCAGGTGCCCAGGCTGCTCCTGTCAGAGCCTAGAACAGTAGAGTGTTAATAGAAAACAAAGGACTCTGTGCCCAGCTGTACATGGGATGATGGGTCTTGAGTATTTACATCCAACAAGCAAGCTCTGGGAGTGAAAGACGAGGGTGCCATTGTTATTTTAAAAGGCGAGAATCAATTTTTCTCTCACAGAAAAAAAAATTCAAGCACTGGGTTTGCATTGATGAATGCTCTCTCAGGGCAGCCAGAGGGGTGAAGGTGAAGACATGCAAGAAAGCAGATAATCAATAAGACTTCACACTTTCCACATTTCAGGGGAAAGTCCTCCTTGTATTCAGAATAACAATAATTTGCTAAGGGATGCGGTGACCTCAATTATTACAATCATATTAATATTGTGTGCATGTCCTTGTTCGTGATGAACACTGTAACCCAAACAGAGAAGAGTCCTATTGAGAACTTATTATTCTGAAGAATTCAATTTGGTCAACATAATTTCTTCAGACTTTTATCATAAATTATGTTCTTAGCACCAATAACAAAAGAGAAATTTCCACACCCTAAAGCTGGATGGTTTCTGTTTTCCCAGGCTCTCCTGCTGTTCAGTGTGCACAGTTTGACCTGCTTGTGGAGCTTCCACTGTCTCCTCTTCAAGTCATTGTTATATGACCAGGGCTTTTAGATTCTGGTTCTGTAGGAAATGCTCCTTCCTTTCTCTGCCATCATGGTATCCCATCTGCTTTGAGACAAAGCCATTGGGGCCAGGGAAATGAATGGCTCATTTGGCAAAGTGCATGCTGTATGAATGTGTGGAACTGAGCTTGAGCCCCAGAATTCACATAAAAAGCTGAATATTCTTGCAATCTCAGTGTTGAAGAAGACAGAGGTGAAGACACCTGGGCTAGCCTATTCTATTTGGAGAGCTCCAGGCAAGAGAGACCCTGTATAAAAAATTAGGACCCTAACAACAACAAGGTGGATGGCATCCTGAGGAACAATACCAAAACTGACCTGTAGTGACCACATATCCATGCACACACATGCAAATGAACACCAGAGAGCATCTGGGTCCAAACACTTCACAGGATAGGACTTAACGCATATGGCGGAATGCATGAGGTCTGCTGGGGTGTGTGTGTGTGTCATGGATGGGGGAAGATGCTCCAAATTTGAGTAAGAACTGTTCTATGCAATGTACAAAAGTTCAATTAAAATAATAATAAATAAATAAATAATAAATAATAAAAAAGTAGTGTGAGTGACTCAGTTTCTCTTTTTGCAGTGGAATTAAAAATAGATCAATACATATTCAGGTACATGTGTGGCAAAGAGCAAGAGGAACTGGCAAAGCATCTGCTACCAGGTTTAACAGAGTCTAAATGCTTAGTGAGAGTCATTGTTGCTACTATTCATTTATTTAAATTATATTTTAATTGTATGTCTGATGAATTTCATGAAGACATTTTTGTGTTTTTTTCTCTCTCTCTCACTTGTCTCCTTTTTATTTTCAGATAGTTTTGTTTCTACTTCCATGTCACAAATTAAAATGATTATATATAAAATTATATATGTATATATGTATAACTAATATGTATATATATGTATAACTCATATGCATATGAGAAAAAAACATATGAGATTTGTCTTTGAGACTGGCTTCTTTCACTTAGTGTGATTTCTCTAATTGTGTCCATTTTCCAGACAAATGACATCATTTAATTCTTTATGGCTGAGTAAAACTCCATTGTGTATATATCATAATTTCTTTGTCCATTAATTTGTGGACTGACAAGATGAATCCACAATTTAGTTATTATGAATAGTACTTCAATAAACATGGATGTGCAATCATCTGTAGTCTGCTGACTTAGATTCCTGAGGGTACGTATTGCAAAGTTTTTTCCTCTAATGGGTCCCAAGTTTCAGGCATTCCATTTAAGGGATACAGACATAATAAAATAAGAGATGACAGTACAATTTGTGCTTAAAGGGAAAGAAATTAGAGACACCAGAGTCTTCCAATCAGAGTACAAATTAAGGGATGAAAAAAATTTCTTGCAAAGAAAAGGAATTTGAACCGAAGTCTCAAAGTTAAATAAAAAAACAAGTAAATATTTGAAGCCTGTAGGTCCACTCTTAACTTTCTCAGGGGCTAAGAGAAGTGGACCAGTGTTCATTGGTCCTTCTTGCCCAACCTTCAGACTTATGTCAAGGCTAATTCACAGCAGAGACTCAGAGAAGAGAGACCCTGGGAGAAAGTCTGAGGCTGCAAGGAAGGGGGAATTCTGGGATTGGGGCTGGTCTCAGGAATGCAGAGGCAAGTTGGAAGTGGGGGCAGCCTATGAAGGCTCTAACAAACTAGATTGAAAAATTGAGCTGGTCTGAGTACAGGGGACCAAGATACAGTTGGCATGTCTGGACTAAGAGGATAGTCCAGAGATCTGGGGTGCTAAGAGCAAAGCAGACTTGTGCCCAAGGCTAGTTTGCAGGAATCCAAGGCCAATACCTGGCTTTTTATGTAAGCGCTAAGGATCAAATGCAGGGCCTCATGCTTGTGAGACAAGCACTTTTCCAATGGAAATATCTCCCCAGCTTCAGAAATGCACATTTTTGCTACATAAAAACCACACCTATTGAATTAAAAACCCAGTATAACTGAACACTGATTAATGCAAAGGTTGAGGGCACAGCTTTCAAGGAGCTGCTCTGGACATGCTTCTTCCCTTAGACAGAGGAGTCCACAGGTGTAGGGAGATGGTGTCTGCCCTTTTCCAGACTCTTGGCAGCCCCAACCCCACAATTCCCCCTTCCCCAGGCCATTTGCCATCTTGCATGGCTGGCAGCAGATTGGCGGTCCTGGAGGAAATGTAAAATTTGCTGCATAGCTCAGCAGAGGAACTCTGCTCCTTCTCCCTGCTAATTGCTCTGTAAGTATTCCCAAATAAACTCTGGTTTCTCAAACTACAATTTGGTGAAATCATACTTTGTTCTTTGTTGTTCCAGACCTAGAGAGGTGGGCAGAGCTGAACACCACTAGGGTCTCACAGAAAGAAATTCTTAAAGACAACATCATAGGCATAGAGGAAGGAGAAGAATCTCAGGATAATGGTATTGACCAGATTTTCAACCAGATTGTGGAAGAAAAGTTCCCCACATTAAGGAAAGACATGCCCATAGAAATACAAGGAGCACATAGAACACCAAATAGACCAGAAAAGAAGCTCTCCATGGCATATCATAGTAAAAATCCTAAGCATATAGAACAGAGAGAGAATTTTGAAAGCTGCAAAAAAGCAAGTCACATAAAATTAAGAAAAGCCATTAGAATTACAGCTGACTTTTCAGTGTAAACTAGGAAAGTCAGTCCTAAATGGCCATAGATGCCAACCCAGAATACTTCCAGCAAAAATGTCTATTATAGTTGAAGGGGAAAGAAAGATCTTCTATGACATGAAGAGTCTGAAAGAATTCATGTCCACAAAACCAGTACTTCAGAGCACTATTGAAGCAATACAAAGAGCTGAAGAAAGGAACAACTGTACCCAAGGAACAACAGAGAGAAATGAAATAAATGTGTAACTGTGGAACCAACAGTTAGACCAAGAATACAAAAAGAAATTAAATTGATGGGAACCAAAGTACATCATTTAATAATAGCTTTAATTATCAATGGATTAAACTCCTCAGTAAAAAGACATAGGCTAGTTGAATGGATTAAGAAACAAAATCCATCCTTTTGTTGACTTCAAGAAACCGACCTCATCTTCAAGGACAGGCACTATCTTAAGGTGAAAGGATAGAAAAAATATCCCATGCAAATGGCACTAAAAAGCCAAGCAGGTGTTTCCATTCTGACAGCATAGACTTCAAACTAAAACTAATCAGAAGAGATAAAGAGGGTCACTTCATTCTGCTCAAAGGAACAATTAAGCCAAGAAAATATAATAATCATGAACATATATGCACCAAACTGGTGCACCCAACTTCATAAAACCAGTACTATAGAACATTAAGACACAGATGAATCATAATTCACTAATAGTAAGAGACCTCAAGGTCTCCATTAGACAGATCAACTGGACATAGAATAAACAGAGAGACATCTGAATTAAGCAATATCATACATTGAATGGATCTAACAGACTTCTACCAAATATTCCAACCAAGCACCAAAGAATACACATTCTATTCAGCACCCCATGGAACTTTCTCCAAAATCAACCACATACTGGGGCACAAAACAACTTCAACAGACATGAAAAACAAATATCTCCATGCATTCTATCAGATCACAGTGCAATAAAGCTTAAAATCAACACCAGAAGAAGCTCTAGTAACTTCACGAACTCATGGAGATTATACAGCACGCTCTACTTGATGAATGGGTCAAATGAGAAAGTAAGAAACAAATAAAACTATTCCTGGTAATAAATGGAAAGGACAATACAACACACAAAAAAATCTCTTGGACACTTTAAGAGCAGTCCTAAGTTGCAAGTTTATAGCTCTAAGTGCCTACATTAAAAAAAAAAATAAAAAGAACACAAATAAATGACTTAACATTACAGCTCAACAATCTTAAAAGCCAACAACAAATGAAACCCAAACCCACAGAGAAGAAGAAATAAAAAATCAGAGCATTAATTAATGAAATAGAAACAAATAAAAGATAAACAAGAGAGACTGACCCTTCACTCAGTTAACCATAGGAAAGAAAGAGCAACTCCAAATCAGCAATATCAGAGATGAAAGGGGAAACATCCCAACAGACAAAAAAGACCCAGAATATTATAAGGGAATACTTTAAAAACTTATAAACTTTTAAATTTGAAAACCTTAAAGAAATGGATGTATATCTAAAATCATGGGAATCCTCAAACCTAAACCAAGAAGAGATCAACAGCTTATACATACCCATAAATATAAGGAAATGGAGACAATAATACTTAACCTCCTGAAAAAAAAAGCCCATGTCCAGATGATTCACAGTAGAATTCTACCAAAAATTCAAAGAAGATGTGTATATACATATATATATTTTTATATGTATATATATAAAACTTAAATTGTTCAAAAAGATAGAAAAAGATACAGATCTCCCTAAATTCCTTCTTTGAAGGCAGCATCAATTGAATACCAAAATTAGGTAAAGATACAACCAAAAAAGAAAGCTATAGACCCATATCCTTAATGAATATAGATGCAAAAATTCTCAATAAAATACTTGTAAAACTCATATACAGACACATCAAAAATTCATCCATCATGATCATGTCAGCTTTATTCCAAATATTCAAGAATGGTTAATATACATAAGCCAATAAACATCATAAACAATATAAATGAACTCAGGGACAAAAGTTACATGGTATTCTCATGCAAAAAAGCCTTTGACAAAATTTAACATGCATTTATGTTAAAGTCCTAGAGGGAAATGTACTGTACAGAACATACCTCAATCTAATTGAAACTTTTTACAACAAACCCACAACCAACATAATTCTAAATAGAGAAAAACTGGAAGCATTCTTGTTTAAATCAGGAATCTGACAATGCTATCTAGTATCTCCACTTATTTGTAATGTAGTGCCTGAAATTCTTGCTAGAGCAATAAGAGAAGAAAATTAATTGGAAAAGGAAAGACCAACTTATTCCCTTCTGCAGATGATATGTTATTAAGCTTAAGAAATGCCAAAAATTCCACCAGAAAGCTCCTAGAAATGATTAACACATTCTGTAAAGTGGTAGGTTACAAATTTAATCTATAAAACCAGTAGCCTATCTATATACCAATACCAAGCAATTGGAGAAAGAGTACATGGAAACCCTGCCATTCAAAATAGTTTAAGCAAGCAAGAAAGCAAACAAACAAATGAAGAAAATATGAGTAAACCTAACCAAGTACATTAAAGATCTCTACAATGAAAAATTTGAATCTTTAAAGGAAGAGATTGAAGAAGATACAGAAGACGAAAGGACATTTCTTGCTCATGAATCAGAAGAATTACAATAGTGAAAATGACCACCCTATCGAAAGCCATTTATAGACTCAATGCAACACCAATCAAAATCCCTATAACATTCTTTACAGAATTAGAAAAAAATCCTTAAATTCATATGAAAGCACAAAAGAACCTAGATAGCCAAAGGAACCCTGAGCCAAAGGAGCAATGCTGGGGGAATTTCTGTATCAGACTTCAAATTATATCACTGAGGTATAGTTATAAAAACCTCATGATTCTGACAGAAAAATAGATTGTAGATCAATAGAACATAATTGAAGACCTAAACATGCATAAATCAATTTCAGCCCACTGACATTTGACAAAAGAGCCAAGGACACTCACTGGAGGAAAGAAAACATCTTCAGCAAATGGTGTTGGCAAAACTGGATCTCCATTCATAGAAGAATGGAATTATACCCTTATGTTTCACCTTGTACAGAAGTCAACTCCAAATCAAAGACTGCAATGTGAATCCAGAAACTCTGAAACTGTTAGAAGAAAACATTGGCAGTAACCTATATGACATAGGTGTAGGAAGGAACTTTCCAAATCGGACATCAGTTGCTAGGAATTAGGGTCAAGAACCAACAAGTGGAACTTCATTAAACCAAGAAGCTTCTGTACAGCAATATAAACAACCAAGGAATTGAAGAGAAAACCCACAGAATGGGAGAAAATATTCACCCATAACACATCTGACAGAAGTTTATTATCCAGAATATATAAAGAACTCAAAAAAAAAAGAATCAAGAAAACAAGTGACACAATTAAAAGATGGGAGTTCTCAAAAGAAGAAATAAAGATGACTGAGAAACATCTTAAAAAGTTTTCAGCATCATTAGTAATTAGGGAAATGCAAATTCAAACTACTTTAAGATTTCATCCTACCCCATTCAGACTGGCTTAGATCAAGAGAATAAATAGTACCACATGCTGGAGAAGATGTGGGGAAAGAGGAATGCTTATTCAGCACTGGTGGGTTTGTAAACTCATGTAACCTCTATGGAAAGCAGTGTGGAGAACTCTTCAAAAACTAAATATGTATCTACCATTTGGCTCAGTTACACTGCTCCTTGGCATATATCCAAAGGACTCATCATATTGCAGAGATACTTGTACATCCCTTTTGTGGCTGCTCTTTTCAGAACAGTTAAGAGATTGAAGCATTGATGAATGGATAATGAAAATTTTCAGGTAAATGGATGGAAATAGAAACTGTTACACTAAGTAAAACAGCAGAGACTCAGAAAAACAAATGATGTATATTCTCCCTCATACGTGGAGCCTAACATCAAATCCTTAGATGTGATGTGAACTATATATCCTGATATAACTGCAGGAAGCCGGATAATGGAAAGGAACCAGAGGTAAAGGGAAAGAAGGAGCCTGAGAGAGAACAGTAGGAGACAGGTGTTACTAAGTTAGAAATGGTTGACATGAAGATATTTAAATGGAGGGGAGGGAGGAACTTTGGGGATAAAGGGTAAGACAGAGCTCAAGAGAAGTGGGACCATAGGAGACTGTTATCAATGGAGAAATGGGGAAAATCAGGACAGTTGTTGGCCCTCACCTCCACCTTGTTTGAGACAGGCTCTTGTTTGCCTGTTCATATGCCAGACTAGTTGCCTGGGAGTTTCCTGGAATTCTGTCTACATCTCTCATCTGTCTGTAGGGATGCTAAGGTTACAGATGCTAGTGCTACATATGTGGGTTCTAGGTACTTGAATTCAGGTCTTTACACTGGAATGAAAAGCACTTTTACTTCAGAACCATCTTTCTAGCTCTCTGTGAGCCTTTTGGGAATTATTTCCCTAATGGGGAGAATAGAGTGAATACGGAAGTGCAGGACTAACCTAGAGACAAGTACAACCATTGTATGTACACGCAGCTGAGCTGTGGAAGAAGACCATACTTTTCAAGCTCTGGCCATTGGAAGTCACCCTGGCACTGGCCCATCCGCTCAGTGGGTTGGTCAGAATGTGTCTCCAGGGAGATATTTCCACCTGGAATTACATCTTTCCAGGCCACCAGGGTTAAGTGTCAGAACTAGAGAAGAGAAACCTACATGGTATCTTTATGTAACAGCAACCATCATGAATATAACATGGATATTACTCCCATGAACTCACAGAAGCTTTGGTTACCTACACAAGAACAGCCAGCTAAAATTTCAGCATAGATGGGGGAGCAACTCTTCAGACTCTATACTGAGGAGCCATTACTGGCTGATGGCTTCTTGGGCAGGAAGAGTTGTTCTTCTTTGAGGAGGTAGCCACTGGTATGTTGCCTGAGCTCCAGTGGATGGTCTCACACCCATACATGTATAGGCAGCTCTAACTGGACCTAATTGGTTATCCAAAAAGGACATGAATTTTGTAGGGAGATGTGTTAGGAGAACCAAGAGGGACCCAGGGGACGTTGAAGAGGGGAAATGGGAGGTAGACGTGATCATATTTCATTGTATACATGTATGACATGCTCAAAGAGTAGCTAAACATTTTAAAACACAAAATAAAATGTTCGACTCTAGACTGTATCCTCTGCACCTTTTCTTCCCTTGGAGTTTCTCACTTGTGATTGTTATTCTGTTCCCATAGCTCAGCTCCAGCTGGCCATGGTAAGCCTCCAAGCTGCCACCTTTGGTAATCAAACACCCAGTGGATCAGGTTGCCTAGTAATCTATACAGGACTCATCTGATGAGTAAAAAAATAACACGTTTAGGTTCTACCAGGAACTATCTGTTTACTCTGCTTCAGCAGCAAGAATTACATTAGAGCTGAAACTTAGCCAGGGAGATCGATACTAAATGGATTTATTTAGCACGCGCAGGAGAGAACGGCAGAAGTGTGTGTTAACCTGATGACATTTTGTGCTGTTATTGAAAGTTCATTATTTAACTGATGTCTGTGCACAAGGAGGCTGAACTTTGAAATATTAGATGTTCTGACTGAAGCGCAGAAGCACAGGTTGTAGCACAAGTCTGAACGTTTGGTGCATTTGTTTTATGTGTGGTGTATTCCTACACATTGCCGTTGTACTTTCAGGTTTAGTCTGTACAGGTTTTCACCCTCTCCTCTCTGATACACTGTGAAGCCTTTGCCCATGCCACGCAAATTTCTTAGAATGACCATATTTTTCTTTTTCCATTTTAAAATATGTGTATGTGTGTATGCTTGTTTTTGCATATGTGTAGATGCATCTGTATGGATGCCTGTGCATGTGGAGGCCCAAGGTTGATGATGTCAGGAATCAGCCTCGGTTTCTCTTCCTCCTTATTCACTGAGGTAGGGTGTCTCAGTCAAATCCAGGCCTTCCCGATTTGGCTAGCTAGTTTGCTCAGGGGATCCCTTATCTCCACATTTAAAGGGATTCGAATTACAGATGGGCTGCTACGCTTACCTGGCCTTCATGTGGGTTCTGGGGTCTGAACTGGTAGGCCCACACTTGCACCACAAGTACCTCAACTACTGAATCAGTTCCCTAGTCTTCAGAATAATTTAAAACTTATATGTGTGTTTGAGTGTATGCCATGTGAGTGCAGGTGCCCACAGAGGCCCAGAGAAAGCATGGAATCCCTTGGATGGAGCTGGAGTTACAGGTGATTGTGAGACACCCGGCATGAGTGAGACTCGAACTTGGATCTTCTGGAAAAACAGCAAGCTCTCCTAACTCATGAATTATCTCTGGTCCATAGAATGACTTTTTATTCCAGTGTCCAGGAAGCTCCTTTGCCTTCCTTTAAATCCCATGCCAAGGTTGCTTCTCTCCTCTAAATGGTGTGGTTCCTTTTGGCAGAATTCAGGGCCTTCAGGAAGCTTACTAAATCATGCACACTGGGGCTGGTATCAAAGCCTAGTCTGGGTTACAGGGAGAGAGAGAAGTTCAGAGTTCGGTGAAGTGGAGACTGGGAGGCTCATGTGACCTGAGGATACAGGATCTCGCAGTAAACCCAAGAAATGAGAACAAACAAGGGGGTGTGACCACAAGGAGAGCAGACCATAGAGCTGATATGGCAAATGAGACCACTGCATTGTCCAAATACAGGGTCCTGTGATATACATTATCCTGATAAACTGCCATGTACTGTTTGAGCTCACGGAGAGGCAGCTCTGCAATTAGGGTTTCCTCCCACCCCAAGTTTGTGTCAAGTGTCCTCCAAGGCCCCTTGTTGGGGATGGTCTGCCCCCCACTAAGTCTGTGACAGGAGGGAATAAAACTGTCCAAGAGTAAAATCACTGTGTCTTTGAAAACAGCTAGAAGGTAAATGATTTCCAACAGATGCTAATTTATCTCATAACATAAAAGTACTGGCAGTGGGAAAGGGAGCCTAGAAGTTCAGCCAAAGGGAGCTTAGCCATGGAAAGAAAGCTTAAAGGGAACTTGAGCTGACTACCTCAACTTCTCCAGTGGATTTCTACTGGATATTTTAAATACCCCATTTGATGGTGTTTTGCTATTATTTATCTATCTATCTGTCTATCTATCTATCTATCTATCTATCTATCATCTAATCTATCTGTCATCAATCAATCTATCTGTCATATATCAATCAATCAATCATCTCTCATCTGTCTATCTATCCATCTATCATCTATCCTCATTTGTTATTTATCATTTTACCTTGGACTACTTACTGTATACTTAACAAACTCTAATAAACTTACTCACCAAATCCCCAAATATAGCTATTGTAGGTCATCCTCTAGACCATACAAAACATATGTAGGGTTGGTCACCAGCTCTGCACTGGGCTAGTGGTCCAGGAATGAGGTAGACTGTATTCAGTCTTTATATATACAATTACAGTGCTCCATTCACCAAATATTATTTTATATTATGATTAAATCTTCTTTGATATGTTTAAACAATTAAACAGACTCAAAGTATTTTGAAATGATTGCTTACACTCACAAAACTTCCTTGAATCAAACAGAAACCCCAATAAAAGGAAAAATCCCCTCAAAACCATCATTTCCTGCCCCAAGGGATAGGACAAAGTTCTTTATCCTCATGGATAACTAGAACTGAGGCCATTCTATTTTGGCAGGTGTTTGGGCTACTCATAACAGCTGTATTGTTCTGTGGGAGGCAGCTAGACGCTATTTGACTGTGTGGATGTTGATTCACTGACCAACTAAGAGACATTTGAGTAGCTTCCAGTTTGTGACTGTACACATTTATGCATAGGTTTGCAAGTGAGTACATATTTTTGTGTGTGTATGTGTGTGCTAACATGTGTGTGCATGCAGGTGTACATGCACATGCATGTTCATGTGTACAAACAAGCACATATATACATGTGGAGGTTAGAGGACAACTTATGGTTGTAAGGTACCTTACACTTTTTTTCTTGAGACTCATCAAGTAGGCTACACTGGCTGACCAGTGAGTCCTGGAGATTTACCTGTCTTCACATCCCCAACATTGGGATTACAAGCATACATCAGCATGTGTGGCTGTTTTTTAAAAACACGGGTTCTGGGGATTGAACTCAGGTCCTTGTGCTTGCAAGGCAGTCACTTTACCAACTAAGCCATCTCTATAGCAGAGGCATAGGTTTTAATTTTTCCAGAACTAGTACATGAAAATGACATTGCTAGGTCACAGTGGTAAGTGTATGTTTAACTCTATACAAAACTATCAAATTGCTTTCTATAGTGAGAATTTTACGTTCTCCAGCAATATTCAAGACTTCTCATTGATCTGCAATCTTGATACTGATAGCACTTTTCAATACTAGTTTCCCAATAAGTATGCAATTTCATTGGGAGTTTAATTTGAATTTCTGTAAATACTAATGATGTGAAACATCTTTGAATATTTAAATGCCATCTGCATATTTGTTCAAATGTTACTTGGTTGGTCCTTTGTTTGGAAGTTCTAATCTGACCAACCCACTTTTAATCATTATTTCAAAGAGTTCTGGTAGTTGCATTAGTTTTATTATTGTGTTTTATCTTTGAGACAGTGTCTTGTGTAGCTCATGAATTCATTATGCAGCCAGGGATGACCTCAAGTTTTTGATCTTCCTGTCTCTACTTCCTGAATGACAGGATTACATGTGTGCACCATTATCTTTGGTTTATGAAGTGCTGGGACTGAACCCCGAGCTTTGTTCATGCTAAGCAGGCACTCTACTAACTGAACCCCATTACCAGCCTTGCTGTATGCAACTTACTCATGGTTAGTAGGAGAGATAGTTTGGAATGTATTAGGCTGTTTTGCCTGTCACCAGCTTTCCAAACCTTTTGGAAGGAGTGCCTCTATTTGCTAACTTCGGTTTCTTTCCACCCATTTTTCAACCTACTCTAAGTCCTGTTCAGTCTCATTACCTTATCAAATGTCTCACTGAAGTCCCTAGTGATTTCTATATTGCTAAATACAACCAGATTTTATTTAATATTTCAGTAGAATCGAATATTATCATTTTCACAGCACTCTCTCCCCTAGATTTCATGATACACTAATCTTAGTTTTTCTTTTATGTGCCGAGCCTTCCTCTGTCTCCTTTGAAGTACCAAAATTCTTTGCTTAGTCATTGAGTATTAGAATTCTTCAAGGCTCATTAGTAGACAGTCTTTCCTCTTATTCTGTGCTCTCTCTAAGCAGCTCCTGAGGCTTCAGTAACTATTTCTATGCAGAAGGCTTATAAACTTGTACCATCAGTTCAGATTTCTCCTCTGAGCTCAATACATTAATCCCCATCAGCCCCCTGATGTCTCAATTTAAAACTCCATGGCCAAGAATGATCTCATGATCACCATGCACAGTCTCATTATTTCTAGAATTTTCTGTCTATTCTGATTTATCATATTATCTGATCTTCCCTTCATCATTCAACATCAAATATTTCACGATGGATTTTGCTTCTTAAATATCTCTCAAGTATGTTCATATCTTTTTTTCTCCTTGTCACTATTCGACTCCAAGCTGCTATCATCTTTCACCAAGATTTTCCTAATCACTGATTTCTTTACACATCATCTTTCACCACATCTCATCCTCCAGTCAGAATGAGCTCTATCAGACCAGTTTCATTGAATCAGTCATTTATTTGTTTTGGGGAAAATCTTTATCTTGGACCTTCTCTGATCTGGTCCTTGTCTAACTCCAGCAGAATCAATGAACTCATCTGTGTATTCATTCAACAATTTCGAGTATCTGCTATGAGTCAGAAACTGTTCCATATGGCAGGGCATAGGGAGGAAACAAAGCTCCTGCTTTCATGAAATCATACATGGGACCATACAGGCATAAAACACATACACTTATAAACCAAGGAGTGAAAACGTTCCAGTGCAAGGGCACAGAGCATCATATGGGGGGCTGATATTTTTAATAGGGGAGATGTTATTTTAATGGGGAGTTGTTATTTTAATTGGGAGATGTTATTTTAATGCAGGAGGCATTGTTTTATTAGGGGAGGTGATGTTTTAATGGGGGAAATGACATTTTGATGGGGTTTACAGGAAGAACTTCACTGAGAAAGAGACCTGAAGAGAAAGCCATGTCAAAAATCTGAGGAAAGAAGGTTCCAAGCTTACAGAATAGCAGAGAGAGGGGTTCTGAGGCAAAGCATGTTTGGATGCATGAGATCAATGAGAGAGCACATGTAGGTAAAAAGATGAGTTGGGACAAGACACAGTAGATGACAGGAGGAAAATCCCCAGGGTCCATCTTGGGGGGACCTAGCAGGTCATGTAATACTTCGCTTGGGCTTTGTTGTGCATCAGAAGGCACTCACGTTTTGTTCTTCTGCAGGCAATCTTTGCACCAGAGCTCCCTAATGGACACGCCAAAGTTTACACACACACACACACGCACACACACACACACACACACACACACACACACTGCAAACAAACAGACAAAAGTCTTAAAAATGAACTGTTAAATCCAAATTTCAATAATTTCATGAATTTCTTAGACTGCATTTCAGACTAGCTTTATAGAGATACTAAGAAGCATTTTATGAAAACAATAAACTTGTGATTAACTCTAAGGTTGGAATCAGACTTTGGAGGCTATCAATATCATTTTAGGAAATACACAAATAGTCATCCCTTAAATAAGCATTACAGAAACAGATTAAAATAGAATTGGGTTTGAGATTATGTGCTTTTTTCCCTCTTAAATGCAACAATAGTCATTTAATTTCAGCACAGCAATACAATGTGTCACATTAAAAATTAATGCTAATTTGAATTGTATTAATTTCACATTGCTGAATGCACTAAACTTAAATATAGTTTAAGCTTTGTTATTACATATGAGTTGGAAGCATATGCTTAATTTTATATGTGTATATCTATCTTAAAGTATTATTACAGTAATAGTGGAGGATTGGGTGTTTCAGTAATCTATTTCATTAAAAATGTGCCATGTATGACTGATATCTGAGAATTTCACTTCATTTAATTTAAAGCATAGTATCAATTTGGGATTTGTTAGAACTGTGAACTCTTAAGGTTTAGCTAAGAATCACCAGCACTGGGAACCCAGCAACCGAGTCAATCAGCCTTAACATATATGACGAAGTGCTTGAAATCTGATGGGGGTTGTGGGGCGAGCTATGAAAGAGGTACAGTTAGGGGAGGGGGTCTAAATATGATCAAAATATGTTGTACGAAAGTCACAAAAAATAAAAAAACTAAACGTTAAGAAAACAAACAACCCAACTAAAAATAGGATATAAAACTAACCAGAGTTCTCAACAGATGAAATTTAAATGCCCGAGAAATATTTTTAAAATGTTCAACACCCTTAGATGCCAGGGAAATGCAAATTTATACTGCATTTTCATTCTCTGGAAGAAGGAAAGAAGATGAAGCCTGGAAACTTTTAGTTATTCTGATACTTCGCCATTGGCTAGTGTAAAGAATTCAGGTTTTAGAGATTGTATTTTTCCTTATACGATTTTGCTAGAAAAAAGACATTAAGTTACTGTATATTTTTAACTGATAAAACTTTTATCTGATTCATTCTTTCCAACTAGGCTTCTTTTCAGCCAAATTTCTGGCTTCAGAACCAAATAAGTTGTCATGTTTATTCATTTTTATATAGAGAATCTGGGTGAATGTCTATTCTTGAAAAGAATGCTTAACAAATTTATCATCAAAACTTTATTCCACCCAATAATATTATTCTACAGTGAAAAAAAAAACCTACTTTGAAATTTCATCTTACCACAGTCAGAATGGCATATAAAAATGACAAGAAATGTTGGCACGGATGTGAGAAAGGGAAACACATTTTTACGCTGGTGGGAGTGCAAATTGGTGTAGCCACTACGGAAATCAGTGTGGAGTTTCCTCACAAAGCTAGAAACCAATCTGCCACATGATCCAGCCATACGACTCCTGGGCATATACCCAATGGACTCTGTATCCTACTACAGAAGTCAATTTTCTTCAGTGATGTGACCCCTGAAAGGCTACCCACACTCTAGTAGATGACTGTACACCCATAAACATTGGCAGCACTAACCAGACTCAGTTTAAAAACAAAGTGCATGAAATTGAGAGGCAAAAGTGGCTGGGGGCAGCAAGAAATAAATTAGAGGAGAGAGAAGGTGGGGAGGATTTGATCCAAACTCATTCTGTGCATGTATGACATTCACAAATGAAAATAATAGTTTAAAAATCGGCTCAAATCTTTCCTCCACTCTTTCAGGCTTCTCTTCTCCTTTGGGTCTCTTGCCTATACTATTCACACTCCTGATTACCTTCCAGGGAGTCCAACAGACTCTCTAGAGAAATATTTTTCCAGATTACAACCCTAACAGTTCTTTGATCTGTTAAATGGAAACAGTAACCTGTTGTTCATCAAGTCCTCAGGAGCCTGAGCATAAATGTGTTCTTTGCACAGCAATGGCCACTGTTCTTCTCTCCATCGTTTAATGACCTCATTTTTACTGTCAGCTATAGCACCTCTCTTAACAAAAATTAGTAACAACTGTTGCAAAAGCTTGAGGAAGATTACACTTGATCCTGCTTACTAGCTTCTGAGTATTGGGTATTTCACTTTGTAGGGGTAAATTTACAGAGTTTCTCTCTGAGGGACATGCCTCCAAGAATGTGATTGACAAAGATGAAGCCAATAGAATCAACTACTTTCCAACCAACCAGTGACTTGAAGGGGAGGGTCTAGTGGGAAAGCAGTGAAACCTAGGTAGGAGACCCAAGATCGGCTGTTCTCCATCTTGGCAACGTGTGTTGGAGGTCCACCACACTTCTGATCAAAATGCTGATTTCCGCATATGAAATTCCTGTCTCTGTCCCTGGGGATGAATCCTTTGTAAGTAACTCTGAATAAACTGGTTTCTCTAATTGGAGAGCATTCTCCGTTTGCTCAATCCGTCCAAACCTAGAGGGGTAGGGATGGATGCAGGGCCTCGATGCCAGAGGAGAAGTCTTAAGATACACCTATGGAAGGACCTTGACTTTGACACAAGAATGTTGACAAGGAGAAGCAGGGAGGGACTTAGGTTGGCATCTGGGAAGTGGCAGCCACAGTCCATTTCTTGGAATAACAGTGACAGCATCTCATACAGACATCACCAGTGTCCACCACTAGTTGTCCTTGGGGACAATGGCCACATCCCTGGACAGGTTTGGGGACTGATTCTTTCAGTGGCCCTGGATGCTAATTTCTCTGTTTCTCACCTGTGTTCTGTGCTCCATTTTCCAGGCTTTTAGGGAACTCTGTCACATACTCCTGATCTATTTATACTCATTCATCCTTTTGTTTCAGGCAATAATCAGTCATTTACAGAATCTTTTGCTTACCATTAAGAAATTGATCAGTAAATCCTTAACTAGTCTCCTGGGTTTACTCTGCATCAGTTCCCTTCTCTATGAACCTAATGTCTTAAAAACAGTCCTGGAGCAATTGCCTTCTCACAAACATATCGCCCCATTTCATAGTAGTTTCTCTTCTTTTATCTATTTTTTTTCTGGGTAATCTTATTTATTCTTTTCAAGGATTAATAATTCCTATCAGCATTACCTTCTCACTATTGATGACTGGGTATCTAAGGGGTGGCCTACTTTTATTCTGAATGACAACTTTGAAGTTAAAATACTCAGGTGTTTAGAAAAACAATTGATAAAATAATAAAATATTCCTTTAGTTTTTAGACTTGTCAGATCAGCTCTGGTCCATCATTTCTGTAACTGCCATTGCCTGCTTTCTTACTGGGGCATTTATATGATGTGGGCCCTGAAACTGACAAAAAGATAAAATTTGAGCATTATGACACAGGTAATTTAGGATAAAGTTTACTGATGATCAGACATAATATAAGTTCATGAGGTTAAGCTATCTTACACTGTACACAGGTTAAGTTTTTGACATTGGTGGACCTTCAAGGAGGTAGTACACCCTCTCTTGTCTTTGTAAAGGCCAAATGGTTTAGGGTACCGACCTAAGGCCCTAAAGGTGTACCACGATTAATATGAAGTAACCATGATCATCAGTGACTTAAGGATCCAGACTTGATGAAAGTATATCATCCTTGGCTATGCGAATTTGCAGGTCCTTTTACCAAATAAGAGATCTCTTGGGGAAATAACCAGGATAAGTATGTTCTTTAGAGAGCATGTTGAGCTCTCTTCCTGGAATCCCTCCCTCATCCTCACACCTATTTATCCATTCTTCAAGACTCAAAAAGGAAACAGTGTTAATGACAGGAATGATCCAAACTGTAATACCAAATTGGAAGCTAAAATTGTAGAGAGAATTTTAAAAATGCAAAACTCTGGACCCACGATGGCACTGAACTGGTAATCCACAAGGCCTATAACCTGACGTATGAGGGCTACTACATAGAGCCATTCAGATAATGCATTTGTGACTGAGTCAATATAGATTAAGAGTTGTGATGGTTGGTTTTAATTTGGTCAACTTGATAAACCTAGAATCACCAAGGAAGACTCTCTGTGAGAGACTCTCTAGATTAGGTTGGCTTATGGTTATGTATGTAGGGGATTGTCTTGATTATCTGAACTGATGTAGAAGACCCAGACTACTGTGGGAAGCAGTGTTCCCGGGCTTGGTTCCTGGACTGTATCAGAGTTGGAGAAAGTAAGCTGAGCACAAGCATTCATGCATTCATCTTCTTTCTGCTCTTAATTGTGGGTGTGGTATGACTACCCTGCCAAGCTCCCACCCCTGTGACTTTTCCATTGTTATGGACTATAACTTGGAACTGTGTACCCAAATAAACCAGTCCTCCATAGGGTGCTTATTGTCAGGGAAATTTATCATAACAACTGGACAGGAAACTAGGACAGATGTTACTTATTGGTTTTGAAGTCCTTATTTGAACTTACTGATATTTAAAATAATACACAAATATTAGTGCTTGAAGTAGCTCACATTGTTTTTTCAAACTTATTACTTCTAGACAAGGGACTCTGAGATCCACATAAGATTCAGACCCACATTGCTCCCATCTATCGCTACAAATTGTGCATGGCTCCTGGAGGCAATGGCACCTCCTTGAGGATAGGCATAATATGGGTCATATTTGTGTAGCTTAGGTCTGTCTGAGTATATAGCACACAAAATGGGATTTAATCGATTTTAGTTGAATTGAAATTTAATGATCTCTGATGTTAAATTTAATTCTCTAATTACATCTAATGACACAGAGAACAAGACAATTCATGAGAATGCTTTTATATCTCTGGTGTCTGTTATGAAGGCTACACTCAATATATTCAGTTGGTTGATGCAGTGAGTGTCTTCATGTTTGTGACAAAATACAGGAGAGTAACAGTTTAAGGAGGAATGATTTGCTTTGGCTCATGGTTTCAGGACATCACGGTGGAGATGGCATGGTGGAGCAGAGCATCTTCCATCATGGTAGCAAGGAATCAGACTGAGAGAACGTCTGAGCCAGGCAGTGCCCTCCTTCTCTTTCATCCATCTGTGCCTCCAGCCTATTGGGTGGTACTACTTATGTTCAGGGTGCATTTTCCTGCTTGGTTTGTCATTTCTGGAAATTCCCTGACAGATATACCTAGGGGTACATTTTACTAATATTCTAGGTGCCTCTCAGTCTGATACAGGTGACAATCGAGACATCACAATCAATAATCTTAATTGCTTTTGTAGCCTTATGTATGAGTCACATCTCTTTTAAATGTTTTTAAAGAAATACATCATTTAAAAATGTATTATTTTCAAAGAATAATAATTATTTGAGAACTCAATACATTCATACAATGCACTTTGATTATATTCACCCCTGACTTCTCCTCTTAATTCCACCCGTATACATTCTCTACCCTCTTCCAATTTGTGTCTTCTTTTCTCTTCTTTTTTCTTTTTATCACCCACCGAGTCCCATTTGTGCTACCCATGCAGACATAGGCGTGGGACTATCTATTGGACCCTGGTCAACCTACCAGGGGCCATATCCTTAAAGAAAACTAAACAGACTCTCCCTCCTACAGAAGCCATTGGCTTAACATCTCCTCAGCAAGGGGTGGGGCTCACGAGCTTCTTACCCATCCATGCTGGAATGTTGACTGACTTAGTCTTGTGCAGACAACCCCAGCTGTATGAGTTTAGGGGTCCTGTCCAGAGGCATTGTTTGACAGCAGTCCTCCCCACCTCTGTTTCTTATAATCCTCCCATTCTCTCTTCTGAGATGCTCTCTGAGCCTAGGGAGGAGGGGGCATGATACAGCTGTTCCATTTGTGGTTGTGCTCTGCAGCCAGTCATGTCTCTTAGGATTCCACATACTTACTTAACCTCCACTAATACTTTTCCAAGTAGGAAGTACTATCACTAGTTTGCAGATGAGGAAGCAGCATCATAGGAGTCACCAACTTGTGCAAGTTTGCAGTCATCATAAATATAAGAGGACAAAATCAAACCTAAGTCAGCATAGCTCACTAATAAAGATGGCAGGGCCTAGAAAGTTAGCGCCTGAGTAAAGTGCTTGCCTTGCAATCATGAACACCTGAGTTTAATATCCAGAACCTCTGGAGGAAAACAGGCATGTTAACACATGCTTATAAACCAACGACTAGGGATGCAGGGATAGGTAGATCTCTGGGCTTGCTCACTAGCCAGGATAACCTGCTTGGTGAGTTCCAGGCCAATGAGAGACCTTGTATATAAAAAAGGAAAAAAGATGGAAGCCACATAAGGAATGATACTCAGCGCTGCCCTCTGGTCTCCATACACACATGTGCACACATGTGCATACACGTGCATACATATCTACCCTCCATGCAGGAGTGCGTAGACACACACACATACCACACACACACACACACCACACACACACACCACACACACACACCACACACACATACCACACACACACACAAACACACACATACCACACACACACACACCACACACACACACATACCACACACACACACATACCACACACACACACAAACACACACATACCACACACACACACATACCACACACACACACACAAACACACACATACCACACACACACACCATACACACACATACCACACACACACATACACACACATACCATACACACATACCACACACACACACACACACACACACACACACAGAATGATAATGTTGCAACATAATTTCTCTGAAACTCTATGATTATATGACTTGATTCTTAGACATCATGAATCTAGGCTTCAGGGAACTTACTTTCAAGAATGAGTCTAAACCTGATGATTTTATACCTGCTCAATGACGCTACATTTCAATTTAGAAAGTCAACAAATGGTTCATACCATCCAATTCCTGCTTGGCTTGATTTTCAAGCCAAAAGGGTAGCTACCAGCAGGGCAAGGGTCAGTGAGAGCCCATGTGCTGATGAACACACTTAGGTGCTGAGAAGCCATTTACCAGAACTTTCTACTCTGCTCTTTTTACAACAAAAATAGACTGTGAAGAGCTTATACTCAAATGCTGATATCAGATAAGTTAGTCATTCAATTATCCTTAGTAACGTCTAGGGTCAAGAGTGTACCTGGCCCTGCAGGAGGCCTAAGGGGAATATGAACAGGCGTGTGAGGCACTGCTACAGATAAACAAACACTCACCTGAGAACACGTTAGATGATATATGCTTAAAGCTGTATGAATAACAAAGGATAGAAACATGAGATTAAAGAATTTGAATGTGAGCTACACAGATGGCTTAGTGGTTAAGAGCACTGGTTGCTCTCGCAGAGGAGGACCCAGGTTTAGTTCCCAGCACCCACATGGTGGCAAATAAACATTCCTAATTCTAGTTCCAGGTGATCTGAAACTCTCTTCTGGCCTCTTCAGGCATTGCACACACATGATATACTTTCATATAAGCAGGAAAACACTCATACAAATAAAATAAATTCAAAAATTGAATGTGGAAGGTCAATGTGAGCTCAGCAGTTCAGAGAAAGCCTGAAGGAAATGGTAGTGCTTGGCAATAAAAACTGATCTTAGAGACAACACAAAGACATCAAAGGATGTGGAAGAGATCAGTACATGGCCAAAGTGAGGATTAGAGAGCGGAGCTGGAGATCCTTTAGATGGAGGCAGAGGTGAAGATCTGGAATCCAAAAGGAGAAGTTTGGAGTTTGTCCTGGAGGAGTAGAGTTTTCAGAAGAATTGAGTGAAAAGATCACCATAGAAAAGAGAGGCAAAGTCAACATCCTCTTGACCAAGTAGATCCAAGTTTCCTGGCTCTGGAGTAACTGCAGTTTTACCAGCATTACCATGAGTAACGACGAGTTTAAATTGGCAGATTATGCTACTTTGCTGGCACTCCCCTGCAGAACCTCTTTGTGATCTGTGAGTGTCTTGGACTCATGGAGATTTGCTCTGCTCTTCTCCCTGACGATGAGTAGCTATGAAAAGGCAACATTTCACTGGTTTCACTACATGCTTTAGTACCACTGTTGTCATTTTTTTCTTCCTTCTTCTTCTTCTTCTTCTTCTTCTTCTTCTTCTTCTTCTTCTTCTTTCTTTTTCTTTTTCTTTTCAAAGACAAAGTGTTTTGTAGCCCAGGATGGCATTAACTCACCATGTAGCTGAAGATGATGTGCATCACTATTCCCAGTTTATGTGATGTTAGAGCTTCTTCCTTACAAGGCAAGCACACTACCAACTGAGCTATATTCCCAGTCCCTAGCACTGTAGTTCTTGTTTGACAAAACTGTTCCAAGGAGGAGCAGGCAGCTACCTTTCCTCACCAAACCTTCCCACTTGGGCTCTACTCCATACTGAATGTATTGTAAAACAAGACTTCCAGCTTCTACCCCTAGCTCTTAGGTGTGTTATCTAATCTAGTCCTGAGCTAAACTCTACTTACTCTCATGATTCAAGTCATTTCCAAGAATCTTCTGGGGAAACATAAGTATTCCCCAGGAAAACTTCCCATAGAGGCTGACTTCCACCAGGTCTTTGGGTGGTTCTTAGATCTGGGTGTTTACAGGTACACCATTGGACCAGGAACACCTTGGCGGGAAGCCAGGAAGGACTGAAGACGTTGTATCCACTGGAATGATGAGTTCCTTCTCAACTGATTCTCCTGTGTGAGAAACAGGACTATTCTCTCTGCTTCTGAACCTGAGCTTTCTGAAAATAAAAAACAAAGCCTTTCTTATGCCAGTTTGTAGTACTACAGAAGTGTCTGCATCTAACTGCACCATGAACAGAGTCCTCCAAACCCACTTATAAGTCAGCCCCATCCATGGAGGATTTGCTGTGACAACATGATTCTATTTGTTTATTTAATATGTATTGCCTGTGTGTATGTAAGTGCACCTGTGTCATTCAGTGTCTGCAGAGGACAGAAGAGGGCATTGGATTTCCTGGAACGGGAGTTATGAATGGTTGTTAGCCACCATGTGGGTCCTGGGATTTGATCCTGGGTCTTCTGCAAGAACATCCAGTGCCCTTAACCACTGAACCATATCTCCAGCCCCAACAATATAATATTTTATCAAATTCCAGACTAATTATGCTTGGCTAGTCTGGAAGAGAAACACCAAAGAGAAATTAGAAAGATAGAGAAAAATGAATACATGCAAATAGATATGGATCTCTGATGTAGTTTTTCCTATTGTGCTGTTAGGGGATGGGAGATTAGTCAGTTGCTGAAGTGCTTGCTGCACAAACATGAAGCTTTAAGGTCAGTCCCCAGAGCCCAGTTAAAAACTGAGTGTGGTGGTGTAACCCCAGTGCTGGGTTGTGGGTGGGTCTCCATCTCCAACAGCCGTTGTGCTCCAGCTGTCCCAGAGAATGAAGGGCAGTTGAACAGGTCCTAAGGTGGTCCAGAGTGCGACAGGAAAAAATTCCTGGGAGACTGCATCAGCGGACAGCTCACTTATTGAAACCAAGGCAGGGGTTTATATAGGGAGGCCTTACTGACAGCAGGAAAGTCAAATGTGGGGGTCGTGTAGGGGTGAGGAGGTTCTAGGGCTGATGTGGAATTAAGGATATCAAGGAATGAGAAAACAAAACCCAAGAATCTGGTTTTGGTTTGGGGTGATCTTTGTGGGGGAAAAGAAGATTAAGCAACTGCTGAGGAATGAGGATGTGATACCTGCAGTGGCTTCCTGGGACCTAGGTTATAGCTTCAGGCAGAGCAGGGCAGGACACCTGCCATCCCTTCAGAGTCTCCAGGGTTACACTGCCTGCTCAATGCCTTTACACCATAGGCCCAGGTCCCACACCGGGTTGGGGAGACAGAAGATCCTCAGAGCTTGCTGACCAGTCACCCTAGCTGAATCAGCGAGCGAGTTCTTGAGAGACCCTACCTCAACAAGTGGAAAGTAATTAAGAAAGACACTTGACATCAACCTTGAGCGTAAACATACACACACACACACACACACACACACACACATTTCCATACCCATACACACCCATGAACACACACAAATGGACTATTGACATGATGGTCTAAAAATCACCATTCCCCAGTGTCTAAACTTGTCCTATTAGTGATCTTCAGGGTTATGTATTTTCTCCATTATTTACAAACACTTCCTTCAGGCCCTAGAATACAATTTGCCTGGACTTTAAGATGCAGGATCATAACTGCAGAATGACTGGAGATGCAGTGTATCTATATCAGGGGTGCCATTAGGTTTTATAGACCTCTTGCTGGCTTTCACTAAGCATCTACTCCCAGTATGATGAGGTAGTTTATATTCAACAGGACACAAGGTTGCAAAATTCCTTCAGTATTGATTATACTAGAAAAATGTTCTGATTTATTTTTTGAAGTTGGTTCTCAATTGCTTAAGATACTTTGGGGAAAAATTGGCATGATTAAAGATGTAATAAGCAGAGCCTTCACCTACTCTTGTACTTCTTAAGTATGTAACCTTCTGAGCGTCATTGCTTAGAGGATGACAAGTCTCATATTGCCATGTGAGGTCAGTGTCTGCATTGCCTGATGATTTTGTGCAGACACTAGTCATGGCCTAGCGCGAAGCATTCCCCAGGGTTGCTACGTGACAGTGCCAGAACACTGGTCTCGCTGTAGTATCGATGGACTTAGGTACAGAGGCAGGTGAGATGAGTCTCAACAAGGAGAAATATTTTATTAATAGGTCAAAAATTGCAAATTGGATGATTATACAAGAACAAAGATGAAAGTAACTAAGAGTTCTCCATCTACCCTAAACTCAAGAGGAGATAGAAGGAAGGACTGAAGTGATGCATCAGTCAGTTAAGTGCTTGTAAGCATGAGGAACTGAGTTTGATTCTTAGAACCCACATAAAAGAACCAGGCATGGTCACATATACTTGTTATGCTATTAATGGGGAGGCACAGGGAGACAGATCCCTGGGACCTGCTAGGCAGTCAGTGTAGCCTAACTGGTGAGTTCTAAGTCAACGAGAAATCATATCTCAAAAAGCAAGGTGGATAGCACCTAAGGAGCAATATCTGAGGTTGAACTCTGGCTTTCATATGTGCACACACACACACACACACACACACACACACACATACACACACACAGAGGTAACAGGAGGAGTATGCAGAGTCCCACCTCAGTTTCTGGTTCAATATATCAAAAGCATGAGAAACTACATTTCTAACAGGTTTCTGGGGAACAAACCCAGGACCACATTTTATAGATCACTGCTTTAGGCTGTTCATAGTTGGATAAAAGCTGCATACAAAAATGTAATTATCGGGGGAACAATATATTTCTCAAGTTCTGTTATGCTGTGTGGCTTGAGGCTGATCCTGCTTATACAGAGAGGGAGGAGTAAAGAGAAAGGGAATTCCAAGTGAAGAAAACTGGCTTTGAAAGCAGAATATGAAATCACAAAGGTGAAAAGGAGTTGTTCCCTTCAGAGGCTGGAATACAGAGACTTTGTTCATGTGAACGGGTCTATCACAGAGCACAGAACTGTTACCACTGCAAGGGGTCAGAGACCAGCAAGCTGCTACTCTGAGCTCAGTGTTGGTGGAGTTGGAGAGACAAATGGGCTAGAAGTGACCAAGGTCAGTGGAGATGTCTACTGGACAGAAAATTTAGGTCCACTACATAGAGCTGGAGTCAAGTTAAAAAATGGATCTTGGAGCTGGGACATGGCTTAGTGGGCAAAGTGCTGCCATGCAACGTGAGGACGGGAGTTTGGATCCCCAATACCCACTAAAAATGTCAGGTAAGTAAGGTGGGTCATCTGGCCTATAACCCCAACATGTAGGAAGGGAGTAGACCAAGCCAGTCAGCTAGACTAGTCGAATCAGTGAGATCTGGGTTCAAATGAGAGACTCTGTCTAAATAGATAAGGTATCGAATGATTGAGGAATACACCTCACATCATCCTCTGGCCTTCATATGCATATGCACACACATGAGTCCATATTAGCACACATGTGTGCACACACATAGACACACAGGAAGTGGCTCAGATCTAAGGAAGGCAGAAGAGTCTAGATCACTCAGGTCAAATCACACAAAATGTAGAAAAGGTCGGGGGTGATCCCAAACCAGCGGATTCCCTGGAGTTGGAGAAGAATGACAGCATGCAGCAAGAGATGCAGATGTTAACGATATGTGGCCAGGCTCAGCAGCAGGCCTAGGGCTCAGGTGTTGGTGGATGAAGGCAAAGGTGTTTTGTTAGAATTCTGGGCAGCAGCCACGTGCAGGAACCGGAAGGAAGAACTAATTTGCCAGCTGATCTCAGGGACCGAAACTGTTCTTAAGTGTGGCTCACCTGATGTACCAGGTATGTGGCCTGCCTCCTGAGACTCAGTCCTTTGGGAGGAAGCCTGGAACCCACTGCCTTACTCATATCAAGTTAGTGATTTCATGAGGGAGGTTGGAAACCTATGTCTAGGTTAATGTGGTTCAGAGCCAGTTCTTTTAAGCAAAGACCAAGGGTCTTAAATTCTGTTATATTCTTAGCTGACCATGAATGGCTATTCAAAGAGTCAAAACACATCAATTTTTAAAATGCTGAGGACATGGTCCTCTATATACTCTAGAAAAAATTGGCATATTTATATGCATGTATACATGCAAACACACATACACATGTATACATAATACATTCTATCTATCTATCTATCTATCTATCTATCATCTATCTATATTAGTTTTCTTTTCATTACTGTGATCAAATACCTGGAAAGAAGCAATGTGAGGAAGAAGGGCTTATTCCGGGTTACAGTTTGAGGGTACAACTCACATGGTGGAGAAGGTGCAGCGCCAGGAGTGTGAGACAGGTGGTCACAGTGCATCCACAGTCAGGCAGCAGAGAGATGAATGCTGGTGCTTGACTCACTTTCTCCTTTTTGCTAAATCTAGGATTTCAGTCCATGTGCCACATACATTCAGTGTGGGTCTCCCCACAATTATCCTAATAGAGGAAATCTCTCATAGACATTCCCAGAGGTTTGTCTCTTCAGTTATTCTAGATGTTGTCCAAATAAAATAAACAGCACTCTATCTATCCATCCATCCACCCACTCAGCCATGATCTATTTACTTAATTTTCTATTATCCGTCTAGGTACACATCCAACATATAATCCCATTGGTCTATGGAACAGAACAGAAAGGTAAGCTCTATGCCAGTTGGAAAAACAAGAAACTGGCCATTAAGTATTTCAGCTTGTAGCCAGAAAAAAATCCATTTGTTTCTGTATTCTATGTACTCATCTATGATCATTCGTTCACTCAACAAATATTTACCATGCATCGTATTATATTCTGGTGATTTTGGAAAATATTATAGATTCCATTTTTCCGGTTTTTTGAGGGGAAGATTGGGTCTAGGCTGGCATCTGTTTTGGCAGGTAGCCAAAGCTAGCCTTGAACTCCTGATCCTAGATGCCTCCACTTCCTAAGTGATGGGACTACAGCGATGCACAACCATATCCAACTATTCACTTTTGAACAGAACATAATTCTTTCTTTCAGAGAATCTAGCATTTCCAGAGGAAACTTCCAGGCACATAGGAAATTAGAATGCAGAGTAAAGGGCAAGGAGAAAGTGCCATGGGATTTATCAATACTGGCTGTAGCCTACCAGGGTCAGAGAGTCTGTGTGGGGTAGACTGCTGAAAAGACCTTGACTATTACACTCCATTTCTGCCTGCCCCTGTCTTCATCACCATCTTTAGGAGGGTGTTTCTGTACTTTCAGAGGTTACAGTGTTAATTAGGCACATTAGAGACAGAGCAGTGTAAGATAAATGTCTTGGGCTGTGGAATCTGACTGGCCAGGTCCACATTCAACTCTACTTTGTTCTCGTGTTACTCTGGGCAGTTACTTTATTTCTCTGTGCTCTGTTTTCCTTGTCTGTAAAATACTTTTTGTTATACATTGTGATGTAAATACTAAGTGTGAACAGAGATTAGAAAAACTATAGTCACTGGACTGGAGACATTGTTAAATGGTTAAGGGCAGTGGCTGCTCCTGCAGAGGACCTGGGTTTGATTCCCAGCACACACATGGTGGTTAACAACTGCCCCTAAGTCCGTAACTCCAGTTCCAGGGGATCCAATGCCTTCTTCTGATCTCTGTAGGCATTGCATGACATGAGTACACTTACATATATGCAGGCAATACACTCATACACATAAAATAAAAAATAATAAACAAAATAATAAAAAGCATCAACTATAGTAAGCCAGGTTTTATCAGAGAGTACACTCTAGATAAGTGTGTACAGTGTGCACATACGTGCTTATGCTTGTGGAGGATAGCAATCAAACTTGGGTATCATTCTTCAGGAAGTAGTATTCACTTTGTTCTTTGAGGCAGGGCCTTTCACTGGTCTGGCTCTTTCCATGTAGGCTAGACTGACTGGCCATCAGGTTTCAGGAATTTTCTTATTTCTACCTCCCTAGGGCCAGGCTGATGAGAATGCAAAACCACACTTGGCTATTTTATGTGGATCCTGGGGACAAAGCTCAGGTCCCAATGCTTGGAAGACAGGCACTTTGCTGATTAAATGATCTTCCTAATTTTGTTATAGCTATGATTACTACTGCATTTGGACAAGATTAATCCTTGGGCATTGGAGAAAAATTTATAGGTTCAGTTCCTCTGCCTTAGGCAGTGTTCCTCTGCCTTGATCCAGTGGGGTTGTCATTAGTGCTGGTGTCACAAATCATCCCTTATCAGGGAAATTCCAGTACCCTAAATAGTAGAAATCATAAGTAGAATAATAAACTGCCCCAAGAATAAAAAATGAACCCCAATTACATAAATGTCAATTCTTATGATTTCTAGGATGTAGATACAAGATAAAGTTGTAGAGAGAACTTTTTTGGGAAAAAAAAATCTCTTGACAGAAGTATGCATGATTTTTGTAACAACAGGGTCATCGTGCTGTAGATAGACATAATACATTTGAGAGACTTTCATCTCCTTCAAAGAGAAGCACAGCAGGAGCAGGGAGACTGAGGAGGAAGCAGCTCACCCACCTGATAGAAACCGTACATAAGAGAAGTCATAGAGGGTCATTTGCTTGATGACCTATGGGAGGGCAAAGAGCAAGATATTCTGGAGGCCAAACTTCTAGGAAATCTAACAGTATATTGGATAATGGTTTTACTGAGAATAGCAGGTAAAGGAGCTTACAATGTTAAAAATACCACCAGAACCTTCACTGGGTAGGTTTTGATCACTAACGAATCTAGGCTTCTTACTATCCAAGTGAGGAAGGTGGCCATCTTTTGAGCATCTATGTCTGCAAGAACAGAGAGCCATGAGATGAACAGCAGTGATAAGTGAGAGATGCCTTCATTCAGAAGAAGGACCTGGCAGATGCTTCTAATACATCAAGTTTTCTCTGCTCTTTTCACATGCCACAGGGTGGGCCACAGGCTATTCTCTAGGAAATTTGAGCATGGTTTCATTCTGGTATCAGATATACTACTTTAATTCTGTTGGAAAATAAAGTGCTATTAAATGTCTCCAAGAAAATTGTAGAACTGTGAGATGGGAAAATGGAATGGTGTACATCAGGGGTTTATCCATACGCTTTGTTCTTCTCCAAGTCCCGAAGCAAACATACAAAGTAGAACATTCCACAGCAAAATGGTCAGTAGTCAGTCAAGAGTTTTATTCACTTGTCATGTGAGGACATGGCTCAAAACATGTGTCTTCTTGCTTTTCAAATTGCCTGAGAGTCAGTTCCCAACACTCACAAGTCAATCCTTTACCTTCTTTTAGAAAGCTATTCCTTCTTAATGATTCAAGTCTCTTAAGACCATCACACACTGAACTCTGCCATTCACATTTTTTCAGGTTTCTTCCAGTGGTCAATATCCCTTGCAAAACATGACACAACATCATTGAAAAATGTTCAAGAAAGTTTTTCAAAGACAATCTTCCAGAGTTCATGAAACATCTAAGATAATGACAAAAGCTTGGAGTGCATATTGAACACCCAATGCAGGATGCGGTTAGTTTGAAGAATGAAGTCTCATTACTGATGTATTGTTGAGTTCTAGTGGATTTTGTGAAAGAATCTGAAATCACACAATCACAGACTTCTATCTTCTATGCTGGTTTATCTTTTTCTACAGCACAAGTTATTTATTTTTAATTCGTCTTCAATGTGTATTTATTATTTTAATTCTTTTGTGTGTGTTATGGTGTGTGTGTGTGTGTGTGTGTGCGTGTGTGTGTGTGGTGTACGTATGACACATAAGCCTTAGGACTGTGTTTATTTCAGGGACACATTATTCCTTTATGATGCTTAAAAAAGCAGAGATGCATTTTGATTCATAGTTGATTGCAGGTAAATTTGAATGCACAGAATAAAGACTACTTCAGAGACACTTGATTCTATTTATTTAGCTCCCGATTTCTTTCTATCTATCTATCTATCTATCTATCTACCTACCTACCTACCATCTATCTATCTATCTTACTGTTTTCTATTATCTATCTATCATCTACCTATTTTATCTATCTACCTACCTATCTATCAATCATATTTCTTTCTGTCTGAAAACAAAGGGGGGGGGACAGTAAAAGGAAGAGAACCATAAGGAGAAAAAAGATGAATTAAATTTGCAATGAACTTTGCATCCCAGAATATGAAGATTTGAGCTCTGTGAAGTAATGCTTTCACACTTAAAGGTTGAAATTTCAGAAAAAGCCCAAACAATAGAAAGAATCTCCTAACTTCACAGAAAAAGAATTTGGCTCATGTTTCTCTTTCAGATAAAATATTTTAGACACCTAAACTTAACATGTGGCTAACAAGGGAAACTTTACAAAGAATTCTGAACCTCAAAGTTTCTATGGATTTCCCTGCTGAACTCAATAATTAGCCCAAAATACTTGCTGAGTACCTTCTCTTTTTAGCTGAAGAATCTATATATAGACACCCATTCCCAGGACCATATACAAAGCCCAGCCAATTATGAATAATGGCATTTCCAAGGTCAAACACTCCATCTTTGGACACTTTCTATCTTTCTAGAATATTCTCTTTGGTCTGAGCATGCCAACATTCCTTTAATCTATTAGTATAACCAACCTTTTCTACTCTGATGACTCCTTAAAAACTTTTATTAAACAATATTCTCTCTCTCTCTCTGTATGTGTGTATACATATACCATAGTGTACACGAGAAGGTCACAAGCATGAAGATCTCTACTCAACAAAACGGTGGTTAGAGAGAGAGAGAAGAGGAAGGAGGGAGAGAGGAAGGCTGGATAGATAATGGAGACTGAGTTTTAAGTAGAGAGACTCAAGAAGTTCCTGCAACTTACAGGGGCTGATTCTCTCATTCTACCATTTGGATCTTGGGGATCAAACAGGTCATCAGTCTTGGTAGCAAGGGCCTTTACCCACTGAACCATCTTGCCCACCCTCTGATGCCTACTTATCTAATTTTAAATTTATGTCTCTTAGCTCCCCTTCTCACAATAAAGTTCCTAGAAAAGCCCCAATGTGACAAAATCCAGCTCTTAAACCACGTGTCCCTGCATGTAATTGCTGGACATGGGTATCAAGAACGCACAGTCTTGCTAGCCCTTACCATGTTAGATATCACTCCTGATTCCAATCCTGCCATTGTGATGCTTATGAATCTAACTGTAATACCTTAGCCAATTTCCTTGTCTGCTGTTCAATATAATTTTTATGTCCCTCCACCCTTCAGTGTCCTAAGAAATCTCTTTAACACCTTATTCTTGTCTAATTTTCTTCATTATTTTCTTTCACCAAGAAAATATCATATAGTAAACTTCCTTTGAACTAAAGGTCACATTGATTTTACTTCATTTATTACCATCCAGCAAACAAACCATGCTGAGGGCAGTCAAGGTCAAAATTCTAGGTAAGTATGCTATCCACTTCCTCCTCAGTCCTTCATAGAAGTGACTTAAGTTTAGTTCAAGATTATCTTTGGAGGCATCTACCAAATCAGAAGAACACAGCATCCTCAATAGTTTGTGTGTATGTGTACATGTGCATATGTTTGTGGTATTGTAGCTAAGATTCCTCTTGGAAGGGGCTAATTTTAGTCCCTCCTCCCCAGGTCCTACAATAAAAGGACACACATTTCCAAACTCAGGCAAATTCCAGCTAATTTACCTGGCTTACTAACAGAGCAGTGGGTAGGAAGCCCCCTCCTTCCACTCCATAAGTTACAACAATAAATCCACATCGAGGCTTGTATCTCTCAACTTCTCGGTGGTTCCATCCAAAATGGCCAGGAGGGGAAGGAAAAAAAAAAGGGGTCTGCCTCCTGGAACCCTCAGCTTAAATGCCTTTAGCCCCTCCCCTTCTTACATCCAAGGCCAATGGACTGGTTGCGAGGGGCACAGGACTTTACTAGTTCCTCCTCTTTCCTCCCCACAAGGTGGTCCGGGGTAAATACCACCCGGCCTGGGAGGGAGGGTGTTTGTCCACTTCTGAACAGGCTAGTCCCTCTGAGAATCAATTCACTCTACAGGTGTACATGTGTGTAGGGGTGTGCATATGCATGTGTGGAGACCAGAGGTCAGTGTTGGATATCTCTCTTGATTACTCTCCTCATCTTTTGAGGTAGGGTCTCGTGTACCTGGAGCTCATCAATTAGGCTAGACTTGGCAGTGAGCCTGAGCTTCCTCTATCTCTGCTCCCGGAACTGGAGTGACAGGTGTGTTCGGGCAGTCTTTCTAATATCACGTTGTTTCTAGTTTCCACTCTCTGTTCCTCTCACTTTTCTCTGGTTTCATTGCAGTATTGCAACTGGAAAAACATACCAGGAATGCCCATGTTTCTGCTTTTTGTACTGACCACTCCTTTGACTAATTATTTTTCCAACTCAGACCTTCACATGTCTCATTGTTAAGTATAAAGATCTCTACTAAATAAAATGGTGGTTAGAGAGAGTGAAAGGGAAAGAGCCAGAGGGTGAGGGTGGATAAGGAGACTAAAGTTTCAGTAGATAGACTCAAGAAGTTCTGGTATGCCATCTCACAGTGGGGTAATTATAGAGAATGACTATATATTTATTATTTTATAAGAGCCACAAGAAAAGGTTGTGGCTATAAAGAAAAATTTTTGAGGCAACCATTTTTTTGTGTGTGTCCATGTTTTAGTGTGCACTTGTGTGCATGTTATGAGGACACTAACATCTGGTGTCTTCCTCAATTGTTCTGCACTCTGGACCTGGAGCTCATCAGTTTGGCTAGACTGGCTGGCCAGCAAGTCCCAGCAATCCTCCTGTCTTAGCATCCCAGTGCTAGGATTACAGGTGCTCAGTACTCCACCTGGTGCTTTTATGTGGGTCTTAGGGGTAGGGAGTCAAAACTCAGGTCATCGTGCTTGCAAGGCAAGTACTTTACCAGTCAGTTCATTTCCCCAGCTTATATGTTCACCCTGGTTTGAGTGTTATATAGCATATGTGTATTAAAATGTCACATAGTATCACAAAAATAATGAAGAATTGTCTTTTATCAGTTATAAATGAGATCTCTACTCAAATAACACTCTACTCAAATAACAAATTAACATTCCAGATAAGTCGTCTCTGGCAGTTTACCAGAAGGGTACAGGCCCTTTCTATTTCCTTTTCCTGTCTGCTATATCACATATCATTACCTGTATATTTGATAATTTATGTGTGTTTTTCCTCCAAGAACATACAAGAACCCAGCAATGGGAGGGATTAGATTATCACAGAGTTCCTAATACAGAGATTAGAATCTAGGCACCAGCTAAAATGCTCATGGAACAAACCCATACCTGATTGTTATTCTACTTGATTTGGTTGTTTTTAATAAAGAATTTTTGGTAGCAATTACCTCTGTTTCTTCTTCACATTCATTTCTGAGGTAAGTGAGCAGAGATGAATGAATCCATTTGATAGATAATGAGAACAGTATTTCAAAGTGTAGAAAACTGCCCAGGATCACGTGGCTTTTAGGGGAAGGCCGGATACCTGCCCTCACGCTCCTGGTTCAGTTCCCGAATTTGCCCCTCAGAGCCAGGTGTCAATAGAGGCTGTGTTTGGGGAAGCTCCAGGTCACCATGAAGGCAAAATGTTCCAAAATTCTGGTTCACATGAAAAGAACTGTTTCTCTCTGCTATTTTTATTATGTTCACTAGTTAAGGTTCTCTAAATAAAATATCTGGTTACTCATATTAGAAGAAAGTAGTGTTACCACCTTTTAAACAGTCTTTCAAATATAAAGGTGTGAAAAAGCACATTTAATATAACAGCAAAATCCCTTCTTCCAAAGCATGCTCTCTGCCTTAGCTTCCCTCTCCTACCATGAGAATCAAATTTGCAAATATTTTATCACTTATCTTGCTTAGCCACAGCTCTCAGCATGGGTGTAGTTCATACATATTCCAGTTATTGAAAAATGTTCTGTCCAATTTGATACTGTCTCAATTACTTTTCCCTTTGCTGTAATGTTACCCTGACAAAAGGAACTTAAGGAAGGAGGGATTTATTTCAGCTCACAGTTAAAGGAACAGCCCATCATGGTGGGGAAGTCACAGCTGCAGGAGTGTGAAGCAGCTGGTCACACGGCACTGTAGCTGAGAAGCAGAGAGCCTTGAATAATAGTGCTCAGCTCAGTTTCTCTGTTCCTGCCAGGATTTCAGCTCAGGAAGGATGCCACTCTCATTCAAGGTGGGTTGTCCCACTTCAGTTAACCTAATCAAGATAACCCCTCACAGGCCTGTCCTGAGGCTCCTTTCCCAGGGGACTCTAGACCTTATCAAGTTAACAATTGAGATTGCCTCTTCACTGCATTCAGCCAGCTCATGTAGCAAATTTTTCTATCAGAGTATCTTTGTGACTTGTGGTGTGAACAGTGAGCTGTTTTCCACCTTGTCAAAAGAAAAATTTGAAATGCAATTCAAACAACAGAGATTGGCAATCATTCTGTGATTCCAGCAGTAGTTGCCTGCTTGATATGCTGTCCCAGAAATTTCCAGTGAACCATGGCTGTGCTTAGTAGGCAGTGTGCCTTTCCATGATCCCAATAACATTTTGACAAGGATAAGCTTGTATCTCTCACAGCTGTCACATAAAGTGACACTTGAGGGCTGGAAGAGTTACCAACCATACAGTTCTGACGCTTTGTCTTTTCATTGAGCTTGTCCCTGTACTCATTCATGAATATACTGTCCTTCCTTGATACACAGCTTCTTATAGCTCCCAGTGGGCAGTAACGGAAACCACACTTTAAACATCTGCAGTCCTACAGTGTCATGAGTATTGACATCTCTTTTCTTCTCTCATTAGCATTCACTTTCCAGCTGATTAATGGATAGACAGCAGTTAACAGCACAGGGCAAATGTCAAGAATATTCGCAACTCTACCATTATAATCTAGATTATTCTTTCCCATTGAAGCAAAATTTTCCAGTTGAGCTTCTGTCATCACAATGAATCTGCAATTAGCATAGGATTTAAAATTTTATAACAAAAACATAGAATTTAAAATTTACAAATGTAGGTTTATCAATGTAAAAATAAGTAATTTTTCCTATCAACACATACCTGGACATTTGTCTTTATTATTTTTCTTTAAAGTTGTTTTAAATTTATGTATAAGTGTCTGTGCCTATGTGTGTGTGCATGTGCATATGCGTAGAGGTACCCACAGGTGCCAGAGGAGAGCATGAGGTCCCTGGAACTGGAGTTATAGGTGGTTGTGAGCCTCCTGACATGGGTGCTGGGAACCAAATTTGGGACCGCTGCAAGAGCAGTACACACTCTTACCTTCTGAGCCATCTATCCAGCCCCATATCTTGATATTTAAAGAGAAGTAAACAAATGATTATTCATTTTAAAACATGTGGATTAAGTCACATGTATAATTTAATTTAACAATTACCAAGATGATTGAATTCTCCTATCCTCCTTATGTTTCTGGTCTCCTGAAAATATGAAATTCCTTGATATCTCTTAGTAATCATTTTTCTTTCAGATAGCTCATGTACTTTTATTAAACGTGTTCCTAAGTATAAGTATTGAGATCGTTATAATGAGATTTTCTTCTATTATATTTTCTAAGTTTAAGTCTTTGGTAAAAATATTAACTTTTGAATGATACTTTTGTAATCTAATATATAATTTCATTTAACTAAGATCCTGTATATATGATCATAACATGTACATATAATGATAACATTTTTATAACTCTTTCTTAAATATAATTATATCCATTTAGATTTACAAAACTGATGTTCTATTCTTAGGCAAAACTCTAGTTTCTGACATGAGTGAGATATCAAGAGAAATGAGAGTTCATCAACTTTCATTCAATTGATTTTTATAGAATGTGCCTATTAAATTTTATCAGACACCATTAGAGACTGTCTTTCACTGTCAGTGGAAAGATTATGTGTCCTATTCTTATCTGAAGATCAGCACTAGAGATTTCTCCTCACTTCTCTTTAAATATCAAGATACATATTTTATCTCTATTACTTATCATATATCTATGCGTTTATGTATCTTTTTATCATCTATCTACTTATTTATTCCCCTATCTATCATCTATTTACTGTCTGCTATGTATCTATGTATCTATCTATCATCTATCTATTGTCTATCATATGGGGAGTGAGACATGTGAAATGAGGCATAACCATTAAAGAGGATGAAGTAGGCATACATATGACTTGCCATGAAGATTTCAAAGAAATAGCTAAGTGGCAAAAGCAAGATGTAAAGGCATAGAACATCATAGCTGATGGGTTCTTAGCTGTGTAAAAATGAAAAAGAATAAATATGTGAACACACGCTAATGATTATAATGTGCAGACTTTACTTGGAAGGCTCAATTGAAAACAGGAGTGGTGGCTTTTCTGAAGAGTAAATGAGGAAACTAAATTTATAATGAGAAGGAGACAGACTTTTACACGATGCCCCTGTATTGCGTGAGTTTATGATACTGAAAAACAAATATCACATTTAAAAATGGCAATATTTTATTTACTATTTAAAAATTAGGAAGAAATTTTTGTTTTATGTTGGCTTTTATAAAAGTCACACATTCATTTAGTGGGATGTTTATATTTCCATTGCTGAATACAAGTGAGCTGACAGTCCTAGACTGCTCATTGGGGCAGGTGTTGGGTAATGTCCTATAATATCCTGGATAGCAATGGAAAAATAATGTAACTTTTTTCTCCTACAGACTTATTTTCATGTATCCCATAGCATTTTTCGGTACAGGAATGGGTGGAAGGGTGGGGGTGGATTATACTAGGCTAATTCTAAAACCAGGTTCATGTTTCTTTTTGGAAAAGGCATATGGGGAAGAAGACCGAATGATGAGAGAGCCTTTTCACATTTCCTTCCCACTCTCAACAGTAACACCAGCAGGACTGGAAAATAATGTTCGAGTCTGAAGGCTCGTACGGGAACTACAGAGACCTCCTTTGATACTTCTGAAGTCATTTTAAATGGGGCCATCCATTTCGTCTGAGTTGCACAACTCATCCGGAACCTAGTACAGTCATCTATTGTTGCCCGCTGATCACCTGTTCTTCCCGTGATCTCTGTGTTTGATCTTGGAGACATGAAGTTTGACGGAGAGGTATAGCATCCTTGGGTACCCTGCCACCTGCCCTCACCAATTGACTCAATGGAGAGAATCTTTTCATTTGCCATTTACCCACTGCCAGGAAGGGTAGACTGGGGCGAGTGGTCTATGATTGAAGAATTCAGCAGGGGGTTCAGTCTACAAAAAGATAGCCGAGTTGAAACAGAAAACGGTATAGTGCTTTTAAGCAAGGAAGTGATGTCAGCCACCAGGTGATCCTCTTAAAAATGGAGTTCCACTAAACGGTGTGAACAATCGCTTCATGGGATATCTTGGCGCTTTCCTCAGAGGGTCAACTTGCTCTGGGAGTTTGTCTCAATTGGCTCAGCAGGTAGTGCCAACAACTCCCTAGCTAATAAAGAGTCTCTTTTCTTTCTTTATTCTTTTTTTCCATTGGGGCTGTAACATTGGAGTAACTGCCTTATGAAAGTCGGTCTCTGCCTGGGCTCAATGATCTGATCTATCTGTGCCCCTGAGGCCAAAAGCAAAGACACTGATGCTAGAAGCAGGAGATGCTTGAGTTTGGGGTCCCCGCCCCAGAGAACAGGGGGAGTGTGTTTGGTCTCCAGGGGAGAGAGACATCAGTAGTGAAGAGAACTGGAAAACGCAAGCACAGCAGAGCCCTGAGCTGCACAATGAGGGAGGAGTCAAAGACCTTCTCCAGGAGTCTCTCCTGGCATTTCTCCACCCATCTCTTCAGCAGAGTCAGGTGAGAACAAGAGGACTTTTGTGGAAAAGGACAGTCTGTCTTTTAATTCTGGATTTTAAAAAAAAGGGATGAAAATTGAGTTGGAAAAAATGTTCATTAACCAATCTAGGTATCTAACAGTAGAGGAAGGGATAAAGAAAATGTGGTGTGCATACACAGTAGAATTCATTTCAGCTATAAAGAATGAACATGAGAAACTCGGAAGAATCATAAGCAAATTCATGTATATATGAATATATATATATATATTTTTCTCACCTTTGTAATTCTCAGATCTTATGCAGATGTATAAAATCATGTGTCTATATGGAGTAGGAATGAAACTGTCCAGGGAGCAAAGGGAACCAATGTGATGGGGAAGGGAGAGGGAGGACCGGAAGAGAATGGTAGGGAATATGCTTGATATATAATTTTTAATTGTATAAAAATGGTGGGGTCTGGGTCCATCGTAAAAGGTAGTGAGCAAGCCAAGCAACCCTGGATACCCTGAAGGGACAGTAGGAGTCTGGCCTGCTCTGCCTGATTCGATAACTTAGGTCCCAGGAAGCCACTGCAGGCCTCAGCAGTTGCTTCATCTTTTTCCCCCAACAAAGATCACCCCAAACCAGAACCAGGTTTTGGGTTTTGTTTCCTTGTTCCTAATTTCCTCGTCAGCCTACAACCTTCCCTCCTTTACCTAAAGACCCCACCTTTAACTTTCCCACCTTCTGTAATGGCAAGAAAGGCCTCCCTCTATAAATCCCTACTTTGGGCTTAATACTGAACTGCCCACCAAGGTAGTATCCTGGGAACGCCTCCTGCTGCACTCTAAGCCATCTGAGGACCTGTTCTGAGATGGAGACCCACCCACAAAAAATTACTCAAATTGTTATGATTCTCTCTCTCTCTCTCTCTCTCTCTCTCTATATATATATATATATATATATATATATACTACCATCCTAAAATTAGTCGTTATATAAACTTTAAAAAATCCCAGTTGGAAAACAAAACTGAAATCATTCCAGTAAAGTCAGAGCATTCTTTTTGAAATAGTATATAGGTAGGTATGTTATAGTTAGGTATGTTATATTTTACAGTGTGATACATATCTAAAATCTAGACAGTCCATTCCCATCTTCTTCCCTCCCTCCCTCCTTCCCTCCCTTCTTTCCTTCCTTCCTTCCTTCCTACAGCTTTGTGAGTGCCAGGTAAGTGCTTTATCACTGATAGTCTAGAGACAGTTTGGGAATCAGCTGATAGGTTCGTGTGTTTCTTTTATATCAACTAAATAAAATAATCAAGAAAGTCAGATCATCCTTTTGCTGCATGACCCAGGTTGATAACGAGTGAGGAGTCTAGATTTAAAAAATATTCTTTGTATTTATTTATTTCCAGTTTATATGTATGAATGTTTTGCCTGCATGTGCAGAAGTGCATGTGTGTTGTGCAATGCCCATGGAGGTCAGAAGAGGGCGTTGGAGCTCCTCAGGCTGGAGTTACAGATGTTTGTTAGCTGCCATGTAGGTGCTAGAAACTGAACCCAGGTCTTCTGCAAGGGAAGCCAGTGCTCTTAAACACTGTGCCATCTCTTTAGCCCCAGGATTTCATCTTTTTCTTTGAATTCTAAGTTAGGCTGTAATTAAAACTTCAGTTCTCATAGCACAGAAACAGAGAGACAGCACTAAATTCTATCAACTGGAGAAGAGATCATTGAGATTTTATGTAGTAATTCTAAGAAAAGAATCTTTCTGTTTCATTCTTGACTTGATACCTTATAAATCTGTAATATGGACCTTTATTTATTTGTCTTCTTATGAGGTCATTTCATATTTGATAGCTTATCATTGTTTCTTAGAAACATGTTAATATCACAAATGCTTGGAAATAATATAAATTTTCTTGTACTTTATTTAGTGTGTGTGTGTGTGCGTGCACATGTGCACACATTTGGGCACAAGTATGCCATGGCTTGTGTGTGGAGATCAGAGGCTGACTTGCTGGATTTGGTTGTCTTTCCACCTTGTGGATCACAGGGATGTAACTCAGGTCAGGTTTAGTACTTTTACCTGCCAAGCCACCTTGCAGGTCCCAAATTTCTTGTACTTAAAATTCACTTATAGAAGTTCTTTGATGACTTTACTAGTAAGAAATTCAGCAGTGAATTTCAGGTGTTTCTTGTGTAAAGAAATGGATAGTTTATTTATGTAGATATTAATATAAACATGTAAGTATGTGTGCATTGATGAAAAACAGATATATAGCCTCCACCTATATGTCTATTTTAGGAGTCATCATTAGAGAGCAGTCCTTGGTTCTGAAGATGGACACATTTACTTCTGTACAGTCCTTTCCATAAATTGTCCATCTCTTGCTTTTCCAGTTATTCCTTCTCTCATTCTCCTATGGTGAAGCACAAACCGAAGTTCCTTTTCTTAGTTCTGCCACGTAGAGCCCCCAAAAGAACTGTACCAAGATGGAAAACAAGAAACATGTATAATGAAAACATAAATCTTTCTGTCTCCAGTGGGCAGTCTTCTGCTCTTTGGTGTACTTGTTGGTTCTTTTCTAGACGGTACCTCTCTCTTTGGAATTTTAGAAATAAATAAATGTCTTTTAAGCACTACCCGAGGTTCCAATAGCATGTTTTGGTGTAGCTTCATCTCCAGCCCAGAGCATGACCTTTAGCTTCAGGACATTTGATGCCATCGTTTTGAGGTCCATTAGCCTTAAATCTTCATGTGGCTTTTGCCTTTCCTCTGCCACATTTTTTGGGGGAGGGGCATGAGGAAGGAATAGGTTCATTTGGATTACACTTCTAGGTCACATCCTGTTGTTGAAGGAAGTCAAGGCTGGAATCCAAGGCAAGAACCTGAAGCAGAAGCCATGGAGGAATACTCCTTGCTGCCTCCCTCTCTGGTTTGCTCAGTGGATCTTGCTTAGCTAGCTTTCTTACAGAGTCCATGATCACCCAAGGAATGTTGCTGCCCAGAGTGAGTGAGCTTGATCTTCCTACATCAATTAAGACAGTCAAGAGAACAGACAAGTACACAGCACAATGTGATAAAGATATTAGTCAATCAAGACTCTCCCAGTGATTTCAGGCTCTCTAGTTGTTTTCTCTGCAAACATGAGGACCTGAGCTTGGATTCCCATAACCCAGGGAGAGCTGGTATGATAGTGAGCACCTGTGATCCCATTGTTCCTACTGCCTTGCCGCCACAGGAGAATCTCAGAAGTCTGTGGGCTAGGTGGTCTGGCCGGGCATTCCTGGACCTAAATGAAAATGAGAATACAACATGACAAAACCTTTGGGACACTTTAAAAACAGACCTAAGAGAGAAGCTTATATCTCTAAATGCCCACATGAAAAAAATCAGAAGAGCACAAATAAATGACTTAACAGAACAACTCAAGTCTCTGGAAAGGCAAGATCAAACCAACCCCAAACCTAGTAGATGAGAAGAAATAACACAATTCAGAGCAGAAATTAGTAAAATAGAAACAAAGAAACCAATACAAAATCAATGAATCTAAGAGCTGGTAGTTTGAAAAGATAAACAAGATAGACAGACCCTTAGCCCAGTTAACCAAAAGAAAGAAAAAGCAAATTCAAATTAACAAAATCAGAGATGAAAGGGGAAACATCACAACAGACACCAAAGAATCCAGAACGTTGAAAGGGAATGCTTTAAAACCCTACTCTCCATTAAATTTGAAAATCTAAATGAAATGGATGAATTCTAAACTCATGGACACTACCGAAGTTAAACCCAGAAGAGATCAACAGCTTATACAAACTCATAATACATAAGGAAATTGAAACAGTAATACAGAACCTCCTGATTAGAAAAAGCCCAGGCCCAGCAGAATTCTGCGAGACATTCAAAAATCTACAGCCAATACTGCTTAAATCATTGAAAAAGACAGAAGAGAGGGAGAACGTCCAAACTCCTCCTATGAAGCCAGCATCACTCTAATACCCAAACCAGGTAAAAACACAACAGGCTTATATCCACTGACACTTTTTAATGATTTATGTTATGTATTTATATATATATATATGTGTGTGTGTGTGTGTGTGTCTGCATGTACATATGTGTACATGTATGTTGGTACTCATGGAGGCCAGAAGAGAGTGTTGGATTCCCTAGAACTAGAGTTACAGGTGATTGTAAGCTTCCTGACATGGGTGCTGGGAACTGAACATGGGTCCTCTACAAGAGCATCAAATGCTCTTAATGGCTGAGCCATTTCTCCAGCTCCTCCACCGCCATCATCCCATTTTTAAATGGTAATAAACAAGACCTCTGATTAAACTTCTCAGACCTGAAGCCTGTAAGTTGATTTCTCTCCTCCCCTGACTGTCTACCTCCCCTGTCTCAACCCCCAACCATAACATGTGTGTCCTGACCTGTGTGCATACATCATGAAGTCCTGGGAATTCTGATTCAGAAATCGATTTTGCACTTTCTCCTTTAGCAGATCTCTGTCCCTCACACAGTTTTCTGAGTCAGCTCTGTACTGGTACTCATTCACATTCAGTGCTGTGCCTTCAAACTGCGAAGAAGAAGGATCTTAAATTAAAAGTGGATCACGACTTTTTTTTCCTGAACTTCTTATTTTAAAAAAAAAAAATTATTATTTTCACTTTATGTATATAATTGTATTGTCAGCCTGTATGTAAGTGCCCCTGTGTCATGCAGTGACAACAGAGGTCAGAAGAGGGGGTCAGATCCCCTGGAACTGGAGTTATGACAGTTGTTAGCCGCCATGTGGGGGCTGGGAATTGAGCCTGCTCTTGATTGCTGAGGCATCTCTTCAGTCCCCCTGAACCTCTTCTTTTGAAATCATTTCATGCTTGCAGACAAGTGAAGAGATAGCATAGAGAATTCCGATAAATCCTTCGCTCAGCCCTGTGTGTAAGGTTAGGACCGTACCTAGTCCCGGTACAGTCAACAACACTCAGAAGTTAGTACTGGTATAATCTCATTAACGGCTTAAAGGTAATTTTTATTGTCTCCAGGTTTCTCTACTAATGTCAACTTTTGGTTTCAGAATCTTATCCTGACAGTATTTTTCTGCTTAAAAGCATACAGGGGTTTCCTGTGGTTCTTACAACGAATCCCAGATTTCTAACTGTGCTTTATAAATCACTGCATGCCTCCCCTTGCAACCTCCTTTCTCTAGCTTCTGTCCTTTGTGATACTCAACACTGCTGGTCCTCTTTCTCTGCTCCAGGTCTTTGTCTGTCCCCTGTGCATGGATGCTCTAGTTCTGCATCTTGGGGCAGCAGCCAGCTCCTTCCCTTCCTCTTGGTCAGCTTAAACACCACTCCTGCTAACAGCCTTTAGATCTAGGTCCCCTGTGCCTTTGTGTTTCTTACTTCTCACCCAGAAATTGTTCTGATTTTGCAAATATTCTGCACACATGCCAGTTTACTTTATTGTTATCTTGCTTCCAGGGGAAATAAGGCTTTCTCTCTGTCTCTGTCTCTGTCTCTCTGTCTCTGTCTCTCTCTCTCGTTATCTTGCTTCCAGGGGAAATAAGGCTTTCTCTCTATCTCTCTCTCTCTCTCTCTCTCTCTCTCTCTCTCTCTCTCTTTCATCTCTTTGGTTTGAGGGATCAAATCCAGAGTGTCATGTATGTTAGATAAGTGCTCTGTCTTAAGTGTTAGAAGCCAGAATAAAGGTATTTGGGGTAGCGTTGGAGGCTGTGGGAAAGCATGTGTTTCATACTGGATTAGTCAGGGTTTTCTAGAGAAACAGAGATGACAGAATGAACATACACATGCACGCACATGCATGTGCAAATTATAAAAGGAGAGTTGTTACAGTGGCTTACATGATCTGGTCTGGGTAATCCAACAATGGCTGTCTTCACACTGGAGAGGCTGAGATCTGAATAGCTGCTCAGTCTGCAAGGCTCGGTGGCTCAGTCATCCTGATCTGGCACTGGAGACCTGGGGGATTTCTGGAGAGCTGCTCATCTTTGGTTCACATTGCAGATTCAAAGAAGCAGAAAGTAGTGACGGCGGCAGTGGGGAAACCTGAACTCAGCAGCAAGAAGTGGAGGCAGCATTGCTTCTCCTGGGACCTCTACATTGGAGCAGCTGAAGACTGAAGCTGCCACAAACAGAGGAACCTCTTCCCTCTCAGTCAAGTCTTCCAGACCTGCCTGGAGGTATGTCTCTTAGTTGATTATGGATCCACTTAAGTTGACAATCACTGTTGTGTCAGCTGTGTTCATTCAGGTTTATAGGTAGTGTTCAGTTCCTTGTTTGATTTTTGTTGTTGTTTGTTTTTTGAGATAGGGTCTCCCTGTAGCCCCAGCTGGTCGGGAGTGTATGGGCCTGCTATGTAGACAAGGCTGACCTCCATCTCACAGAGATTGGCCTGCCTCTGCCTCCTGAGTACTAGTATTAAAGGCCTGTGCCACCATGCCTGGCCAGCTCCTTGTTTTTGTATAACTGAGTTCCAGTTTGCTTCCTGACACTATGTGGTAGTCACTCTTATCTTGCAAAGATATCTGTATTTCCAGGCTGTGGCTTCCTCCATCCAAAGCCAGAAAGTGAAGGATGAGTTTTCAGGCTTCACATTTCTCCTTCTTCTTCTTCCTTATTTTTCTGAGGTTGCCAGGAAACTTTCACTTCGAAGGCCTTGTGCGATTAGATTGAGCCCCACTGGATAATTCTGGATACTCTTTCTTCTAGGCTGCATTGAATACTCTTTAAATTTGTATGTTCAAGCTCTAAGTCTTAATGTAATTACATTCTAAAGATGAGGCTTTGAAGGAAGTAGTTAAGTTTAAATGAGGTCAGAAGAGTGGGTCCCTGATGTTATTATAAAAGGGAAGTTGGAACTGGAGAGACGGCTCAGCAGTTAAGAACACTTGATGCTTTTGCAGAGGACCTGAGTTCAGTTCACAGAACCTATGTAGGGTAGCTCACAACCATCTGTAACTCCAGCTCCAGGGTATCCAAAATCCTCTTTTGACTTCCATAAGTATGCTATATACACCCGTGGGCACAGATGTACACGCACACACGCACACACACACGCACGCGCGCGCGCGCACTGAATAATTTAAAAATGAAAGCTACTAACCACCCCCTTTCTTTATTTGTATGTATGAACAGAAGAAAGGCCATTCAAGGACATAGTGTAAGGTCGCTGGAGGAAAGCCACGGGAAGAATGACCTCAGGTCCCAATCCTGTAAAGCCCTGATCTTGGAATTTCTATTCTCCAGCACTGTCAAACAGTGCATTTCTTCTCTTCAAGTACCCAGTCTATGGCATCTTGCTATGACAACTTAAGCAGATGAATGTATTATTCTCTCTTCAAGGCTCTTAGCCTCAACCACACTGCAAGGTTTTGTTTGCTCTGCAATGTAGCACTGTGACTATAATGGAGTAGCACCTAGGCATCTTTGGCCACCATCATGTCATCTCCGCAATAGCTGCTTTTTTGACTGTGTATCATTCAGTCTCACCAAGCTCACATAGGCATTAAATACTTGACTAATAAATGTCTTTATGCAAACTAATTACTGGAGAAAGGTGGCTAGCTTATTCCAACACCACAGCGTATCTTCCAGTTACTCCATGCACTGATGCTTAATGTTACATTCTCTCTGGGGTTCCGGAGCTTTGATCTGGGGACTCTTCCAGTTCTATTTATCAGAAAGATTAGACCCATTAGAAAATGCTCTAAATTTCTTCAATTGGTGACAATTAAAGTGTGAAATTTATACAATGTGTTTTATGCCTTTTAAAAACGGTGTGTGTGTATGCGTGTGCTGTGTCTGTATATGTGAATGTGAGCATGTCCATGTGCTGTGGCATGTGTGCGGAGGTCAGAGGACAAACTCATGTCTTGATCTTCACTTTTCACTTATTTATTTATTTTTAGGAGAGGAAAGGGTTTATTTGGCTGACACTTCCAGGTCACTGAGAAAAGTGAAGGCAGGGCCTCAAGGCAGGAACCCGGACTTAGGAACTGAAGCAAAGAAAGACCACGGAGGAACACTGCTCTCTCACAGCCTTGTGCTTAGTTTTTGTGCCACTCAGGACCATCTGCCTAAGCATAGTTGCCACCCAACTATGGGTGGCATGGGCCTTCCTGTATTAATTAACAATCAATGCAATCCTTCATAGACATGAGCTTTTAGTGTGTCTAAGACCCAGGCATTCTTGAAGGATTCTTTTCATTTTAAGTTAGGTTCTTTTTGCTGTTTGCCGCATTAAATTAGTTGATCTGCAAACCTCTGGGGATTCTCCTGTCTCCACTTCCTGTATCACTGTAGGAGCCCTAGGATCACACATATGGGCTACAGTATCCAGCTTTATGTCCATTCTTGGAATTTGAACTCAGAGCCTCATGCTGGCATGACAAATGCTTTATTCACTGGACCATCTCCACAGCCCCTATACTTTAGCTATTATTTAGTATAAACAGTCATGTGTACATTTCGGGAAGTGTGGAATCTGTTTATATCCACAGCAAATTCTCTCTGGTACTGTTGTGTGGGTTCTCTATACTATCACATTTTCAGATTAACTTTCATTAGAAAAATCCCAACTTCTTGTTTACCTTGTTTTAAGAAAAGTTTTCTACACTTCTTTCCTCTTAGATGACTCAACTGTGCATGTCTGTGCCTCCCTTTCTGTGTGTGTGTGTGTGTGTGTGTGTGTGTGTGTGTGTGCACTCATCTGTGTATGAGTATGTGTATACCAGAGGCCGACACTGGGTAACTTCCTCTATTACTCTTCACATTTTTTTTTTTGAGACAGGGTCTCTCAGTGGCCTTGAACTTACCAATTCATCAAACTGACTAGCCAGTAAGCCCCAGGAACCCTCTTGTTTCTTCCTTTCCAGCACTGTCCTCATGTTTGTGTGGCAAGAACTTCACCAACTGAGCCATCTCCCCAGCCCCATCTCTTAGATGATTCTGTCCTGGCTTTCTCACCTTCACTGCAGGAGTAGAGGTCAAGTACATGTCTTCTACCATGCAAGTGTGTGCAGGAAGACCTGAGAATTCCACTCTTCTCTTAACTGCCACTTGTGGCTCTCATTTTATTTTTTAACTGTATACGCATAACCCTGAAGGCTGTGTGGTGTTTGGGAAAGGGCCAATGTTTTACACTTATTTGTTTTTATTTATGTGTATGTATATACACATGCATTCAGCTACTTGTGGAGGTCAGAGGATGTCAGATTCCTTGGAGCTGGAGTTAGAGAAGGTTATGAGCCATCTGATATCAGTGCTGGGAACTGAACTTCAGTCCTCTGTAAGAGCAATATGAACTCTTAACCTCTGAGCCATCTCTTCAGCCTGAGTCAATAATTTGTAATCCACAAGTTTAAATTTATATTTTGACTCTATAACTTAATAGAGGCACTTTTCTTAAAATGTTTGAACTTCAGTTCCCTCATGAAAATTGCCCTTCCTTTAGCTGCTCATCACTGTTCAGTAAATTCAAAGGCATTCCAGAGGGTAGAGATGTTGTATATATTTTTTAAATGCCCAGAATTCCTCAAAATATGTACATAATTTGAAATAAAGATGGAATCAGCAGAGGTTATAGTTGATTTAGTTGTGGTGGAAGAAATTTGGTCAAGGAGAAGAATCAGAAAGATGAGAGAGAGAGAGACAGAGCGAGACAGAAAGAGACAAAGAGAGACAGAGAGATAGAGAGTCAGAGAGACAGAGAATAAAAGACAGAGGAGCTTGTGCAAACTGCTGGATCCCAGATCCAGAGAGACTGAGGGCAGAGTCACATAACAGCCTTTGATCATGGGCTGAGGCAATGGAGTGCTTACCACACCAGCATGAGGATGTGGATTTATCATCCAGAGCTCATGTAAAGAAACATGAGGTGGCAGAGACAGGCTGGGACTCACTGACCAGCCCGCCGTGCTGAATGGGCAAGCTCCAGGCTAGAGAACGATCCTATCTCAAAAATCAAGATGGGAAGTTTTGAGGACTGACACCTGAGATTGAACTTTGGATCTATGTCCATGAGCACACATGAATACATTTTCATACACATGAATACATATGCATAGAGAAAAAAGGTTGTTAAGCATTTACCTCTTGCTGTAGAGAGGAGACTTCAAAAACATTTAACTATTGCTCTGACCAGTTAGGGGCATACCTAAAGGCAAGGAGATTTAAGAGAAGGGAATGGTGTGCAGTATGGAGGGCTGGGGGAGGGGGTGGAGGGGGAGAGAGGAGGGTGGAGGGGGAGAGAGGAGGGTGGAGGGGGAGAGAGGAGGGTGGAGGGGGAGAGAGGAGGGTGGAGGGGGAGAAAGGAGAGTGGACGGGGAGAGAGGAGGGTGGAGGGGGAGAGAGGGGGTGGAGGGGGAGAGAGAGAGGAGGGTAGAGGGGGAGAGAGGAGGGTGGAGGGGAAAGGAAAGAAAAGTTTCTAGCATTTTACTTGTTCACAATCAGAATATTCCCCAGAACTGCTCTGTGCTTTTCCAGCCCGTCTGGTCTCCTGTTGTTAGCTTTCATGAGGCAACGTGAGTCCCGTGGCATCCTGGCCCCTCACTAAAATAAGGCTAACTGTTGAGATGTCCTTGCCACCTGATCACCTCACAGAGGAGTAGCAGAATCACCTGGCTGCAGGTGCACAGACAACTGAGACACTGACACAGGCAAGCTGGGCAACCTCAGGAGCCCCACAGAGCCTCCGTAGACATCACTAGAGAAAACTACATGTGACCAACAGGGAAGCAGCAAGTTAATGATGTCTGTTTTTCTTTAAATGTGTTCCCGGAAATGCAAGAAGATACCGTGCATTTCTCAATATAAGACCTGCTGAGAGTGAGTCTGAAGCTGAGTCAAGAGGGGTGAGTGAGTCTGTGCTTTCCTAGAAAATAAGCAAAAACCCTGGCAGTGGGGAGCAGTGCACAGGCATGCAGTTCTGCTTTTAAAGAAAAACACACGTCCCTGTCTGAGTGAAGATCAGCTTAACAGAAATCAAAGCTTGCTGTTGACCTGTAAACATGCCTGGAAGAACAGAAGCTTGCTCACATTTTGGCTGGGGGAAAAACTAGAAACAAGCTATTGAGGAGAGGGAAAGGAATATGGCCTGGGAGCTGTAGGCCTAGAGGAAGGGAGAAAGTAAAGGAGGAAGAGAGAGAGAAGAAGAGCGAGAGGAAATGAGAGGGACAGATAGAGGATATATAGTCAATTATTTTCCTGCCTTGAAAGCTTACAAGATGTCTATATAAGAACGTATTGAGAAAAGAATTTGGATGCTTCTAGCATATTTTTATTTGATTGTTTTAATCTAAAAAATACCTGGACACATATATTTATCTTTAAGAATTGTAGTAAGCTTCTAATCTGGGGGCTCCAGATCGGGCCTCTGGTATCTTTCCTGTCATTAGATATCAATGTCATTAGAGATGTTAGCATCCAGAAATTCTTTTAGTTCATGCCCTATCTCTAGCAAGAAAGGAAAGAAGTTGAAAAAATATGTAATAGGCACTGAATAGACAGATTAGAAATTTAGCTTGATTTCAGAGATGAGAGCTAGATCAAAAGCTTAAGGAAAAATAAAAATAGCATCAATGCCCATTCCCGAAGGTGCCTCAGTTAGAGGGTGCATAGGGGATCACAAAGCAGAGTATAAGCTCCTAGGACTTGGAGTAACAGAATGATGATAAAACATGTTAAATAAACTGTTTTAGAAATCAAGGATTGTCATGATTAAAATCTATTGCCAACTGGGCAGGATTAGAGACAGTTTTGAGGCTGGAGTCTTGGATAAAAGGAAGAAAGCAAGCTGAGCACCAGCATCTCTCTCTCTCTCTCATTCCTGATTGTGGATGCAATGTGATCAGCTGTCTCCAAAACAGGTAGACACTGCTTGAGTGTCTCAAATCGCAGTCTATCTGCATACAGCATTGTAGGTCCAATACTCCAATCGTCAAATGCAATGGTCTGGATCTTGGTAGCCTTACCTCCTCCTCAGTGGACAAAACCTTGGAGAACCACTGCTTTCCCTGGATGTAAGCATCCAGTAAACTTCAGATAGAAGTATCTTGGACTTTAAAAAGTTTGTTGATAGAGTTTTCTAAGGATTATATTTCCAGAATAAAACCCAGCATCATTTTATCTGCCTCCCACTCAGCAAGTCCTAAGATTTTTATATGCTCTGTGAGGAATTAATATGGTCAATACATCCCAAGAGAATTCAAGGGGTTGTTCTCAGAGAGTGGTTTTATTTATTTATGTATTTATTTATTTTTATAGATCCCTCAGCTTGGCCACAGCCAAGGGGTTTCCCTCCAGTTTCCAGTTGGCATCTTGCTCTCAGGTTCCTCTCCAGTTTGACTTCACTGAGTTCTTCACTGTTGATCAAACAAAACTCTGTCTGGTTGCTAGGCTATCTAATTGAGTCTGTCCTCTTTACATAGCCTCCACACAGTGAGGCTTCTGAAACATCTGACAAGGGCAATCACCTTTTGCTCAAGAGTTCCTAGGAGTGCAAGCTCAACTAGCAAGAGAAAGCATGTCTTACCCAATGATGCACTCCAGCAGCACTCTTCAGTCTGGCAAGAGAACTTTGAGGGGCTCATTAGACATGCCAGCAGTAAACATCAATCGAACAGCGGAATTGCTAAGGCACTAAAGATTTTGAACTCTGTAAGTCATGCAAGAAAGAAATTCTAATATTATTTATGTCTGGCAAATGAAGACAATGAAGTTCAGAGAGGTAAACTAATTTAAGCTCATTAGCTTGGAAATAGTCATGTAGGTGAGATTTGAATACAGTTTCCAGTGAAACGAAACCTAGGGCTTGTTCTATTTCAACATACTGCTCTATGCACTTTAGTGAGACTTGGGTCATGGAGCTCACGATTATCAAGTTCCTTTATGCAGATTATCAAAGAGTTTCAGTTACAAGTGAAAACAGAAATACATACCTAGAGAAAAAGGTAGATACAAAACTCTTACAGAACATCCAAGCTGAAAAGTAATTTTTAGGGCTGGGGACATGGCTCCGTGGGTAAGAGTGTTTGCTCTACAAACATGAGGACTTCAGTTTGAATCTCCAGCAACCACAGAAAAAGTCAATTGTGATTGCATTCACAACTGTACAACTCTAGCATCGCTGAGGTATGTTTGTTGCTTGTGTACATCCAGGTTCAATGACAGATCTTGCTTCAAGGGAATAGGTACAGACTGATAGAGTAGCTCATTCCATATCTTCCTCTGACCTCATAACACATGCACACAAGCATAGGCACTCTCCACACATGTGTGCATTCAGCACACACACGTACACCACAGACACAAATAATAAAAAGAAAAATAATTTTATTCAAAAAGCCCAGATAACATATGCATTTATGCAGAGTGTTAATACTAGTATAAGGAGTGTGAATACTGCAGGCCAAATAGTTCTCCTTATCCTGATTTGGAGCATAACTAGACAATTTAGGTTTTCTGTCTCTATTTACTTGGATTTATTTATTTGTATCTCTGTGATTGTTTTGGACAACTAACCCCACCAAAATGGTTTGAGGGCCAATGTGTAATCTGACACATTTTCATTTTCTCTCTGTGATGGCCAATGGCAGTGTCTAAGATGGGGCTACTTTATTACATACTGGAACAAAACCCATAGCCAACCAATAGCAAATGTGTAACTTTCCCAGGAAACAAGTCTCTCTAGTTACTGATATCTAAAACTGAGAAACTTATTTATTACAAAAGCATAACTTGTTCTATCCATACTGTTTGAGAAATGGGTCCCCAGCAGTGACTGCCACCAACACTAAAACTCATCACGATGGTTAATGCTGATTGTCAACTTGACAGGCTCTAGAACCACTCATGAATCACTTCTGTGCATTTCTGTGAGGGATTTTCTAGATTAGGTATATTGAAGTGGGAAGACCTACCATAAACGCGGGCAAGTGCCATGCCGTGGACTGGGGTCCTATAATGAATCAAAAGAAAGTAAGCTGAGCACTGGCATTCATCTCTCTCTGCTTCCTGACTGCAGATGCAATGTGATCAGTTGTGTCATGTCCCTGACACCTTGTTTTCTCTACCACGATGGATATATCCTCTTGTACTATAAGCCACATAAACCTTTCCTTCTTTAAGTTGGTCCTTGCCAGGTATTTGACCACAGCAATGAGAAAAATAACTAATCCACCAACTATCCAAGAACAAACAAAAACATCACTATCAACTACAATTGAATCAAGTATCACTTTCCTGGTTGACATTGGGCAGGTGGTAAGTGAATATCAGAGGCTGAATGATAGTTGTTCGTATTACTCAGCAGTACATACTTGGTAAAAAAAAAAAAAAAAAGATCTGCAGTAGCAGAGGAAAGAAGCCAGAAAAATGAATGCCAGCACTGAGGTATCTCATGAGAGATGACCTTTGAAATGATTGGCCACCTCAGAATAAGACATAAAAAGGCTATAGAAAGACGTATGAAATTCATGAAATTGTACATTTAAAAGAACTTACTGTTATTTCAACAGCTAAAACATAAAACCCCAAATGCTTTTGAAAAACAAACAGTGGTTAGAATGCAGCCTTGCTGCAAGGATTAAATCAACAGTGTGACTGGATTAGAATGTCTTAGAAGACTGCCATGTCTTGATACATAACTCAGCTGGACACAGTGCCTCAGTGATGAGAGTAGCTAGCTCACTGAGTTCTCTTATACATGGATATCCACACACAGAAAGGCAGGAGAGAACCATAGGTCAAGACAGTAAACACACACATGCAGAGACACAGACACACAGGTACACCTGTATCACATATCCCCCACAGGAACACATACTTAATATGGGCGATGTAGTGATGGCTCAGTTGGTGAAATGCTTGCTGTGTGAGATGAGGACTGACCCCCTTGTAATCTCAATGCTGGGCACTAGAGAGAGGAGGATCCCTCAGGCTCACTGGCCAGCCAGCCTTACCTAATTGGTGGGCTCAGGACAGTGGGAAACTCTCTCTCAAAGGCCAACATGTATGGCACCTGAGGAATGAAGCCCAAGGTTGACCTCTAGCCTACACACATACATACACACACACACACACACACACACCTGTACACACATGTGAATCCACCTGTCCTCTAACACACATACAATAGTACCTATTAACATGTAATAATCTATTGTGATGGCTAATTTTATGTGCCAACTTATACAAACTAACAAACTTACAAACTAATAAGTTATCTGCCCCTTATACACATCCATTGTAAACTGATACACCTGGGATAAAATCCCAGCAATCTTTGGATCCCCAAATTTCCTGTGACCAGGAAGTAGTCTGTAAAAGCTACTCAGACCCAAAGAAGGTATATTCTTCCATGCTTACTATGTGTGTAAACAAAGATAATTTCAGAAAGCAGGACCAAAGCTCACAACGGACAAAGGACCTGGGAGTTCCTTCTAAGGAGTGGACTCAGGGTCTAATTAAGGAGCCTTCCCTTTTTAGTGGAGGAGCTCTTTGCAAGTGGTTGAACTGATACTTTAGTCAGGGTTCCTCAGAGCAGCAGAACAGAATTTATACATTATCAATACATGTGGAATTTATCAGATTGGCTTACACAGTACTCTCTGGGTAGTCCAACAGCAGCTGTCTGCATGCTGGAGAGGTTGAGAACCTGGTTACCTCAACAGTCCCAACCTGATTCTGAAGGTCTAGGGGATTCCTGAAGAGCTGCTGGTCTTCAGTTTATTTGGGAGGCCGAAGAATCTGAAAGATGGAAAGTGAGAGTGGCAGAGTAGATGAACTCACCAGCAGGCTCCAAAGGCAAACAGGCAAACAGCAAGCACAGTTTCCTCAGACTTCCTTCTATATGAGCTGTACCAGGAAGGTGTCAGTCACATTTTGGGTCTTCTCATTTCAATTAACCCAATCAAGAAATCCTTCACTGGCATATCTCATACATAATTCTAGATCCCATCAAGTGGACAGTGGTGTTAATTATTATACATGATTGCATGTTTATAAACCTGTGGGAACTCCCCACTCATGCCCTTCTGTATGTGAAAGATGTCCATGTTACACCAGTGGGCGCTGAATTTTTGGAGGAGACACATACCATTTTAGCTCCTGGAACTCCAGATCCAAAAGAACTAGACCTTGCCCTGAGTTATAGACTCACATAAAACCCAGAGAGTGCTCTTAGCTTGATGCTTTGAGTAGGTGAGATTCCAGAACTGTACTCCTCAGTGGTAGAAGTCATGTATTTTGTGCATTGAAAATTTAAGAAGAGAGTGAACCAAATATTCTGTGACTAAGATAGGGGCCTGTAAATGTTCTTAACTGCTCAGCACCAAATAGTCTAGATTCATCTTCTGCTCAATAGTGTAGGTTCCTCTGCCTTACACTTACTTAAAGGTAGGCATAGTGATGAGATTTGCTTTGACCTTCAATATATGACTGCTGTGTACTTTTGTTCTGAGTATCTCTGAGAGCCAGATTTTGAAGTGCTGTACTGTCTCTTCTGTCTTCAAACTAGAAGCATTTAAAATAAGGACTGTCTCACCAGCCTGGATTGTGGAGTGAGGAGACGTAGCAAGCCTTTTGCTGAGGTCTTACTCTAAGTCATTAAGATCTGTGTAATATTTGTTACTGCAGCATAACCTAGATCGTCCCATCTGTTTCATAGAGATAGCATGTGCCTCATGATATGTATATGCATATATATAACAGCAGATTCTGTGTTTATACTGCTTATATTATTTATAGTATTAAGTATCATATTCTGTGATGTACTAAATTTTCAACTCTTGAAGACAATATCTAAAGCTATCAAGCTCTAAAATTCTGTGCCTCTTACATATTTCCCTCCCTCTGAGCAAAACTATATTTCGTTTGTACTTAGACCTTAGAAAATTTACAAACGTAGACAGCCTGGATTTTAGCCTTAACTTCATTGTTTACTGACTGTGTGAACTTTGGTGAATAACTCTCTTATCTTCCACTGATCTATGTTAAAAAGGAAACATCCTTCTACCTACTTAACAACATGGTTAGAAACACCAGTGAGAAATAGCATATATTTAAGCACCTCATGAAAAAAAACACATTAGATTGTTATTCTGATAATAATTTTCTCTCACATTCCAAAATTATATGTGTGTATAAGGAAGCCCTTCTCCCTAGCAAAAATCCCTCACCTCAGGGGCCAGTGAAATCACTCACTGGATAAAGGTACTTTCTGCAAAGCCTAATGATCTGAGTTTGAGCCCAGGAACCCACATGGTAGAATAACATAACCAACTCCTATGAGTTTCCTCTAACCTCCACATGCATATCTTGCTACAGGTACAGGAGCAAGTGTGTATTTGTACACAAATAAAAATAAATAGCTATAATTTAAGCCCCCCACCCTCAATCAAAACAGGCTTGAGGTTTATATTGACTAGAGCTTCCATCGGTGGAGATAGAATCCCTGCTGATGTTCACATGTCTGAAGACATTTTCCTTAGGTTTTCTTCACAAGCCAAGCTATATGACTAAGCCACAGCCAGCCATTAAAACATTTCAATATAGAAAATAAAAATTTCATTTATATAAATTTCAGCTATTTTCACTTAAGTGTCTTTCCAAATGCCAAATTTCCTTAAAAACACTTTCCCTCCAACTTACGACCCTGTTTGTGTCTGCAATAACACTTAAATCGGTGTAGCAACATTACAGGTGATTCCCCTCTCTTCCACATTGAACTATCAGTCCACTGAGGGATTGTGTCTAAGTAACATTTTTGCATATATTCAGGTGCTAGCTCATAACAGATGCTCATTCAAATAATACATTGGATTTAACAGAGTTCAATTAAATTGGCATGTTTAAATTAATTTAGTGTCACTAAAGTAAGAGTCCACAATGGTATTTATAACACAGAGATAATTTCTAATATACATTATTTGGTACCAAGCACATACTGAGTGTTTGTGGGGTATTCATATGTGCATGCACAAGTGTGTATACATGTATGGTACATGAGTGTGTGTGTACACATGAGTATGTACGTCCATGAAATGTGTGTACATGAAGGTAGAGACTAGCAGTCAGCTTCAGGTACTGTTCCTCAGGAGCCATCCACCTGGATTTTAGAGGCAGGATCTCTCACTTATGATCTGAAATTTGCTGAAAAGCTGGCCACTGAACCCCAGGATCCACCTGTGCGCACCTTCCTGCACTGGGAGGACAGATAGGCATTGCCATATCCAGCTTCTTATGTAGATTTTTGTGGATCCAAACTCAGGTCCTTATACTTGTGGAGCAAGAACATTATACACAGGTGTAGAGCCATAGAAACTGTCTCTCTGCAGTTTTGTTTCTTATTGGTTCATTCTATGGCAAGTCCCACCCTCTGACCAATAAGGGAGGAGGGAGGCGGGAGTAGGCGGAATCATCATGGCCGTGAGCTGGGGAGAGAAGCGGAGGTTGCTAAGATCCACGTGGGAAGAGAAAATGCCCCATCCCAGGCCCACGCAGACAGCCAGGAACCCAGGAAGCAGCGTGCCACACCCCCGCCATCCAAGAATCTCGTGAGTGAAATGAACTGAGAGACCTGCGCCCAGTGTGCAACGGTTGCAATCTATGGGGCCGGCCGCCGGCGGGCAAGCAGGGCGCACATCCCCAGAGACTTTATAACTTTGTAGATAAATAAATCATTCTAAATGGAAGATCACTTTTCCGTTTATCCAGCTGGATTAACCAGATCCCCCCCCACCCCCGCTAAGGCATGGAGAGTGGATTTATGCAACAATAGGGCCATCTCTTGGTCCCACTGATTCAATTATTAGCGGTTCTTCAAAAACAGCATCAAGTCTTTCAGGCCGTTTTAATGCAGACATTTTAATGAATATTCTACATCACAGCTGAGGCGAAGCACACAGCTGAATGTGTGCTATGGTCATGACAAACAACCAAAATGTACATCCTGAGGAAGAATTTCTTTACACTAGGTACTCCTTAGTCATGGCTCAAATCAACTCAACTTACAGCAAAATCTCTGAATAAAACATGTAGTGTACAGAATGATAGGGATTAAAGTTACTTTTATTTTTATTGTTTTCTATGAAGCCTTGACAAATTCTGTTTTCTCTTTACTTGGAAATCTCACTTAGTCTACTAGACAGCGAAGGCTTCATCCCCTAGAATACACAGTTGTGAACAAAGTTGACTTTATATTCTACACCTCTTTTCTAATGTTCAGTCTTGTATTGGATGGATCTAGTACATTGCATCTAAGCATTCTATTTTCAAAAACAAGATCTCCAATATCCCAAACTCTGTTGCTGAGGATGCCCTTGAACTTCTGATCATGCCTCGTCTTGCTTCAACCTTGAAAGTGCTGGGCTTACAGGTGTGGGCCACCCAGTCTGGTTTTCTATGGTGGTGCAGAGTAAACCTAGGGCTTCATGCATGCTAGGCAAGCACCCTGCCAACTGAGCCACATCTCTAACAACTATTTCTTGATCTGTAGCAAATGTAAAATTTCATGGCCAAGTGAAGCAACAATTGATTATTCATCATTGATAATTGTAGTAGGCAGAATTCTAGTTTCCCAGTGATTTACCTTAGTGACTAAACCTGGGACTGTTAGTGACATGACAAAAGGACTGTTATTTATAATTAGTCAACCCAGAGGTGGAAAAATTATTGTACCTCATGTAGGATTATTGTAGACTCAATCAACTCATAAGCATGAGGAAGATGGGATGTGAACGTGGAGTGTATTTGTTACTGTTTTCATCACTCTGATGAATATCTGACAGAAGCAACTAAGGGAGGAGGGCCTTACTTTAGCGCATAGTGTTAGGGCACATAGCTCTTAATTGTAGAGAAGGCATGGTCATGAGGGCAGCTCTGCCTGCAGTGATAGGAGCTTATGTTGAGATTTGTTCATATGTTGATGTATCATATCAAGAAGCATGCAGTTCAGGGCCTCACCAGAATGTAATGTAATGTTCAAGGTCTGTCCCCATGACTTCCTCCTGCTAACTAGGCTACAGTCTTGCATTTCACAACCTCTCAAAACGGCCACCCTCTGGGGACCAAGTGTTCATACAGTTCACATTACAACCAGAACACAGCAGCAGAGGTCAATGAAGGAAGAGTTAAAGGGCTATGATGCTGGGCCTGAAGAGGGAAGGGGAGGGTGTTGGGTTTGGAAAGGAAGGTAGAAGCCTCTGGAAGCCAAACACAGCAAGCCAATGAATGCCTGTCTAATTCTTCCAGAAAGAGCACAGCTCTGCTGAAGTATCATTAAAAAGCTGTTTGAATATCTGAACTCCAACATAGTAAGATAACAAACCTGCCTTGTTGGAAGTCACTCGTTATTTCAGTGACAAAGTAGTTTGGTGTGGTGGTGCTTATCTATAATCTTATCACTCAGGGATACTGAGACCACCGGAGGCTCAGAAGTTCAAGGCCTGTCTGTGTTGCAGAGAGTTCAAGGCCGGTAGTCTCCAAACCTATTTTAGTTAACATAACTGAAACCTTGAACCCACCAAATATCAACACCTCCTCATTCCTTCTTGCCCCCTTTCCTAGTAGCTGCTATTCTGTTTCTCTCTCTCTCTCTCTCTCTCTCTCTCTCGTTGTGTGTGTGTGTGTGTGTATGTGTCTATGCATTTGCCTATCGTCGGTACACTCACTTCCAACACTGTAGCCTGTGTCAGATTTAAGGTTTCTTCTAAAGCTGAGTAATATTCTCTGTGTGTGTGCACCATGCTTTATTTTCCTGTTACTTATAGGACACTGATTGTCTTTTAAGATTTCTTTTACTTTTAATTATGAATCTGTGTGTGTGTGTCTGTGCACATGAGTGCAGTTGCCTGCAGGAGCCAGAAGCAGGTGTCAGATTCTCTGGAACTGGAGTTACTGGGGGTTGTGAGCCACCTGATATGGGTGCTTGGACCTGAGCCTACGTGCTTCACCTGAGTAGTGTGTACATGCACACTTGCTCATTTAATTGCCGAGTCATCTCTGCAGCCCCATCTTGCAGGTTTTGACTGGGGAGCAATGCTGCTATAAACATGCATGTCCTGATGTCTGTGCTCTCAGTTCTTCGAGGTATGAGTCCAGAAGGAGAATTACTGGACCATGTGGTGACTGTGTCATTATTTTGAGGAGTCACCAGTGCTACTTTCTGCAGCAGCTGCATCATTTTATTTTTTTCCAACAACACACAGCATTTCTAAATTTGCTACATTCTAGCTATCACATGCTCTTTATTTGTTATATTTTTTTGAGTTTAAATTTTTTTTAATTCGAGTTTTAATTATTAAAAAAAATAATCATTCCCCTTGTGTACTAGCTGAGTCTGTTTTCTGTGCGTTGTAACAAAACATTTAAGGCTGGGTACTAAATAAAGAGGTTGGTTTATTGTTTTAGGGCACTGACTTTTGTTCAGTTCTGGTGAGAGCCTTCTGGTTATGCCTGGTCAGAACTGATGGCATCAGGTAGCTGTGAGTGTGAGAGGGAGACATGACACCGTGCGACAGGAAGTCAGAAAGAGTGGAGGTGGGTCTTGTTATTCTCCGAACAATTCAGTCTTATGACACTAACTCACTCTGAACCCAGTCAGCCACCCAGAGAACAGAATCCCAAATAACCTAATTATGATACCTAGACACACCAATGAAAGAGTCTCTCTTTTCTTTTTTTGGCGATATGTGTGTGTAGGGAGGTGGGGCTATGTGTTTTTCAATCTTTTAAATTTGATTTAATTATTTACTTAAGTTTAAACTATTCTCTGGTAATTTCATACATGAATACATTTATAGCATAGTTATCTCCTGCTGCACTCCAACTTCTCCTGGACCTCTTCATAGCCCCTTTTCAAATTCGTATCTTCTTTTTAAAATGACCCACTGAGGTTTCATTAATTCTTAATAGTGCTGAAGCGGGGTGAAATGAGAGCATCCCCTAGAGGGTTCTTAGTCTCATTTATAAAAGAATTTAAGAATAGACCCAATTAGGAGCTTTAAGACAATTTTATTGGGATTTGAAGAATTTGAAGAAAAATCCTCAAGACAGACAAGCTGGGGATTTCAGGAGCTGCCTGGAGGAAGAGAGTAGAGGGAGAAGAAAAGAATCTAGAAAGTCATGCAGGTTTAGAGCCTGCATGGTGTCAGACACGTGGCGGACTGGCAGCCACATGACTGGGAGAAGGAGCTTTAGAGAAAAGGTAGAGAAATGCAAGACGTTAGGGCAGCCCAAAGCCTTAAAGAAAGCATGTTTAAAAAAAGGATGTGAAGAAGAGAAGGAAAGATTACACTTTTCTGAAGAATTCAGAAAAGCGAGCAGACTTACGGAGAGCTACATGTCTGTGGCCGGGTCCAGAAGAACTGCACCGGGAAGTAGGATTCCCAGCAGGAAAAGTTCATTGCCTCATTAACACACCCTGTATTCCGCCCACCTATTTAGTATAGCTTAAGTAGAACCAACCTTCCTAAGGGTGGTCCTGGGATCAGGTGATTGACCAGTGAAATTGGAAATGTGGGTCTTTCAACAGATAAACTAGAGAATTTATAGTCTATCCCACCTAAATAGGTATTTGCTCTCTAACAGTGTCGGCTTGGAGACCGAACCTTTAACACACGAATCAGTGGGGGAAACAGCAAAGCCAACACAAACCATGGCAGGGGTGAAGAAGGTGCCCTAGAATACTTTCAGGCAGGAGCACAGTTGTTGATATTGTGTGTCTGTGTTGAGTCCATCACGGCAGGGAGGCATGGTGGCAGAGGTGGCTACAGTAGACACAGCAGCCAAGCATTCACAGCTTCAAGCAGGCACAGGAAGCACGGAGCAACTGGAGATCTTGCAAAGCTTTGGAAACCTCTAAGCCCATCTCCAGTGCTCTGCTTCCTGCAGCATGACCGCGCCTCCCAAGACCTCCCCAAATGGTGCCACAGCAGGAGACATAATGTCCAAATACTTGTAGTCTATGGGGGACATTCTCATTCAAACCACCATATTCTACTCCCTGGCCCCCATAGGCTAATGACCACATGTTGTATAGAGAAGCAGTTCTCTCTCTCTGCTGGGAGGGACAGGCTTCCAAATGTGATTGACCGCCAACTAACCAATGGGAGAAGTCTAGCAGAAACACATGGAAGGATGGGAACCAGAGAGGTGGGCGTGGCGCTAGGGCTCCCTCTTGTGTGTGTGTTCCAGAGGTCCGGGGACTTAAGATCAAAATGCAGCCTCTGCCATACAAAATCTCTGTCTCCTTCCTTGGGGATAAATCATTTGTAAGTAACCTGGAATAAACTGGTTTCTCTAATTGAAGAGCATTCTCCGTTTGCTCAATGGTTCAAACCTGGGGGTGGGGTGGGACTGAATGCCGGGCCTCACCATGAGAGAATTCGTGATACACCATATAAAATACAAAATGCATTTATTCCAAACTTAGAAGTCCCTATAGTCTTTCACAGTCTCAACACTATTCAAAAGTCCAAAGTCTCTTCTGAGACTCTGTGCAATGTCTTAATTGTAAGCCCCTGTAAAATCAAAGACAAATTATGTACTCCCAACATACAGTGGAACTGAATACACATTCCCATTCCAAAAAGGAGGAATAGAGGAAAAGCGTGGAAATCCCAGATCAAAACAAGACCAAAAAACCAGCAGGGAAAACAGTAATTCCAGTACCTCCATGTATGACTCCTGGGACTTTATGTCCAAAGGGCTAAGATGGTGGAGCCTCTCCGGCTTTGCTGTGTGGAACATATGTGGCGTCCCTGGGGTTTCCCTCGGGGGTCGCCGCCACAGACGATCAGGAGCGTGCTCGTGTGACGCCCTTCCCTCTGCCTTCGATTGCCCCTGCTCCAGAGAAGTCAGGCGTTGCAGCCTGCCCCACAAGCCCGCTCTTGTTCCGGCACAGTGCAGACGGGAGTGTGGCTAGGTGTGTAGCCAGGACACCCCTCAGGCCAGGCCCGGGACCCGTTGAACCGGGAAGAGACAGCAGCTGGACTCACTCAGTTTCTCAGAACTGCTTGTTTTTCTCTCTGGCCCGAGTGATCAGGTTTCACTTCCTCTAAGCGCCATCTTGGCTGTCCGTTTATTGTTACCAGGCATTTAATGAGACCCCACAAACATACATATCTCTCTTGGGCCAGTATGTAACTCTCCTTGGCAGATGTCTCACAGCTCTGACATCATGAACATCTTCTTGGAGTCTCCACGTCAACCAGGCTTCACCTTCACAGCTTCATAGAATGGCCTAGCAGGGCTTCTTGGTCTGTCAGTCCTTCCTTATGCAGGGATGGCTTTTGCTGCAGGATGCCTGGCCTCTACATCTCTCTGAAACTGTGGAGGAAGAACAGAGGACCCCTTCACTCTTGTATCTTTCATGCCTCTAAACCAGCACCAGGTGAAGTACATTGTCAAGTTTAGCTGCAGCCTTGGAATGGACCTCACTCTACTTCATCTACTTTCGAAGCTTTTCACTCTGTGGTTTTTTTACTAGAAAACTCTCAGTATTTTCCTTTCACAAGTTGAAGGCTTAACTGGTTGTGGTCTTGCCCTGGAGGCACTCTCTCCAGTGTTTATGTGCAAATCTCTAGGCGTTTCCTTAATCATTTTTGTGGGGAGAAATAAAGATGGCATCCTGCTGCTGCTTCCTCCTAGAGCCAGGAGGTTGCCAAGGTTACAGGAAGGAAGTATGACTGGTTGCTAAAAGCATGCAGGCCTTGTGACCTGCGTGTGATGTTTACCATGATTGGAGGCTCGCCGCCCACGACTTGACCTTTTAGGTGATTGGCTAAGCTAGGGGATATAAAAGGAGAAGAAGCCCAGGAAGAGAGAGAGTTAGAGTTGTAGTTAGTTAGTTAGTTCGAGTTACTGTTGGAGAGTTCAGGTTGCTATCAGTTAGTTGGAGTTGCTGTCTGGGGGAAGAGTTGCTGTCTTGAAAGAAGGACTGAATAAAACTGCTTGCAACCGGTACGTCTGGAGTGCGGTTTTTCCTTGCCGGTCGAGGGCCACAACAATTTTAATCTCCTTATCAAAGGGATCCTCTCCTTCAGCACATGCTTGGCTCCAACTTTAATCTTCCCACTGCTCTTTTTCAGTCCAAAGTGTACATTCTGCATTTCTTTCTGCCCCATTTTTTTTCCACTTTAGATCTGCATAATAATCACCATTAATAGCCACACCATCATTTCTGTGTTAGTCTGCCTTGAAATGTCCTCCACCACTGAAATTTGTCCATTGCTTTTCAACTTAGCCTCAGGCAAACTTTTTGGCTGTGGGTAGACTCCACCCCCAGACTCTGACAAAATATCCCAGAGTCTGCTTAAGTCATTACTTCCTTCTGGAACTACATTGCTCTCAGCACTACTTTCTTCTAGGTGCCTGTTAACTCTCTGCTTATAACAATCAGCTGGTTTTCTAGCCCAAATTTTCAGAGTCTTCCACAATCCTGCAAAAATCCACATGGTCAGGTTCTTCAAGGCCAACACCTCTCTCTCAGTACCAATTTCTGAATTAGTTACTTCTCTGTTGCTATGACAGAAACACTGACCAAGGGAACGCATAAAAAGAAGAGTTTATTTAGCTTATGGTTCCAAAGGGACAAGAGTTCATCATGGGGGAGGTGTGGCAGCAGAGATGGCTGGAGTAGACACAAGGAAGCACAGGGAGCAGAGAGCAACTGGAGATCCTGCAAGGATCTCTAAGCCCACCCCCAGTGTTGTGCTTCCTGCAGCATGGCTACACCTTCTAAGACCTCCCCCAGTGGTGCCACCAACTGGAGACTGTGTGGTTCTGGGTTCGAGAGACACAGCAGACAAGAAGGGACCAGAGACTCTGCTGGAAGCTAACAGGACCCAGCTTTACTGAGAGAAGACCAGATGGGACTAGCTCCTCTGCACCCACAAATGGAGAAATGCTAGCCTCCCTGGGGGGCTAGCCTCCCTGAAGAGATGGGGGAGGCTAGTCCCCTCACCCCCATCTTGGGGCTGGAGCTCCGGGTAACCAGGCTGGCGTGCCAGGCTCCAGATCGGGATGGAGGAGCTTCCTCAGGGAGAGTGCAAGAGGCAAACTCCCTGGGGAGCGAGCTCAGCCCCCAAACCCAAGTCCCAGTTCCAGTCCCAGTCCAAATCTAAGTCTCAAAGCCCCTCCTAGTCCCAGTCCTCAAAGCCTTAAAAAACCCTCAGCCCCCTCCTGGCTTTTAGGGGAGGCGGGTTGCCATGACATCTGATTGATGTTTAAGGCAAGCTTATGGTCAGGAAGTAGTCCTTTTTTTACAGCTGTTTGTGCATTTTTTGAGTCAGGAACCTTATCTGTTAAGGAAGCCCCATGTCCTTTGTGAATTTGGGGTCTGGAGTCTTTCTTATCTGAGCTATTTGCAGGGCCTGGATTTCTGAGAGAAGTCGTAAAAGTCAGTCTTTCCTCATGCATGTTTTGTAAACTCTGGCTCTAGGTGTCCTTCCATCTTCGTGAGTTTGAAACTGTTGGGGGTTTCAGTCATATCTTACAGAGACAAAATGCCCAAATACTTGGGGCTTCTGGGGGACATTCTCATTTAAACCACCACACTCTCTGAGATTGCTCTCCAGCCCTCATAACATAGCTTTTAATATTGATTGATTAGAAAAGGATTTGGAAGAATTTGCAGCATTTGAATTGTTTGATCAAATTCATTATTGCCTGGCTAAAACTCCCTAGATATACAGTTAAGATCTACCCGTTGCTGAGTAAGTATTGCGTTGCTTATGCCCTAGTGTATACCATACTGAGTATCTGTGTTTTGGGGCTATAGAGGTTTATGTCCTTGGAAAATTTCCAGTGAATTTGAGAAATTAAATAAGTGACCTGTGGGCTTTTCAGTAACTGCCTTTAGCAACGAAAGTAATTGGAGTGTCATCATGTAGGGTGCTAATATTTCATATTTAATTTTTCAAATTACTTTGGCTTGTACCATCACATTTGATCTTTGTACTTAGTATGAAAAATTGGTAGTTATCTCTATAGAAACAGTTGCTGGGCTAACGAGGTTGCTCAGTAGTTAGGAGCGCTTGCTGTTCTTATAGAGAACCTGAGTTTGGTTCCCAACAACCACATAGGGTGGCTCACAACCATCTGTTACCCTAGCTCCTGGCATTCTCTCCTGGCCTCTGCTAGTCCCTGTACACCTAGAAAACACAGAAACACAAACACACACTTTTGTATACATGCACATAAAGTTTTTATTGAAATTTTTAATGGGATTTTTGTATTTCATACAGAACATCTCAACCCATTTGAATCACTTTTATACTCTCTTCCTCATTGGCACTCTCTCATAACCCATCCCTCTAGAATTCATGCATTCTGTGGTTTGTGTTAAGGCCTATATTTTTACATTAGTGTCCTTGGACATTCTTTAGTGCAAGTTCATCCATTGAGGTCTAGTCAGCCTGTCTAGAGACCCTCACTTTAAGACTAACTCTTCCTCACCCAACAGTAATAAGCTGCCAATATTTCTTCAGCTAAGATTGGGGTCTGCTTTCCATTTTCCCAGTTCCATGCTAGGTTTTTGGCTGCTTGAGTTTGCATGCGTTTTGAACATGCTGACACCATTGCTGTGGGTTTATGTGAGCAGGGTCCCAGGAGCTTGTAGGATTCTATGCCCATGTGATCATGTACCTTACCCAGCTCTTATAATCTTTCTGCCTGCCCTTCTGCAAGGGTCCCTAAGTCCTTGGTGAGTGAAACTTAGTATAGGCATCCTGTTCAGGGGCCCACACTCTGCAGATTCCTTATCTCCATTCTTTGGCCATTTGTGGCATTTTGTGTTCCTGGCCCTTTGTTGCATGAGGGAGCTTCATTAATGAGAGTTCAGAGATTCATCAGTGTCTTCTATATTCCTTGTTCTATGTTTTGTGAGCCTTAAGTGTAGAGGTTGAATTGTAGATGTGCCGTTTAGACTTGGGCAATTCGTAGCAATGTCTGTTTGTGACCAGTTGTGATACTCTGTATTAGTCTCCGTCTGGGACAAAATAAGCTTCTTTGAGGAGTGGTGACTGGGATATTTGACTGTAAATGTAAGGATACATATTTTGCACTTAGGAAGATTTTTATATTAGTCTAGGGATGTGACAGTCTTGGGGATATGTTGGATCTATTACCTCTTCAGTCATATGTATTTGGTTATGATTATAGTGCCACACATAAGTTTCTTTATACTGAGTGGGCTTTAAGTACAATTAGGTAATCATTGATTGGCCCCAAGATAAAAGTGTCACTATTGCATCAGAGTCATATGCTGTGCTGATCATTGATGTGGTTATTTGGTCATGAAGCTGGTGTTGGGCCCTTGATTGATGTTCTCCATTGCTCCTTGTATAGTGCTTTTCAGAGTTATGAGTGTACACCTTCAGGGGAAGTGACTTCAGGCCAGTTCCAGCTCCGTTGCTCCAAATCTGATCTCTGAAGTATGCCCTATCTTTGGCAATAGAGTCTTACCTTCAAGTTCTGGGAAGCAATTAAATGCTGTGACAATAGCCTGAGTAATTTTGGAAGTTTTTTGGACTACCCTGGCTAACAACTGAAAGGAATGTTTCTCCCATCTGGCACTGTTTCTTGCTATGTACCCTTCAGCTATGTACATGGACCCATGTAGGGATTTGTATGTTGAATATGTCATTATATTGTTAGGCTAATATGCTAAGATGATTCCTTCTGGTGAGTTTTTTTTCTAGCTAGGCATTATTTCTCTCCCTCTCTCTCTCTCTCTCCCCCTCTCCCTGTCCGAACCTCCACGCCTTCCCCATTTAAAGTGTCCTCATTTCCCCCATTTCTCCCTTGATCATACCAGTCTTCTTTGGCCCCACTCCTGTTGAGCTCCTTCTTTCCTATTATCCCCATAGTTCCTTGTATAATCCTCAGTTCCCCATCCTACTTAAATACTCCCTTTTCATCTGTTTCTCCCTTAGTAACACCTGTCTCCTACTATTCGAGGGTAAAGGGAAATAAAGAACCTGGGAGAGAAGAATAGTAGGAGACAGAGTTTTAAAAAATATTTACAGATCAGCTGTTCTTTACTGCCTGACCCCAGATATCCTCTGGGTTCTAGAAGATTGCCTCACTGAATAGGATGGAACTTTCTTTGGAAGCAAGGTCCCTTTGAACGCCACATCCTAAATGCTCTATTTTCTCTCACTTGCCCATCTTTCTCCTTGATATTTTGTGCCTCAGTGGTGGCAGTGAGTGTCACAGTGAGCAGAAATCTAGCTTGGCCCAGTGTCGTGGATGGATCACTGAACTCTCCCTGTGTCGTGATTAACTAGCTTCCTTAAACAGCTCAGGACCAACTTCCAAGGAAATGGAACGGCTCATAATAGGGTGGAAACTACTATATCAATTAACAATCAAGGCAATCCCCCACAGACATGCTCACAGGCCTATTTGATCTAGGCAGTTGCTGAGGTGGGTCTCTCCTCTCAGGCAATTTCTAGGTTGTCAAGTCAACAGTTAAAGCTCATGAGGACACATAGTATTTCTCAGATCCTAAGTATGTTCAAAAGCATGAGATTAAATTTAGAATTTTTTTACATTTATATTTTAAATTTTATGTGTCTGTGTGTTTTGTCTGCATGTAAGTGTACCTATGTAGTGCAATGTCCACATAGGCCAGAAGAGGTTGTTGGATTCCTGGAACTGGAGTTACATACAGATGGTTATTAGCTGCCATGTGGGGACTGAGAACCTAACCTCAGTCCTCTGCAAGGGAAGCAAGTGCTCTTAATCACTGAGTCATCTCTTCAGTCAGATGTGGGATTTTTAAATGGAGTTTGAGAGACTGGTAGAAGGAACCAAGATGACAGGGGGCTAGCATGCCCCTTAGGGAAGTGAACACAGGAAGTATATGAGTCCTTGAGTTTACTGCTTCAGATGTCCTCTTAGAGTGGAATGATAGGACCAAGATCTAGAACCAACAAGGAGGCCCAATTTAAAGAAATCTGACCATGAGTTTGCAGAGAGCTCTCTGTATAGCTTTAGTAAAGGCTATAGATTCCTCCAGTGACAGTTGTGGGAGGGAACCTGTTGCCCAGGTGTGGTTAGACACTGTTTGGCCTCCTCCAGGTCTGCATCCCACTGTTCATTATTCACAAATAACTACTGGGAGAATCTCTCATTATGGGCCTTTGGTTTTATTTATGTACAGAAAATTATGGAAGAATACACGACATGAAAACAGAAGCAACAGTATGTAGGGGACGAAACAGATGACTGTGAGAGGGAGGATAAGCAATGGAAGACCGAGGAGCATGCAGGTGGGTGCTCAGTGCACAATATACGCTGGTATGAAAATATCCCTGTAGAACACAGTGCCATGTAATGAACATGCAAAATAGAAAATTAAAGAGCAGAAATAAAAATAGAAGGAATTCAATGATTTCTGATATTTATTACAAAGCATAAAGCCTCACTTGGACTCTGCAATGTGTCACTAGACTTGCAAACTACAAATATGTTGTCAAGATAAATCACTATTTTAGATAAAAATGAAGTAAAATAATGACCTTCCTAGTATAATATGGGAGAAAATGTACCCTGAAAGCCACTTTTTCCTTCAAATGAAGGAAGACAAGCAACCAGCTCTCACCCTGCCCTTCATCTGGTTCCATAAATGCTGCGTCCCTCGGATCTGAGCTAAGGGGCTGCTCTGCGGTCCCTTTCCTGTATCTCTCCATCTTTCATCTTCACAAAGGCAAGTTTCTGAGGAGAGGCAATTATGTGCCATCTAGTGCTGCTGGAATATCAAAATACGGCTTTCCTAGAAAGTCCCTTTCTTCCTCTGTGAGGCTGCAGTTCACTGGATTGTTTTCTGAGGTGTGACTTCCCTAAATTCTTTCCACTTCACACACAATTTTCTTTCTAACTTGGAGCAGAGCCATACATTTTCAACCAGCTGCCTAGAGGCTTCTACTATCTTTCACTTACTACTCCAGAGCAAAATGTTTGCTTCCAATACCTTTAAAAAGTATTTTCTTTATTATGTTTATTTTATGTGTATGAACGTATTGCCAGTGCGTATGTAAGCACGCTCATGTCATGTAATGCCCACAGAGTTCAGAAGAGTGCTGGGTTCACCAGCAGGTAGGGCGATGGAGAAGCCGGTCCAGCCAGCCTCCTCCAGGGGCTGAGTGGGATGGTGAGTGTCAGCGGCCCGGACCCCTCTCCACTCGGGAGAAACACCACACCGAGCCGGGAGAACTTTCGAAGCAGGATCTCACTTTAGTGCATCAGGCACAGTCTTATATAGGGTAGGGGTTGGGCTAAAAACATGGGAAGTGAAGGACCAATCAATTTTCACCACGTAGGCTGTAGCCAGGTAGAGGCCATTTTGTTATGCCATGCTGAGTCACTCCTTTGCGGAAGTGGAGTGTCAGAGACAGGCCGCAAAACTTGAATGAGGCTCAGAAAGTTACAGTAGGCCACACGTCTGGGCCCATGAGGCCCAACATCTCCCCTTTCTATTTTAAAATAAACAGCAGAGACACATGACCCCTGTCTTAGGTTGTCCCCTACTAGGAGATCTTACCCGTCATTGGGTATCATGCGGTGTGCTTATTATAGCAGAGGCTCATGACTCCTGTCTTGGGTTGTCTCCCATTCGGAGATCTTACCTGTCATTCGGTATCATGCTTATGATGGATCCACTCCATGACCTGTCTTAGGTCGCCTCAGTTCATCTGAGATCTTACCTGTCATTGGCCAAATGGAGGGCAGGGGAGGGCCGTTCATTAGAGGATAGCCAATCATTTTGAGTAGCAAGTACTTGGTTTAATTGCCTCAAGATGTTGGTGAATGAATTGTGTTAATTTGTTAAAAATACAAGGTCCTTCAGTCAGGAAAAAAGAAGAACAAGGAGGGGACCAAGCAGGGGGAACAGGAAAGATAAAATATCATTAAAACTAGCCCATAAAGTTCTCGCCCCCTTCTCCTCAAGATCATCCTGGATCACGCAAACAGCACTTTTCCTGTGAAAACAAACAGATGTCTCCCTTTTCGGCAGTTAGTAAATCAAGACCTAGTCCTCAGTTGTAAGACACTCCCTGAAATGGTGATTATCATTATCCTCTAGTCGAGGCGGGTGTTTTAAATCTCTTGCAGGCCCCCAAATGGGTCTCTTTTCATTTTGAGGGAAGACACATCCAAACCCTCCTCCTGCTGTGAGAAGTGGGTCTGGTCCTCTCCAAGCTCCGGGTAATGGGTCTCTCTATTTGACCTGAATGGAGCTGTATGTAACAGATGAGGACCAATGTTTTTGAAAAGCGAAAATAATGCCTTTTTTAGCTGATAATGTGGGGGTAAACATTCCCCCTTTTGTTTTTGTAATTGAGATTTAAGTGCTTGGTTATATCTTTCAATGATTACCTGACCTTGGGGATTATATGGGATGCCTGTGGTGTATGAGATTTTCCAGTTTTGGAGGAAATTGGTGACTAATGCCATGCTTTGCCTTTTCCCTAGCATATGCCAATGCCCCACAGGCATGAGAGAAGGTAACAACTGAGAGGAAAATGTAGAAGAGGTATTTGGAGAAAAGGCTGGCAAGAAAAGTTCTAACTATTTTCTTGAGGTCTTTATCTGAAATATGTGGAGAAGGTCGACCACATAAAGGCTGTCAGAGAACAGGTTAAAAGGTTCTTTAATTTATGTGTAATTGAGGTTTAACTGGGGAAGCAGAGTCCAGGGACAAGATGGAATTTTAAAAGGAGAGACTGTTTGCTGAATGGGGACTGGTACTTACAGTCTTTAGCACAATGAAACCCCTTATTGCACCGAGGGCATGGGATGGAGGTGTATTGCTAGGCACAGGTGGGGCTCTTTTTAGAAGGTTGGGACATTCCCTCTTAAAGTGCCCTTCTCTGCCACAACCGAAACATGTTCATCCCTTGCCTACCGAGATCTGTTGGAGGGCATTTACTAGGATAGTCATCTCCTTCTGTCTGTCCAATTGTAGGGCAGCCATCATGGCTTGGGTTTGGTGGGACAAGGACCCTACATCCCTAGAGGCCACTATCCATCTTTCCATCCCTTGATTGTGCATTCCAGCACAGGCCAATTTGTGGTCAGTGGTCATACCATCCGAAACCAGGGAGCAAACGAGCCTGTTGTGGAGATCTCCTGCAGGGAACTATCTTTTAAGGCTCTTCTCCACCCAATCAATGAATGAGGGAAGGTCCTCAGTGGCCTTTTGAGTGATCCCCGAGACAGGAGATTCAGTAGGTCCCTCCTCTAGCTTCCACCAGGCAGCTAGGCCTAAGGCATGCACCTGATCTGAATATGGTGCAGGAATGGCTGCCTCCTGTAAACCTGTGGAGAATTGGTCTGTCAAGCCTGTAAACATACCGTAAGTGATAGGAATCAGGAGGCTGGGCGTTCTGACTACACTCACTCTGAGCTCGACATGCCTCCTGATAATAGGCTGACCATTTTAGGAACATGGGACCAGGAAGGACTGCCTTAGCCGGTTCCCTCCAGTCGCGGGCAGTGCAGGACTGGTGAACTAGCCCTTCAAGGATGATCTCTGCCCAGTGGGAATTGGGCCATCTTCTGCTACCACATTTCTAAGATCTTTTAGCTCCTGGGCCTCCCAGGGATACTAGGCCACCAGGGGCCACGTTGATGGGATAAAGGTTAGTAGGGTTCCCAAGGGGGGGCTACCTCCCCACCATAAGGTGGGGGGCCGAGGGAGCCTGGAAGGGATTAATGTCCGGCCTGGTGGAGGGAGGCTTTGGGGCTAGGGGTGGTATTGATCCATCTGCTGGCCACAGGGCACTCTCAAAGGAATCCAAACTAGGGTAAAAACTCCTCCCTGAGACTGGTGAAGGGTCAGGTGTGGGCTGGGGCATCTGAGACATAGGAGCCACGGGGGCCTCATTAGTTTTTTCTTTTATCAAAAAAATCACCCTTTCAGGTGACTTGTCTCAGGGTTTTTGGGAGGTGGGCTTAAAGAAAGAGTGACCCATAATTTATGGGGTACACTCACCCACAGACTGATTGGCCCGTCAGCATTTTTCCGGCGAGCAGCCGCTTATCACATCGGGTTCCTCACACAGGGCACCAGTCTGCCGAGTTTACCGGCAGGTAGGGTGGTGGAGAAGCTGGTCCAGCCGGCCTCCTCTAGGGGCTGAGCGGGATGGTGAGTGTTGGCGGCCCGGACCCTCTCCACTCTGGAGAAAACACCACACTGAGCCAGGAGAACTGTCGAAGCAGGGTCTCGCTTTATTGCATCAGGCACAGTGTTATATAGGGTAGGGGTTGGGCTAAAAACATGGGAAGTGAAGGACCATTCATTTTTCACCAAGTAGGCTGTAGCCACATAGAGGCCATTTTGTTATGCCTTGCTGAATCACTCCTTTGTGGGAGTGGAGTGTCAGAGACAGGCCACAAAACTTGAATGAGGCTCAGAAAGTTATACTAGGCCACACATCTGGGCCCATGAGGCCCAACAAGAAGAGGGCATCAGATCCTCTGGAACTGGTATTGTTAGTCACCATGTGCGTGCTGAGATTTGAACCTTGGTCCTCTGCAAGAGCAGCCAGTATTCTTAATGGCTGAGCCATCTATCCAGGCCCTAGTACATATATTTTTAAAAGCTTTATTTTATTATTTTTAATTATGTGCTTATTGTGTATCTATGTGTATGTGCACTTGTAAGTGCAGTTGTTTGTGGAGGCCAGAAGGGAATATTGACTCCCCTGGAGCTAGAATTAGAGGTGGTTATGAACTGTTTTATGGAGGTTCTGGAAACCAAACTCAAGTCCTCTGCAAAAGCAGTAAGCATTTTAAGCTTAACTGCTAAGCCATCTCTCCAGTCTTATTATCTGTTTTTTAAAAAGATAAATGTGCAGATTAAATGTACTTATCCCCTAAATTGTTGATAATTCTTCACTATACCTTTGCACCCCTCTGCAAAAATGACTGGCAAATATCTGGACTAGCTTCCTAATCCAGACTAACTAAACAGCTCACCACATATCCCTAAGTCAGTCATCAGGCAGTTCCCACACCCCCCACCTTCCTGGTCTACTACTGATCAGCCAGACAGACCTGCCCACCCAGAAGTCTGATAGGTCAGATCTGGGTCACTGAGTATCTATTTCATTCTTCTGCTATCCATCTCCCCCTGTTCTCTGTCAGCCTTGGTCTCCTCCAGGCTCCAGTTCCTCCCCATCAGATGTCTGGAATAGCTTCCCAACCCAGACTAGCTAAACTTCCTACCATAGACTCCACTGACTTCTGATTTATCTGACACAGACTCTTACTAATCTGTCCAGACTACCAATATCCTGTTCTACCGATCACCCAGACCAGTCTAGCACCCTGTAAGAATTTGAAAGGCAACAACAAATGAAACCCAAACTGAGCAGACTAGAAGAAATAACAAAACTCAGAGCAGAAATTAGTGAAATATAAACAATGAAGACAAAATCCAACAAATATTCATATTAAAAGTCCTAGAGGGAATTGGTCTGGAGGGAACATACCTCAACACACTTAAAGTTATATATGACAAACCTATAACCAACATCATTCTAAATGGAGGAAAACTGGAAGCATTCCCATTGAAATAAGGAATCAGACAGGGCTGTCTACTATCTCGACTCCTTTTCAATATAGTACTTGAAACTCTTGCTAGAGGGTACCTTCTTCTGCGTGATTGGTGAGAGTGGTCCAAGAGACTCCTGTAATAATACAGTCTATTGCCAAAGTCCTTGGTTATCCCCAAGAGCTGAAAGATAATATCCTACTGCTGAAGACAGGACATACTTGGGATAAAGAACTCAGAGCAATGGAGCAGGAACTGACCTGGAAGCCTTCTACCTGAGGTTTGGCTCCCATAATGCTAGATGATAATATGCAAATTGCTAAGGGGGAAAATCAATCAATGGTCCAACCCAACCCTAAATTCTAATGACGTAACAACCAGCACAGCACACTGCCTCTACTGGCGCAGTAGCAGAACTCTCATCTGGGGGTTAATCAACAGCTGTCTAAATTAACTTAAAACCCTCTTAACGGGAGCAAACTCATGGGTGGCAATGTAAACTCAGCCAAACACATTGGGTTGAAGGGGCATACATCCTAGAGAGAACCCTATCTCTGGAAAAATGAAATGTCTTACCATATGCTAAATATGGATCCTTATATTACAAACAAGCATAAAGTATGCCTCTCATCAAAGAAGCTTCATTTTGCAACAGATGGAGGCTATAGCAGAATTCCACAACTGCTCAGACACAAAGAATATATGACTGAGAGATACCAAGTCCTAAGTGAAACATCTACGGTTGAACCTCTATGCCTAAGGCTCATGGAACACATGAGAACAGAACGAGGGAGAGAAAACTAAAGCATCCCTCACCTCTCACCAGTGAAGCTCCTCAAATAACATAGCAGATACCACACAAACTGGCCAAGTTTTATAGAATAAAGATCGAAGAATATCTATCCCTGGATACGACTACAATATTGAACTTAATCCACCCATGGATTAGGGATTATCATGGAAGAGGGGGCGGAAAGATTGAAAGCATCAGGACTGGTTCATGAACTTAGGGGAGCAGAGTCTTTCAGGCTACTGAATGCTTGCATGTGTGAAATTGATGACATTGCACATAGGGCTTACACCAACTCAATTTAGACAGAGTGGAGGGCCCAGAGTGGAGGAAAAGAAATGGGAGAACTACTGGAGACTGATAACTACTGGGAGAATATGTCTTACTTATGATCTCTAGATAGCCTGACCAGACTCCAGTATATGAATTTGCACTAAAGGACATCTGGGCATTAATGCTTGACTGGGTAAGACTTAACATGTATGATGGAATACATGAGGTCTGGTGCAGATTGGGGGAGATGGATTGAGAGGGGTCCAAATTTGATTAAGAACTGTGATATGAAATGTATAAAACTCAATAAAATTTTTGCAAAAGAAAATGGCTGGTTGCAACCAACAAATTCAGATTTTCTCCATAAGGAAGCAGCCACTCTTCCTCTGGAAGCTTTTATTATCATTTCAGTATGCAAACAGACCCTGTTTTATTGGCCAAAGATGATTTACAGCAAAAATTGTGTCCGTGTAACTGCAGAAGTAATTAAGCTCACACTGAGGCTATCTGACCAGCTGTCAGGGAATGGAGGGAAGTCCATGGAATAAGTTCGCCTAGGAAATGCTGATACTGAGTCCTGAGGGAGAAGGCAAGAAATGGTAGATTTGTGGGAGTCATTGCTATCCAAAAGTACATTGAATTCTGAAAAATACTACAGCTACAAACACATTCTGTTTTCAAAGACCAACATATTACAACATATAGACAACATAACAGGGCTTACATTTTTTATCCTTCAAGACAAGAGGCTCACAGAACAGTGTTAAGAGACTAAGCTATATGGGCCAAGCAGCCTGGGGTTAATTATGCCCTTTGTCATGTGATAGGCAAAATTCTTAATCTGAATTTCAACTTATTTTCTCATAAAATGTTTTTACTATATTTAGTAATTTTTTTTGTGTATGTGTGTGGGCATATGGCACAGTATGGGAATGGAGGTCTGAGAACAACTTCTGGGAGTCAGTTCTTTCCCTCTACCATGTGGGTCTTGGAGTTCAGGCCATCAGCCTTGGTGGCAGGCACCTATACTCATTAAGCCATCTCACTGACCCTTAATTTATCTTTCCTCTTTTGCTTGTTATTTTTATTTTATGTGTATGAGTGTTTTGCCTATATGTATGTAAAAGTGTTACATGCACCTAATAGCCTGTGGAGGTCAGAGGAGGGTGTTGGATTCCTTGAAACTGGAGTTGCAGATGGTGGTTAGTTGCCATGTGACTGCTGAGAACTGAACTATGGTCCTCTGAGAGAGCAGCCAGTGCTCTTAACTGATGAGCCATCTCTCCAGTTCCTCAATTCATATTTCTATACAATGGAAGGTTTTAATATTCTCTCACTATTCAAGCTTTTTACTAATGTGTGAGGTAAACAGCTTAAAGCAGTCCATGGTTGCTTGGTCCTGTGGCTTCGGTCTGTGTGGCACAGGACATTATGGTGGAGTGTCTGGTCAGAGGGTGCTTGTTTACTTCATAGCCATTAGGAAGCATTGGAGAAGTGAGAAGTGGCTGAGGTGCCAAGATCCCCTTCAAGGGCATATCCCAAAGACCTAACTTTCTTTCATTTGGACCCAAATCCAAAAGTTCCAATTATCTCCAATCCAGTCCCAGCTGGGGTCTGAATTTTTAATACAAAGGACTTTATGAATGTTTAGGATCCAAACTGTGGAAGCTACACTGTAGAGTTTTGAAGACAAAACAAAATGGAACTAATAAAAAAGTTATAACCACTATAGTCTTGCATCTACCCTCTCCAAATTTATATGCTGAACTCAAATCCCCAACATGAGAGGATTTGGACATGGGACTACTGAAAAATGATTAGATAATTAGAACAGAGCCACCCAGAATGGAATCCGTGCCAATGGGATCAGTAACAGTTACCGCTTCCCTCCTGACTGTGGGAGGACACAGTGAGGAGCCAACATGTATGGACCAGGGAGCAGGTCCTTATCAGACTCAAAAGTCTGCTAGAACCTTGATCTTAGACATTCCAGTCTCCAGATGTGAGAAAAAATTACATTGTCCACAAACAACTTAGTCTATGATATTCTGTTTTTGCACTCCACATGGACTCCCAAGTCCACATACTAAATGCAAAAACCTACCCCCTAAATACCATCCATCAAAGCGAGCATGCTTTGGTGAATCTTGGTATCATAATAGGCAATGAATCTGTTGCTTCTCACCTCTGAAAATCCATCATTGACAAATGTAAAGGAAAATATCAAAAATATCTTCTGGTCATCTCTCTCCATGTTCAGTTCTTATTTTTCACCTTATATGTGAAAATCCTTTTCTTAAGCCTTCTTTTATTTTTGTATGTGTATGTGTGTATGTTGTGCATGTGTGTTCATACATGTGTGTTCACGTATGTGCATGTTTGGAGGCCTGAAACAATATTTATTGAGGCAAAGTCTTTCAGTTGAACCCAGAACTCACTGATTTGGTTAGCTTAACTAGCCAGTTGAGTCGGGAGTTCTCCTGTCTCTGTCTCTCACATCCTGGGATTACATGTGTCCTAGTTTTGCTATGATAAAACATTGACCAAACAAACTTGGGGAGGAAAGGGTTTATTTGGCTTACAGTTCACAGTCCATCATTAGGGGAAGCCAAGGCAGGAATTTAGGGCAGTAACCAGGAATGTAGATTCAGGAACTGAAGCACAGACTGTGAAGGAACACTGCTTACTGTCTTGCTCCCCTTGCCCGCGCTGAGCCTACTGTCTTAAACAACTCAGGGCTACCTGCCAAAGGGTGGCATCACCCACAGTGTGCTGGGCCCTCTCACATCATTCAACAATCAAAAGAAGTTGAGAAAGTTCTCTTTACTCAGATGAGAGTGGTCTTAGTCAGGTCCCCAAGGGATAGAGGTGTAACTATTGTTGTCTTCCTGGTACGATCGATCTGAGAATGAAATGGGCTATGTCTCTTGGACCTTAGTTAGGGTGAAATCAGCCATAACTTCCAGACTAACAAATTATTCCTATTTTTAGAGAGGTTGTGGCTTTGCAGAAAAATTAAAAAGAAGGTATTTTTTCTTACTCTCATATGTCCCATGCCACACCCACATATACATAGCCTGCCCCATCCCACACAATATCCCCACCAGAATAGTTCATCTGCTACAAGAGATGAGCTATACTGACAGCTCATAACCATAAATTCTATAGCTTACACCAAGTAGTTACTTGGTATTTTACATTCTATTAATTAATTTTTATTTTATGTGTGTTAATATTTTCCCTGCATGAATATAAAGGCACCCATAGTGTGCAATGCCTACAGAGGTCAAAGAAAGGGAGGATTCCCTGGAACATACACAAACATGCACACATACATGCACATACACCAGAAAAGGAGTGGTGGGGACTGTGGCTAAGAGAAAACACTTACCCAATTTACTCACATTCCAACTTTTTGCTGCTATATGAGAACACACATTTATCAGGGAAACTTAAAGCTTGAGATTGTATTTATATATGAAATTTCCTGAGTTTTAAGACATGGTATAATAAAAAATACATCCACACACCCATAGGCTGACAGGTTTTGAGCCCTGCACTTAAGAATTCATGTATAAAAATTACGTTATGTGCTGGGATAGATTTAATGCAGTTCAAACCCTGATATGACAAGTGTCTCCTTGTGCTTATGAAAAGGTAGTAACTTTTTACATGGTCCCATAGCTGGCCTGTAGCAGACCTATAACTTTCACCAGTTCTCACAACTTCATGACAATGGTCCTCCTTCAGACTCTGCCCTTCTTAGTCATGGTTTATGCAGGTGCATAAGACTACGCAGAAATAGCTTTTTCCAGTGCTGACTGGATTTGGAAGTTAAAGAAGGCTGGATAAGAAGAGATTGGATTTCAAGGGATTATATGATCTACCCAATTTAGTATTTCTTAAGCTGCTGTGTAATTGAAATCGTCTTTATAGTATGTTCTTTTCTCCACAGGCACTTGACTTAGAAGGCCATCACCATTCCTATGGAAATAAATTCTTTTGTGATGCTTAGGCTAAAAGTAACTTGTAGCAGTTATGTTCTATAAGGCTAAAAGCCACAATGGTGTACCATCAAACTTACTTTGTCACAAATTCGAATGTCAGTGGACTTGGATGGGGCTTCTCTGAAGGAACACCTTCCTGCTTGACCCAGGAATCCACTTGCCTTTTACCCTGGCATACAACGGTTCTTACCCACCATTTCCACCAAGAAAGGAGGAAGGCTCACGGCTTGGAAAGGAGAGCATCACCTCTCCTGCATTGTATTATGCAGAACTGATCAAATGACTTCATCCTGCAGAAAGGGAGTGAAGACATATCATCTATGTTCTATGTTCCAGAACATGGAAGACCTAGAAATAAACAACAAAACAGATTACTAAAAACATCATATTTCTTCTCCAAAGTAAAAAACAAACAAAACCAATGAAGGCACAATAAAAGAAAGGGCAGTATTTATTTGCAAGAATGATATTTTCTTGTTAAATTCTTGATTATTATCTATCTATCATTTATATATCTTTATCTACCTGCCTATTAATTTTATGTGTGTTTATTCATGTACACATATTTACACATATGTGTCCCTGAGGTTGATATTGGGTGTCTTTCTCTTTTGTTATCAACTTTAGTTTTGAAGAGGGTCTCTCACTGAACCTGGAACTCCCCAATTTTACTAGACTGCCTAGTCAGCAAGCTCCACAGAACCTGTCTCTGCCTTTTCAGCACCGGAACTACAGGCGTGTGCCTTTGTGACTTGTATTTTTTAAATGTGGGCTTTGGAGGGTCAAACTGAAGTCCTCATGCTTGTGAAGAAAGCACTTTATCAAATGTACCAACTCCCAATCCTAAAAATCCAGGTTCTTTATGAGGATTAAATCTTAAGTTGAGAAAAAAATGATTCATAGAGGCTGTGGTCAGGTATGGGTGGCGGGGGCAAGGGTGTGGCGTGTCTATCTCTGTCAATCAGCTTCCAGAAAGGCATTCCTGGACATTGGGCTTGAGCTTGCCGAATTATCCTCTAGAGTTTGATTCTCATTGGAAATGTTCCAGAACCCACAAAGCCCAACAAATCAGAGATCCTCTCAAGTTCTGTAGGGTCTGGAAAAAATTGGTCATTTTCAGAGAATGTGCCAATCTTTCTGTCTCTCGTGGCTTCCTGGTAAAGACGTGTATTCTCTCACACCCCTGGGAAGCTTGGGGTTTGTTTTATAAAGACAGAATTTTTTTGATCTTTGTGTGTGTGTCTGTGTGTGCATATCAGTGTGTGTACATGTGGCAGCATGGGCTTGTCGTGGCATGTTTGTAGAGGTCAGAGGTCAGCCTTGGCTTCAATCCTCAGCTTTCACTTTGCTTGAGGCAGGCTCTCTTTGTTGCTTGCCCCTGTGTGTGAGTAGCTGGCCTCTGACTTCTGGGGCTTCTCCTTTCTCCACCTCCCCTGGGGGGCCCTGAGATTAGATGCACTGCTGCCTGGCAGCATGTCTAACGTGGGTTCTGGGGATTCTGAAGTCAGGTCCTCATACCTGGGATCAAATATTTTTCCTGATGAGCTATTTCCTCAGCCCAGATCATACAGCTTTTTGCTACCAAATTTGGGAAACAAATACTTCCTTATGGGCCTGATAGAGAAAAATTAATTCAGAAACAAGGGAAATGAAATGCCCTTTGTGCAAACACAAAAGCAGAGGGAAAGCATCACACATAAAATGGTCTTTAATTAGGAATAAAACCAGCCTGTACAAGAATATCAAATTTTCAATTAATATGCAGATTTAGGCTCCAGACACTCTCTGAATCTGATTGCTTCCCAGCCACCATTCAGCTCATGCTCAGACGCAGTGAGCCGAGGTTGCTCTGGTCCATTCCTGTGTCAGAGCCTTTGGCTTGCTATCAAACTTGTCAGGTCCTTGTATTTAGGTGTCTGCGCAGAGACTACTTTGATAACTGTTACCACCAGAACGATAGGGATGCTGGGAGTCAAGTGTCATAAAACCTGCATCACTCTTCTAGGACTTTGGGAATAACTATCAAACAATCCATGACTTGTGTTACAGAGCTTTGTTTTTGAGAGTTTGAAGTCATTGTTTAAATGTTGGCAGCACTGGCTTATCCTTTTGTGTGTGTGTGTGTATATGTGTATGTGCTTGGAAGTGTGTGCAGGTAGAAGCCAGAGGTCAAAGTTAGGTGTCTTTCTTAACTGCTCTCCAGGCTTCCTTTGGTGAAAGTGTCTCCCACTGAACCTGGAACTTACTGATTTAGGTATACTAATTGGCTAGAGAGCCCAAGGACTGTGATAAGAGTCAGATATTTCCCACCATGCCTGGCTTTTCACATGGGTGCTGGACATCAAGCTCAGGTATTCATGTGTGTGCATGTGTACTTTACTGAGTAGTGTCTTCTTATAAGCAAGAAGATTGGGTGTCAGATGAAGGAACAATGTCCCTGCGGCTCATCCTGGACTTCTGTTTTCTATACATTCTGCAAGTATTTTGATACCATAGGTGATAAATGCATGTGTTCATACATTCTCATATATCCAATTGTGATCCACCCAGACTTCTAGTGTGTCCACGCATGTGTGTGTATGTGGAGGCAGGAAGTTGATGTTTGGTCCCTTCATCTATTGCCTTCCTCCTTAGTTTTTAAGCTAGGATCTCTGACTGAACGGGGAGCTCACCAAATTGCCAGACTGACTGACCAGTGAGCGTTGGGATACTCCTGTCTTCATAACCCTATCACTAGAGTTATAGAGACACATCACCAGGCCTGGTTTTATGATTGCTGAGATCTGTATTCAGGTCCTCATGTTTGTGCAGCAGGCACTGTCTTAAACCATTTCCCCGACCTATACTTCTTTTAATTTATACGAACTGAGGTCCCCAGAGAGAAAATGAATTGACCAGTATCTGAGAGCAGTCTTCCAGGTAAACCACATTGGACCCAGGTCACTGAATACCCACGTAAGTGTTTTCTATACTCTGAGGATTTTTTTGGACACAAGATGACATTTCTGACATAGATCACCAGGACTTTCTTTGAAATGACTAGGAACTTCCAATGTGATACTTCATTCTGAATCAAAGGTACTATCTTGATGTAACCTAGAAGTTAGATAACAGAGGGAAAATTGTCTTAAGGTCAATGCCTATAAATCCAGCTCACGATGACTGTTTTAATTTGCTTCTCTGTAGCTGTGCTAAATACCATGACCAAAAGAAACTTTGGGGGAGGAAAGCATTTATTTTAGCTTACAGGTTTACCAAACATAACCCAGGGAAGCCAAGGCAAGAACTCAATATTGGAAGTTGAAGCAGAAGCCAAAGAATTGAGAGGCAGTACACGATGCAAGTTAGGGTGTCCAGGATCACTCCCCTGATTATTTTCCTGATAATGTTATGATTGTGCCCCAAATCCCATTGCTTATATATCATTCATTTGGATATCAAAGTCTTTCTTGTTTTCCATTGATTAAACTCAGTGATTCTAGTCAGGTCCTAGACAGTGATGAATGTTAACATTAATTTGTAGGAAGAATGTGATTCCTTTAATTACCACCTAATGATACCTCCTCCTACCTTGTGGGAGAGTATCCCATGAATGCCAGGTTGACTGTATTAGATGCCAGTCATCTTTCTGCCCGTGGAATGCAGCATTCTGCTCTACAGTAAGGGAACTACCAGAGGTTAGTTATGTAATGTCACACCATCAGTTTAGCAGTAAGCTATTGGACCAGTGTCCAGTCCAAGGCAGGACAGATTCTCAAGCCTCCTGCATCTGGCCTCACTGCAGGAAGCAGTCCCTACCCATTCTATGTGCCAGTGAAGAAAATTCAGGCAGCCCAGTAGCACCCAGCATCTACAACCCAATGCTTTCTTGACTCCTATTGGAGGGCTTGACTCCTATTAAGGACATTATCCCTGAAAATAACCTGATACCACCAAACATGAAAGTAAGTCTGGGAAACTTCTTTTTAAAAACATTTATCTTTAATTAAATGTGTGTAAATTTTGTGTTTGGTCCATGTGTTTGGTGTACACAACCTTGTGTGGTATACAAGGTTTACACCTGTTCAGGGAGACCCTCGGAGGACCCAGAATGTCTTGCTTTATCACTCTCCTATTCCTTTGAGATAGGGTCTCTCCTTGAACCTGGAGCTAGACTTGCAGTGAGCAAGCCCCCCAAGTCTTTCTTTTTCTACCTGCCACAATACTGGGGTTGCAATTGTGTGTAGCTGCACTCGGCTTCTTAAATGTGTTCTGGGTATTTGAACTCAGGCCTTCATGCTTGCACAGCAAGTATTCTTATATACTGAGCTATCTCTCCAGCCCTTAAGAAACTTCTGATTTAGCCAAATCAAACAGAAGTTAAATTATTAAAAGGCAGACTTTGTTTTAAAGAATCCAAATGGCTATCTGGCTCTCATTTTCAGCAAGCTTAAGATTAATAAAGGGCAAATTGCAAGGCGTATTTTACATGCCCCATTAAACTGGTGGGATTAAGTGTGCACAAAAGTAATTGTCTTTCCATGTGACACAGGCACAAGAATCTCAGAAGGAGGAAGCCTGCCCCTAATTTACAATCCTGCAGGAGACTTTCTCTGTAATTATTGTCTTAACACTAAAGAGTGTAATATATGGTAATGCTGAAAGGAACAGTGCACAAAAGTCACAGAGTCTTTTGTTTCTCCGAAGTGAAACTGTTCTGCCTCCTGAGAAGGTGTCTCTGTTGGGCCCACAGAGTTCACAGCAAAGGCAGCCAACTGATCCTGGTGGGACTGGATGTGAACCAGTGGCCCTCAGGCTCAGGCACAAAGTGTTCTCAGAAATGTTTTCTCAGTGCTTTGTTTCCAAAATGCTATCCAGGTTTCCTTCTGAGCAGAAGTTACTAATCAAGTTCACATAGGTCAATGCTTGTATTACTAGGAAACTGTCATATTCAATCAAGGTCTTGCAGAGGCCTGAAAGCTTGGATTTCTCCCCTGTGGTCTTAATCATTTGAATTGGCCCAGAAAGATCCTAAGGGGTTAGTGAAAAAGCAAATTATAGCCCAAAGAAATCCTTTAAAGGAGGAATAACCATGGGTGGAGAGAAGGTTCGGTAGTTAGGAACACTTACTGCTCATTTACAGGTCCCCCAAATTGGTTCCAGCACCCCTGTTTGGTGGCTGGAAATCACTGTAACTCAAGCTCCAGGGCACCTGTCACACTCTTTTGGACTCTGTGGCTATCTCCACACATGTGCACACCCTCCCCAAATAAAAATAAATCTTTAAAAAAAGGAATAATCACGGTTCTAATTTGCTTCCCATTGCTGCGACCAAAACCAATATGGGAAGAAAAAGGTTTATTTTGCCTTATTCTTCCAAGGTTCAGTCCATCTTTGAGGGAACACAGGGCAAGAACTCAAGGCAGGAACCTGGAGACAGGAGCTGAAACAGAACCGGGAGCACTGCTTACTGGCCTGCTTCCCTTGGCTTGCTCAGCTACTTTATATATAATCTGGGTCCACCTGCATAGTGATGGGGCCACACATAGTGGGCTGGGCTTTCCTGCAGCAATTAGCAGTTAAGAAAATGTCCCTTAGACACGCCCAAAAGCTAATCTCCTGGAGAAAACGCCTCAGTTGAGATTTCTACTTCTCAATGTCTCCAGTTTGTGTCACAACGAAACCTAACAGCATGACCACTAAAACATTTAAAATTAGAGTCAAAGCTCTATAAAAAGTAAGTTCCTAGAGACAGTGAACCTAAATAATGGATTTTTTGGGTCAAAGAATTTTCTCTTAAGTGTTGTTTAACTGTTTCAACCATCACCATTAAATTTTTTTTGTCTTTCATAAAACTACAACTGAGTTTACTAGTCACTACATTTTTTTGGTGTGGATTTTTTCATTAATTTTTTTTAATTGAATCATTGTGTGCTTCATACAGAAAATCTTAAGCAATCATAATCATCTCCATGATTTAGTCATTTGTGACATTTTGTATTACTGTTTCTTTGTTGCATATGGGAGCTTCACTAATGAGGGTTGCAAAATTTACTAGTGCCTTCTTTCCCCTTGTTCTATATTGTGTGAGCTTTGGGTGTAGAGGCTGCACTGTAGATGTGCCTGTAGGCACGGACAATATTTGTGTGTGAGGAGCTGCGGTACCCTGTATTAGTTGCCATCTGGTGCAAAAGAAACTTCTTTAATGAGTAGTGACTAGGATACTTGACTATAAATATAAGGATACATGTTTTACATTTAGTAAGATGTTAAATTAGCCTTGGGATGTGATTACCCTGGGGATTTCTCTAAGATCTATCACCTCTTCAGCCATGTGTATTTGCCTATGATTAGAGTGCCACACGTGAGTTTCCTCCTATTGAGTAGTCTCTAAGACTAATTAGGTAGCGGTAGATTGGCCCCAAAATAAAAGTGCGACTACTGCACCAGTATTGAAAACTGTGTCAGTCATCAATGTGGTTATTTGGTCATGAAGCTGATGTTGTGCTTCAGTTGATGTTTTCGCTTGGCTACTTGCATAGTGCTCTCTAAATCTATGAGAGCTAGCCTTCAGGGGAAATGGCTTCCAGGTCAGTTCCAACTCCATTGCTCCAAATCTGGTCTCGGAAGTATGTCCTGTCTTCAGCAATAGGATCTTGCCTTCAAGTTCTGGGAGACAATCAAGTGCTGTAGCAATAGCCCATGTAAATTTAGGAATCTCACTGGCCGAAGACTCAAAGGAAAGTTTCTCCTGTCTGGTACTGTCTCTTGTATGCAGCCTTTAGCTATGCACATGGGCTCATGTAGAGATAGTTTATGTGGAATTTTTCATTAGGTTGTTAGACTAATATGATTCCCTCTGGTGTTTTATAGTAGCTAGGCATCAGCTATCTCTCTCATCTCCCTCTTTTCTCTCTCTTTTCTTCTCCCTCCTCTCTTTTTCTCCCTGTCTACCCTTCTCTCTATGTCTTCTCCTTTTAAAGTGCCCCCATTTTCACCATTTCTCTCTTGATGATACCAGTCTTCTCAGTCCCCACCTGTCTTGAGCTCCTTCTTTTCCTTTATCCCTGTATTTCCTTGTATAACCCTCTCTCCCCCTTTCCGTTTAAATATCCTCCCTTTATCTGTTTCTTGCTTAGTAACATCTATTATTCTTCTCCTTTAGTTTCCTTTTTTCCCTTTACCTCCCTGGATCTTTTCCATTTTCCTGGTCCTGCAGTTACATCAGGATACATACATATAAGGTTTGGTGCTAGGATCCTCAAATGAAAGAGAATACATGTCATTTGTATTTCTGATTCTGTGTTACTTCACTTAATATAGCAGTTTCTAGTTCTATCCATTTACCTGCAAATGTTTTGATCACACCCCCCACACACACTGAGTAGAACTCCGTTGTGTAAATATACTGTATTTTCATTATCCTCTAATCAGTTGAAGGACACTTAGGTGTTTCCTTCCCTTAGCTATTGTGAAAAGAGCAGCAACAAACATGGATGTATATGTATCTCTGTAATAGAAAGAGTTCTTTGGGTAGATGTTGAGGAGTGGTATAACTGGGTCAAATGGTAGGTTCATTTTTAGTTTTTTAAGAGTTCTCCACACTGCTTTCCATAGACATCTCATGAGTTTACAATCCTACCATCAATGAATGAGCATTCTTGTTTCCCCACATTTGGTATCATTTGTTCTCTTGATTTTACCCAATCTGAATGGGGTAAGATGAAATTTTAAAATGGTTTAATTTGCATTTCACTACTTATTAACAATGTTGAACACTTTTTCAGATGTTCATTAGCCATCATCTTTGTTTCTTCTTTTGAGAACTCTCTGTTTAGATCCTTAGCCCATCTTTTAGCTGGGTCACTTTCCTTGATTCTTTGTTTTTTGAGTTTTTTATGCATTCTGATTATTAAGCCTCTGTCAGATGTGTCGTTGGTGAAGATTTTCTCCCATTCTTTCGGTTTTGTCTTCATTTTCTTGATTGTTTCTTTTGATGTACAGAAGATTTTAGTTTAGTGTAATCCCCATTTGTTGATTATTGTCCTTAAATCCTGAGCAACAGATGTCTGATTTAGAAAGTACATTCCTATACCTATATCTTGTAGGTTCGTTTTCTTCTAATTGTTTCAGATTTTCAGGTTTCACATTGAGGTCTTTGATCCATTTGGTGTTAGCTTTTGTGCAAGGTGAAAGATAAGGGGCAAGTTTTATTCTTCTACCTGTGGATATCCAGTTTTGTCAGCATCATTTGCTGAAGATGTTATCTTTCCTCCAGTGAGTGTTCTTGGCCACTTTGTCAAATATCAGGTGGCTGAAATTGCATGTACTCATGGTTGAATCTTCAATTATATTCTGCTGACCTGAGTCTATTTTTGTGTCAGTACCATGTTGTTTTTATGACTATAGCTGTGTAATATAGTTTGAAATCTGGTATAGTAATACCCCCTGCATTGCTTTTTATGCTCAGGGTTGCTTTGGCTATCTGGGGTCTTTTGTGCTTCCATATGAATTTGTGAATTTTTTTCTAATGCTGTGAAGAATGTAATGGGGATTTTGATTGGGATTGAACTTTGTCTATATTTTGCTTTGGGTAGGATGATCATTTTCAGAATATTAATTCTTCTAATCCATGAGCATGGGATCCTCATCAATCTCTTTCTTTAAAGATCTAAAGTTTTCGTTGTAGAAATCTTTAATATATTTTTTCAGATTTATTATGATATATATTCTTTTGAGAGTATTGTGAATGGGAGGGTTCCTTGTACTCTTTCTCCAATTGCTTGTTATTGGTATATAGAAAGGCTACTGGTTTTTGTAGATTAATTATGTTATCTTCCACTTTACTTAAAATGTTAATCATTTCAAGGAGCTTTCTGGTGGAATTTTTGGCATCTCTTAGGAATAATAGCATTTCATCTGCAAAAAGGGATAATTTGACTTCTTATTTTCCAATGAGTACTCCTTTAACTTCCTTCTCTTGTGTTACTGCTCTAGTAAGAGTTTCAAACATTATATTAAAAATGAGTGAAGATAATGGCGTTGTCTGGTTCCTGATTTTAATGGCAATGCTTCCAGTTCTTCTCCATTTATAATGATGTTGGTTGTGGTTTTCTTGTATATAGCTTTAATTATGTTGAGGTATGTTTCCTCCCATCCAATTCTCTCTAGGACTTTTGACATAAATGCATGTTGAAATTTTGTCAAAGGCCTTTTCTGCAACTGTTGAGATGACCATGGGATTTTTGTCTTTTAGTCCATTTACGAACTTTATGATATTTTTGACTTATGTATATTGAGCCACCCCTGCATCTCTGGAATAAAGCTGACTTGATAATGGTGAATGATCTTTTTGATGTGTGTTTGGATGCAGTTTGCAAGTATTTTGTTGAGAATTTTGCATCTATGTTCATTAAAGATATGGGTCTATAGTTTTCTGTTTCTGTTTTATCTTTACCTGGTTTTGGGATTAGAGTAGTGCTGACTTCATAGAAGAATTTGGGAGTTCTCCCTCTTTTCTATCTTTTGAAAGTTTAAGCAGTATTGAATGTAGATCTTCTTTGAATGCTTAGTAGAATTCTGCTGTGACTCCATCTGGGCCTGGGCTTATTTTAGTTGGGAGATTTTGTATTACTATTTCAGTTTCCTTACATGTTATGGGTTTGTTTAAGTTGTTGATCTTTTTTTGGTTTAGTTTTCATGATTCCCATGATTTTAAATATGCATCTATCTCTTTTCCAGTTCACTGATATTTAAAGTTACTATTGAAAGATGTGTGTTGACTCTTGTCATTTTCAATTCTGTTTTCATCTTTGATCAAACTTTCTGGTTCCTCAGTCACACCTTTATTTAGTTCCTTTCTGTTGCCTCTGGGATATAGTTGTTTGCTTCTTCAGCTCTTGGTTTTGCATCAAGTATTCTCTGATGGTCTTCCTGAACATGAATTATTTCAGCCTGTTCATGTTGTGGAAGATATTTATTTCCCTTTCAACTATCATAGACATTTTTGCAGGGTATTCTAGGTTGGCATCTATGGTCATTTAGAACTGGGAATCCTTGGATCCAGGCTCTTCTGGCTTTCATAGTTTGCATTGAAAAGTCAGCTGTAATACGGATGGGTTTTCTTTTATATGTGACTTGTTTTTCTTAAGCAACTTTCAGTATTCTAGCTTTGTTTTGTATGCTTAGTGTTTTTACTATGATATGCCACGGAGGGTTTCTTTCCTGGTCCTGTTTATTTTGTATTCTGAGTGCTTCTTGTATTTGTATGGGAATGTCTTTCTTTAATTTTGAGAATTTTTTTTCTACAATCTTGTTGAAGATCTGGTCAATACCATTACCCTGACAGTCTTTTTCCTCTGTGCCTACAATGTATAAATTTGGTCTTTTCACAGTTTCCCACGTTTCTTGCATATTCCATTTCTGTGTTTTAAAATTTTTTCCATAATCTTTGTTTGAGTGCTCCAGTTCTTCAGCTTTATTGTCCAGTCTTGATATTCTGTTTTACATTTCATTCAATCTATTGGTGAGGCTTTCTCCCATCTTTTTGAATTGGCTTATTGTGTTTTTTACTTCCTACTTCATTTCAGCCTGAGGGCTTTTTGTGTTTTTTAAAAATATTTCTATGTCTTTTGTAAATTCAGTGAGAAGTTTATCTTTATCTTCTTTTAGTTCTTTGATATGTTTGTATGTTCTTTAAATTCATTGAGTTCTTTGGTCATGTTTATGGTTGTTCTTTTAAACTCTGGGTCCTGGGTTATCTCTTTGGGCTTCTCATTGTAGAGCTCTTTTATAGGACTGGTGATGATTTGTGGGGACATATTATTTGGGTTTTTCATCTAATTTTTTTTGTGATCTTGGCATGTGAATTTCTTTTTTTGTTTGTGATTCTGATGTGAGACTCAAGCCTTCCTTTATTCAGCTGAAGTCTGAATCTGTTTGTATACTTGATGTGACTTGGTTATTTTCTTATTGGATTGTAAAGCTTGTTTGTCGAGGCTTCAGATTCTCTCTTTTGATTTCATATTGTAGGGTCTGGATGGTTCTAGACCAGCTGCTCCAGAGTTCCCTCAGAGGCACAGGTTAAGCAAGGTCAGACGATCTCAGGCTCTCTCTTTAAGTCTGTGTCCCTCTTTCCAGCACACACAGAACAATTTGGGAACATTGCTAGGCAGATGCTGAATTCAGGCTTTCTCAGGCAGTCTGCAAAAGTCTGGGTCTCAGTGAAGAAGGCTGCTCACAGAAATCCAAGGCAGGTTGGGGAGGGGACAGCCTGTGATGGCTCTAACACACTAGACTGAATAATTGAGCTGATCTGAGTATGGGATTCAGGATGCATGGTCGATCTGGACTAAGAGCTTAGTCTCAGGACCTGGGTGTTGGGAGCAGTAGAAGACTAGAAGAAGAAGAGGACTTAGGGTGGGAGAGGCTGGAATTGCTCAGGTGGGTGGAAAGTCGAAAGGCAGCAGGTGGTTCAAACTTGCCAGTGTAGAAGGCTGCTCACTGAAATCCAAGGTTACTAGTCACTATTGTTCTGTTAGATATCAAGTATTCAAGAATTTGGATAAGGGTCTGGAGAGATGCCTTAGAATTTAAGAGAATATATTGATCTTACAGAAGACCTAAATTTGGTTCCAAGTACTGGGCAGCTTACAACCATCTGCAACTCCAGATCCAGGGGATCTGACGTCCTCTTTTGGTTACTAAGAGCACCTACACTAATATAGCATGTGTGTACATAGCATTTACAGACACACACACATACATACAATACAGATAAGTAGAAATAAAAGTAGATCATTAGTATAAGTAAAAGAATAATAATTCTCAGCTTAAGTTCATTACTTCTCCCAACACTCTGCCTCAAAAGTTGCACCATTATATGCCTTATTTTGCTCATAATAATCAAACTATTAATGATACATTATAGCCCATAAGTTTCAGTTCACTGATTTCAGAAGCTGAAAACACCTACTCTGTCTGATAGACTCTGTTCTCTCTTCCTTAAATGTCTTTTCATTCACTAAGCTCTAATCTATGTTCTGTCACAAGTCTTTTAAGAAGTTGACAGAGAGTAAAATCTTAAATTCAATTTACTGCTAAGAATCTATTCAGCAGCAGGAATCATGGCAATATAAGGACTGGGATGGGCTTGAAAGGTCAACTAATCTTACCCCTTGAATTCCTTGGGGAGATCATGTCTTAGTCATAAATGAAACTCAGCATTTTGCTGGGTCAGTTGGTCACTCACTGGTCTATCTTGTCATCTGCTCAATGCAGGGAACATAGCCCAACAGAATCACATCCCTTTGAGCCCGCCAAGCTTAGTAATCATTCCTTTTAGACAAGGTCCTCTATACTCCAGACTGACCTCAAACTCCCCATGTAGCCAAACTTCTCACTCTCCTGAGTCTGTTTCCCAAGTGCTAGGATTACAGATGTGTATCACCATGCCCTGTGTATGTAATGCTAGAGATCAAACTCAGAACTTTGCACCTATTAGGCACTCTGCCAGCTGAACCGCATCCCTAATAAGTGTTTCTTGGTTTGAGTCAAATGTCAGATCTTTTGACCAAATGAAATAATAACTGAACTTTTCGCTATTAATAATTGTGGTAGGCAGAATTCCAGTTCCCTAATAATCCATTCTAGTCATCAAAAGCTTGGAAAAATGGACTTTTCTCATGTAAGTAAGTTAAAGATCTAGAGATTGGGAGGTTTTTGTGGATTATCACATTAAGTCTAAGTGAGTCACAAGTATTATACAAGGAAGACAAAAATTCAAAGTTTCATAGGAATAGATGTTATGATGGAGAATATTGATAACTTTTCTCCTCACTATGACAAAATGCCAAACAAAATTGACTTAACAGAGAGAAAGGCTTAGTCTGGCTTGGAGTTTTAGGGGACAGCATCTTTGATAGTAGGGAGGCGTGGTGGTGAAGGAAGCTTTGCCTGTAGTGACCAGAGCTTATGGTGTGGCTTATTTTCATTTTGGTGGATAAGGAATTGCAACAGAATCAGAGGTGGGTGTGCTGCATAGTTGTCAACCTGACACACCTTGGAATAGAGAATCTCTTTTAGGGAGTTAGTTCCATTGAATTGGTCTGTGGCTGTGTCTGTGGGGCATTTTCTTGATGTTAAGTGATGTGCTCAGCCTACTGTGAACAGTGCCATCCTTGGGCAGTTGATCCTGTATTGTATAAGAAAGCAGGCTGCGCATAGGTGAGCGGAACAAACCAGTAAACAGCTATCTTCCATGGTCTGTGCTCTAGGTTCCTGCCCCGAGTTTCTGCCTTGGCTTCTGTTCGTGATGTACGGTGAACCATAAGCTGGATAAACTCTTTCCTCCACAGGTTTGTTTTAGTCACAGCAATAGAGATACAAACTAAGACTCTGGGTGGAACCTTCAAGACCAGACCCCTCCTTCCGCCAGCTAGGCCGCAGTGTCATATGTTCTACCTGGTCCCCAAAAAGGACCCACTGGAGACCAAGTTCTACTTGTCAGCCTGTGTGGGACATTGTTATACCTGAATCATGACACCATGACAGAGGTCAATGAAGAAAGACTTAAGATGCTATGATGTTGGTGTTGGATATGGAAGAAAGCCACCGAAAAGGAAGGTAGAATCCTCTGAAAGCCAGAAATCACTGAAGGATTTCCTGAGGTTGGTTAGCTTTGCCAAACCATTATTAGCTTTTTCTGAATCTCTGAGCTTTTGAAAAGCAGGATAATAAACTTATGTTGTTTGAAGTGACTGAATTTATGGAAATTTATGGAGTAGCTTGGTATGGTGGTGTAAATCTGTATTCTCAGCTACTGGGGAGGCTGAATCAGGAGAATCCCAAGTTTAAAGCCTGCTTGAACAACAAGAAGACGTCAAGGCAGCCTGGGAAACTTAACAAGACTGTGACTTAAGATAAAAGTAAAATAAAAAGTAAATGAGCTTGGCATATAGCTCAATGTAGTATATTTGCCAAGTATATGGGGACCCTAGATTTGAACTCTTGTGTAGCAAGAAATAAAGATGAAGTAGCCTTGCACTGTGACCTTGGCAGCAAGAGGTTATTATTCCTAACTTTAGGGTTAAATGGGCTCCTGGAAGAAAAGAAGGAATGAAGAACATGGGGTGGGATTTACAGAATAGATTTTTTATAGATTAATCCTTAAAAATACATTTTTATAAATTATATACCTTTCTTTTAACTAAAAGATGAATCTACTTAGTGCCTATAAAAAGTTTCAAAGATTTGAGGATTCCAAATTAGGCATTCCAGTCTTTAGAGTTGTCTTTTCTCTTTACAACTTCTTGGTTTATATATACAATATATACCTCACACACAAACCAGTGTGGGACATGAAAAACTACATATGTATAAAACATTTCAGGTTTCTAATGCAGAAAAGAAAAACAAGAACATCTATTAAATTTTCAATTAGTATTGTTAAGTCATTTTCTGCCTGTGAATAGAAACTTAGGAAATATCTTATCAAATGAAAGATGGGAAGGCAAAAACAATTCCTTCAGAAAAATTTCCATGATGTATTTTAAAATATGCCATTTAATCAACTAAAGTAGTTGGAATGGGTATGTGGTGGGATACTGAATAGTTCTGATAAGGATGACACATTTCACAGAAACAGCAACATCTGAATCAGGTCACAACTGGGTTTTATGTCTATGTTCCATCTTAAGTGGAAAGACATGGAAGGTGGGGCACTGTGAAAATCTTTTTCATGATTATTCCAGTCAGACTTGTCATGGGATGTGCTTGCAGTAATACAGTATTTGAGGAGCAGACAACAAGGAAAAGGTGTGGTGGTGTGTGTGTGTGTGTGTGTGTGTGTGTGTGTGTGTGTGTTTGTGTGCCTGTATTTGAGCATGTGAATGTGGGATTGTGTCAGGGTGTGTGAGAGTGATTGAGTATGTGTCTGATAGTAGAAAGTATGAGAGAGTGTATGCTTGTGTGTGTGTGTGTAAATGTGATTGTGACATGGTTTCTGAGCGAGTCTTCCCATGAGGGTCTGTTGTATTTGCCCTGTGCTGCACACATACTGTAAGCTATCTGGCCTCAGTCTTTTGTGTGATTCTCCTATTCTATCCATGCTTCCCATCTTCATGTAGGACAAAATCAAATTCCTTTTCCTCAAGTGGGTCTGAGCTTTTTGGTGTCCTTTTATATGACATTGGCTAATCAGTTTCATGGTGGAAATGGTCTTTGAATCCTCGGAAGTCTCAAAGTTATCAAAACATAGGAGAAAAAGTAACACAGAAAGAAAAGAATGTGAAGACAGCATTCTATTAAACACTCCTTTATTGCTTATACATAAAAAATAAAGAAATCCATTTAAAAATTCAACATGCAGATGATGAAACTCAGCTCAATAGGGAAGCAGTCCCTAGCATCATCATGGGAGGAAGATGATATTTCTAAATGGTCACTTATATCATTTTTAATGTATATAAGTAGCACATTCAATACAGGAACATCACAGCAAAATATGCCATAGTAAGAAAACACAGGCACATTATGCCCACAATCCATTTCATTATTATGATTGTTTTTCAACTATCCCATACATAGAGAGAACATCTCTCATCTTAATGCGTGATGCTTATATTTTAGAACAAGATGGTCCATGGATGGCAGCAATACAAAAACAGCAAAGCTAGAGAAAAAGGAGAAAAAAATATATGAATATCAATATTCTGTTATGTCTGTAAAAATTATGAAAACGAGAACATGACAGTGTTTTATGTATGTGTGTTTGTGTGTATGCAGGTTCACATATTCATGTGTGCATGTGGAGGATAGATTCCCAGTACCCAGTTCAGGCTCCAGTATAGAACACTGGAGAGGTGTCTCAGTGGTTAACAATACTTGATGCTCTTACAAAAGCATCTGAGTTCGGTTCTTAGCACCTTTGTAGAGTACTGTAACTTTTGATCTGAACACCTTTATTGAGGAGATATCATCAGGTCTTAAAGAATAGTGTTATATTCCCTAACAGTGGTGATAGGAAAGAAAGTACAAGGCCAAGGGAAATATAAAAGGATTTGTAATTCTGTGTGGCTGGGTATGTTGTGTATATGTGGTATATGATCCCCTGTAGAGGCCAGAGGAGGATCTCTAGCATCCTATTCCATCACTCTCTGTTTTATGCCCTTGATATGGAGACCCTTAATGAACCTGTGAGCCATCTCCCCAGTCCCACTTTTTAACTATTATTGGAGTCATAGACCCCATTAAGAAGCTGACAAAATGTATGCATTTGTATATAATTTGCAATAATATGCAGAGACCTATGGGCTCCATGTTTATTCTTTAATGGCTTGACTCCACGGTGCTAGCTCAAGAACCCTGAAGAGAGCATGAGCCATAAGTACAAAGTTCTGGGAAGACAGATAGCTAGGTATAGTGCCTGATGAGGCTGATGGGGAAGTTTTGGACTTAACTAGGGAAGGCCTTGAAGATCACATCAAAGTTAAGAGAAAGATAAATTAAATTTAGAGGTGCTAATAGTAGTGTCCTGATATTATCCTATCATCTAGTGATGAGCCCTAGGGAAAGAACATTGGGATCAACAGGTATTGTAGGTTTATGTGATTTTAAATAACTGTTCTGCATAGAATAAACTGATGAGACTCTACAGAGAAAACCAAGAGAGGTTTCATGAAGCCATTGGACAGGATCCTCAGGAAATACTGTGGTTCTGAGGAAGCATGCGTGCTCTGACTCTGCCCTACCAGGTGCTGCCCGGTACATGCTTCTGTGTTGAGAAAAGAAAGGATGCACACAGCCAGTGTCAGAGAGCACTCTGCTGATCCCTGCCACCTTGTGTATGCAGATAGATCATTCTTAACCACAGGGCTGCTTAGCCCCACCCTTAATTCATCCATATTCCTGTTGGTATTTGGTAAGTCCTTTCAGTTTGGTTTCCAGTTTCTGTGATAAAGTACTCTAAAAAAGCAACTTCAGGTGAGAAAGGGTTTTGGATTTGGAGTTCCAGGTTACAATTCATCATTATGGGAAATCAAGGCAGGAGCTTGCAGCAGCTAGTCACATCACATTCACAGTCAAGAGCAGAGAGCAATGACTTAACACATACCTGCTAATGTTCAGCTTGCTTTCTATTTCTTTCTTTCTCTTTTTCTTTTGGTCTTTTTGAGACAGGGTCTCCCTGCATCCCCACTGGCCTGGATCTCTGCCTGCATGCCCTCTTGCTGATGGGGACCTCTGTCCTCCTATTGCTGCGGATGCTGTTGCCATCCTTCTATGTCAGAATCCAGATTCTTGGTCTTCCAATTTTGACTGAATGCCAGTAAATCTACAGGAATCCTCCAGCACTGAGCTGGGGCTGTTGAGGCATCCAGCTTCCCAGGCTGAGCACATTAGCCTCTCTAGCATGCAGATGGCCATTATTGAACTACTCAACCCCTATCGTGTAAAGAAATCTAATAAATCCCCATTTGTAATATATATTCAGTCTATTGGTCCTGTTATTCTAGAGAACATTCATTAATGCATACCGCCCTCCCAATTATCAAATAAATACAGATACATGAACAAATGGCTTATTGGGAAAGAATTTGATAATTCCTTTAATCTTGTTGTCACCCCAACCTTCTCTGATGACAATACTATCTATCAGTTGTATAGATGGGAATATTCTATCCACAAATGGGAGCTATTGCTTTGTTTTCTCTTTGCTTTCACTTTTTCTGCATGTTCTGAAAACATTTCATTTACCACTTACTTATTTTGTAGAGAATATGGGTACTTTTCAAACAACTGTGGGAAAACACCTTGCTAAAACTATGGATTAAACACTTAAGTGATTTCTTCAGAGGTTGTAAAGACCATTATCTCGGAACATTTGCTCTCCGAGAAAGCATAAAGTTTGGGGAGTGTCAACTACTGTCCAGTTAATCACAGGTTTTTTTTTTTTTTAACAGTTTTGGGATGTTGTCATGAAAGGGTCCTCTGGAGTTATCTAATATAGATCCCTCATTTAGCAGGTGAAAGAATTACAGTCCAGAAAGGTCAGGAATAGTCAGTGACCAGATGTCTTTTAGCAGCAGGAACAAGTCTCCCTGACTCTGAGGTCAGGGCTGTTTCTCCACGCTATGTGTGTAAATAAAGAAGTGATATTATTGTTGTTGATTTATTGATTTAAGGTTAAGAAAGAGCCTATGCCAGCTACAGACCTAGAACAACAGAATCATAGCCACATGAAAGGATGAGATCTGATGAGGTCCTAAAAACATTCAGACCTTTATGGGCTATGACTACTCAGCACCATCCGTTTGTATAGAATCTATGATTTTTGCATGTGAAAATAGCTCTATATTTAATTCTAGGTCTTTGGGAACAGAGTTAATAAGGAATCTCACATGTAATTTGCAGTAGATTTGTTTTCATGAGCAGGTGAAGAAGAAAAAGGCAAGACTGTTCTTAAAATCCCAATCAACACTCAGAAACTCGGTGCTATTGTAATGAAAAAAATCACCATGTGTGCTGTGCTTCAAAGACAAGTTGATTTTTAAAAAGCATTTTTCATAAGCAGAAAATTGCTAAAAAGTGAGACCATTTTATGGGTATGAAAGCATAAAATGAGTCCACTTTAAAGCCAGGCTTTATTTAAATTTCTATAACTTAATCTTAGATGCATTATTTATTATTGACAGTTGAGTTATAAACAAAAATGATCCAGACCAATCAAAATCTGATTTATCTGAAATTCAGAAGTGAAAAGACAATTTATATTCTCTTTTCTAACAGTACAGGATTGATAGACTTATGCCAATATATTGTGTGGCCTAAGATTTCAGTCAGCCTGAATTAGACTAGCTGAGCTAGTCTTCCCCTATCGGGTGGATAAGAGGATAATTTAAGATCTGGAGAGAGCTCTGGAAGATAGAAGAGGTCCTGGGAGGTAGTGCTTACCAGTCTGTCTAATTCTGTCTTTCCATTTGCTTATTGGTTCCCTCAGTCTCTGAATCTGTCATAGTCTGTGGAAAGATGTCTGGTCTTTGAATCAAAAGGCTAGCACGAAGAAGAAAGCTCAGGGACTCGTTCAAGTTTGATGGAAGTAAAAATAAGAGAAAAACAATCAGACAATGCAAACTGACAACGAAGCACAGATTTCCCCTTCCTTATCAAAGGAACTTAGAAACAGAAAGTATACAATTAATTTATAATCAGTGAGTAGATTAAATTTTGTGTGTACATGTTCATATGTGGGTGTATGCACATCTATGTAAGTATACATGGAGATCTATTGTGTGTGCATGTGGTCAGAGTTTGATATCAGATGTCTTTCTCAATCATTTCACCTTTTTTTTGAGGTTTGATTTCTCAGTGAACCTGGAGATCACGGATTTGGTTCGACTGGCTCACCAGCAACCCTATGGGGTCCTCCTGTCTCTACCAGCACAGCACTGATTTATAGGTGTACCTACTTGCCAGGCTTTGCACTGGGGTCCAAACCTAAGTCCTCGTGTGTGTGAGTCTCTGTGTGTTTTACCAACAGAGCTATGTTTGCAGCCCCCAAATTAGATATTTTTGGCTCTATGCTCTTCCCCACCTGAGCAATGCCAGTTATCTAGCCAGACATGTGACAATCTCATTCATTCATTGTCCTTAATCACCCTTCTCTTTCTCTCTTTCTTCACCTTTTTATTTGATCTCTTGTGCATTTAAAAATTTCTACAAAAGTGCTTTTTGTGTTCTGTCAGTTGTACTCTATAGAGACAGAACTCTGACCCATGTCATCGCAGGCAGCCTGAAACTCTCAGTTCAGTTTCTTGTTGGCATGTGTGTAAATAATGAGTCAGAGTCAAATATTATGATCTATGTTTGGGGTAGAATATTTTTAAGATTTTTTAATTTTTATATATTTTTATTTAAAAATTTCTTTCTGTATATTTTATTGAATTTTGTGTGTTTCATACATGAAATTTTAATCAGTTTTTGCCTCCTTTCCCATTGGCTCCCTCCGATATCCCCACCACTGGATTTTATGTGCTCTGTTATTGATGGTAAAATCTATTGAGTCAAGTTCGTGTCCCCAGACATACCTCAGTGCAAGTTCATCCACTGGTGTCTAGTCAGCTTACTTACAGTCACTCCTTTAAAGAAGATCAGCTCCTACTCAGCAGTAATCTGGGTGAGGTCTCAGTTCTTCAGCTAAGATTGGGGTCTGCTGCCCATCACCACAGTGCTATCCTGGGGTTTGTCTGCTTGAGTTTGCTTAGGTCTTAGACATGCTGTAATCATTGCTGTAAGTTCATATGAACAAGATGCTAGGAGCCTGTAAGATTCTATTTCCATACAGTCATGTACTTCATTTCCTGATTCTTACAATCTTTCCACCCATCTTCTGCAATGGTACCTGAGTCCTGGGTTGGTGATTTTTAATAAAGCAGTCCTGTCCACCCACATTCTGCAGAAATATTTATTCTCTATGCTTTGGCTATTTGTGACCTTTTGTGTCTATCGTCCTCTGTTGTATGAGGGAGTTTTGTTGATGAAAATTGAGAGGTGCATTTTTTAAAAATTTTCAAAATATTACATGTATATGTATGTCTGTGCACATGAGTGTAGTACCTGCAGAGGCCAGAAGGAGGTATCAGTTACATGGAGCTGGAATTAAAGGCAGTTGTGAGCCAACTGACTTGGGTGTTGGGAACCAAACTTGGGTTCTTCAGAAGAGTCGTACAAGCTCTTAAATGCTGAGCCACCCCAGACTTATTTTCTGTGAAGGACAAGGTAGTGAATATTTTAGATGTTGGGGACCAAAAGGCTTCTTTTGCCACTTCTCAACTCTCTTTGTAATGGAAAGCAGCCATAGACAATAACAGACAAAAGAACGTGGCTAAGTTCTTATGAGCCTTTTTTATTACAGCAACAGGAATGGCTCATCTTTGGCACCTGTGCTATTGTTAGCAGAATCAGAATTCTTGATTCTTGTTCTATTTCTAGAACATAGCATGCATGAACCTCCCATGCCATGCAGCCTGGCTAAGGCCCATCCTGCAACAGTATGTATCAGAATGACAGCCTTAGACCTGAGACTCCTATACATATTATCAGGAACTCTTTTCCTTCTTCAACAAACATTTACTGAATCAGGTTTTGTCTTAAGAAATCAGCAAAGAAAGTAGATAAAAATTCATGCCTGAGATACAGGTTGCTGGTTCACAGGCTCTATCCCTCCCCGAGTGTTTATAGACAGGTTAGCTATGGGAGAAGGGTTCACAATGCTCTTCCCTTTCCTGAGGATCTATAGGTACTTAATGATTGCTGGGGGAGGGAGAGACATTTTCTTTAGTGTTGTCACCGCTGGTAAGTTGCTAGTGACCCTATAAGAAACTCTAATAAATCTCATGGGGCCACTGGAACAAAACACATGAAAATAGAAGAGGGACTAGTTGGAATGAGAAGGGGATCAACAGGAGGAGGAAGAGACATGAGAGGGTAATGGGGGGCTAAAATGATGTAAACACATTATATACATGTATGACAGTGTCAAACTGAAACATCCTTTCATGTGTAATTAATACATGATAATGAAATTCTAAAAAATTCTTGCCTGCCTAGAGTTTATATTGGATTGGTAGAGGAAATGCTAATAGACAACCAATCGTAGGATAAATTAGCATACTTTTTACTTTTATTATAGCAAGCATTGGAAATAGCACGAGGAGACAGATAATCGGGGCACTCTTCTCAGAAGCCATGTCTCACTCATTAGACTGTAATTGCCTTTGTGACACCAGGTCCCTGTTAGAGCTGTGTTATGGTTTAGGGAAACAGGATCATATATCCTTTTTCTTAATTTGTAGTCTACAATGGGTCCTATGACCGTCCCAAAAGTTTCTCTTGTTACAAATTTCTCTATTTCCCAGTCAATATTCCTCTCCTGGGCTGCTGTGCTCTTGATACATTCCTTAACCTCTGCTGAGAATATTTCCCCGCTTAGTTGTGAATGAGGTACTGGAGGGACCTGAATTGGGGGACAGCCTCTCCCAAGAGGTCTTAGCTATAGAGAGAGTTCTGACAGGTTCTAAATATTTGACCAACCTCACCATCTCTTTCTATGATCCCCTTCCAGGAGAACCTGTTGTGGTTCTTGGAGATAAAGCTTAAAACTGGCAAAGTTTTACTTTCACCCACATTTCATTGGCCCAAGTGCTACTGGGAAAGAAGGAGTCCCTCTTTTGAGTTCTTATTCTCATTAATACAAGAATTTAGAAATATTCAGAAGGAAGATTGAGGATCACGTTTTGAGAGTAAGAAAGGCTGGAAAGCAGAAAATCCCAGTTGCTGCTTGAAAGCATGACAGGGAGAAGAAAAAGTGGGAGAGTTAGGGCCCTGGAGAGCTGGCCTGCTGGGCAATGGAGGGGAGGTGAGCGAGCTGAGGGGAATGTCCTTCAGGAAAAAAGCGAAGTGGCTCAGAGCTTCAGGGAAGGTGTTCACTGGCTTTGGCCTGTATCCAAATGAAAAGAGACGAAGAAAGAAAAGTCAAGTCAAACCTTTCTGAGTACTGCATGGTAGTGGACCTAGAAACACCTGCTCATGGAGGGGTTTTAGGAAAGGAAAACATTATCCTATTAAGGGGGAACTGATGATTCCTATCTCCTTAAAATGTCTTCAGGTGAATCAGCCTTTCTGAGGTGTGGTGTCCTGCCCAGGTGGATTAACTCCCAAGGAATGAGACAATAGCATGTAATATTCTAATCTTCAGAACATGTTAGAATGTCATGTCTCCTCAAACACCAGAGGCAGATTTCATTCATCTGACCAGGAGGCCTAAGGAGAGGCATTTCTGATGTTTTCTTTCCTAGTGTTACCAGGGAAACTGGAGGTGGGGTCCAAAGTTGTTCATGAGGGAGCATTCCATTCTTGGTGGCCTCCGAGGCTATTAATCCTTGCTAGCTGCCTAACCTTATAAAAACAGTCAATTTTAAACCAAGTATGAAATGTCCATGCCTCCTGTAACATGACTTTCAGAAAGGTGTGGACACAGGGGAGAGGAAGAATGGAGACAGCTCATTCAATGAGCATCAGGTAAACATCGTTTCTTTGCTTCTTTCTTCAAGGAATTTCCAGCTCCTGCATCACCTCCATAAGCTAGTCACTGAATTACTCTACTTAAAGTGGCTAGAGTGTCTCTTTTTCTTCCTGATTTGGCTTTGACTGACATAACTCTAAGGTTTAGAGAGCAGAAAAGAGTGGTTATTCATCATCCTTCTAAAGCTTTGAACCTCTCTGAGTAGTGCCCCAGTTAAGGTGATTCTATTTGCAGCCAAGAGAAAGCCATACACAGTTGAATTCAAGGACAAGAAAATAGGGCTTGTTATGGAGGATGTGCCTGGAGGATTCTATAGTGCTCACTCAGTTCATGAAAGAGTGACAATTAAATGTATCTAGGGCATAAAACCTGGAGGCAGAAGTAGTATAATGGTTAATATAGTCATCTCGACAGGGTCTAGAATCACCTAGGAGACAAACTTCTTGGCATTTCCTTGAGAAGTTTCTAGATTGGGTTAATTGAAGTAGAAAAGTACCCACTCTAAAGGAAGGTGATATCACTACATGCTCTGGGGTCCTACTTCAGGAGAAAGTAAGTTGAATACCATTCATCTCCTTGCTTCCTGGCTCCTGAAGATGCGATGTGACCAGCCACCACATGCTCCTGCCACCATGCCTTCACCACCACGATGGACTGCAGCCTTGAACTGTGAGCCAAAATAAACTTTTCCTTCCTTAAATTGCTTAAGTATGTCATCACAGATATGAGAAAAATAACAATACAGTTTAACAGGATCCTAAGGGCATTTTTTATGCTTTTTAGAGGGGTACTCTGTTTCCATATACTGGTATTCTCTGGTTCATTGCCAGAAGCCAGTCTAAGATGTTGTCCCACACCTTCCAAGTAATCCCTTTCTTGGGAGAAGAGTCCCGCTGTGACAATGATTAGCTCTTAGATTTCATTCTCTACTTTCAAGAGATAAATAGGGTTGGTTTGGGCATGGTAGGTTCTCCATATTGTTAACTGTGGTCAGGCATCCCTTCCTGGCTGTCCTAGTGTGGAGGCGAGGAGACAGGAGAAAGGAACTCCTAGAGAGCTGAGCACATTATCACAACCATGGGCAGCTCTGTGCCCCAGGAGCAAGGTGTCATGATCATGATCAGAAAAGTTTGGCTGTCACTGTTGAGAAAGTGCTGATGGCCTCTAGTGGGGAACTGCCTCCACTGAACTGCTCTGTGGCCGTTCTATGGGGTGTTTTCTTGATTATTAAGTGATGTGGGAGGGTCCAGCCCACCGTGGGCAGTGCCATCCCGGTTGTTCTATATTGAACAAGAAAGCAGGCTGAGCATGGATTAGGGGATCAAATCAGTAAGCAGCGTTCCTCTGTGGCCTGTGCTCCAGCTCCTGCCTCCAGGTTCTTGCCCTGAGTTCCTGCCTTGGGCTCCCTGATGAACTGTGTGACCCAGGAGATGTAAATCAAATGAACTCTTTCCTTCCCAAGTCGGTATTGGTCATAGTATTTTGGTCATAGCAATGGAGAAGCAAACTAGAACAAACTCCAAGTAGGAAGTGATGTAACAAGCATGTACTATGCTCTAAATATATTTATCAATTTTCATATTTACTTATTTGTTAATTTTTGAAATATTTTAAAAGTTGGATCATTGTGTATTTGATACGGAATATCTCAATCAGTCTTAATCCTGTTTAACCCCCTTTCCCCATCAGCAGGCCCCTATAACCCACAAACTGGCATTCATAGCCATATATTCTTTCAACTGTGTTAAGGTCTACTGTGTCGAGTTAGTGTCTACAAATGTTCCCCAGTGCAGGTTCACCACTGAGGTCTAGTCAGCCTATCTGGAGCCCCTTGCTTTCAGAAGCTGAATCCTCACCCAGAAAGTTCAGTTGCAAATATTTCTTCAGCAAAGTTTGGGGTGTGCTACCCATTTCCCAAATTCCATGCTGGGTTTTTGTCTGCTTGACTTCGTATGGGTCTGGAGCATGCCAAAGCCATTGCAGTAAGTTCAAATGAGTAGGGTCCCAGGAGCTTGTAGGGTTCTAGTTCCATGTGGCCATGCCCTTCCTCAGTGCCTCTCACAATCTTTCCACCCCCTCTTCCACAATGACCCTGAGCCTTGAGTGAGTGAAATTTAATATAGGAGTCCTGTCCAGGAACCCGCACTAATCTCCATGATTTAGCCATTTGTGACCTTTTGTGTTACTGGCCCTCTGTTGCATGAGGAAGTTTTATTAATGAGTGCTGAGAGATTCATTAGTGTCCTCTTTGGCCCTTGTACCATGATGAATGAGTCTTGGGTTGCATTGTAGATGTGCCACTTAGGCATGGAAAATTCATAGACAATGTCTGTGTGTGACCAGCTGTGGTACTCTGTAGTGGTGTCTCTCTGGAACAACAGAAGCTTCTTTGATGTGTAGTGACTGCGACAGTTGACTATATATACGGATACATATTTGGCACTGACTAAGAAGTTAAATTAATCTAGGGATGTGACAGCCTTGGGGATTTCTCTAAGATCTATGACCTCTTCAGCCTTGTGTATTTGGCTATGATTACAGTACCACACATGAGTTTCCCCCCATTGAGTGGGCTCTAAGATTAATTAGGTAGTCGTTGATTGAATCCCAGATAGAATTGCCACTACTGCACCAGTGTCAAATGCTGTGCTGGTCATTGATTTGGTTATTTGTTCATGAAGCTGATGTTGGGCCATAGATTGATGTTTTTCTTTGGATGATTGAATAGTGCTCTCCAGAACTATGAGAGCTAGCTAGCCTTCAGGGACTCCCAGGTCAGTTGTAGCTCCATTGCTCCAAATCCAGTCTCTGATGTATGTCCTATTTTTAGCAATAGCATTTTACCATCAAGTTCTGGGAGGCAATCAAGGGCTGTGGCAACAGCCTGTGTAATTTTGGCAGTCTTTTAACCACCATGGCCAACAACTTAAAGGAAGTTTTCTCCTGTCTGGCACTGTTTCTTGTTAGGTAGCCTTTAGCTATGCACAAGGACCCATGTAGAGATTTTTTAAGTGGAATTTTTCATTAGGTTGCTAGACTAACATGATTCCATCTGGTGTTTTATACTACTAGACATTATCACCTCTCTCTCTGTATCCCTTCTCCTCCTCACATTTCAATACCCCATTGTATCTATTTCTCCCTCAGTAACCCCTGTCTCTTGCTATTCTTTTCTCTCAGGTTCTTTCTTACCCTTTACCTCCCTGGTTCCGTTCCATTTTCCTGATTCTTGCAGTAACATATACTCACATATAACAATTTGGTGCTAAGATCCACAAATGAGGGAGAACATACGTTGTTTGTTTTTCTGAGTCTGTGTTACTTCACTTAGTATAACAGTTTGCAGTTCCATCCATTTACCTTCAAAGGTCTTGATCTTTTATTTCTTTATGACTGAGTACAACTCCATTGTGTAAATGTTTTTCCTTATCCACCTGTCAGTTGAGGGACACTTAGTTTGCTTCCATCTCTTAGCTATCGTGAGAAGAGCACATTTTGCTGTTACCTGTTGTGCTTGAATATCTACGCTGGAACTCTCACCCCAGTGAGGTCTCCTTGACAACTCAGCGTGTAACCCTCTCTGGGGACAGGGCTTTTAGGACGGTGAATCAATTAAAAGGGAGGCTTTTAGGGTGGGCCCTAATCCAATTTGGGTGATATTCTCCTAAGATGAGGAAATTGGAGCAGCACAGATATACAGAGAAAAGTCACAGCACACACAGTGAAGGCAGCAGCTGGCACAAGGAGGGAGGTGCAGAAGGAACCAGAACTGTTGACACCTTGACCTTGGATTTCCTCTTCTGATCTGAAAATAGAAATGCTTGATATTGGATTTGGAGCAGTGGAGCTGGAACTAACCTGGAAGCCACTTCCCCCGAAGGCTAGCTCTCATAGCTCTGGAGAACACTATGCAAGGTTCTAAGGGAGAACACAAATCATGGTGCAGCATCAGCTTCGAGACCAAATAACCACATCAATGACCGGCCCAGCACAGGACATTGCTGCAGTAGTGGCACTTCTGTCTTGGGGGACAATCCACAGCTACCTAATTGTACTAAAAGCCCACTCAATGGGAGGAAATGTGTGAGTGGCTACTGTAAATGTGGCCAAATACACAAGGCTTGAGAGGTCATAGATCTTAGAGAAAATCCCAAGACTGTCACATCCCTCAGACTAGTGCAATTTCTCACTAAGTGCATAATATGTTTTCTTACACTTACAGACAAATATCCCAGTCACCACTCATCAAAGAAGCTTCTTTTGCCCCAGACAGAGACTACTGCAGAATACCACAACTGGTCACACACAGACATGGTCTGTGAATTGCCCAAGTCTAAGTAAGTGGCACATCTACAATTCAACCTCTACACCTAAGGCTCAGGCAACATAGAACAAGGGGTAAAGAGGACACTAATGAATCGGTCAGTTCTCATTAATGAAGCTCCCTCACGCATCAGAGGGCCAGGAACACAAAAGGTCACAAATGGCGAAAGCATAGAGATTAAGAGTCTGCAGAATGCTGGTCTTTGGACAGGACTCCTATATTAAACTCCACTCACCCAGGGCTCAGGGACCATTTTGGAAGAGGGCTTGGAAAGATTGTAAGAACCATGGAAGAGGTACAAGACCGTATGGAGAGAGAATTCTACAAGCTCCTAGGATCCTGCCGCTCCTATGAACGTACAGCAGCGGCATTAACTTGTACAAGACCCATGCAGACTCAAGCAGAGATAAACCCAGCATAGAACTGGGAAAATGAACAGCAGACCCCAGTCTCAGATCAAGAAATATTGGCAACTCATTATTGTATTAGGAAGAGCTGATCTTCCTAAAGCAAGGGACTCTAGATATGCTGAGTAGATCTCAGTAGATGAACTTGCACTGAGGAATGTCTGGGGACACTAACTCGACAAAATAGGCCTAACACAGATGACAGAATGTATGGGTTCCAGGATACCAGAGAGGAGGAGGGCATAAAGATGATTAAGATTAACCGAAAGCTTCTGTATGATGAAATACACAAAAATTCAATAAAAATTTTTTTAAATGCCTGATGTTGGAGGATGGAGAGATGGCTCAGACGGCCAGTGGTTAAAAGCATGAACTACTCTTGCGAAGGACCCAGCTTTGGTTTTCAGCACCCATGTCAAGTGATTCATGACTGCCTGTCACTCCAGTTCCCAGGGATCTGACACCCTCTGTTGGCTTCCACTGGCACCTTCACATACATGCACACACAGACAGGCACACATATGCACATAAATAACAATGAACCTCAAAAATACCTTGATGTTGAAGTCATCCAGTTTGTGGTTTTATTGCATAATTCTTGGCTGGCAATGTCACACCCCCAGCAGTATTCTGTAGGCACACTCCCACTGAACACATACCTAGTAGAAGGGAGCATTTATCAATAAACCACATACCCTAGAGCAGCTGTAAACAGGGTTCTTTAAATGTGCCATCAACAGAGACATGCTGATCACTGAAAAAGGGCCTACTGGAGGCTGGGGAAGCCACCCTGCAGTGACAGTGCTGTCTGTACCAAGTGGAACAACTGTTACCATTCTAGGGATTTGCTGCACCCTAATAAAGGGAATGTACATACCATAGAGTAGTGGCCAACACAGCGGCATTAACCTGGGAAAGTGCATGGGTGTCACATGCACCTATGGAGATTCAAAAATCACTCTTCTTTATAAACTCTGTGTGTGTGCGTGTAATGTGTCTACATGTCGGGGGAGCACATATGTGTGAAGGTCAGATGATAACATTGGGTGTTGGTCCTTGCCTGTACCTTGTTTGAGACAAGGTCTCTTTGTCCTTTGCTGCTGTGTTATCCAGGGTAGCTGACCGATGCTCCTTCAGGGATTCTTCAGTTCCTGTCTTCTATCTCACTGTAAGAACACTGGTATTACAAATATGTGCTATAGTACATGGCTTTACATGGTGTTCTGAGTTAGGTCTTGACACTTGCTGGCAAGTGCTTTAACCCCTGAGGCATCTCCTTAGCCCCTAAAAATATATTAAAATGAGGTTTTCCAGGAATCTGAGGGTTCCTTTGTTGGCACTTTGTAAAAATGAATCAGGAAGCTAAGACAGTCATATTAGTATTCCCATATCTGTGCCCAGAAGGAGGGTGAGGCTTAGTAAATTATAGTCCCATACACTGGCTTCAAGAGCAGGTGGCTATGAACAAATATTACAAAAACTAGTGATAGTGCATTGTAAAGAACAGGCTGATGGGCAAATAATGGTAACATGGGAAGAAGAAAGAAAATGTTAAAGAGATTTGTACAAGAGTAGGAAGGAAGAACCCAAAAGTAGATTAAGTCAACAAAATCCTTCCCAGGGTTGTTAAGAAAGCTCTAATTAAAAGGAAATTGTAATTAGATGTGCCATGGCTTACTGAAAGAGAAAGCTGAACTGTTGGAGAGATGACCACAGGCAGAAATTCAATGATGTAAGAAATGCTTTCACTGTAATACAAGTTATAGACTAGACAAAAGAAAGGAAAGGAAATAAAATTGGAGGATTTTAAAGAGGTAGGTTAAAAGCAGAAGGGGAGGAACATTCTAAAGATGAAGGAGGAAATATCATAATTTTCTGGGCTTTCCTGAGATGGTGGAGTTCAAGAACCTGGTGAACTCCAAACAGTAAGAATAGCTTGTGAGAAAATCGATGTGTAGCCTAGAGCCAAGGTGCTGTGTCAGTGGTAGGAGATGGAATCGGGAGACACTATCCCATGCTTCCGACTCAGTACCTTTCATTTTATTATTGTGAGGCAGTATTTAATATCTGTCAGAGTGCCATGAAGGGTATAATTAGATACTGGAAAGTTAGAAGTATAAATATAGAGGAAGTCTGAGTCAAAATGTAAATATGTCAGTTACAGCAACCTCTCCCATCTAAGACTCAGGGCACAGCACGGAAGAGGCGAAGGGAACATATGAGCCAGAGGACAGGGAGGAGGGGTGTAAAATGATGTCTTCTGGACGTAACATGGCTTCACACAACAACTGACAACATGAACTAACATGAACTCCACATGAACTCACAACTGTGGTTACTGCCGAAGATGTGCACAGGATCACGCCAGCCAAAATTCCAGCATGGATGGGGTGGTATTACTCAGGCCTCATCCTTCACTGAGGAGCTACTGGTGGTTGACGCCTACTGAGGAAGGGGCAGTCACTCTTCTTTGGAGGTACGGATATTGGTAGGTTGCCCCAGTGGATGGTCCCACACCCATGCGTGCATTATTTGAAAAAAAATAGGACATGAAGTTGGTAGGAAAACACATTGGGGAGTTTTGGGAAGAGCTGAACGGAAGTAATGGTGGGTGGATATGATCACAATACTTTATATACATCTGAAAAATTTAAAGAATAAATAAAAGATATTGAAATGAACAAAATGCTTAGAAATAAATTTAACAAGAATTAAAAGATGGAAATGCTTTCTGTTCTGCTCTTGTATCTTAGTATAATTACATTATACCAAGTTCTTATCTTTTCTAAGAGCAACCTTTTGTCTGATTTCCTCTTGTCTGACAGAAGAGATGGAAGGCACAGAGATAAGCAGAATCCCAGTGATGTCTTGAAAAAAATACAACTTGATTGTAACCAAGTAGGAGGAGGGCAATGAGATGAGAGAGAAGAGAACTTATACAATGTTTTCTAAGAGCAAGCTTGACAGTGCTAATTGTCTCCTCAAAGGAGCCGATTGTGTGTCAGAGACCAGAGCACCCACCAGCAGCCCTTAGAGCCATTAAGGAGAAAGAGAGAGAGAAAGAGAGAGAGAGAGAGAGGAGAGAGAGAGGGAGAGAGAGCGAGAGAGAGAGAGAGAGAGGAGAGAGAGAGAGTTGAAAAGCGACATCTCTTCCAAATGGAAGTAAGGCCAGCCCTTTAAGGAGCAATCAGTCTTCCCCTGACAGTAACTGCTGTTCACAAGCTTTTATTTATCTTACATTTTAAAAATCTTGGTAGACTTCCACCATGGAGGTGTCTAATGCCCCGTGAAGACACTTATCCCACTCCACCTACTATTGCAATTGTTAGTTCATATTTTGTCTTCTTGAGTAGCAAGTGCCATAAACTGTCCAGTGCCTGGGCCCATGAAGATAAGAATGTCCTAGTTTCATTTCTATTGCTGTGATCAAATAGCCTGACAAAGAGCAACTTAGATGAGACTGTCCTCTCAGATGATTCTAGGCTGTGTCAAGTTGACAATTAAAGCTAATATCACATAAAATATACAAGATATTATAATATTGAAGTCTGTGTATAATATTTGGTCAGCACCCTCTGCTTGGGAAGCCAGTGGCAATCCAGAATTGTCTAGATCAGGTTGGCCTGTGGGTATGTCAGTGGGGGATTGTCTTAATTGTTGTGGGAAGACCCAATGCACTGTGCAGTGCACCATTCCCCAGGGCAAGGGGTTCTTACCTGTATAACAGTGGAGAGATAGAACTGAGTTAAATTTCTGAGCTCTGTGTGTGTGTGTGTGTGTGACGGGGGGAGAGGGAGAGAGAGGGAGTCCATAATGTGTTTGCTTCTCTCTGCTCCTAAATGTGGATGTGGTGTTTCAGACTCCTGCTGCTATGGCTTCTCCACAGCGATGGGCTGTAACCTGGAATTGTGCACTAAAATAAAACCCTGTATCACCTGAATGAAAGATTTACAAGGGATTTAAACTGTAATATAACTATAATAACCAAGATAGGGACATATTATAGGAAGACTACACAGACAGATAAATAGAACTGTGTAGAAATTGCAGAAGTAGGCACTCAGAAATATCATCAAATTGATTTTCGACAACAGTTCATGGAAAGTTCAATGGGGAAAGAATGTTTTTCAACAAATTGTATTAGAATAATTGAAGAACTAGATATGGACAAAAAAGAGTCTTAAGCTATAATTCACACATCTGAAAAATTAATTTAAAATGGATTATGAGTATAAATGAAAAATAAATCTATAAAATCTTTTGAATAAAACATAACAGAAAAACCTTTATGAATTTAATTTAGGGAAAAATTCCTGAGCTAAAAGCCCTATAATTACAAGTCATAAACAGAAAACTGATAATTCTGACATCATCAAGGTATTTGCCTGGCAAATAATACTTATTAAATGAAGAGAAAAATATTATCCCTGAACCAAAAGGAATTTGTGTTTTCCTTGCATATGTATGTGGAGGCCAGAGGTTGACATTGACTGTCTTTTACAATCACCCTTTACTTTAATGCTTCTGGGGTGGAGGGTGTGGCGGTGTGTGTGTGTGGCTGTGTGTGTGTGTGTGTGGCTGTGTGTGTGTGGCTGTGTGTGGCTGTGTGTGTGTGTATCTGTGTGTGTGCATGTGTGTGTCTGTGTGTGTGTGCATGTGTGTGTGCATGTGTGTGTGCATGTGTGTGTCTGTGTGTGTCTCTGTGTGTGTGCATGTGTGTGTGTCTGTGTGTGCATGTGTGTGTGTGGCTGTGTGTGTGTGCATGTGTGTGTGTGTGGCTGTGTGTGTGTGTGTACTCATGCCCATATGTTTGCAGGTATGCTTGCCTGTACATGTGCACGTACATGTACTGTACAAGTCAACTTCACGTATCTTCCTCTACTGCTCTCTACCTTGTTTGCTGAGAGAGGATCTCTCCCTGAGCTTAGAACTCACCATGTCAGCTAGACTGGCTGACTAGTGAGCCCTTGGGATCTCCCTGTCTCTGTCTCCCAATGTCAAAGTTATAGGTGTTCTTGGCTTTTACATGGATGTTGTGGATCTGAAATCAGGTTCTCATTATTGCATAGTAATTAATTTACCTGTGAGGCCATCTCACAAAACCCACCATAATTTTTTTGAGAAAGCGTCTCTCACTGAACCTGGAGGTCACTGATTTGTTTAAGACTCTGTTCCTAGCAAGCCCCAGGGACCCTGCAGTCTCCACCCCTCCCAGCACTGGTGTTATTAGACGTGTGTTAAGTCCAGATTTTTATGGGGGTGTTAGGGTGAAATCAGGTCCTCATGCTTATGCAGTATACATTATCCACTGAGCCATCTTCTTAATTCTAGTAAGAATAATTTGAAGTGTTAACAGTTTAAAAAGTAGGGGCTCCTCTGCAAGAGGAGCAAGGTTCTATTCTCAAAACCCACATGGCTGCTAACAACCATCTATAACTTCAGTTCCAAGGGAATCTAGTCCACTCTTCTGATCTCTGCAGACAGTGCATGACATGAATACACTTACACACATGCAGACAATACACTCATACACATAAAATACAAATATAAATAACATATTTTTTAGAAATCAAAAATAAACCAAGCACAAATGCACATGTTTGTCATTGGCTATGATGCAACTTGAATTAGAAAACAGTTAAAGCTGACAATGATTCAAAGAAAATGCTCAACAATAAGTGGCAGGACACATGAGTTAGGCAGCCATCATTTAAACCAGGGTCCTGTATGAGTACAAGGTCTTTGATGAAGAACATTCTGGAAATATATTCATTACTTTGGCTAGATTAAAATATATGGTTAAATGAGAAAATGCAATTATAAAAACAAATACAATGAATCACATTTTCTTATTTTGGGAAAAAAAGGTTAACAGCATAGAGGGATATGTCTGAAAGACAAATTACCCAACTTTCCAGAACAACTTCTGGGTTCTGGGATTTGAAGTACGTGCATGTTTTCCCAATTGTGTTTTGCTCTACATCCAATTCTTTGTTCTTAAAGTATCTTATCACAAGGAAGCTTTAAGTATAGGGAAGACAAAGTGTTTTTGATGACATAAAGAATCCATGCAATTATAGAAATACAATGTTTTAGGTAAGGAAGGAAAGTAACGTGAACGAGAAGTGAGAGTCAAAAGGACAAATGAAATCACAGTTATAGGGCAGAGTTAATTAATGTAGCATTGGTTCCAAATTTGGCAGTATTGTTTAAGAGCCCAGTCAGCTATAGACATGCTGCTTAAATAATTTAAATTTTAGTTTCACATACAATGAAAAACCTGCAGGTATTTCTCAGGATTTCTGTGGTAATTAAATGACAAATTATATTAACATACACTGAAACCCTTTTTAGTGTAGAAAACTCCTATCAAAAATTCATCTCCATTTGATACTTTATTGCTGCAGTGACTGAATACCTTGGCAAAAAGCAGCTTTGGGGAAGAAAGGGCTTATTTTGACTCACAGTTCCAGGAGGATACAGCCCATCATGGTGGGGAAGGCATGACGTCAGGAGTGTGAGAACACTGGGAAGCCAGGAAGCAGAGAGATCAAGTTTCATCCACACACAGGAAGCATCAAGGGAGAACAGGAAGTGGGGCCAGGCTATAAAATCCCAAAGCCTGCCTGCAGTGGTATCTGTCCTGCAGCAAATCTCCATCTCCTAAAGGTTCCAAAACCTTTTCAAACAGCCCCGCCAACTAGGGACCAACGTGTTCAAATACATGAGCCTATGGGGGCTATTTCTCATTCAAAAAAACATCAAATATAAGTTTGCTTGTTTGTTTAAGACAGCTGTATTGTAGTGTAGGCTGGCCTCAGACTTGCCATGTAGCTGAGGATGACCTTGAACTCCAGATCCTCTTGCCTCCTCCCAAGTTCTGACAACATAGGCATGCATCATCATGTGCAACTGGGATAAATAATATTTATGGGTCTGTTTTCCTAAGGTATATGAATTCATTCTTTGTTTGAATGGCATATGCCAGAAAGCTCTCTTTGTTAAATAAGTAAAGCACAAGCAGTCTCTAGTCTTGCAAATCAATTCTGTGGAGGAGCTAACTGTATATGTGGAAACTAGTAGAAAATGAAAAAATCTTGAACTACCCCAGACCTACTGAACAGGAATGCAAGTGGGAATCATCATATGTGTTCATATTATCATTAAACTATTAATTTTCTTATTTTTAATAGTTAGCTAAGATGCACTTGGACTGACAGTCATTTGTGAAAACTGAGGCATTTAATGAAGACACAGAACTGGAGGGACATCTACCACTCCCAGCAAAAAGGAATGGGATCACTCATTTGGTCCAAAGTTTAACTGGAATATTACTGGTGTGACATAATCATTATAACTATAAAATATGACCACACATATATCTGGACAAAGAACCAATTATCATTTATCTATGATGTATTTCAGAACATAGTTTGACTTAAAAACCTATTGAAAACCAGGTGTGACAGCTCATACCTGTAATTCCAACACTTTAGAGGCTGAGGCAAGAGATCCCTGCAGGTTCAAGACTAGCTTAGGCTCCACATAATGGGTTCCAGAACAGCACTGGCCACAGAACGAGGTCCTGTCTTAAATGGATGGATGAATGAATGAATGAATGAATGAGTGAATAAATAAATAAATAAATGTTTAGATAAGAATCATTGGAAGAGATTCATTCTGAAGATGAAATAGTACAAAGTACCAAGAATCCGTCTCCACCCACAGACATATACTGAAAGGATCAGGAGAGATCCAACATTCTCTTTTGGCCCCTGTAGGCATTCTACACACATAGTACACTTATATACATTCAGGCAAAACACTCATACACATAAAATAGAAACAAATCAGTCCTTAAAATAAAAAGAAATAAAAGCAATGCTTGGGGGTGTATTGCAAAGTTGAAATGACAAATTCACAAACAGGAGCTTCAAGCCTTTCAAGAACTCTCAATAACTAGAAAATTATCTAAGCCAGTGAAACTATCTAACCACTTTTCTCTACTTGTTTAGTATATAATTTAAAACTAAAACTTAAAAATTCGATTATTAGCCTGAACCCTAGCATCGTTACAACTTTGATATGGAGCTATACCTTGTTTTCTAAATGATGTAAGATGCTAGTACATTTAAAAATTATACCCATGTCCTCTGTAGATTGCCTCCATGGCTCCCATGGCAGGCTCAAGTGGCCCTGTCCATGGCCTGGGTGGAAATAGCTGCAAGATTCACTGAGTCTTACAATGGCAAAAAGTCTGGTCTGTAGCAGGTTTTGTGGAACAATGATGTCTGGACCAACGACTCTGGCAACTTGGAGGTGTGCTTTATCAATGATCAGCTGTAGTTGCCTTGTAGCCTCAAGGCTCCTGTGCAGTATTCAAAAGCAGCTGATGCCGGCATGAGGCAGTCCGGCTGCCTGTTTGGCTTAGCTAAATACGTCATGGAAACCAGGAAAAGGTCCAACAAATGCCAACTAGTGGTCAGTTTTCTCTAGCCATTAGCATTTTAAATTTACATAAATAAAAATAAGGACAAAATGGGACTATTACAATAAAGGTTTCTTACTAAAATTAACAGTGATTCAACAGTACTTAACAACCCTAACAATGCTTGTCCCAGTCCCAGTGCTTTAGTGAGAGGTAGGTCCATTTATCAAATATGACTGTGAAAAGCTCTGAATCTGAATGGTAATATGATTATCCCCCATTCTGAAATTATTTAATACTACCAAAGTAGATACTTAAAAATGGTTAAGATATTCCATTTTATATTATATATATTTCAGCACAAAAAAGTGTAAAACATATCAAGCAACTAGTGGCCTTTGGTTAAAATGATTAAACTTTAATAGCCATCAAGCCAGGAGTACATTCTCAGAAATCCTGACCCTATGAAATTAATCAATAATTCCTTCAAATTAAAGAGAAATCATGAAACTTGAGATAATCATATTAAATGAATTAATCCATTCTTAGAAAGACAGATGCTGCAAGTTTATCTTATATGAGTTTCCCAGATTGGACATAGACACATAAAACCATGTATGTGCATATGATATGAAGGAGGCGTGAAAGTGACCAGGGGAAGGAACTGGTGGGAGGGGAAGTGAGGAGAGAGTAAGGGGCATACTGGGGTGTGTTCAGTGCACAATGTGTAGCTACCTGAATATTTCCTCATGTACTACAGTATCATGATCAATGAATATACACAATGGAAAATTTGAACATCACATTAGAAATAATAATGATTAGTTAATAGTAATGACTATAGCCTCAGGCTTGACACCCTGGTGTGTGGAAAGAGTGTCCATCTACAAATGGTTGACTGGGAAGTGTGTGCTATATTTAGTACATCTGCCTTGGGTTATTGATGTCTGCTTCATAGTGTTTTTTTTTTTCAGAAAAGGTTCATGTGAGTTTCTAAAGATTAATAGAGCTGTTCTTTAAAAAATATTTTATGTATATGAGTATTTTGCCTGCATGTGTGTAAGTGCACCTGTGTTGTGAAATGCCTTTGGAAGTCAGAAGAGGCCATTAGATCCCATGGAATTGGAGTTACAGACAATTCTTAGCCATCATGTGGGTTCTGGGAACAGAACTTGGGTCCTGTGCAAGAGCAGTCAGTGCCCTTAACCACTAGGTCATTTCTCTTTTAAAGTAGCATTTATTTAGTTTTATTTTATGTGCATCAGTATTTTCCCTGCCTGTATGTAAGTGGACTATGTGCATGCAATGCCTGTGGAGGTCATAAGAGGGTGTTGGGTCCAATGAAACTGGAATTATGGACAGTTGTTAGCTGCCATTTGGTTGCTGGGAATCAAATCTGGATCCTGTGCAAGAGGTGTCAGTGCTTTTAAGCATTGAGCCATCTCTCTATCCCTGAGGTTCATTTCTCTCTGTCTCTCTCTCTCTGACTCTGTCTCTGTCTCTTTCTAGTTTTTTTCTTTAAGCATATGTGTCAATGTGTGGGCATTAGCACATTTATGCAGATGCCCAAGAAGGCTGGAAGAGAGCCTGAAGTTATAGGTTGGTATATCCATAACTGATGTCTGTGCTGAGAACCAAACCCAGGTCCTCTACAAGTAAGTGCTCTTACCCACGGAGCCATCTCTCCAGCCTTGGGGTATTTTTAAAAATCAAACTCAAGGGATATAGCTCTCGAAGAAAAGATAAAAATCATGCTGTACCAGGCTACAGTGACCAAAGACAGAGTAAAGCCTTCCAGACTCAAGGCTCTATAGCTTAAATCAAACCTACCCTAGGATAAAGACAACTCTCCAAGCAATAGCGTGCCCAGCAGACTCCTGTAGAGGTGGAGCTTTCCATAGCACTGAGGAACTGTGACCAGTTCCCAAAAGAAGAATGTTTTAGGTCACAGACTGTAAAGCAAGATTCTTTGGTATATAAGATCAAAGAGAAAAGAAATTAATGCTCTTTCTAGATGGTACTGGAACAAATTTAAATCAAGTTGAGGATAAAAGGCTTCATAAAAAATTACAAGTATTCCATAGGTTGTTAAGTTTGTTACATGCATGCACTTCCAATGGAGCTGAACCCGAAAATTTATGATAAAGGTTGTTTCTCTTCCTCCAAATTGTCGAGGCCTCATCCTACACTAGAATCCCATCGGACTGACTTCATTTAAAAATCTAAATCATTAAGCCTGCACCAGCCCCCTGTCCTCTGGATACCTCATTCTCAGGTAACCAAGCAGCTGTTGCACCCCCACCAGCCCTACATGGATCAGAAGCCTGGCATCTTTCCCTTCTGCTCAGTCTAGGATAAATGAGAGGACCTTAGCATCCTCAGACTTTATTCCGCCTATCTATGGTGAACTGGACACCAGCCACAGCTCAGAATTTTCTAGACAACCTCTGAGGGAATGTGGCTCTGCATATCTGAGGAGTTGAGTGGATTTTATCATCTTTATGCTTACCTGATTACCTTTCAAAGTCAGCATACTCTTTCTGTAAGTCTTGGACTTTTGTCTATTTTGTCTTTATTGGAACTGGCAACTGAAGCTAGTTAAACCCAACTCCATCTGTTGGAGTTCAGTCCTGCAGGTAGTGTCATGTTTGATTTCAGATCATCATTTGTTGTGTTGTCAAGAAGGGCTTGTGAGAGGAAGAAAGAAAAGCCTGCTGGCAAAATACTGCTTGAGGGACTGAAGAGATAGTGCTTCCTGCTCTCCCGGAGGACCTGGCTGGGGTCCCGCCACCTGTGTTGGATAGCTCATAAGTGCATGAACTCAAGCTCTGAGAGATTCATCGCCCTCCTCCAGCATCCCCAAGCACCTGCCTACACACATGCACGCACACACTCAGATACACACAAAACTCTCTTTGGTTAAAATGTACAAGAAACTTATTTGAAACTTGAATTATCAGTCTGATCAACATGTCTTGTGTTTCTCTGTAATCACAGCAATAGCCTCTGTGACACTCTGAAGATGGCCTCAAAAGAACTGATCTATGGTAAAATGCTCATCTTATCTCTGGACTTTGGAGCCCACCTGAGTCATTGCTCATTCCTAAAGCAAACCAAAGTAGTCAGGCTTGTTACACTTGCTAAAAACACAGCTAAAACGAACTCCTGAACCCTTTGCTTAACCCAGTGATATGTGCAGTACATGAGGTTGGGATGGGCTAGGCTCAACATATTTTGGTTATCATTATTTACATATACACGAGACATCAAAACAAGATAAATATTTGCCAAGTAATAGCAGAATGGAGGAATGTTGGTAATCTTCATAAGGTGACAGATGGGCACATGGTAGCGTATTATTCTGTTTTTTTCTAATATGTATTTATGCATGTTCATGCATGTGTAGGTTCATGTGTGTCTGTATCTGTTTGCATACACATGAATGAGTGTGTGTGCCTGAGGACAAACTCAGATATCATGCTTTTGGAAGACAATCCCCCTTATTTTGAGAAAGTCTCTCATAGGGCCTGGAGTTTGCCTAGGAGGCTAGGCTGGCTAGTCAAAAGCCTGAGGTACCCGCTTGTCTCCCCCTCTCTAGAGCTGAAATTATAAGTGCACACCATCACATCCAACTTTGGGGCTCAAACTCAGGTCTTCATGATTGTAAGGCATGTGATTTATCACCTGAGCTGTCTTTCCAGTCCTGTTCTGTCTCCTGTTAAAAATAAAAGAGCAGAGATGAATGAATCTTGGAGGATTGGGGAACGCAGAAGGAACTGTGATGCCATGAAACCCCGTTTGAAATGCACAGACAGTGTGTAAACATTAGTGCATCTGTATACCTTGGGCTGTTTGGCAAGGAACGCAGTGCCAGGTAGAAGGTGCCTCCCTTTGTGTCTTTGGTGAGAGTATTTCAAGAGACTCCCAAAATAATCAGACTATTGCCAAAGCTCTTCCTTAAGACAGGACATACTTCAGACACAGGACTCAGAGCAGTGTAGCAGGAACTGGCCCGGAAGCTTTCTACTAAAGTTTAGCTCCCATAATGCTAGATGATGACGTGGAAACTGCTAAGGGGGAAATCAGTGAATGGTCCAGCGCAAACCTAACTTCTAATAACCACAACAACTGGCACAGTGCGCTACCTCTATTGGTGCAGTAGTAGCACTGTCATCCGGGGTTAATCAACAGCTCTCTAATTGGACTGAAAAACCCTCGAACTCAAGTGTGTCACTGTAGTAGATTCAGCCAAATACATCGGGTTGGAGGGGACATAGACACTAGAGAGAACCCTATCTCTGTCATATCTCTAGAGAAAGGAAATTTCTTACAATATACTAAATATAGATCCTTACATTTATGGACAAGCATACAGAACACCAATTGTCCAAAAAAACCTGCAACAGATGGGGGCTATGGGCCAAGTCTGCAGCTGGTCAGACGCAGAGAGTATCTGACTGAGGTGACATATCTACAGTTGGACCTCTGCAACTATGGCTCATGGAAGATAGCAGAACAAGGGTTAGAGAGAAAACTGAAGCTTCGCTCGACTCTCACCAGTGAAGCTTCCTTAGACCACATAGGGTTATGCACACAGAAGGCCACAACTGGCCAAGTTTTAGAGAATAAAGACTACAGAGTGTGTATCCCTGGATAGGATTCCTATACTGAACATCACCCACCACGGCTAGTTCATGAACTTAAGGAAGCAGAGGCTTTCAGATCACAGGAAACTTGCACATGTGAACTTGTGGCAGGGAGCAGAGGACCCACACCAGCTCAGGTTAGACAAGGTCCCAGCATGGAGTGGTAGAAATTGATGGCAGGCCAGACCTAGACTAAGAGCTATTGGAGACTGATAACTACTGGGAGAGGGAGTGTATACATTACTTATGATCTCTAGACAGCCTGACCAGACTCCAGTGGATGAATTTGCACTAAAGAACATCTGGGCACTAATACTTTAGATAAGACTCAACATGTGTGATGGAATTCATAAGGTCCAGTGGGGGTGGAGGGGATGGATGGATGAGGGGGTATAAATTCGATTTAAAACTATTGTAAGAAATATAAAAAACTCAATAAAAATAATAAAGGTATTTAAAAAGACAAAGTTGAGCAAGAAAAATATAAACATTATAGGTAGAATGTGATTGAGTGCTTGAAAATATGGACACCCAACAGAACAATCATATATCAGAATGCACTGAGCGCCAGCATGTGTGAGACAGCGGCGTGTGCTCTAGCTCTTAGGGTAACACAGCCACACTGTTGAGAATTCCTGTCTGGCTTCTAGTCAAGTGCCACATGACACTTTGGTGCAGTCTTAGGAAACAGATTCTAACTGCTGAGGAAGAGGCACAGCTTGTCAGGCTGTGGAAAGATGGCAGGGTGAGGCATAAGAGAAGCTACAGACAGCCGTGCAGAAATTTGAGGTCCTAGAGATGCCTGAAACACAGGTAGAGTGTGAAACTGATGTGCCACATGATGTAAAACAGGGAAGGATTCTTTTCTCTGACACAGATAGAAGGAGCTTCTTTGTTGTGGGTCACAAGGATCTTTCTTCATATCCTGAAAATAACTAGTACTCCTCAGTTACAATCTGTGGAGGAAATAAAAATGAGGCTGGGCAGATGGCTTAGTGGGTAAAGTGCTTATCATGCAAGCATCAGGACACAAAATCAGATCTATAGAACTCACATAAAGCCATACTTGATAGAAGCTGTCTTTCTGTAATACCAATACACCGAAGGCAAGATGGTTGGCACAGACTAGAGAATGCCTGGAAGGTCATCAGCCAGCAGCAAGCGACAAGCTATCTCAAACAAGCACCTGTCTCAAGATGGAAACTGAGGGCCACAGTCATGGTTATTTTCTGACCTCTATACCTGTACATGCACTGACACACAGACACAGACAGACACACAAGACACACACACATACACCACCTATTTATTATTATTTTTTAATGCATTTAATGTATTTATTTGCTTATTTTTACTTTATGTGTATGAGTGTTCCATGTTCACGTGCACCTGTGTGTGCAATGCCTGTGGAAGACAGAAGAGGGCATTGGATCACCTTGAACTGGAGTTAAGGATGGGTGCTGGGAACCACCTGGGTCCTCTGCAAGAACAACCAGTGCTTGTAAGTGATGAATCATCTCTCCAAATCATCCTCTTATCAGTTCTTATTCTTAAGATCTTAGCTGGAGTCTCACATTCTCAGGAATCTCTCTAGTCCCACCCCAGAATTTAGATCAATTAATGAACTCTTGCTTTTCATAGTCTGTGCAAATACCTACACATTGATTTTATAATTATTTTACTAGTGTTTGTCTTCTTTGATAATTAATTGATCCTTCTAAAAAGCAGTGACCAACTCATGATTATGACCCCTGCATCTGTCTTGATGCCTGACAAGCAAGAGAGTAAGATTCTGAGGTTATGATGGACCAGCCTTATCCTATGCCAGGATCTTGGAACTCACTCCAGTAACCTATAATCTCTCTTGAGATCCATCTGGTCTCCTAGTGCCAGTCATCAATAATTAATTTGCTCATGACAGTAACCAAGTTCCTATTCTGGCAACTTGTGTTTTGATGCATTTGGCAGTGGAGCCCTGTTACTTCAGAATTGATGGGGAGGGGTTGATAGAAGTTCTATCATTAACTATATTTCTTTTTAAAAATTGCATTTTAAGGATGGAACAATAGCTTAGTGGTTAAGAGTGCTTTTTGCTCTTGCAGATGACCTGCGTTTGGTTCACATCACTCACATCAGGCACCTGCACCTCCAGGTCCAGGGCATCTGATCCAGCTCCCAGGCTTTCCTGGCCCCTGAGGGCACTTCCATGACTATGATACGCATACGGACAAGCAGACGCACACACATACACATAACATTTAAAAACATCTTTGCTAAAAATTCTTTAAATTACATTTTATGTACTTATGTTTTTCTTTTGTATGTGTGTGTGTATATGTGGGTAAGTACACATGTGCTAGTCTGTACATGTCCATCGCCGTGTCCATATAGAGGTCCAAAGACAACCCATGGGACTTTGTTTTCTCACCTCTACCATGTGGAGATCAAACTCAGGTCATCAGGTTTGGTTGTCCATTGGTTACTTTTCTGTTGCTGTGATAAAATATCATGACCAGACGCAACCCGAGGAAGAAAGTTTATTGTGTTTAGGGTCCAAGAGGAAGAGTCTATAACCATGGGGGAGCATGGCCGCAGGTAGTTGGAGCAGGAAGCTGAGCGATCACATCTTCAAATACAAGGAGAAAGCAAAGAGAGTGAAATGAAAGGAGGAAGAGGCTCTAAACTCTCAAAGCTTGATCCAGTAATGTATTTCCTTCAGCGTAGCTCCACCTCCTAAAGATTTCATAACTTCCGCAAACAGTGTCATCAACTAGGTGGCAAGCATTCGAATACCTGAGCCAACGGGAGACATTTCACATGTAAGCCAACAAAGTTTAGGTGTACCTTTACCTGCTGGGCCAACTTGTTTTAACATAAAGTGGAATATATTTATATAGACACATACATATCATTGTTTTCTAAAACGATACAGAAAACTTAAAATCATGTCCTTGAGACAGTCTTCAAATATTTTTGAAGAGATATCAAATTCCTGCATATTTTATTTTCTAAATTTTATTTTGTGTGTGTGTATTCACTTATATATGTGGGTGCACATGTGTGTGCATATTCACTTGTGTGTGTGTGTGTGTGTGCGCATATTGAGGCCAGAGGCCAACCTCAAGTGTTTCCATCTCCTAGGGCTGTATGCCATTATACCCAGATTTTTATGAGGGTTCTAGGAACTGAACTCAGGTCCTTGTACTTGTAGAGCATGCACTTTACTGACTCAGTCATATCTGCAGTCTCTAAGTTCATGCTTTGGTTGCATCTCATTGACTCTGTTTAGACTTTTTCCTTGTCATTACATACCAATAGAGTATAACAACTATTTGCTGTAGAGTTCTATGACACTAAATATTATATGTAATATTACAGAAGGATGGAATGCAGGTAGGGACTATAGGCAGGTATAATGGGGAATATTTGGCATTTTGTACAAGGAACTTGAACATCTGAAGACTTTATTGTAAGAGGACTTGGAACTAATACCCAACAAATACCAAGGGCTGTTTAAATTTGGAAATGTAGATGAGAGGTTTCAGTTTATGATCTAGGCTGTTACCTTGAACTGATAAACACTGTGAACTCTAGGTCATGTGTATTCCAGTATGTGCTCATAAGTGCAGAGAAAAAATCCATGTGTAAAAACAGTGAGAGAACTGGAGAGATGGAACAGCTGGTAGAACGCTTGCTACACCAGTATAAGGACTGAGCTCAATTCCCCATATGATTCCAAAAAGCCAGGCACGGTGGTATGTGCCTGTGATCCCAGCTCTGGGGAGGCAGGACGGGGGGATCCCCGAGGCTCGATGGGCAGCCTGTCTAGCTGAATTGGTGAGCTTCAGGTTCAGTGAGAGGCCTCATCTCAAAGAATAAGATGAAGAGTGATTGAGGAAGACCTCTGTGCCAACCTCTGACATCCAGGTACACAGACAGACAGGAACATGTATAAACTCCTCTTTTCTCTTCTCTTCTCTTCTCTTCTCTTCTCTTCTCTTCTCTTCTCTTCTCTTCTCTTCTCTCTTCTCTTCTCTTCTCTTCTCCTCTCTTCTCTTCTCTCTCTCACACTCACACAGACACCCTCACACACAGACACATACACAGAAGTGAATCACTTTATTTTTCCTCATTTCATTTTTGTATTGCTTTATTATTTACAACTCAGAAAGTATAATATATGCAGGGCACCATAGGTGAATTTTGGAGGAATAACATCAAAAAGATGAAACATTAATGACTAAGTATTAGTAACAATTTGACAAGCCTTTTATGTTAATCCCATGTAGCACCTTTACCCTATTATGTTACATGTGTTTTAGGGACTGACAGTATATTGTATATTAAATGAAAGTTTAAAACACCATCAGTATTATTATTTAGTTCTTATTGCGACAGACCAGGTAATTGACCCAAACTGATCAGAAGTCTAAGAATTTGTTTAACCAACCAGAACATAACTTCAACATTTTTTATAGGAAAAGGTAGTATACAATCAGACTGTCATTAAACAATTGTTGTTGGTGGTAGTGATGGTCTCTGTGTGTGTGTAAGTCAGAGGACAGCATTGGGTGTTGTTCTTCAAGCACATTCATTTTTTTGTTTGAGACAAGGACTCTTTTTTCCCTGGATCTTTGCCAAACAGGCTAGGCTGGCTAAGCAACAGGCTCCAGGTACCCACCAGTCTCCTTCTTCCATCTAGCCCCCAGTGGTACCACAAGTATGCTATGCACACGACTTTTTATGTGAGCTCTGAGAATTGAACTCAAGACCTCAGGCTCATGAGGCACGGTCTTTACTCTTAGCCCTGACTATTTTCTATTTATACATGTCTGACATTTGCAGAGCATTCCCGGAGCCATTGTACTGCTTTGTATCTAAGATACCACATTGTCTGTCTACTGGAGAATTGTGTCCAGAGAGTTCTGGTAAATCTCTGTCCCTTTTAGAATCCGTGCAGCATCCCACATTACTTTTTTTCTATGTGCTTCAATTTCTGACAAAATTTTTAGATTAGTGTTATCCTGATGGATTTTAGGAGGATCTATAATCTGTTTACAGGTCATTTCATGAGATAAATTATTGAGGGAGAAGATCTCACCTATTCTATGCAAATTACTATAATTATTTTTAATTTAAATTACAGAGAACATTACCAACCTGTCCTTGGTGTTGAGGTCTAACATTTTTGATATGAATTTCATTTTATTTGGTCACACCTGTGAAGTGTTAGCAAAAATATGGCAAACAATTAAAGGTGATTCTTCGTCTACTACCTGCAGGTCATTCCCTGTGTGTGGCTTGCTGTCATGGTGGTGTGGTTTGAATGTGAAATGTCTCCCAAACCTCATGTGTTTGAACACTCGGTCACCAGCAGGTGGAGATATTTGGCATGACACTTGAGTGAGGGGGTCACTGGAGATGACTCTTGAAGTTGAGTCCCAGACCCACTTCCTGTTCACTTCTGCTTCTTTACTGAAGAAGTTAGGTGACCAGCTGTCTCACACTCCTGCTACCTTGTCATAATGGACTGTATCTCCTTGGACAGTGAGCTGAAATTAGTCCTTCCTCCCTTAAGTTGATTCCTGTCAGGTATTTTGTCATAACAATGAGAAAAGTAACAGATGCAAATAGATTGGTAAAATTCTCTATTCCCGAAGTCGGTGTTCATTTTAACTTTGGGCTCTCATTCTTCCTTTCAGTTGCAATGGTGAAAATGCTGCTTTCCGCGCTTTTGCAGAGTTGTGCGGGCCGGAGGGAAGCCCTCTTCACCAACGTGAGCTTTCCGCGCTTTTTCAGAGCTGTGCCGGCCGGAGGAAAGCCCTCTTCACCAACGTGAGCTTTCCGCGCTTTTGTAGAGCTGTGCGGGCCGGAGGAAAGCCCTCTTCACCAACGTGAGATTCTCTTCTTCTTAAGATTTTCGTTCTATCTTTTTCTTGGACACAAACTATCTGGGAATGAGAAGTTTGATTTTGCCATCCACTGATATTGCATCAAAAGCTCCAAAAAGCTTACTTTGGTCCCCGCCCCCGCCCCGTGTGTGTGTGTGTGTGTGTGTATGTGTGTGTGTGTGTGTGTGTGTGTGTTCATGTGCAGAGCAGAGGCCAGAGGACATTTCTGGTGCTACCTATCTTTCATTTATTGAGACAGGATCTTTCTCACTGTCCTGGAGCTCACTCAGTATGCTGGGTTGTCTGGCCATGAGTCCCAGGGATCTTCCTGTCTTTCTCTCCCCATTGCTGGGATTATAAGTATAAATCATAATACAGGGATTTTTTTTTTACATGAGTCTGAGGATGGAACTCAGGTCATTGTGTTTGTAAGGCAAGCATTTTATTGACCAAAGTGTCTCCACTTCAGCCCCTTTATTTATGATTTCTTTGGTCTGTTATCTGCTATCAGTTTGGTTAAAAATACATGTAGTTGTCTTTAACCTGTGTTCAATTTTGGATCATCCCAATGAACACTGTATTTATGGATCTAAGCCACTACTCCTACTAATAATCGGTTATGTGACCTTATTTTTCCTTTGTAACATTCATTATTACCCTTTAAACATCAAGGGCTCAAGGGCTCATTGGAGAATTTACCTGGGCACACATACTAGTTTTAGGTGAATTCTTTTGAAGTATTTATTTCTGTATTGGACTAAACTAAAGTTTATTTCAAATATGAAGTCTCTGGGACATATCTTCTCAAAGAGAATATGTTATAAATATTTATATAGAAATGTATGACCCATGATATGTATATATATATATATATTATATATATATATGTAAAACCAGTTTTCCATTTATACAAGACTCTCCTAATCATTGTACCAATGAGTATATGAGTTTCTAGTATTCCTCATCCTCATGATTTCCTTTTCAGGTACTGAATAATTAAGATGATTCTCAGGTATGTACATAGTAGAATAGCTGAGCCATTTGGTAGTTCAAATTTTAGTTTGTTTAATAAAAAATATTTTGATTGATACTTTGAGGTAGTGGCTGGATACAACAAAACCTTGTTTTCCAGACACAACAGGGCAGTTGCACATATGAACCCATAGCACTTGTGACAATAAGCACAAGACCAGCACAAGCTCAAGCCAGAAGAATTTTAGTTTTTGAACCTCCACACTGATTTTTTTACTAAATGAACCAACTTATATTCCCTCCTCCACACAGTCACCAGTATTTGCTACCCTCTGTCTCTTAAACGACTACAGTTCTCCCTGGGGCGGGATGGAATCTTAACATAGTTTTATCTTGCATTTCCCTGCTGACTAAGGATGTTGAACGTTTTTCATGTGTGTTCACCATCTACACGTCATCTTTTGAGAACTGTCTGTTCATTTCTAGTACTGGCTAGTGGGAAGGCTCTTTTTCTCTGCCAGTTAAAGAATTAAAAACAGGAAAACATCCCAACACAGAGTGAAAGTGAGATTTATTGACCAGGATTACAAAATTCTCATTTACAGAAGGGTCTCCAGAGCTCCAGATTCTAAAGGGATTTGGTTTTTTGTTTGGGTTTAGGGTATTCCACATGGTGATTCCTTTCCTTTCTTTCTGTTGGTAAAATGTACCTGTGAGTCCCCTCTATAAGCAGGGCTTGGGCCTCTATCTTTATTCATGAGCTTGTAAAAACCTGAATTGTTGATTGCCTGGGGTAAGAGTGAGTGTCCAACCTCCTCTGCTCTTTGTGGTGTAACAGGTACAGTGAGACCTGCTACATGTATGGGAAAATGGGTTCTGTTTCTGAGAAATGGAAGCTTTCTATTGGGGACAGAAAAAAAAAAAAAAAGGGAATGTACTGCCGATTGCTGTGAGTAAAAAGTCATTATAAAAACCAAACTGGGTTGTTATGTTCCTCAGTCTCCGATGCTAGTGGCCCATGGCTTTATTTCTTTAGCTCATTTATTGACTGAATCCGTTGTTTGGCTAGTCTGTGCTTGAGCATGTGTATGTGTGTGTTTGTCTCTCCTCTCTCTGTGTTGAGTTCTTTATATATTTATTCTAGGTGTTAACCCTTTGTCAAATGTATAGCTAATGAAGATTTTCTCCCATTCTCCGACAATTTCTTTATTTGATTATGTCCTTTGTTGTGCATAAGCTTTTTAATTTCATGCAATCCCATTTGTCAATCCTTGGTCATAAAAATAATCAAATTATGTCATTTCCTGGAAAATAAATGTGATGAGAGATGATAATATTAAGTGAAATAAGCCTGATATAAACAGACAAATGTCACATGTAAACTTAAGAATTCCTTATAGATGAATAAGGTCATTTAGTCATATGTTTATATGACATGAACACAGAAGAGAGACTAGAGGAGGGAGAAGACTAATGAGAGGCTGGGGACAGAGAGGGGAGGCTAAAGGGAGAGAGAGATGAGAGGTATGACCAAACATGGCCAAAGTGCATGATATAGTCTAAAGAAATTATCTATATGAAACCTAACATATATACAAAGAAAGTACATGAAAACATTAAAAATAAAAGAGGAAGCCCATAAATTCATACAGACTAAATGGCAGAACTTTGTTTAGAATCCAGGTGTGCAATAGATACTCCAAACATTCAAATAGTTACTCTGTTTTAAGACAGACCCCCTGGTTAGGTTGGCCATGCTCTAGTGGATGACCTCACACCCAGGAGTATTGGTTCAACTCAAACTGAAGTCTATGAGTGATTAAAAAACTAAAGAGAACAAGAAGATGGGAGGATAGGAGGTGGAGGCACATCTGGGAGAAGTTAGGAGGAGAAGCCAAGGGTAAACGTGATTAACATGCACTGCATGAAATTCTGAAAGAATTAATAAAAATAGTTTTTAAAGGGAATGAAAATCATAGACATCCCTGAAGGCAGGAGTGCAAATAAATGTGTCAATGAAGATCCAAAAAATCAGGAGAATTTTTGTTTCTGTGATTTTAGCCTGCTGTTTGGTTTATTGTTGGCATGGGATTATGTAATAATGCTTGGTATTTACCTTCAAAGTTTTATAATGACTCTGGCTATGAATTTGTTACATGAACAAATTTTGGGTCTTTTGCCACAAAATGTCTTTTGGTCTTATAAAAATTCATGCAATCTTTCCAGTAGAGAAAGCACTTCATCATGTGGCTTCTTGTAGGACAGTCAAATCAGATTTCAGATTCTTAGGGAAGAGCAAATAAGAATGCAAAGGACCAAAACATTTCCCTGTGAGCACACCCAAGGCCACATGCCTCTCTTCAGAGTCAAGTGCTCTGATGCTGTCTGTGTCTTGCTGCCTGCATCCTACAGCCTCCTCAGTGTCTAGTCTTCACTTGTCCCTTCTTGTAGTCTCCCAGCCATTCCGTATTGTGGCTTCTGATCATCACGTTGTCTCCTTGCATGCAGCTCCTGTAGCTCTCTACAAAGTCTCCTGGGACTGTGTAGGAATTCCTCTTACTTGTTCTTCATCTTGCTGACGTCTCCACCATATTTCCTCTGCAGTTGCTCATTTGAACCACACTGTTGTGTGGACCTGAGCAGGGACCTGAAGGGGCTGGCTTGGGGCCCTGTGCATGTTATTGCATCTCTGCTTATCTCTATCGCAAGTGCATTCATTTTAAAGGCTTCCAAGACAGTAAAGATCAATTATGTGTATGAAACTGGGAACCGGCGTTACTCTGTGTGTGCGATTATCTTCTTAAAATGAAATTGAAGTTGTAACTGGAAAGATGACTCAGTAGTTAAGATTGCTTATGGCTCTTCTAGAAGATCTGAGTTCAGGTCCCAGCACCCATGTTGGGTCCCTTAAAACTGCCTATAACTCCAGCTCAGAGAGTCTCACGCTCTCTTCTGTCTTCCTCAGATAGCTGTACACATGTGGCGTACACTCTCACAGACACACACATATAAGCATACACACACAGACGAGTAAGATAAAAACGAAATTGTTGGACAAGAGATATCTTTGTATTTTCATCATTACACAGTTCTTCATTTGTTTTCGTTTCCTTTGGTGGCATACTAACCATTGATGGGGGCTGGGGAGATGGCAGCAGTCAAGAGTGCTTGAGGCTCTTCAGAGGATACAGGTTCAGTTTCCAGCACTGATGTTAGATGACTCACAACTACCTTTAACTCCAGTTCCAGAGCATCTGATATCCTCTTCTTGTCTCCATGAGTACTTGCATGCACACAGATGTACACAAAAATCAATCTGAAACAACAATAAAACTTCATTGTTTTATGGGGTCATCTGTATAATTTATAATTGAGTATATTTATTGGGGTGTATTTTACAGACAATAACTTTTGGTGAACTAATGAATTTTATGAGGGTCACTTACAGGTTCATGTGTGACGGGTTATTTACAGGGTATGGGAAACTTGCTAATGCTACACTGCTGAAGAAAAGGTCTCTCTCTTCTCCAGTAACCATTAACTGCCTGTACATTAAATTCTGTATGTGTATGCTGTACGTATGCCCATGTGTACATGTGCTTATGAAGGTGTCCTGTATTTATGCTGTATATGTATGTGTGCTGCATATATTCTCATGTGTGTGCCCTGTATATATGCTCATGTGTGTGTGCTGTATGTATCCTCATGCATATGTGGGCCATATGCATGCTCATGTGAATGTGTACTGTATACCTATTTGTAATATATACATGCTCCTGTGTTTGTTGTGTTTGTATGTTTTATTGTACTCCTGTGTGCTATATGTGTGCATACTGCATACATGATTGTGTGTGTTGTATTTATACACGTGTATGTGCTGTATGTATGCTCATATGTGTTTTGGGGGTACACGCGCTCATGTGTGCACAAGAGGGTGGGCGGCAGAAGACGAAGACCAGGTATCCTGCCCTATCAGTCTCTGCCTGTTTCTTTGAGATGGGGTCTCTCATTGCGCTTGGATTTCTCATCATTTTTGTTTTGCTTCGTTTCAGCTAGAATGTAAATATTATATGCATGTCTGTGCACTGAATATCCTTGCATTACTGGATATTTATATTGTTTCTTACCATTCACACTTATTCTCACCTACCATGAGACTCTCAACGTAGGTTCAGTATTTTGTCTAATATAAGTCAATAGCTAAATAAATGCCATGAGAGGGGCTGGGGGTGTGGTATAGCTCTGTTGGCAGAGTGCTTATCTAAGCACCCAGGAAGTTCTGGGTTTGATCCTCAATGTTTCATAAACAGTACATGGAGTGCAGGTCTGTGACCTCAGCATTTGATAGGTGGATGCAGGAGGATAAGAAGCAAAAGATTATTCTTAACCAAGGTCATCCTTGACTAAAGGATGAGTTGGAGGACAGCCTGGGCTACATGAGACCCATCTCAAAAAAAAATTAAAAGAGGTTGAGCAAGATGATTCAGAGGATTAAGGTGATTTCCACCAAGCCCAACCTGAGTTTGGTTCTTGGGGCCCACAGGGTGAAAGATAACTGATGCCCTCAACTGCTTTTTTGACTTCTACATTTATACTGTGGTATGTGTGTGTACAAATGCACACACACACACACTAAATAAATGTAAGAAAAAAGAATAGATGTTCCTATAAAAATAAATATTAGTGACAGAAAGAAAAGAAGGAAGGAAGGAAGGAAGGAAGGAAGGAAGGAAGGAAGGAAGGAAGGAAGGAAGGAAGGGAGGGAGGAAGGAAGGAAGGGACCAAGGCCAGAAGGAATAACGTTTGTTACCAGATACAAATGCATGGAGATGTGCTCTCTGTTCTGTTGGCTGAGGATGGCCTCAGATGTTCTTAGTATGGTCATCCTTCTGTAATCCTTGACACTCCAAAGCTTGAGCTGCTTTGAGAGGCTCTGCAGCCAAGCTGAAAGGGCAGTAATGAAACTCTGATGCTAATAAAGTCTGGGCCAGGGGCTTTTTTGCCCCAGCACAGCGTGATCTATATTTCCAGTGGCCTCTGATGCCCTTTTCAGCTGTGTCTTTACAGCTCATTGGTGAGTAATAAGTCTTGACCAGTATTGGTCTTTGACACAGGTAGTAAAATATAATCTAAAAAGCACCCAGTGGAGTATAAAAGTCAGCACCAGGACAGTGGGGATGATTTCCGATGTCATATCTTTCCCATCTTGCATCACCAGCGTCAAGATCAAGGGGCAAGGCATTTGCTCGCCAGGCGAAATTATGAGTTGGACAAAACCACATTCTATTTCTTAGATTTGGAAGCTTGAAAATAATTATTTTTATAAAGTTTAGCTTTGGGGCTAGTGATGTTCAAAACAGGTAAGGTTATTTCTGGCTCTCTTGGTGTGTGGAAGGCTTTCGAAGATGACAGCCTTGGAACAAAGCAAAAAAGACAGATCCGCTATGCCTGGTGTGTTAGGCTAAAGAAAAGATGATCGTAATGGAAGAGGAGGTGAGACGCTCAGTAACAAAAGGTGCCTGAGGCCAAGCCTGAGAAGCAGAGTTCCATCCTTCAGAATCACAATCTTGGAGAGTACTGAGTTCTGTAAGTTGTCCCCTGACCTCCACATACATGCCCTGGCACGTTCACTTCCACTCCTCACACATGCAAATAAGTAAATAGAGGCAGTGGAAGCAAAAAGGCTATAATGGAGGAGATGGAGAAACAGTTCAGTGGTTAAAAGCACTGGATACTCTTGCAGAAGACCTGGGTTCGAATCCCAGCACCCATATAGCAGCTAACATACACAACTCCAGTTCCAGGGGATCCAATACCCTCTCCTGTCCTTTACAGACACTATATGATATGGGTACACTTACATACATGCAGGCATGAACTTATAGACATAAAATAAAAATAAATACATAAATAAGACAGCTATCATGGACATGTGGGACTTTTCCTCACATATTTGAAATAGTGTTTTTAGTTTGCTAAGTGATGGCATTGGCCTGTAGCACACTATTACGTTAAGCTGGCTGGTCATTGAGCCCCAGGGTTTCACCTGTCTCTGCCTCCCCAACTCTGGGATTGCAAGTACATGCATAGGACCACACCTTGCATTTTTTAATGTGAGTTCTGGAATAGAACTCAGGTCCTGGTGCTTACAAGGCAAGCGCTTTACTGACCAAGCCATGTTTCAAACCACTGGAAATAATGTCTGAAGAGATAAAGAGTTAAGATGAGGTTGGACTAGATTAAGGTGAGACCAAAGTCCAACAACTGGAGTTCTTATAAGAAGAGGGAGGATAGAGACATATGTAGGACAGAAACATCAGTTATATACAGACAGAAGACAAGGAATGTCACAGACGGCCAGGAAGCATAAAGAGTTCTTTCCCTCAGCCCTCAGGGAGACACCTCATTCTTGATGTCTAGTCCCTGGAACTATGAGAATAACCAGTTTCCACAGTTTTCAACTACCCAGTCTGTGATTATTTGTTATAGAATCCTTGGCAAGTAAATTTACTTTTTTATTTGTAGATTTTATTCTATTAAAAAAATTATGTGCATATGTGTATCTCTGTGTGGGGCTTTTGTATGCATGTGAGGGCAGAGCCCGGTGACCAGGAGAAGCAGTTGGATCCCATAGAGCTGGAGTTATAGGTAGCTGTGAGCTACCTGATGTGGGTATCAAATTCAGGTCCTCTACAGAAGTAGTATGTACTCTTAATTGCTGACACATCTCCCAAAGCCTGTGAATACAATTTGAAAGTAGATTTAGACGAATTTAAGGGTAAGAGGAAGAAGTTAAATGAATTTGTCAGTGATGCTCATGGGGCTATGGATACAGCTGACCATGTGCCTGGCAGCTCACTGCAACTGTAGCATGGCCATTCTCAGGGTAAAATAATTTCTAGACTGCATTGGATTTTTGGAATCAATGGCTTCACAGAATACTTCTACCACTAACATTCTATGCAATAAATTCATTATCTCTAAATTTATCTTTAAAAATATAAACAAATGGGCTAGTAAGATGGCTCAGTGAGTAAAGGCACCTTCTGCCAAGACTGATGGACCTAAGAGTTTGATCACCACGACCCACATGGTGGGAGGAGAGAACTGCCTCCCATAAGGAAAGTTGTCCTCTGATATCTCTCTCTCTGTGTCTCTCTCTCCAAGTATGTGGACATGGGCATTTTGACATGGGGTTACAACTGACTAAGCCAAGTTAGATCATCCTCCAGGTCTTAGATGATATGCTAACATACAAGTCAGATGAACTGTGCTTATTTCATGCAATGGAGCTTTCTGTTCAGCATGAGTGTGGCGATGGTCAACTTTATTATGATGTTAAGAGAATAAATTGGATGCCATTATGATCACATAATGTTATTCCTAAAATATCTAGTTAAAGGGTTCATAAAACCTTTTCTAGCCACATGATTGAAATCAAAAGTCTGCAGAGGCTTTGACTGTAGCTCACCAGAGAAATTTTTATCTATTTCAGGTGTGCTATGCCAGCTTGGGTCTAGGACAAACTCCGCTGGCTGTGTGATAGATATTGATTCTCTACTCTTCCATCCTAACAATGCTCCACTTTTGTTTGGTGTAAGTGATGTTCTAAGTTAAAAATAGCTCTTTCACTCTCTTATCACTCAGTTCATAAAAGTGGAAGGCACCTTCCCAATATGACTGAACAGAGAAATCAGACATTGTTTCCTTGTGTTTCATGAGGGCTGATTTGACTAAGTCATTACATTAGTTTCTGTGCTTGTTGTTGAAGAAACTTGAGGGAGGGAGGGAGGGCATATCTGGGCTCAATTTGGAGACATAGTCTGTCATGGTGGGGGTTCACAGTGGCAGGAGTGTTGAGGCGACGGGTCACATTGCATTCAGTCGGGGAGCAGAGAGAGATGGATGCTGACACTTTCTCCTTCTAACTCTCGGGATATTGGAAGCTGACGTTTTTAATATGAAGAAGGTTTTTTTTCTTCTGAAGATCTATTTTGCTTTTTAAAATTATGTGTATGGGTATGTGCACATGAGTGCAGTGCCTGCAGAGGCCAGATTCATTGAATCCCCCCTGGACCTGGAGTTAAAGGCAGTTGTGAGTTCCCCAATGTGGATATTGGGAACCAAACTCCGGTCATCTGCAAGAGCAGTGCACATTCTTAACAACTGAGCCATCACTCCAGCCCCTGCAGACGTTTTTTTCTTTTCTTTTTAATATGAAGCAAATATAGCTTTGTCAAGGGAGAGAATGGCATTTTCTGCCGGTGGCTTGCCATCTAAATTGACTCACAGACCCATAATATGAGACCTGAGTGTCAAATGCAAGCCATTATAAACTCTGCTGTGAGGTTCTATGAAGTGGTAGGAGATTAAATTGTGGCCTCAGCATATCTTTCTTTAGCACCTTCTCTTGTGTTCTTTCTGCTAGGTAGTTAACTGAGAAGCAAAGGGCTGCCTTTTTGTTGAAGCCTATTTCATACCACCTCCAAGTAATTACTATGGTAACTAAGTCAAGAATTAAGGGGAGGGTCATAGTTCACAAATCAGTTGATAAAATTCTATAATTCCTCAGGTTAAACCTACACACAGCATGTAATTTAGACAGTGTTTGATCAAACCAAAGAAAATTCCAGATGTAACTATGTTAAGCCCTTATAACTCCTGAATTTCTGATTTCAGTGCATAAGAAAATGTGTGGCTTCTGAATGGGTATTTTCTTGAATGCCTATTTAGATGCTCCTTGAAGGTTTGTTTGCATGTGTGGATGTCTGTTGGTGTGTGTGTAAGTGTGTGCACATGTATGCACCTATGCACGGAAGTCAGAGGTCAACCTCTGGTGTTATTCTCGCATACCATTCACCTTACTTGTTTTGGGGACAAAGTCTCTAACTAGCCTGGAATTCACTGATTCATCTAGACTGGTTGAGCAGAGAGCCCCGGAACTGGGGTTACAAGCATGCACCACCATACCCAGCTTTGTTTTCTGAAATACATAGATTCGAGGGCTCAAACCTAGGTCTCCATGCTTCAAAGCAAGCATTTTACCAAGTGCATCATCTCCTCAACCCCATGTTTCAACCCCCTCTCTTAGTGTTCTAAAATGACCACTGGTAGAAATTTCAAAGGATGTAAGTAAAATTTCCTTTAAAGGGAGGATTGAAAAATCTCATTTTGGCAGATCTTAAGATGCCCAAACAAATCCCTTCTTATTTGCTGAATCCTGCCAAGAAGTTATGTCTTTAAAAGCAGAAAAAAGGAAATGGCCTTGAGGCAGCAGTTCAGAACCATCCCAAATTGCCTCGTCTTCCCTCATTACCCAGTACACAGGGCATGTCAGCTTTGATGCCACAGGCCAGAGAGCTGTTCTTTCCAAAGGCAGATAAAGCATAAATCAGATGGCACGGGTGCCTAGTGAAACAGCCCTCTAACATTCTTGTCTTCTGGTGCTCAGGAGCTGTAATTTGCATTGTCCGTGGGTGTCCATTTCTAGATCTCCCCTTAGTCTCCTTAGGTTCTCTCTAGGGCCACAGGGGTGATGATAAATTATAAGGGCTACTCTTCTGGTCCAAGCTAAGCATATGGTATATTCCATTAGAAACTATCCAAAAGGCTTCTTCGTGATGTTGTCTACAAAGTACTGCTTAGTGTAAATCCCACTCATGCCTAGTGGGTGACAGAAGGAAAACGCAGAGGGAAGCTTTCTTCTCATGAGCTGTGGCGGTGGAAACCGAGGAGGGTGTATTTGAACTGAGGAGACTACCAGATGGAGGTTTTGCTGAGACTGTTTTCTTCTGTATTTGGACTGCTGGTGCACAGGCACGTGGTGAAGAGTCACATTAGAACAGATGAAATTTCACAGATGAATACCGCTATACTGTAGGCTACAACAGACCTTGAACAAATGACTGCTCTCACAGCTTCAGTTACTGGACGGTGATAAGGAGGCAGACGTCATGGCCTCTTAGGTTTTTGCCTTTTCCCTCCTTCATGTTTGATTTCTGATTGGGGTGGGAGTGAAACTGTATACAGACTTAAACAAACAAGGACTGTGAGATAGATCAGTTGGCAAAGTGTTTTGTGAACACATGGGCACTGCAGCCTACACCAAAGCCAGACATGGACCCCATGCCTACATTCTCAGACTAGGAGACATGTGGATTCCTGCATCTCACTGGACACTTAGCTTTGCCAAAACAACTAGCTTAGAGTTCAGTAAGAGATCTTTCTAAATAAAATAAAATAATAAAATAAAATAAAAATGTGGGGAGTTACTGAACAAGAGCCCCAGAGTTGGTTACTGGTTTGCACACACACACACACACACGCATACACACACACATTCCACATACACATAGAGTCATATATGATTGCTTGTGCAATCTCACCAAGTGAGATTTAGTTCTATTATTGCCTTAGTTTGGTTTCCGGTGCTTTGATAAAATACTCTGACAAAAAGCAACTTAGGGAGAAAAGGGTTATTTTGGCTCACAGTTCCAGTTTACATTGTTTTGTAGCAGAGAAGAGACGCTGGCAGGGGCTTAGAAGAACTTGGTCACGTTACATCCACAGGGAAGAGCAGAGAGAAGTGGATACACACATGCATACTTGCTTGTGCTCAGCTCTGTTTCTCCACTTCCACAGACTTCAGGACCCCCTGCCTCCGGAATGGTGAAACTCATCGCCACCCCAGTGTAGACAGTCCCTCACTGAGTCTCTTCCTAGATGGTTCTAGGTTGTGTCAAGCTGACAGATAAAACTGAAGATCACAGTTTTATACATGAAGCAAAACTTCTCTAGTTCTAAGAGGTAACCCAGGAAGTAAGAGGAGCAGTCTATGTGTCCTCACACACTAGGCTGTTTATTGACCGCCAAACCAGCTATAAGCCACTCCAAGAGGCATCAGAGTTCCAAGGATCACCATTTACAAAGCACTGGTTTAGTCAAAGCCTCTAATTTTGCTAGAGAGGTTCCTGAAATACATTTGTACTGTGCCTCTTATCACCTCCTATGCCTGGGTTTCTGGACCATCACTAGAAGTTTCTGGGCATCTAGGAGGATCTTCCTTCTTTATTTGGGTAGTGGAGACCAATGATGAATAAGAAAGAGGACCGTGTACCCGAAGTGGCTTACTCAGTGAAGTGAAGGGCTTCTCCTGGGAGACGTAATGTGGTGCTCTAGTGCTTGTGACAGGAGATGAGATGGTCACGTGACATAATGCGCAGTGAAAAGAGAGTGCCGATGTCTGGTTGGCCTGGTTTGCAGCCAGCAGGAGAAGCCACCGTGACATCATTGTTCACTGGGAGTCTTTTATTTTTAAGCAGTAGAGTCATTTGTCTCCATTCACCATGGTATTTATTGATTTATTATTTTCCCCTGGAGAAAAGAGATAAGTGATAACCCATGACCGAAGAGAGAAGGAACCCCAGGCACACAACAACATTTATCTGCTCTGGCAGGTCTGCTGGCCCCGGGGCATCTGCTGTGGTTTGAGGGGAGGAATGACTAGCAAAGCTGAGCCCATGTCTACTTTGTGCCACTTGCTGACCTGTGCCTTGTGGTTAGCCCGAACAGGGAAATGCAAAGAACCCCAACTCTGGCAGGAACCCGAGTATATCCAACAGTTCAGAACCTGTAACCGCTCCTTTGAACTTTTTGCAATGAAGACGCTTTGAAGAATTGCACATGTGATGGAAGAAACATTGAGATAAATAAAATAAACTCAGTTTTCCTCCCACTGAGCTTTACCAAGGCTTCACATTTTATCCTGTCTCCCCTGGGGAAAGGATATTTTACTACAATTGTTCCTGTGCACATTTCCCTCTCTGCTTCCATGACCTTTTCTTTCTCCTCTACTCTTTTCTTCTTCTCTTCCTCTCTTTTCCTTTTGTTCCTCCTCCTCCCTCTCCTTAAATAGAGTATCTGCCTGGTTTGTTAATTTGTGGGTTCATGCATACTTTATATTTTATAAGTTTATGCATGTATGTATCTATCCCGCCAAATAATTTATGTTACAACTACTTTAAAATTTTAGACTTTTATGTGAGCCATTCAGTAACTTAGTATTTTTGTTTGATATTGCCCCTTTGATAGTTGGATATTGCGAATACACATTATTGTTAGATTTGATTAGTACTGATACATAAAGATGTGATTTGTACATCCAGTGACTAATTACTGTCCTAAATGGTATTGACGCCAATAGTTCATCTGAAAATTCTCTCCGATTTGTCAGAGCAAAAGCTGTAAATTTGTAAATGCTAACGAAAGGGCATGAGGCAGCACTGTGTGAAGGAGAAGATATGAGGGAAGGGATGGGAAAAGTCAGAAGTGTGGTAACAGTGAACAGCACTACAATAAAGGGAAAAGCAGAAAATAAATGTAAGGAGGAAGGAAACAAAAATAACAGAAAAGGTAGTGAGGATCCGACTAAAGATGAACGAAAACACTCGACAGAAACAAAAAAATCTGAAAGGGAGAAATAAGGACGAGGAGAGAAGAGAGACTTGAATTAAAGGAAGAAAGGGAGCAAAAATGAGGGAATGAAGAAGGAAAGGGAGGGACCGCTCAGTGCCAGGGCGCCAGGCAGCTTGCAGCACCCGGTGAGCGGGACTGGAAATGTGCTCATTCCCAGGCCAGAGCTTATCATGCTTCCTGAGTGTCGGTCCCCACTCTGCCGCACTGCTCCTGTGCGCGCCACTGGATGAAGCTTTCTTTACCCCCGTCTGCTCTTTAAGTTCCGTGATGCTTCTTTTTCTGTTTTATATCAGTTTCTCCCTGTGTGAACCACAACTCTAATGTGTGTTTTCTGAGACTTTCTTTTGCCTCAGATTCTGCCCTCTGCCAAGCCGCCATGTGCTTTTTGAGTTGAGGTAGTATTTTCCTCTGTTCTATCCTCTCAATCCTCCTCCTCCTCCTCCTCCTCCTCCTCCTCCTCCTCCTCCTCCTCCTCCTCCTCCTCCTCCCTCCTCCTCCTCTTCCACCTCTTTTTCCTCCTCCTCCTCCTCTTCCACCTCTTTTTCCTCCTCCACCTCTTCCTCCTCCTCCTCCTCTCCCCCCCTCCTCCTCTCCCCCTCCTCCTCCTCCTCTTCATCTTCCTTCTCTTTCTCTTTCCATCCCATTCTCCTTTTCCTTCTCTTCCTCCTCATCTTATCTTCCTCTTTCTTTCTTCTCTTTCTCTTTCCTCTACATTGTTCCTTCTCCTCCTCCTCCTCTTCATCCTCCCCCTCTTCCTCCTCCTTCTCCTGCTCCTCCTCCTCCTCCTCGTCCTCCTCATCCGCCTCCCTTTCCCCCCTCCTCCTCCTCTTCATCCTCCCTCTCTTCCTCCTCGTCCTCCTTTTCCTCCTCCCCCTCCTCCTCCTCTTTGTCCTCCCCCTCTTCCTCCTCCTTCCCTTCCTCCTCCTCCCCCTCCTCCTCTTTTTCATCTTCCTTCTCTCTCTTTCTTCTTTCCATCCCATTCTCCTTTTCCTTCTCTTTTTCCTCATCTTATCTTCCTCTTTCTTTCTTCTCTTTCTCCTTCCTCTACATTGTTCCTTCTCTCTCTCTCCGTTTCCCCTCCTTATCCTCTTTCCCCCTCCTCCTTTTTCTATTCTTCCTCCACTTCAGATCTACCTGTTTAATACTAAAATCTCTGTTCCTTTCCATACACATTAAAGACTCTCTAGATGTTCTGTCTCATTCCCCTGGAGGTGCTAAATGGTGCGCACCACTCACTCATCATCTCGACACCCAGCATTTCTTGAATTCTTTATCGGGGATTTCATTCTTTTTGATGACTTTAGAATCTGTCACCAAGAATTACAATCTTTGGAGGCTTTAAATTACTTGTGTCTCTACACTGAGAATTGCATAGTTGGTAAACTGGATACATAGGTAGTCTACTTTTATGGGATGAACTTTTTAGTAACTGAGTTTTCTCCTAAAGATGCAGCCTTGAGTATGAATGTATAATGCAATGTTGGCTTTATTTATAGCTGGCCATCATTGTGTTTTCTACCAGTATCTCCTTTGGATGTGGTTTGTGAATTTGAGCATGGTTCATACTGTATTGGGGTCAGAGAGAACTGCTGTTTCTGAGGGTTATGTAAGAATGAGAACACTTTAGTATGTCAGCCAGCTATGATGTAGATGACAGAGTATCAGAGAATACAGCACATGGATACAGCTGTGAGAAGGTCAACCTCTACTGGTGGTAGGTTGTCTTCAGAGATGGTAGGCATTGCCTGTTACTTAGGTGCTGGCCCCTCAGTACTGGTGAGGGACCTTGTCTTCTTACTAGACAGTTGTGCTCGTCAAACAGTTTCCCAGAAAGAAGGGGTGGTAAGAACCACAGTATCCTTCTGTGGCATACAGCCCATCTTGTCAGTGGTGCAGACCACAAAACCAGCAAGAGAGTGGAGGTAAAAGGCACTGACCCTGTAGAAGGGGAGGCATCAGGAGGCAGGACATTTCTCTTTGATGCTAATATAGGCATGCTTCCTCACTGTGGAACTTAGGGTCACACTGTTTGCCTTGCAGGATTTAGTGATGGCTGGTGCTTGCCTTCTCCTGATATATTCAAATAGAGCTCCTACAAGGGATCAAGCAGAGGTGGGACAATCTTCTTAGGGCCTCCTTGGCTCTGTGTGCCCTGGGGCTGGAGTAATGTTTAGGGCTCTTCTCTCTTGGACTCCTTCAACCCCAAAGACAGTGACAGCAGGTAATATCGAATGTGATAGGCTCTGGATAGATTCTCTCTGGACTTTCTGAGTATCTGTGTACCCCAGGGGTATATCCACAGCTAATGCTGCAGTATTGCTCAGAACCAACACAGCATAGCCCCATGGAAGACATGGCATTGGAACTGTAGAGTTCCTTTCTGCCTTGTAAATGACAAGTACCTCTGACAGGGCCCTGGAGAGGTGATAGTCATAATGGTACAGGTAACTGTCTTCACCTTGGTGTCAGTCAACTTCATTGGACGTACTTTGGTCAGAGACAGCAGGAGTCTGAGATCTCCTGGGTCTTGAAGGCATCCAACACCTGCTCATTATCAGGTACTCAGTGGGTTCAAGTCCAGCAGTCACCTGATGAGGGAGTGTAGTGGAATGTTCATGGAGCCCCAAGATGAGTCCAAAAGCAATCCAATTCAGGCAATAGGTTGCTTCTCATGATGGCTTCTGGCCATAGCATCTTGAGTAAGCTAGAAAGATGATGCAAATTCCTTTTCCAAAGCCAAGGAACAAAACAAACTTTAAGATTCTTAGCAAGTTGGACTGCAAGCCTGCAAGGGTTATGAAACGTTCTAAGAGCTATGATTGTTGGACTCTGTGCTATAGAGCTCTCCATCAGAGAGGAGACAATGTCCACCCCGGACCAGGAGCTGGACCAGCGGATACACGGCCTTTTCCTCTCTCTTATGATGCTGTCGTCCCACATCTCTGGATCGTGCAAGGTTCCCATTTTTTCCTGCTGATTTCCAGGACTCTTCTATAATCACTCAACTAAGATGTGCAGCTGTTATGTACATCTAAATGCTATAAACAAAAAACCTATCTATAATCAAATAATTTAGACATGAGCAGCAATAAAAGCAAGGGCAGATATGTATCTGACAAGTGCAAGGAATGAGAGACTGCAATCATGGCATTAGACAATGTAAAAACCAGATCCAATCATATTGTATTAAAGGAGAACATATCTATTATTGCTAAGAAGTACAACTGAATGTGATGTACTGATAGTTATGGGTCATTTAATATGGCATTGATCCGTGTGGAGCAGTAACCCAGGAGCTTCATGGTTTGGCATTGACAGAAATGTACTAAGAAACTTCCTGAAATCATTCTAAATTCAAGACAGACCAAGTAAACTAAGAAATAAGAGAGACTATAGGAGCCATCCAGGGGTGTTCAACTGAAAGAGTTACTGCTTCTTTTTGTTTTGACAAAACACCTGGCAAAAGCAACTTCAGGAAGGGAAGGGTTTTTGTTTTGTTTTGTTTTGTTTTTTGGCTTAGTATTTGAAGGCCACAGCCCATCATGGTGGGGAAGTTGTGACTGCAAGAGCAGGAGTGGCTGGTCACATCGCATCTACAGCAGGAAGCAGAGAGAGATGTAGGCTGGCGCTCGCACACTCTCTGCTTTAACTGAGTCTAGGACTCAGCTCATGGCGTGGTGCTGCCCACATTTTGGTGGGTTGTCCCACCTAAATAAACCTGATCTAGAAAGTTCCTCACATAGAGGACAATCAGTCTGGTGAGTGAACTCTACGCACTGTCCTGTAACTGGTTCGTACAGTGTGGTGAGGGAGGACTGACTGTACGTGTCTTTTTCTGATTCTATATTCAGTGACAGCACAAACTGATTAGGAACTGACCATGGTGGCAATGTTAGTACTATAGAACTAGGCAAATATAAAGGCTATAATAAGGCCTTTATTTTTCCCCTAAGAACCAGTTTACCAGCATATCTGTGGGTATATATCACATCTGTGCTCTATAATAGAAAATAACCTTTCTTAAGTGTACACAGAACATTAAAAAAGAACAAATTATATTATTAAGTACAAAGAAACCTTAAAAAAAAAACTAGAGGAAGAAAGGGTTCTTCTATCAAACTACGAACAAAGTCATTGTTTTGTAAAATTCTTTGTTTATGCATGTGTTTATGTGTATATCTGTGTGTATCTCTGTGTGTATCTTTTGAGTATCTCTGTATCTGTGTGTATCAATGTCTGTGTATCTATGTGTGTGTATGTCTGTGTGTGTATCTGTATATGTGTCTCTGTGTGTGTCTGTGTATCCCTCTGTTTCTGCCTGTCTGTTTATATGTGGGTTGTCTATGTTTGTCTGTATATATGTTTGTATCTATGTGTCTGTGTATACATGGATCTGTGTATGTCTATGTCTGAGTATGTGTCTCTGTGTTAGTATTTGTATGTGTCTACATTTGTGTCTATGTGTCTACTTGCATTTGTGAGTGTCTATGGGTCTATGTGTGTCTGCATGTGTGCATGTGTCTATGTGTTTCTCTGTGTGTATGTGTACATGTCCGTGTGCCTGGTGTGTCTGTGTGTCTATGTGTCTGTGTATTTCTCTGTGAGGTTTTATCTGTGTGTCTATGTGTCTGTCTGTGTGTGTGTGTTAGAGAACAGTTTCAGCTGCCATTCTTTAGGAGCTATCTACTTTGTTTATTGAGACAGGGTCTTTCACTGACTTGAGGTCATCAAGTAGGCTAACCTGGTTGGTCATTAAACTCTAGGACTCTACCTTTTCTGCCACCCAGGTTCTAGGACTATGTGTGCCTATCATCACACTGGGCTTTTTTTACTGTGATTCTGGGAATCAAAGCCAGTTTCCCATGTTTGTGTAGCAAGCACTTCCAATGAGTGACAAAGGAAATACAAATATAATTTAAAGTATTAGAAGAAAAAGCCTTACAGAAACCCACAAGTTAGAGAGCTAATTTCAAAATACAATGAAAATAGTTTCAATGAAATTATTCTGCATGGGTGCACAATATCGTTCCCAGAGACATGGGTTACTAAAGGAAATTTGCAGTAACAGGCATAGAATAGCTCCCTGAAAGTTGTTGGTGAGTGAGGCTCCAGAGATCTCCAAAATGGCACAGACTATTCCCCTTGCCTTTGGTTACCCACCATAACTACAGGAAGAGAGCCTATTGTAGAAAACCCCACACATTTTGGCTATAGGACATAGAGAAATCAACCAATATGGAAACATCTTCCCTGCTGGACAGCTTTCATAATGCTGGCAGGTGCTGTGCAGGCTGCTGGAGAAGGAAAACATCAATTATCTTACCTAGTACTAGCCCTGCCTGCTGCAATACTGACCTACCAGGCAAGATATGCCCAGTGGTACAATAGTGTCATGACTATTATGGGATAACTAACTGTTTTCTGCTTGGACTTGAGGTCCACGGGAGAGAATTTCATGTCTGATACTATAATCTTGGTCATAAGTCCATGGCTAGGGAGGTCATAGGCCCTAGAGTTGAAAGGTTGAAATCGCTGTATTGCTTTTTTTGCTAAGTGGTCATTCTGTCAAATTGCTTTCTAAATGTTTGTGTTTATACATATAGATAGACCTGTGTTGCTCTCAGTCTTTGTCAGAGAAGCTCCTTTGTGCAGTGGACAGCAGTCAATGGAGAGATGAGTAACTGATCATGAATACTGAGAATAAGAGACTGGGTGCTCAGTTCTCAACAGCAAGTCTATATTAACGGCCCCCTCCCACCACAAAAGTTCAAGGAACATGCAGAAGAGGAGGTGGAGAAGATGTAAGAGCCAGAGGATGGGGAGAAGTGCTGTGAAAATTCTATCTTCCAGGTAGGACATGGTTATTGCTCTCATGAACTCAGAGCAGCTGTGGTTACACAGGATCTTCACAAGATCAAGGGAGCCAAAATCCTGGCATAAATGAAGTAGATTTGCAGGCCCCATACCATACTGAGGAGCTATGGGCAGTGGAGAGTTGCTGGAGAAGGAGAAACATTTGATTTTGGTGATGTGACCACTGGAGTTTTTCCACGCTCAAGTGAATGGTCGGTCATGTACATATGGACATCAGTCATGAATTTAGTGGGCTAGCAAAAATAAGACATGAATTTGGGAGGAAAGCATGTTTGGGTTGACATGGGAGGATTAAAATTTGGAGGGTTAATGATCATATTTCATTGTATACATGTATAATATTCAAAAATAAAGAAAAAATTGAAAAGGAATAAGACACATTAAAATTTGTAGGATCTGACTAAAATCAGTGATCAGAGGATAATTCAGTCTTCTATACTCAGGTCAATTAATACTTACTTTTATATGATGACCAAATAAAAAGAGGTGAATTAAATTTAATTCAAAAAGCTGATAAAAGAAAAATAAACTAGACAAAAAAATATAAAGAATAAAATGTTAGAATAAAAACAATAGCAAACAGAATTGATTAATCAAGATATTACTCTTTTGAAAAATTATTAAGCAAAACAGAGAAATACAAACTAATGTTGAATAAACTAATCACATGTAAACAGAGAACAAAATAGAGAACAAGATGAAATTAAAAACAAGTATTTTGTGCAGTAATGTAAATGCCTTTTCAATATAAATACAAAAAGAGTATTTTGAAATATTTATAGAAGTTATCAAAACCAAGTCCAGCATAGATCGAAATCTCAAATATGTGAATTCCCATGAAATGAGAAAGAATGTCATTAAATAGGAAAATAATAGCAACACCACCTACTCTTCCAAATTGCTGCTACACTCATCAGTGAAGAAGCTCGATGGTAGAGAGCACACCTAGAGTGCATGTGGGATGCAGGCCTTGGTCCCCAGCACTGCAAAAGCAGCCAAGCAAGAAACAGTTAAGCAAAACAAACAATATTTCTATAGGCCCAGAAGATCTCATGGGGGAATTTTAGCAAATTACCAGAGACTAGGTAATCTCAGTGCTACAGATTCTTCCAGAATATAGAAAAATTATTTCACTAGGGAAGTAAAACACTGATACAGAAACTCAACAAATTAACAAAATCAGAAAAAATAAACAGCAGCTCAATTTTAAGTTGTAACAGAAAAATTAAAACTATTAGTAAAATAATCTTATCTCTTAATAAGGTAAGACTGATAACAGGAAATTCAACTTATATCTTGTATTAACTTTTACTGCTGTGTTTATGTCCTCATAAGACAGCGCTGCCATTTTTGCTTTAAGGGATTATAGAACATTGCATTCTGGGCATAACATGGCCCTTACCTTCTTGAAATCAGAGAGTGTTTCGTTACTCACAGGAAATGCTCACACAGTCAGGCCTGCAATATTCTCTCATGGAAGGCATTGTGTAGGCAGATCATGAGACCCTCACCCAAATTCCACTTCACTCTCCTGTACCTTCCTCACAGCTGTATGTAATTCTGCCTCTGCTGCCTGTGGTCTCAGGAGCTGCTGTGGTGGATGAGGGGTGGAGTGTTGGGCCTCCAGCGCCTCTGCGGCTCTGACCCACCCTTTTAGGGCGGAGTTGCAGTTCCCCGGTGGGGCCAACTGCACAGCCTGTAGATGGCGGCGCAGCAGGCACCGCCAGCGATCGCCCCCTCCCGGCCGCTGCCTCCGGTGATCGCCCCCTCCTGGGCTGCCTACACAAAAATGGAGGCCGCTGTCCAGCACGCAGGCCGTGTCGTGGCTTGGCAGCTCCAGGCAGGGCAGGACGCCAGCCAGCCCCACTCCGGGCCTCTCGAAGGCTTCCTGGGGCCGATGATGGTGGCGCACACCGGTAGGACTTGGTGAAGGAGGCAGAGGCAGGAGGATCTGTGAGTTCGAGGCCAGACTGCCCGACACTGATCGGGTGTCCTCACACGGGTGTCCTCACACAATGCACCGGGAGCTGCAGGCCGACGTGGGATGATAGTGACTTGGCCTTAGTGCAGGCCTTGCCTCTCTGCTTGCCACAGCCAGACTTCTAGCAGTTTCTAACTGTCACAACCAACCGTCACCAACCGTTTGGAATGCAGCTGTCAGAGCCTCACCCGAGTCTGACGGCCTATCATCAGAATGGACTTTGCCTGGCTACAGTTTACGGGACAAAGATCGATTGGTCCTTCACTCCCCTTTAGCCCCGCCCCTACCCTATATAAGTTATTTTGTAACGGTTAATAAATGAGATCCTGCTTGGACAGACTCCCGATTCAGTGTGTTTTTTTTTTCCTCCGGAGTGGAGAGGGGCTGGATCGTGACACTCACCATCCCGCTCAGCCCCTGGAGGAGGCCGGCTGGACCAGCTTCGCCACCGCCCTACCTGCCAGCGATCCCGGTAGTGGAGGACTAGCTGAAGGTGGGATTCCATCTTTTTGCTTAGGATGGGGTGGGACTTCGGTGTGATACAACTGTTTGAGAATCACCCATGCCCCTTAAGTAACTCCTATTGAAGTCATTTATTGACCAGGATAGATTTGGGTCCCATTGGTGTCCTATCTGTGGCGAGTAGATGTTCATTCATGTCTTCCCAGGAAAAATCACACACAGTAGTTAATTCAATTTTAAATAATTAAGAAAATAAATATATCTGAGCATACTGCTGCACACCTGTAGTTCCAGTAATTGGGAGGCAAAGGCAGAAAATGTGAATCAAGTTCAAGGCTAGCTTGGTCTACATAGGCTAACTTGGTCTACATAGCAAGTTTATGACCAGTCAGAGACCTGCAGTGTAATCCTGTCTTAAAGAAATAAAACCAAAAACAAACAAAAAGAGAAAATGAATGTGAGCTGTGTTTTCTATTAATCATACACATTCCAGAATTCTTTTACCGTCTACATCTGATTTAATGTCTGGTACCATTTCCCATCTATCTGAATAAAAAAACACCTTTAATATTTTTATGATTTGTTTCTAGTAGCAATTTTATTATAGTTTTAATTTATTTGAAGTCTCTCTCTCTCTCCATATATATAAATTCCAGATTCATAGACTTTTTTTTCTTATAGTTGACTGGTGATATCAGAACAAGATATTCTTTCTTACACTGTTTCTGATGAGAAGATTTAATTGCAATTATTTGTATGTGCTGGATATTTTATTTTTCTTAGGCAGCTTTTCAAAGATTTTTCTGTTTACCTTTTTAATGTATTGCAAGCATGTGTTTTATTAGTCAGGTTTCTCTAGAGGAACAGAACAGAACTCAGAATGAGAATATATATATTAAAAGATCAGTTTACAGATTGGAGTACCCCACAATGGCAGCCTTGCTCCAGAGAGGTCAAGAACATGTTAGATGATCAATCCAGGAGACTGGATGTCTCAGCAGTTTTTGATCTGGTGCTGAAGTACTTAAGGATTCTTCAGACCATATTGGAAGACTGAAGAAACTGGTTCTAATATCAGTGAAGGAATCAGCGGCCACAGGGTAGATGAACTCACCAGACAGAATGAAGGCCAAGTGAGCAAAAAGTGAAGATTTCCATCTTCTGTGGGGCTACCAGAAGACAGCTCCCACATTGAGAGTGAGTTTTCCCTTTTCAACTGAGGAAATCAAGACAGTCTCTCACAGACATGTTCATAGGTCAAGCTGATGGAGACTCTCTTCCCAAATGACTCTAGGTTGGGTCAAGGTGACAATTAAACCAAGCCATCACAGTGTCTATTTTGGGTTCTCCTTTAGATCTAAAACAATCTATTAACCTTTTCACATGTTGACTTCTAAGCTGTGATACTCACAGAATCTCAGTGGGAGATATAAAGCTTTTCAAAGCTCTCAATCACAGGATCCAAACTCCAGACTCATGCCCATTTGCCAAAACCTTCACTCTACTATCTCAGGTTGTCCACTGTTTTCTCCTTAGTGTTGCTGGTCTTTCTCAAACATGGTCAAGAAACTGAAGAGATTCTGTACACAGATTCTGGGGGGCAGACTCTTTGATGTTTCCTTCTTTCTAGAATTTGGCTTGCAAATCTGTGGTACTCTGGCAGTCCCAACTTCCCTCCTAATTGTAAAGACCAAGACTGTGTCTCTCTAGTTACACCCTTATTGTCCAGTGCTCTGTGGCTGGGGTACTGGCCAGGAAAAGTAGAGAAAACATGGATCTCCCTGGTATTCTTGCTTTGGGGGGTCAGATGTTCTACAATTTCTGCTAGTGAGAATACCAAATATTCGCATATCTTCTCATTGTTTGTCGCTGTTTCCTGTGGAAGGAATAATCCAAAATGAATTTCTCATTACTGGAACCAGAAATTAGATTTTCACATTGAATAAAAATAATCAAATTAATTAAAATAATTTTAACCATATTAATAGGATATAATTAAAGTATTTCATGAATGTGTTATGTGTTTATACGTGTGTCTACGTATGTGGGTGCATGTGTGTATATGTAATATGCGTTCCTGTAGAAAAAAGTGAAAAATAAAAAAGCTTTTATGTTGTTTTGAAAAATAAATGGACAATTTAAAAAGCTGTTACTTTGAAGTTTTTCCAAATATGAAAATTGCCTCAGGTTTAGGCCATCAAAGATTAAAAGCCTTTGGAAACAGAATATGTCCATGATGTTAAAGTCTTGTCCTACAGCTTACTTACAAATGACAATTTAAAAAAATAGGTAAATGTGAATAGAAAATGAGGTTTAACCTGGTTCTTATCATAATGAACAATCATATAAATTTTGACTACTTATGATTTCAAAACATGAAAAGTAAAAAGATTATATTAGATTGAATACCAGAATGCAATATTTCAATATTTTAAAATCTGAAGAAAAGATTAAAATCAAGAATATTATTGCCAGGAAAGTTCTCAAACAAGGTTAAAAACAAACCACCCGAACTATTTTGGACAAATAAGAATGCAGAAAATGTTTCTCCTCAATATCCTGTATGGAAAAGTGCACTTTAGCTCTTGCTTCAGGAAAAAAAGAAAAAAGGAAAGCTAATATTGAGGGAGAGTGACATGAGATACCAGAAGCAGCGGTAGCTAACTATGTCCCAAAGGAACAAAAGAGATGAGGAAGAAAATATGATAGGCTCCGGATATAGACACTTAGAAAAATTTCCTTAGACCAATAAGCTGTTATGACATAAAACTGCAAAGCTCTAATAATGAAAGTATTGATTTATTTGGTTTATTTATGAGTTTTAGCCATATACTAAATATATAGAATAAGAAATCAAATTATAGACTCACAGGGAAACATAAATGTTATAAACTTTGAAAAATGTAACTATATTAGTGGTGAAATGAGGAGTGCATTGAGCACGAGGGTTAGTGCTGGAAGCGCAAGGAAGAGAGCCCAGGCTAGACTCCTTGCTTCTTGTACAGAGTGCATGTCCGTGTGTGCATGTGTGTCGAAGCCAGAGGCCAATCTCGGCTGTTGTTTCACAGAGGTTGGTTACCTTTTTTCTTTAACGAATGAAACAGTTTCTCCTTGGCCTAAAACTCACCAGTTCAGCTGGGCTGAGAGGCCAGTGAGTCCCAGGCATCTCCCTGGCTTCACGTCTCCACTGTTGGAATTACAAGCGAACGCCACCACGTCTGGATTTTTAAAGTGGGTTCTAGGGATCAAACTCAGGTCCCCAGGCTTGTGCAGCATGTACTTTCCCTACTGAGCATATCCCCAGACGCAAAGGTTATGATTTCAAAGTCAGCCTTGGCACAGTAAGCATGCCTCTGTGAGCTTCTGTTTCCTTTTCTGACAAGCAAGGTACCTGGGTAATGAAAGCTCTTCAGGTTTATACCAGCTCCTCTATCCATGGCTCTAGGTTCAGTTTTGTTTAGTGGAAGACATATAACGTAAATGCAGAAAGGGGAACTATTTGGGGGAAGCAGAGGAAATGCAATAAGAGGTCAGAGGAATCTGGAGGACTGTGGGGGAGGGGACGTTGTCTGTATGAAAACGCCATGATGAAACCTCTCACTTTGTATGCTAATTTATAATTGATCAGAGTGCAGAGAACAAGGGACTCTGAGCACTCAGCCACAAATAGATATCTATATCCCCAAGGTTCAGGGAATACTGAGGAAGAGGAAGAGGAGGCAGAAAGAGTGTAAGAACCAGAGGAAAGTTGCAAGAGTCAAAAGTTGGTGAGAGCTGGGCTGAAATTTTCTCTTCTGAACATTGTAAGACTGCTGTATTTATGAACTCACAGCTCCTATGGCAGCCTGCTTAAGACCAGCTCAAGATCAAGCCAGTCAACATGCCAGCATGAATGGGGGGAGGGCACGTGAACCTTCCATCTAACTGAGGAGCTACCAACAATTGGTGGGAAGGAAAGACAGGTTTTCTGTAGGAGTGTCATTCCTGGTAGATGTCTGAACATGATCCAGTGGATGGCCCCACACTTGTGTATTCATGGACAGAGCTAATTGGATTCATCAGGCTAGAAAAGAAAAGAAAAGATGATACAAAGTTAGGAGAGGGGCATGGAGTGAGCATTTGGAGGCATTGGTGGGAGGGGTGACTATGATCGAAATACATTGTGTGCATGTGTGAAATTCTCACAAAATAAATAAATATATTTGAAATGTATTTCAATAAAAGATTAGAAACCTTCACGTCAGCATTTGCTGTCCTTCTTATCTCAGCCATTCTGATTGGGGCAGGAGGAAATCTCAAACCAACTTTAGTTTGCATTTTCCTGATGGCTAAGGATGTTGAACATTCAAAAAATTCTTGGCTATTTGCATTTTGCATTTGTCTTCTTTATAGCTCCTTGTTTAATTCCATACCACAATTTTTAATTGGGATATTTGTTTCCTTGATGTTGAATGTTTTTAATACTTTGTATATTCTAGAGTTGTGACTGATGAGGTCACAGTGTGATACGAATGAACCTGAGACTTACCTGGCACAGCAGAAAGGCTAGCCATACTCCAAAAGCAGAAGTTTTCCTTTCCTACATGTGGGCCTCAGTCTATGCTTTTGCTCCAGAGAAACGGAGGCACAGACCAGAAACGTATGCAGGTTTGCCTAGGATTTTTCGTGTCAACCTTTGGTAGTCACCTTATTGGTGGATTGAGACTTGCAGCAAAGATGTATATGCACCCTTTAAGCTAGTATAGGAAATTTAAACAGTCAGTGCTTTACAAAAGGAGGTGTTTGGGGCAAATGTGGGCAAATACTGTAGTATTCTCAGTAAGATGGTAAATTACTGATGCCAGAAATATCTCAGCTATTTTCACAAACATCACACATTGTAAGTAGATACACACACACACACACACACACACACACACACACACAAACAGGTATCAACAAGCAAATTTATTATTAGGTTTATTATTAGGAGTACACAGGATTCTTATTAAATACATTTATTAATACTCACAGAACAAAGTTATAATTAGGTCATAGTTCATTAGTTCCACATTAAGCTAATTTTCCTCAGCAGTAGGCACTAGGGGAGAACCTAGTACTCGGATATTACTCAGATAAATGGACATAGAAATAATCTGCTCCCTAAGTTTTTTTCTTTACACCCATAGATTTGTGCATCTCTCAGCACTCATCAGAAAAACTTCTTTTTGTAGTAGATGGTGATTAAAACAGAGATCTACAACTGATCAACACACAGAGACTAAGAATGGAGTGATCAGCTCTAAATGGCATATCTGCATCATACCATTCCCTCAAGATTCAAGGATCATCATGGAAGAGGAAGAAGAAAGACTGTGACAGTCAGAGAGAGTAGACATCAGCAGCAAAAGAGTACTTGGTGAATAGAAAGGGCCACTGCACACTGCACAGTGGCTGGGACTGCATGCACAAGATCTAACCAGTCAAAAACCCAGCACTGATGGAGGTGCTATTCATGAAATTCCATCCCTGCCTAAGAAACTATTGGTGATTGATGGCTGCTGGGAGAAGGAGAGTCCATTTTTTTCAGGGATGTGGGCCCTGAGAGGCTACCCATGTTCCAGTAGATGGCTTCATAGCCATGTACATGCAGGCAGCACTAAGTGGACTCAGCGGGTTTAAAAAAAAAAAGAGCACATGAAGTTGAACGGATATAGTGGGGAAAGTAGGGGAGGGCCTGGGGGTGGATTGGATTCAAGAACATTATATGCATGTATGAAATCTCAAACAATGAAAAAGATTAACAATAGAAGGGGGACTTTGTTTTAGAAGAACAGGTTAGAAATGATCTGAGAGTTGGTGGAGAAAAACTTTAAGTAGTGCTGAGAAACTCTCCCAGGAGCATTGCAAATGTAAATGTCCTTCAGGTAAAATTGAAAAGGCCAGGACTGAGCCCGCTCCATCCATACTGGAATCCCGCCACCAGAAGAGAAAGTACTTGGCTCTCAGCACTTGTTCAAGCCACATTAATTTGACAGCAGGAATGAGCTGTTGACTGCCTGGCGGAGTCTTCCACTGTCTGTGGCTCGTTGAGTGCACAACTGCTCTGATCGAGAGTAATTCCCTGTCAGGCAGCTGTGGAATGAATAAGTTATACCCAGTCACTGGAATCCAGGCCCTCATCAGCTAATCAGTGAGCTCCATGGGAGACAAATTCAAGTAGCGGAAGGCACATATAGGAAGAGGAAGTGATGAAGGAAAGAAATAAGCCTGTATTAAAAGGTGACAAAAGCCACAGAGACACACACATGCATTTTAGTGAGAAAGAGATGAAACACATTTGGTTTCAATTTCAGAGTCCAGGGCACAGACACAAAAACGAATTTGGTAAGAGAAGGTGACAAAAAGCTTCTGGAAGGTGAGAGAGAGTTAATGAAGTTGTTTGAGAAGGCTTAATGGATATGCTGATCATGAAATACATGCAGGACCAAAGAGAGCTGAATCTGGGCTGGGAAGGACGTACATTTAGCATCCAATGCTGGCTTCTAGTTGGGACAGAAAGAGAGGGCAGGGCCTCTGAAGACTAGGGATCAGCTTACAGATTTGCTATATGTTCTATGTATAACAAAGGTCCAAGAAATGTCCTTATTAGGACATCAAATAATGAGGCAATGGAGCCAAGTTCAGTATTTCAAAGTATAAGTGGACTTGTATGAGAACTCTGATATCCAAAGACATTCTCTGTGTACATACTGAGCTTTTCTGGAAACTTCCAGAGGGCAACATATTCTCCTTCTTGGAAAACATATTCTCCCCTGGATTCTCTGCAAGCTAATCTCAGCTGTCATTCCTTCCTTCTTACCCCATCCTGAAATCCCAACTGACAAGCAAGAAAAGCTATCTAAATCAGGTGTGTTGGCACATGACTTAATCCCAGCACCTAAAGGCAGAGGCAGGTGATCTCTGTGAGTTTGAGTTCAGCCTGGTCTACCTAAGTTCCAGGCCAGCCAGGCTTCATAGTGAGACTCTATCTTATAAAAAAAAAATCAGAGTGAACACAAACAAGAGAGAGAAAGAGACAGAGAGAGAGAAAAAGAGAGAGAGAAAGAGAGAGAGAGAGAGAGAGAGAGAGAGAGAGAGAGAGAGAGAGAGAGAACAAACTCCTTAACTCCTTTAAGGTTCCAACCTATCCAGTATTATCAATTCTCATGTTAGGAAATTAGGCTCAGAAGGAATTTTTCCCACAGTCCCATAGGTAATTAGTGGTGTCATAGGAATTCATTTGGATTTCCTCTCTCTCCTTACAATGAGCTTTCCTATTTATACTGCCTTGCTTCTCTGCTCTGGGTATGTCCCCAAATGTTCCTGTGTTGGAAACTTGGTCAGCAAAGCAACTTGAGAGACGGGAGCTTTAAGAAGCGGTCAGGTCATTGGAATTCCATGCTGGTGGATAGATTGATGTCTTTATCACAGGATTGGGTGCAGGTTTCAGTACAAAGGATGAGTTCACCTCCTTACCCTTCCTCCTGTCTCTCATGGTCTTTTGTCTTCCACTGCAGCTAGGAAACCAATGTCAGCTATGTGGCATTCATACTCTGACCTATCAACCTCTAGAACTGAAAGAAATAAATGTCTATTTTTTTAAAACTACCCAGTCTCAGATATTCCCTAAGAGCTGTGAAGTGTGGATTGAGCTGCTGTCTTCAAAACTGAGATATATTTAAAATATCATCACATTCCTTTCATAATGATTCCCAATTCTTTGAATTTCATTTTCTGTCTTATAAACTTTATTGACTCAGTTTATAAACAAACTAATGAATACTATGTCTTCCCATAAAGCTTGTGTTCTAGAATGGTGGACAAACATTAAACCCAAGAGTCCTATGTGGTGGCACATGTCTGTGATTCCAGCACCTGGGAAGCAGAGTGTTTTTACAGTTCGGAGAATGATCTATGATAGATACTTTCAGTTTTGAATGACTGAGGTTATTAAGTATATAGCAAGCCAAAGTAGAAGGATAAATAGCAAGAAATAGGTAAGTACATGAATGATAGATAGATAATAGATTGATAGATGATAGAACAATGACAGATGATAGATAATAGATGATAGATGGTTAAATGATGACAGATGATAGATATAAAATAGATAGATAGATAGATAGATAGATGATACATAGATAGATAGACAGACAGCAAAATATCATCAAACTGGACTCTCAAAACATCCAACTGGAGAAGTGGAAGTAGCCAGATGGAGTTCTCCATGGAGCTTTTTCTCCACAGCTCAGCTTCCCAGGGCAGAGCTTTCTGTTTTTCTCTCCCACTGCAGGTGCTTTCTGTTGTTGAGTAAACAACATTGACACCCCCTGGAAACAGTTTCCCTTCTCACTGTTCTCAAGGCTCAGTTTTTACTCTTGGGCCTTTTTCTTCCCTCCTCTCCCTGTCACCGAGTTACGGGGCCAGAAGATCTGATCTACAGACAAGAGACCTTGGAGGACACTCTGACACAAACATGCTTGGATCTGAAATGGGAGTGGACAGCCCCACTTCCAGAGCCAGCTTACTGAGCTCAAACAGCACATGCAAATTTACCAGTATAATGTAAATTACACAGAGACAGGAGGATCAGAAGTTCAAGGCCAGCTGGGCTCCATAGTGAGTTGCAGGCCTACCCAAACTACCTAATGAGATTCTTTCTTAATAAGATAAAATTAAATAGATAAATAATAGTATAATACAATATCAGAGAGAGAAAGGAACTCTGAAGAAAATGAATGCCAGGTTAGGAGACAAAAGTAACTATTTTATTTATGGAGCTAAGACCATAAGGGATGAATTTGATCACAAAGTTAACTGATGGGAAGGAAGAACTTGTAAGACTGCTTTTAAAAATTAAGAGATGGTTCTGTCAGTAAAATGCTTACTGTGTGAGCCAGGCATGGTGGTGCAGGCCTTTAATCCCAGCACCCAAGAGGCAGAGGCAGGCGGATCTCTGTGAATTCAAGGTCAACCTGATCTGTACAGTGAATACCAGGCCAGTCGAGACTACGGGAAGACCCTGCCTCAAAAAAACCAATAAATGGAAATATGCTTTCTGTGCAATAATAAAAACTTATGTTGGATTCCCTAGAACCCACATTAAAACCAGGTTCAATGGTACACATCTGCAATCTCATTACTGTAGAGGTAGAGACAGGCAGATCCCCAGAGCTCAATAACCAGTCAGTCTAGTTAAATTGGTAAGGGTCTAGGTTCAACAGTGATACTTTCTCAAAAACTTAGGAGGAGCCTGGCTTGGTGGTACATGCCTATAGTCCCAGAACTCCATAAGCAGAGGCAAGGGGATCTCTATAATATCAAGGCCAGCCTGATCTACATAATGAGTTCTAGGCCAGCTGGGGCTACAGGGAAACTGGTCTCTGAAAATGACAAAAAAATACCCCAAACAAAACAAAACACCCCAAACCAAACAACAACAAAAAAATTACTGGGAGAGCAATTGAGGAAGACACTGATGCTAACATCTGGCCTTTACATGAACATGCCTACATGCAGAAATATGCACACACTAACATGTACATACACTATACACAGACATATACATACATACATACATACATACATACATACATACATACATATATTAAATAAATCTTTCTTAGGATTTCTTTCATTCGTTTGTTCTATTTGTCTGCTTTAAGGTCTTAATGGTGTTTGCAGACATATATATTGTATACTGAACTATGATAATAAATGTCTGTTTTATTATTTGTAATCCACATCGTTAAATGATCAACAGGGACATTTATTTTATAGCAATGCTTATTTTTATTTTCTTTTTAAAAAGTAGATTTAAAAAGTTTTATGTGAATATGCCTAAGTGTATGTGTGTGTGTGTGTGTGTGTGTAGATATATTTACACACACACAATATCTGTGCAGGTGTGTCTGTGAAGATCAGAGAGGCTGTCAGATCCTATAGAACTGGAGTTATAGGCAGTTGTAAGATGCCTGACATGGGCACTAGGAACCAAACCTGTGTCCTCTGCAAGAGCAGCAAGCACTCTTAACCGTTGAGACACCTCTCCAGACCCAATACTTTTTCATTATTTTTTATACCTATTATACTACTTATTCTGATCTCCTCAGTATCCTTGCTGGGGAGACTTGGTTACAGGCACACTTCAAATGCAGATTACGATATCAAGGACTTCTAACTCCATTTGAAGTTGAATGACTTCACAATCATTGAGAACCAGAGCCTGTGTCCTTTTGTCCTTCAATTGTCTAGGAAGCCTCCTCAAATAAAGTTCAAATACCCTACCCAAGCCGCCTGTACCTCCTCTTCATTTCCATAGCCTTTTGTGCTTTGGCCCTTTTTTGATTGTGTAAAGGGAAATTGAACTAATTAGCTGGTTTCCTACTTCTGGGAAAGTACATTTTTCAATGTATTTTAAAATTAAAAATATGATTCATTCATTATTTCATTCATGTAACAACATGTACGAAGCTTGCTTTGAACTTTGGCTAAAGGAATAACTCCTCCCTTATTTCTCACTAATTATCTGTACATTTTTGGTATCTTCTATATTCATCTCAAACTGGGATATAAGCATTTCAAAAATAATTAACCAATGTCCTTGTTGGTTTCAATTCCCATTCCTGTTTTCATTGTTGCTTTGGGGACCATTCTGGTCACTCTAGTCCCAACTAACCTCTCAATCCAAACTGGGTTCTCCTTTCTTATTTTTATTTTTGTCACTGGGGTATTAAGAGAAATACTATTCCAAAATGATCTTGTAGCTTCCTTTGGAATTAAACTTAGAACTACTTCTAAAGCCTACAAAAATGATCTTAATATTTTTAAGGGTGTTGTTAGAATATTGACTATATATAATATTGTGTGTCACTGTGACATTTTCATATATGTATATAATGTACTTTGATCATATTCACTCCCATTATATTCTCTTGCCTCCCTGTTTGGGGAGCTAATAGAACAACATGACATGAAAGTAGAATGAGGTTCCTGGGGGAAGAAGGTGGCAGGGGATGGGGAACAAGAATAGGAAGAAAGATGAGCAAAAGCAAACTATGAATACAAATTTCATAGAAACCTAATACTTTGTGTATTAGTTAAGAAATAAAAGTTAGGTCAGGTATGGTGGCACAGGTCTTTAATCCCAGCACTCAGGAGGCAAAGGCAGGTGGATTTCTGTGAGATCCAGGTCAGCCTGGTCTACATAGCAAGGTTCAGGCCATCTGGGGCTACAGGAATACCCTGTCTTAAAACAAAAATGAAACAAAGCAAGGATGCTATTGTGTTCTTTTAATAAGGCCTGCAGAGCTTTGCCTCTTATTTTAAATATAATTTACCAATGTGCTACATTTCTGTTGATTTATGTATAAACCACATTTGGCAGAAATACTTTATTTTTTGATTATGTGGATACGTGCATGCAGTGCAATGCCCAAGGAGGCCAGAAGAGGGCACCAGGTCCTCTGGAGCTGGAGTTACAGATTGTTGTGAGCCACCCAGTTGCGGTGCTGAAAACCAAACTTTAGTCCTCTGAAAGAACATCCAAATGCTCTTAACTTCTGAGCCATCTCTTCAGTTCCCCAAACAGCACATACTTTAAAGTTATTATGCTTCACTGGATTCAGCATATCCATTCTCATTCTTGGGTCACATGGTTCAGAATCCTTAATTAGTTGTGAAAGAACCTGCATTATAATACAAAGAATTTTTCAAGCCTAGATAGACATTTGTGAGTAAACAAGCAAGTAACGTCACAGTGCACTAATGAGGTGGAACTCAAGAGAAGAACATTCTCAAGAGCTTGTGTGTTTGTGTGTGTGTGTGTGTGTGTGCGCGTACGCACACATGCACATGCAGGTACATGTGCTCATGTGTTCCCACGCGTGAGGTCAGAGGACACCCTCTGGTGATGGATCTTAGGAACTCTTCTATTTTTTGTTTGTGACAAGGTCTCTCATGGGTCTGGAAGTTCTCCAAGTAGGCTAGACAGCCTAGCTGGCCAGCAAGCTCCAGGGAATTGCTTGTCTCTGCCTCTCATCCCCCACTGCTAGGATTCTCAGTGCACATTACCCGCATCCAGCTTCTTAAGTGTCAGGTCCTCATACTTGCAAGGCAATCATCACTTCTTCAGAATAGAAAATGTCCCTCTAACGGAGGCAGGTGCAAGCACCAGGAGCTATGTGAAATGCTTCCTGGGAGGAAGCCCATTATCGTATCAGCAGAATGCTCATTTGTTTTCCAGTGTGATTGTAGAGACTTTGGAGGAAAGATATGCTAAACATCTCCTCCACAGAGAGAGATCTGTGCTACAATTTTTTATTTTTATTTTGTTTTAGTTTTGGCAGCCACATCCTCTCCTGGCAATAGAACGCGCTTGTCATTTCCAAAGATAGCCTCCAGAAAAATCATGAAGTCACTGACATCCAATTTATCCATATGCTGCATTTGAAATTCTGCCTGGTAATCTTCACTGCAGGGTGCAGGCAGGATTTGGCTCCCCTCTGGTGTAAAGCACTTCACTTTCTCCTTCCTCTCCTTTGACCCTTCTTTCTCTTATCTTTTTCACCTTAGCAAGAATTACTTTCCTCTTGAATCTCTGGAAACTGTATTTATTAATCTTGAGAACAGAGGACTAGAATAAGACTGAAAGATAATGGGTTAGAATTGAAAGAAGGGACAGCATTTTAGGAGCAGGAAAGACATTTCAAATACTTCTTTGAGAGAGGTGTGCCTGAATTTTGTATTTTGAATGCAAAATGGCCTTCTAACATGTTACTGCGCCCAACAAAGAGGGCCTGGTGTAGAAATTCTAAGTTTGTCTGGATATGGGGAGGTACTCATCACACAATGGTTTTTAGGCAATAGAAAGGACCTAAGGACCTGGGGTGTTCACTGGTACAGCACTTGTCAATCATGTGCAAGGACCTGGGTTCGAGTACAGTATCAAAAAAATAATGCACAGTAAGATTCATATGCAATAATGGTCATCAGGAAGTCTGTATTGGCAAGAGTGCTGGGGGACAACAGGGATGTGGTTCAAACTCATCATTCGTATGTGGAAGGAGTGGCTTAATTAGTGTGGTGGTATTCTGGCTATTTCTCATTTTATAAATGTTCTTTAATGTTGCTGAATCTGGTCAAAGCCCATGGCTGGGGGTCATAGGCCCTAGAGGGAAATTCACTGTAGCTGTTTTGATAAATGGACATGCAACAAACATTTATGTTTAGGCCTACAAATCAAGAGGACTTAGTCGCAGCGTGCAGTAGTCACTGGTCTGTGCAAGCCTCCTTTTCATATGCATACCTTTCTCCATGAAGTCTCTTCTGAACACATTCAGTCTTCTAGTCATCATTCCTTAAACAATCTAGTATAACAACTATTTGCAAAGCATTTACATTTATTAGGCATTATGCATATTTAAGATGATTTAAAGTGCAGAGAAAGATAGGTGTGGGTCCCCTGAAAATACTACATAGTGTTGTATAAGGAATTTGAACATCTATGACATCTACGGTTTCTACAAAGGTTCCAGGGGCCAATCCTGAAACACATTATGGTGATTGAAGTCAATTATCAATTTGAAGTTGATCCTTGACAGGATCTAGAATCACCTAGGAGACAGTCCACTGGGTATGTCTGTGAAGGAAATTCTCAAGTAGGTAAAGACTCATTCTAATTGGGAGTCTCACCATCTCATGGACTGTGGTGCTGGACTGAAAAAAGACATTGGGGTAAGTAAGAACTTTCTCAATAGAAATTTAATAGTACAAGCACTAACTTCAAGTTGATATAGATGGAACAGCATGGAATTTAAAATTTTCTATACACCAAAGTAAGCTATCATCAGAGAACAGAGGCAGCTCACAGAATGAAAGAAAATCTTCACCAACTATAGTTTAGAGAAAGGGCTAACAAGAACTGCAGAAATTAAATACCAAGGAAACAAAATTGCCAGTCAACGAATGGGCTAATGAAATGAACAGACAATTTTCAAAAAAGAGAAACACAAATGGCTAATAACTGCTTTAAAACATGTTCACTATCCCTCGTTATCAAGGGAATGGAAATGAAAACCACTTTGAGATACAATCCTAGTCAGGATATCTATTATCAAGAAATCTCACAATAAATGATGAAGAGGATGTGGAGAAAGAGGAGTCTTATTCACTCCTGGTGAGAGTGTAAACTACTACAGCCAGTGAAAATCAGGCTGTTTTATTTATTTATTTATTTATTTTGGTCTTTTTAGATACAAGGTCTTCCTGTAGCCCTAGCTGGTCTGAAACTTGATATATAGACCAAGTTGGTCTTGATCTTAGAGAGATCCACCTGCTTCTGCCTCCTGAGTGTTGAGATTAAAGGTATGCTCCACTATGCCCAGCTCTGAAAAGTTTTGATGTTTCTACAAAATTATATAGACAAAGATATTACATTCCTGGGTATATACCCAGATAACTCCAAATCCTACTGAGATATTTGCACCTCACTGTTTATTGCTGCTCTATTTATGGTAATAAACAAATGGAACTAACCTGGGTGTTCACAGATAAATAATAGCAATATGGGACATGCAAAGAATGGAATATTATTCAGCTGTAAAGAAAAATAAAACAGGGCTGGAGAGATGCTCAGCAGTTAAGAGCACTGGCTGCTCTGAGTTTGATTGCCAGCACCCACATGGTGGCTAACAACTGTCCATAACTCCAGTTCCAGGGGAATCCAACACCCTTTTCTGGCCTTCATGAGCATTGCAATATGGGTACACTTACATACATGCAGGCAATACACTCATACACATAACAAAAAATAATAACTAAAACATTTTTTTTTAAAAAGCAGGAAGGGAGCTGAGCACCAGCATTCCTCTCTCTCTGCTTCCTGGGCAAAGAAATAATATAACCAACAGCCTTGAGCTCTGCACCGAGCCTTCTCTGCCGTGATGGGCTGCGTTCTCAAACTGTGAGTCAAACAATAAATCTTTCGTTCCTTAAGTTGCTTCTGCCAGCTATTTTATTTTAGTGAGGAGAAATTACCAGTAGAGACACCAAAGCTTTCTGTTTGTACACATCTCACTTGTTCAGTCACCTACCTTTGGTCTTACGTGACCATAAAGACACTGGCCATGAGTTTCATGTGTATTTATTTGATATCTTTATTAACTTTACTCCCCAAACAGCACCGAATTCACTCTCTTTAGCACTTTCTCTACAAAATCTGGGCCAATTATATTATCAAACTTAAAATTTTGCTAAGATAAGGACTCTGAGTTCTTGCTGTTTTAGTTGTTGATTTCTCTGCATATGAATGAGGTTGCAAGTCATTTTGCCACTTGGATTCTCTTTTCTCTGTGTAGTGTGCCTTCCTTGATTTGCATCTTTTCTTTCTTAGACCTTGTGGTGGGTAATCTTGATTATTAACATGAGTGGATTGTAAAGGGATATGCGTCTGGGCAGGTCCTGCATTACCAGGAAGGACGGACTTCCAGGGGAAGACCCTCCCCCCAGAGTGGATAGCACCTTCCAGCGGTAGCTCTGAGGCAGAGGTACAATTAATTAGTTTGTATTTAGTTTTTAAAATTACACTTAGTTTACTATACACTATTAGTTTATTTAAATGTGTGTGTGTGTGTGTGTGTGTGTGTGTGTGTGTACCTGCGAGATGGCTCAATCGTGGAGGTCAGAGGATACCTTCCAGGGTATCCTTGATGGGACTAAGATGTAGTGTTGTTGACTAGAGAGCAGGAAGATGTACCGTCAGAGGTTACACTCTCATGCAAGAGATGTTGCCCAGGGATGTTTCCCCCGAAAATAGGAAGAGGGTAAAAAAGTAAATCCAAAGTTATATGCAGTCAAAACATGGCACATTGTACTGAGTCCTGTGGCAAGTTAGTTCTCCCCTTCCACAAGTGGTCTCCAAAGGTTGAACTCATGTCATCAGACTTGGCAGTGAGCATGTATGCCCACTGAACCATCTGGCCAGACCCAAAAGGTCCAGTTTTAAAGCATCGTTCCTTGTTTACGTGCCTTTGCTTCTGGCTGGCAAGTGTGTCTATCCTTGCTGTGCTCCTGCTTTACACAGCTTCTTTGGCCTCCTACACAGACTGTACAGTATTGGCTCTCTGGACACTTCCGGGCCTTCAGTAGCAGATGGAGACTCCTGAGGTACCCAGTCTTGTAGACTTGGTAATTACCAGGTTCTCTGTCTCTCCAGTATAAAGGCAGCCACTGTTGGACTACACAATCTATAACATTTAAGTCACTCTAATAAATGACCTATCAGTTCTGTTCCTCTAGAGAACTCTTACAAATACACGCCTTATTAGTTTTAAATGTGAATGTATGCGTGTGTGTGTGTGTGTGCGTACCTGTGCAATGGCACAAGTGTGGGGGTCAGAAAAGATCTTTTCTCGGTCTCCATGTCATTATTTAACTGTGTCTAAACTGTCCCTTGTAATTTTAATGAAATTTATCACAGTGTTTGCATTCCAGAAATACAGAGGAAATATTTTCCTTTCCTGAGAAAACAAAAGTATTCTCTTATATTTTCTTCTATTATGTCAAGAGTTTTAGCTTTCAAACTTAGATGGTCAGTTTGTTAGATTCCATCAGCAGTGTAGGCTAGAGACCTGGTTATATTTTTCTTTAGAAAATGAGCGAGTTTTCTTCTGAGGCAAACTACAGTTTATCACAGTCCCCATGGTGCTAGCTTTTGTCAACTTGACACAAACTAGAGACATTTGGGAAGAGGGACCCTCACTGAGAACTTTCTTCCATCAGACTGGCCTGTGGACATATCTGTGGGACGTTTTCTTGATCAATAATTGATACTTAAGAGCCTAGCCACAGTGGGCAGTGCCATCCCTGGGCAGGCGGGCCTGGGCAGTATAAGAAATGTAGCTGAGCAAGCAGTAAGAAACAGTCCTCCTTGTTCTCTGCCTCAGTTCCTGCCTCTAGGTCCCTACCCTGAGTTCCTAACAGATTATCTTTAAAGATGGACCCTGCTTTGGAAGTATAACATGAAATAAACCCTTTCCTCCCCAAGTGTTGGTCATAATGTTGATCACAGCACCAGGAAAGTAAAGGAAAAATCCAAGATTTACACTGATCTGTTTCTGAGATCTTTCCCCTTTTATTTTCAAATTATTTGCATGTATGTATGAAGGTTCATGCATGCCACAGTGTGTGTTTGCAGGTCAAAGACGACCTCTACTTTGGTCGTCATCCTCCACCTTGTCTGAGTAGGGTCTCTTATTTGCTCCATGTACTCTAGGCTGTGTAGTCCATTATCTTGCCGGCACGCTTCTCCCTCCGTCGTCTCCCAGCTTACTGTGGGAGTGCTGGGTTACAGTCATGTGCTACTATTCTAGCTTTATGTGAGTTCTGGGGGTTCAAACTCCTCGGGCGTGTGTGACAAGTGCTTCACCCACTGAGCCGTCTCCTCGGGCTTCCCTGGGCTTTTTTTCTATTGGTTCATAGTTGCTCTTTTTAGTCACTTATCAGGTGAATGGAATGCTGTGATTTGATGTCACGTAAGACGCCTTTTTGAATTTTTCTTACTTGACTAAGATTGTGTGAAATTTTATTCTTCAATATGAGTTTTAGAATAAGTTTGTCAAGTTAATAAAACTCAGCACAAATTATTCTTAATATTCCCCTTCTGTGTAGATCACTTTTTGGGAGTTCTTTCAGTTTTTCTTGATGTATTTTGAGACATGATTGTTTAAAGCATAATAATCACAATGGCTTTTACCTTATCAGCAATGTTTATTTATTCATATGTGATAAACCTCTATGCGCCCATGAAATATATTTGCTTTGAATGACATTTTTCAGATATTAACATTATTTTGTTTTTAATCATAATTTCCAGCATAACTTTTTTCCATGTAAGAAAATCAGATAGGCTTCATGTATGAAGGCTCTCATATATTTGAATTTTCAAAAAATTTTCACTGTAAATCATATACCTTTTTATTAAATTCATTTCTATATAAATTATACTTCTTAGCTGTTATGAATGACATCTTATTTTCTAGTTGATTAAAACTAATGATTTTCATATTTTATTGTACATCTGGAAAAATTACTCTACTCTCTGATGAGCTCTAATAGTGTATTAGTTCTCCTGATTTATCTGTGCAGATAATCCTGTTGCTCACAAAGATGAACATTTTGTCTTTTCTCATCATATTGTTATGTACATTCTTTTGCTCACAGCTATGATTATGCTTATAGAACTATCTGGAACATTAGCTAGATAATGGGTATGTGTGCTTGTTTCTGATGTGAATGGAACCCTCCTTGAAGCTCACGTTAAAGTATGATATTTGAAGTAGAATTTTTGTTAGGTGACCTTTTAAAGTTAAGGAATGTCAACTGCATTCCCAATTTGCTCTGAACTTTTAATGTATTTGAACTTCATTAAATGCTATCACTGTATCTATTGAATTAATGAGGTCATTTACTTTGGTAGATTGCCTTAATGTAGAGTCACTTTTGCATTCCTGGAGTAAATTCTATACAATCATCTTATTTTAGTACTATTTTCATGATATTATTTTAACCAGTTTTAAATGTAATTGGTCAATAATTAGTGTCAGTAAATAATTTCATGATTTCTGGGTCTATATACCTAAGTAAAATGGAGTTACAGTTAGCTTAAACTTTATTCATATGTGGTTGTACCCTACATTTATTCAGCTTTGAAACTAATATGCTTTAATATGAAATTGTTCTTTCTCTTTTCAAAGAAATAAAGGACATGAGGACCAGGTAAAGGTTTAAACAATATGGCGACAGTGTGGACATCTGAGGTGACTCAGTTAAGATGACTGCTACCAGACGTCCCTGACTAATGATATGTCCCTGCCATGACTAAACAGTAAATATTGACATTATGAAACTTACTATATAACAACTAGTTTTGGTAAGAAGGACCTTTCTGGTGATTTCTTATAAAATATTTTTGGCAAATAGTCTCTCCTCTTCTGGAGATCATTAAATGGTCATGGTCTGAGAAATTAGCATATGAGAAAAATCAGTTGGCATCATGGTCAGAGGCTCTGAGACTCTTCTGTAATCTCCACTATCCAAACCTGGCTCTTGAACTCAGCTCCCATATCTTTTTAAGTTAAAACATTTTAAAAACTGTTTGAGATGCTTTCACATATTTTTAAAACTAAAAACTTAGAAAAGACAATAGTTTTCCATGATTTTGTGTCCTCTAGGAAGATTCGTGTTTCCTAGGCACATTATAACTTCTAAAGAGTTTAAAATATATTTAAATACATAAAGAATTAAAAACTATAGTATACACTGGGCCTAAGGATGTACCTTGGTTGGTAGTATTTGTTGGGCATGCATAAAGCCCTGGGTTTAAGCCCCAGGACTGCACACTCAACTGGCATGGTGTGCACACCTGTAATCCATGCACTAGGGAGATAGAGGCAGGAGAATCAGAAGTTCAAGGTTATCCTCAACCCATGGAGAGTTGGACTGCAGGAGGCATCACAAAATAAAACAAAGAACCCGCAGATTCATAAAGAGCATTTCTTCATATTGCATATAAAATGTGTTACATTCTTATGGAAATAACGACTTTCATGTGATTGATTTTTTTCTGTCAACATGTATATTTACTTGACTTTAACTCTGAATGTTTACCACTGCACAGTGTATTCTGCACATTTTAATGGACTCTTATTTGAGCATCTCTGCCCTGATAAGAATTGTGCTAGCTTTTCTCAAATTTAGCATTGGTCATACCTATCCTCGAGCTTCAGGCATTTGAAGTAATTATATGAGCAGCTTTCATATACTAAAAATTCAGTTTCCAAATCTCTTTTTCTTGTACTTAGGGCTTTAGTAGCAGTCTTAGCAGCCTGGAAGGAAAAAGTAGATTTTGCCCATGACTAGTGGGTGGCCCTAGGCAAGCTACTTTGAAATCTCAACACTGGCTCCTTCACAAATCAAGGAGTGTGGATACACGCACCTTACAGGGGTTTTGAGATGATTAGGATATAATTCTGCTACATGCCTAGTCCCACGATTGGCATACACTAGGTAATCAATACATGGCTGCTGTTATCACTCCATCATTCTTTCTTAGAGGGGAATAAGTCTCATACGCCTTGAGTATATTGGAATAAGGAATAACTTTTTAATACTTAGGCTTGGCTTCCTTAGCCAGTATTAAGTTTCTTACCATGAGTTATATTCAATCACAAACTTAACCACACAGAGATAGGGGAGGTTAAATTGTAGAGATTAATTTGATCACTAATGAAGACTTATTTATCCCTAATTGTAATCTTTGGCATCCCTTTCAAGCTTGAGATTCTGTTTCTTGACTCCAGGCATTTTTCTAGTAATTGGTGAGGAATACTTTCTAGCCTCTCTAACCCTTATCTATTGTAACAGTTATTTACTTATAAGACAGCAGCAAATGCATAAGGTTCCATCTCTGGGGCAAAGCTGGCTTAGAATAGAACACTGAACTCGGGGGAGATGGCTCAGTGGGTAAACTGCTTGCCAGGCAAGCCTGAGGACCTGTGTTTAGATCTCTAGAACCCACATAAATCCAGATGAGGTATTGTATATTTGTAATCCCAGAACTTCTAAAGTGACACAGGATCTGGGGACATGAAATTCCCCAGAGACTCACGGGTCAGCTAGCCTGGAGTATGCAATGGGGAACAAGAGACCCTGCCTCAAAGAAGGAAGGTGAGGGACTGATGATGTAGGTTATCCTCCAACCTCCACATATGCATTATGGCATCTGTGTTACTGCACTAACACATGAACATGCACATGCTACACACACACACACACACACACACACACACACTGATTAAAAAAACATTTTCAGTAATTGGTACCATTTAACACACATACAAAGATAAGAATATTTTCATATAATAGGTAGCATTTATATTTTTCATAGTCATCTTGCATTTATCTTCCAAAATTATTTTCCCTTTTAATACTCCTAAACAACAGACTAAGAAATTTAAGGATATATTTTAGAAAGCAAAGCATAGAGAAATGAAGCAATTTACTCGTGATCTGATTATAATTATAGTTAGAATTGGAACAAAAAAATCTATATGGTTTTTCTCCAGTGATTGCTTCTTTATTATTTGAGGAACAATAGGTACTTATTTGCTATCAATGTATCTTCTTTTAGGAAATGTTTATTGAAACCCATTTGAAAAAAATTACGTTGTTTTCTCATATGGATATATATTTAGGTGGCTAATAGGTTAAATCACCCTTGACTTCCTAGAATAAATCCTATAAGGCATTATTTATTATCATTTTTATAGAGAGTTAAATTGGAGTTGCTAATATTTTACTAAAAAATTTTATGCTGGGCATAGTAGTGCATGCCTTTGATCCCAGCACACCGGAAGTACAGATGGATGTCTGTGAGATCGAGGATAGCCTGGACTACAGAGTGAGTTCTAGGCCACTGGTGGCTTCAGGGTCACTGTCTCAAAAATACAAAAATTATGCATTTGTATTCAAGACAGACATAGAAATATTTTGTTTATTTTTATTTTTATGTGTATGAGTATTTTGCCTGCATGTATATAAGTGTACTTATGTCATGAAGTCAGAGGAGGGCATCAGATTCCCCTAGAACTGGAGTTATTGACAGATTTCGTGGCCATGTGAGCGCTGGGAATCCAACCAGGTCCTCTGGAAGAACAGCCAGTGCTCTTAACTGCTGACTCATATCTCCAGTCCCAATGCTCTGTATTTTTTTTTTAAATATAATTTTGATCTTTACAGGAATTTGAGTAATGTTGACTTTATACGATGACTTTCATCTTGTTTTGTTTTTTGAGACAGGATCTGGTTGAGTTCTTGGCTCTACTGACATAAATCTCCTCATGCGGGCCAGACTTGCCGCAAACCCCTGTCTATTCTCCTACCTCAACCTTCTTGAGTGCTAGGGTTAACAGCGTGAGGCACTGCACTGACTTACAGAATGTCTTTACCATTACTTCTTGCATTCTTTCTTTTTCAATTTTCTGTAAAATTGGTGTGATTTCTCCCTCAGCTGTGACAGCTCAGATGTTACAGCTTGGATTTTCTCTTTGTTGAATTATGAGCTTAAGTTTTCATAATTTCCCATCTTATCCTCTTATTAACCTCCAGAGTCAGTCCTAAAGTCACATGTCTTAGTCATTTAGACATGTAACTATAACTATATATATATATATGTATATAAATCTCAAAACAGTATTTGGTTTTATTCTTGATTTCCCACTTATTTTCTTGAGTTCTACATAACCGATATCTGCTCTGCTCTTCTAATTTCATTTTCCACAGTCTAAGTGGTTATGCGTGTGTGAAATCCAGAGGTAGATGTTGGGAATCTTCCACTATTGCTCTCTACCTTTTGTTTTTGAGACAGGCTCTCTCACTGAATCTACTGCTCCTGGGATTGGACTCTCTCTGGCCCCAGCACCAGGGTCACAGAAGTGGAAAACCTTACCCAGCTTTTTTATGTGGGAGTAGGGATCCAAACTGATGTCCTCAGACTTGTGCATCAAGCACTTTACTGACTGAACCACAGTCCCAGCTTCAGTTTTCAGATTTGACTTGCTCATTACTCTTTAGTTTTATAAGACAGAAGTGTAGGTCAACTGATTTGGGTCATTTTTTCTCTTTTGATGTGGACATTTAGTATAACAAATCTACCTCAATGTATTACTAAAACTGCAGTCCACATATTTTGTTATGCTGTTTTCATTATTAATCATCTGAAAAGATTTATAAGTTTCCCTTCATTTCTACTTTGAAGCATAGAATGCTTAGTTGTTAATTACTTTGTTTCAAAACATTTGAGGGATTTTTTAAAAGAGATACTTTTGTTGTTTATTTCTAATTTAAGTTCATATGGCTTATGAATATGATTCATTTGATATGAATTGCTTAAATATATTGAGATATCAGCCCTAAATGTGACATCTATATCATATCCCCTCTCTACAAGGCTCAGTGAGCCACATGGATGAGGGAGCAGAAAGAATGTAAAAGCCAGAGGCTGGGGAGGACTGCTGGAGGACTATGTCTTCTGGTCATGACAGAACCATTGCACTCATGAATCACTGTGGCTGTGGTAGCCTGCTCATAACTTGCATAAGATCAATCCAGTCAACATTCTAGTATGGATGGGGAGGGACTCATGAGGCCTTACCTTGAGCTGAGGAGCTATTGACAGTTGATGGATAATGGGAGAGGGTCTGTCAGTTTTCCTAAAGGTATGGCCCCTGGTGGTTGGACAACATGCCAGTGTGCGGCACCATACCCACGTGCATTTGGGCAGCACTAATTGGGCTCAGCGGGTTATTAAAATTTTTAAAGAGAGGACATGGTGTTGGGAAGGGGATGAGATACAGGTGCTGGAAGGAGCTCGAGCAAGGAATGGAGCTGGTTCTGAACAAAATACATTTTATATATATGTATATAGATATGTACGTATGGAATCCTTACAGAATAAATAAAAATATACATTACAAGTATATTCAGATATGTGTTATGATCTACCTTATAATTCTGTCTACATATATTCTACGTATTCACTTGAAAAGACTGTGCTTCCTGCTGTTATTAGGCAGAATTGTATAAATACTCATTAGGTCAGTTTGTTGGACTTGGGTAATTGTAATGATTATTTTGTCTCACTATTTTCTGTGTATAGGTTCTATACATCTTTGAGTAAGGATTGTTGAAATATCTGACTCAAATTGTGGAGTTCCCTGTTTGTAATAAATTTCTTTCTTATGTATCCCTACTCTCCATTGGACACAATAGTTTAATGAACTATTGCCCTTTGCTTTATTCTAAGCAATAGCTTATGTTCTGAAACAAATTTGCGTGATATTAATAGACATTTTAATTTGATTTTCTTAAAATTAATGTTGGTATGTCATATATTTTGTTATCTATTTGATTTATTTAGGTATTAGATATTTTTTTGAGAAAGGGTTTCATATAGCCCAGGATGGCCTTAAGCTCACTTTGTAGCCAAGGATGATCCTCCATCTACTTCCTGAGTGATGGAGTTACAGATGAACATCCACTTAATTAATATTTTATATTTTCATGTATAAAAATTCTTACAGATAATATGCATTTAGATGTTGCTTTTAATTTTGAGCTGACATCTTTGGCTTAAAAAATGTTTATTTGGGGCTGGAGAGATGACTTAACAGTTAGGAACACTAGCTGCTCTTCGAGAGGACCCAGGTTCGGTTACCTGAGACCACATGTCAGCTAGCAATCATCTGTAGCTCCAGTTCCAGGGCCTCCAGCACATTCTTCTGACCTTTGTGGACATTGCTTGCATGACACAGATGCACTTACACACATTCAAGCAATACACTCAAACACATCAAATAAAAACTGAAAATTTTAAGAACTATTTTATTCATTATTTTTATTTCATCTATAATAAATAAAAATATATTTTAAAATATTTTACTCATTTTTATTTTATTTTATATGTATAAGTGTATTGCCTACATGTATGTAAGTCCACCCATGTCATGAAATGCCTGTGGAGGTCAGAAGACCTGGAATTGGAGTTTTGGAAGGTTGTTAGCTGCCTTGTGGGTGCTAGGAATCAAATCTGGGTCATCTGGAAATGCAGCCAGTGCTCTTCACAGCTGAGCCATCTCTCCAGCCTGAAATAAAATATTTATTTAGTACATGCACTCATGTGTGCCCATGTGTGTGTGCCAATGTGTGTATGAGCACACATTGCCACAGTATGAAATCCACAAAAATTCAATATAAAAACCGAATAAACCCCAAAGCCAAAATGTTAATTTTACTTGTATTTGTGTGTGTGTGTGTGTGTGTGTGTGTGTGTGTGTGTGTGTTTATGCTGGGGTGCTTATGGAGGCAAGAAGAGGTGTCAGAGCCTCTAGAATTGGAGTGACAGGCAGTTATGAGGAGCTGATGTGGGTGCTGAGAAACTTGTTTCTTCAAAGCATGAAGAAATTTCTCTGTTGGGAGCTAGAGAGATAGCTCAGTGGTGAAGAGTACATATTACTCTCATAGAGGACCTGGGTTCAGTTCCCAGCACGCACATCAGTAGATGCCAATCATCTCTAACTGTAGCTCCTGGAGGACCTGACACCTGTGGTTTTCCTGGGCACCTTCATTCACTTGCATGGACTCACATATATACATGCAATTAAAAATAATGTTGAAAATGAGAAATTTCCCTCATCCTCACTTTTGTTTTAATATAGACACTGTCTTCTCCACATATGTAAGCTTTTAAACATTTTCTTTATCACAAGCTGATTAAAATATTTCTACTTATATGATTTCAAATTTAAACTTTTCATTTTACTGAAAATTTTTTCTTATCACTGGATTTAAGCATTTAACTACAATGTACCATGGTATATATTTATCCTTGTGATTTCTTCCTGTGCTTTAATCCACAGTGATATAATTCCAAGGTAATTTGAAATTTTTAATTCAATTTACTTTGTAAATAATACTTTATTGATTCTTTGAGAATTACATACAATTTATCTTGACCATACTCAAAACCCTTCCCCATCTCCTCTTCTTCTGATCATTATTTTTCCAATTTTCCCTCCTTCTCCAAGTATATAAATTTGCCTGTTTAAAATGCTGTTTTCTCTCCCTAGCTTTATTTCTCAGTGTATTTTATTTTGGATAGTTTTTACTGCTATATTTTCAAGTTCACCAAACTTTTTTCTGTAGTGTTGTGTCTTAGTAACACCATCTGGTCTAGACCAGGTATCGTAGCTTTCATCTTTAGCCATTTGGTTTGGAACTATTTTACATCTTCAGCAAGTGGGCTTCTGTCAGTCTTTGCTCTAGCTTTCTGCACTAAAGCAATGCTGTCTCAGCAGCTGGGAGCTTTGTTCTAATACCAGTGTGATTTCCTGTTTATTTAGATTGATTGATTTTCCCTCCTTACTGGTAGTTTCTGATAGAATGCCAGAATTGTCTTTTAACTTGTTACATGATAGATATTTTTAATATCCCTAAAAATATTTTTGAACTCTTCTCTGAATTGCAGTTAAATGACTTGGAATAGTTAGATTGATCTGATGCTTGCCTCTAATCTTTCTTAGTTGGAGAAGTATTTTTAGCATGTGGCTGACTTTTTCCCACTGCCAGAGAAGACCCTTCTTGATACTCTAATCAGTGACCCCTGAATTCCCATATTTTCTGCATTGGAAGTGAAAACTGACACTCTTGCTAATTTTGTGTGAATTTGAATACTGTCTTTGGGGCTGGTTTTTCCTCACTGCAGCAGTTTTCTCAAATACTCTAGTAGGTGCTCTCTCTGTGTGGACCCAAGCTCTAAACAATACATTTGTTTCCTGTCTCTCAGATATTCTTGCCATTTGTTATTTGATGTCCAATGTTTCTCTAGTGATGTTAGTTTACATATTTTGTCCTTTTTATTTTTTAACAGCTTCTTCGAGATGGCAAATATGGTCCTTAGTAGTCCATCTTAAATAGAAACAGATGCTGTATGTCTGTCAACAGCAAGACATTCAGAGTGATACAGCAATCTGAAGATTTTTGTTTTGTTTTTTCAAACTTAGGCGCTCATCCTTCGGTATCCGTAAGTTCCACATCCACACATTCCACCCAGTGTCAGAGATATTCAAGAAATATGATTTTTGAACTAAATAGGAATAAATTTTCCTTTTTAGTGTAACAAATTTTATGGTTGATGATTCACATATTGACAAGATTTAGAATTATCTAGGAGACAACCCTCTGGGCATGTCTGAGAGGGAATTTCCAAACTGGGTTAATTACTGTAGGAAGACCCACCCTGAATGTAGGCTACACTATCCCCTAGGTTGGGGTCCTGGACTGCATAAAAAGGAGAAAGTGAGCTGAGACCAGCATTCATCTCTCTCCTCTTCCTGACTGCAGGTGCCATGTGACCAACCGGCTGCCTCAAGCTCCTGCTGCCATGCGTTCCTTACCATGACCGACTGCAGCCTCAAACCCATCAACCAAAATAAACCCTTCTGCCCTTGTGTTACTTTTGTCAGGCGTTTTGCTACAGTAATGAGAAAAGTAGCTGGTATGTTCCAACAACATGTGCACAGCATTTTCACTGTATTCAGTGCATGAAGCCCAGAGCTGGTTTAAATTACACCAGAATATGTATGCAGGTTATATGCATGTATGTGATATTTTATACAAAAGACTGAGCATGTGCACCTTCTGGTATCAACTCCTTGTGCATACTGAGGAACAATTTAAATTGTGGTTTTATTATAGTTATTTAGTTTATTAGCTTTACAGCATTCATATTTTTCTAGAACAACTTTCTAACTCTTTACTGTTGAAGTCTGAATATCTAATCCCATTCTTTTAGTAGAAAAACTGAAGGTTAAAATTTTTAAATGCCGGATTAACTTGAACAGCCATATTTCCTGACTGTAGACAATAGTAAACTATATATAACTCATGCAATAGAAGACATCATTTCTGGAATTTCACTGAGTCGTTCAAGAAATTGGAAATTATGGGGCTGGGAAGATAACCCAGTAGGTAAGAGCACCAGCTAGGCAAGCATGAGAACCTGAGTTTGAATTCCTAGCACATGTAAAAAGTCAGGTAGGACTGCATGCTCGCCTGTCACTATGTGCATTCAGAAGTAGAGAGAAGAGGCTCACTAGGGAATACTAGAGCTTGCTTGCCACCACACTAGCTCCAGATTCTGTGAGAGACCTGTCTCAGAGGGAATAAAGTGGAGAATGGTAGAACAGGACACCCAACATCTCCCTTCCCACTCCAGCAGGTACAAGCATGCTTATCTCCATATACACGAGGGCATTTACCCCCTCATGATAAACTGGAGAATCAGGATTGGAAAATACAAAGAAAAAAAGATGAGAGTAGAAGCTGGTGTAGGATCTGCCTAGGAGCTAACTGCAGTGTCACAATGAAACGGTTTCTTCTGGACATACTCCTCCCACTGCTGCAGAGATGGATGCTGTTGGGGAGGGGTGTGTTATCTCATGCCATTTCTTTCCTCTGGAGTATGAACTAGCCACCCAGTATTCAGACACCTGGATGGAGGTACATGACTGGCTAAGCTATAATCACCTTATGTTTTTAATTTTCACTTATTTGCTGAGATATGGTTTCATGTATTGCACACTAGCCTGGAACTTCCTATGAGGAGGATGACATTAACTTCTGATCCTACTGCCTTTGCTTTCTGGGTACTAAGATTAATGGAGTGTACCTCCATGACCAGTTTATGGGATGCTGGGGATGGAACTGAGGGCTTTGTGAGTGCTAGGCAAGCACTTTGCCAGGCGAGCCACAGCCCCAGTTTCTCATCATCTTTTCACTTCTAGGATGAAGTGAAGAAGGGTTATGTGATTCCTTTCAAGAGTCAAGATGTTGCCTCCTAAGACTGACAAAGCAAGTGGCTTTGCTCCATAGAATACGGTAAAGCTGGTGAAGAGGAACATGAGGTATGGCTGGTGTGCACTGTGAAGCCGGACGTGAGGTACGCTGGTGTGCAATGCAAAGCCTCGCGCGTTTACAGCCTGGGCCTCTGCAATCAAACTGAGGATTTTCAGTGCACACAGAACAATGATTGAAGAACTAAGTTCCAGTGAACACGAGACACTAACCCAGAACATCAAGCATGTTGAGTTTTTAAAGTGTTCCATTGATATATGCACATTTGAAACTCCATTCTATAGTGCATGTTTGGGGTGATACCTTGCATTTATATACACAGCTTGGAGCAGCTCTGCAGGATAGAAATCCGTTTACCTCTGTCAATCCAACTTTCCTATATTTGTTTAATCATCTGGCATTTTCATTCCTCTAGCAAGTTTTATCTTCCCTAGGACAATTCAGAGAAGTATTAGACTAAAATCATAATTCTATTTTATAGGAGAAGGGAGAATTCATCCTGGTGGCCAAATGGCTGTGCCAACAGGCTGGCACACAGGTCTGAATCTGTGGGAGATGTGCCCATTGGCAAGCAGAGGGTGGGGCACGTCCAGCTCTCCATGCATTTGCTTTGGAGGACAGTCGTACTTAGTGGCTCAAAGCAGTTATAATAGCTTCGTTTCCAGATAACACATGAGTGGTATAGATATATAACATGACCTTTTGGCTATTGGTTGGGCTAAGGGTGTCCTGTATCCAATAAAATTTGGTGATGCTAGTAATTCACAGATCTAACTTCAAATTATGATCACCTACTAATCTTATTTTTATAAAAAGTATAGGGAATCTCCACAGGAGGCTTAGGCAAGCCCTAGGAACATGTGGTCCATATTTCTCATCTATTAGCAAAGGCCTGGGAGAGTTTCTGCAAACTCACACACCAGTCACTGTGCACATTCCAATTTATTCCCTGCTCCAACCTCCTCTGTTTTCTTCCAAGGCTTCAGTCTAAAATCCTATGCTCATATAAAACTAATTTTGTTAATTTCCCTCCAGTAAAATTTTATGAGCTATGACAATCAAATACTTCAGAAATATTTCAATCTAAATTTCACGATGCATTTTCTTTATTATTTTGGAAATGAGTTGGTTGGATATAATTTGTTGTGAGTAATCTCAAGCAATCTATAGTTGACAATTCCTCTGTCTTTTCAGGGCTTGTTGATTTATTTCTTTATCATTATAATATGACCGAGTAGCTCAGGGTACCTTTGGACTTACTAAATAGTGATTTCTTGGATACATACATACATAATATATACATAATATTTTTCTATTTTTAAATTTTATGTGTATGAATGTATTGCCTCTGTATATGTAAGTGCACTCATGTCATGCACTGTCTGTGGAGGTCAGAAGATGACATTGGATACCCTGGAACTGGAGTTAAGTATAGTTGTTAGCCATGTGGAATGCTGGGAACCAAGTCCAGGTCAGATCCTCTGCAAGATTAGCCCTCTCTTGAGGCATATATGTTTAATTATGTGTATATGTGTACATGAGTGTAAGTGCCTGCTGAGGTCAGAAGAGGGTGTCAAATCCCCTGAAGTTGTAATTTGGGGTGGTTGTGCTGCCTGACCTAGGTGTTGGGAACTAAACTTGGGTTCTCTGCAAGATAGGTAATATGCTTTTAACCACTGAGCAATCTCCCCTCCTCCCTGTATACTATTTTATTTTAATTTTCTTTTCTTTAGTTTTAAGCAGTTATTTAATTTTGATAACTACATGCATGTATAGACTGTATTGTGGTCATATTCACATTATCCTCTCTGATTCCTTTCCTATTCTTGTTGGTTCCCTTCTTCTTTTCAAATATTCTCCTTCTTACTTCCTTATTTATTTTGTGTGTGTGTGTGTGTGTGTGTGTGTGTGTGTGTGTGTGTGTGTATGTGTAGGGAGCCACATCAAATATGTGTTTATGATTGTGATGGTCATGCTGTATCTGGAAGACGGCATTGACTGCATTCAGCATCACTCCTCCCATCTTCAGGCTCTTAAAGTCTTTCCGCCTTCTCTTCTGTGATGTTCCTAGGTTCTTGTAGGTGGGACATAGATGTCTCACTTTGAACTCAACAGTCACTTATCTCAGCATTTTCACTAGTTGTGAGATTCTATATTAATTATCACCCTCTGCAAACAGATGCATCTATGACCCAGGCTGAGAGCAACATTAGTCCATGGATATAAAGGCAGCTTGACTACATGACCGTTTAGCGAAGCCGGAGTAGCACGTTCTCCCTAAGGACTGTGATCTCCTCAGCCATAGGCTTTTAGCCAGGGTTACAGTAACAGGCACATATTTTCTCCCACAGAATGGGCTGTGAATCCAACCTGAAAGTGGTTGATTAACCCCAAAACATTCTTTCAATTGTTGCACCAGTGGGCACACCTTTCCTGGCATTTTGGTGGTGTTGCGTGTGGAGTGAGTATTTGGGAAAGACCACTGATGGCATTTCTCTCCCAGTAGCCTGAGCAGCACCTTCTGATGCCATGAATGCTAGTTAGCAGGGAAGAGGCTTCCAGCTCAATTCCAGCTTGATTTCTCTATGTTCTGGATGCTGTTTTGTTTTGGGAAAGACCTTATTGTTACTCTTTGTGTGTGCTGTGGTTGGAATATGAAACATCTCTCAGAAGTTCATGTATTGGAACAGTTGGTCCCCACCTAGTGGTGATGTTTGGAAATGTTACAGAATCTTTAGGAGGTGGAGACTTACTACAGAAAGTATGTCACTGGGGGTAGGTCTTCAAGTTTCATAGCCTGGCTCCATTTCCTGTTCTCTCTCTACTTCCTGTCTGCTGGGTGGCCTCACACTCCTACGGCCATGTCTTCCCCTCCATGATGGAGTGTGACCTCTCTGGAACTGTAAGCCCAAAACAAACCCTTTACCTCCTAAGTAACTTTGTGTAAGAGTATTTTTATCACAGCAACTCAGAAGAAGCTAATACAGTGTATTTTTCTGTAAATAAATACTCTCCAGCATTACCCACATCTCTGTATGTTTCATCTAGCATTATTACTGGTCTTTAATATTTTCTAGTTTCAAACAATATCAGTACTTCTATTACTTAGGAGCAAATTAATTCAAACTTTTGGTTAAACCTGAAGAATGGGTTTAATACCTCACACATCTATGCTGTGTCTGAGGTAATAAAAGTCACTCTCCAATGTAATGCATTATTAACTTTTCAAGGCACTTTCTCATGAGAACTTTTCAGACCCTGCAATAACATGGTGACATAAGGCAGATAATCTTGTCTCTGTGTAAAAGATAAGACTACAGAGGTCAAAGAGATTAGATGAATTTGAGATCATACATAGCCCAAACAAGAATATAAGGCTTTTGAGATCCCACTCAGGATGCTCTTTGAAATCACTGGCTTGAATTGGGGCTGTCACACCAACATTAAAGAAGAAGGACCTACATACCTATTAACAGCAGAAAAATCTGCATGAAGAATCTTACTGTATGAGAAAAACACTGCTTCTCACTGTTATAATAGGGAGTATATAGCAAGCAGTAGGTAAGAAAGCAAAGATTATAGAATTTAAGCTGAAGTCCTCATTCTTGCACAGCAAGTTCTCTTATCACACTGATACCTTTCCCTAGCCCTATCTTTGCAGTTTTTAAACAGTATACTGCTGAACTCATTCCAAGCAGTTGCTTACTGCTCTCTCCTGTTTTAGTTCTATTTTTCAAATCAAGACATTTAGCATACAGTGGGCACTAAATATAGGAATCAATTTGCTGGTATGTAGGGATGGTTCTCAAAGGGCATTAAGAAGCTTCATTCTAGTAAACAGGATACATGTGGGTGACTGTGGTATGAAACTTAGTCACTGCCCAACATTATCTGAAAAAAAGTGGCTGTGTAATTCTGTTACAACAATAAAATTCATGCTTCTAATAAAACAACATAGAATCAAGAGGCTAAGATAGGAGGGTTTTGGACAAAGGTGATTGAATGTATTATAAAATCACCCTAGGAAATGAAGAAAATAAAAATCAGGTCCATTAGATTCGTATCAAGAAAATGAAGACTCATCTGTGTTGGCAATCCCATTGTGTTATTTTGCTCACTGGTGTGACAAAATAACTGAAAAAAAAAACGCTACTTAAAGAAGGAAAGGTTTCTTTTTGGTCTATAGTTTAAGGATATGATCCATCCTAGTGGGGAAGGCATGGCAGCAGAGCATGAGGCAGCTGGTCACATGGCATCCGCAGACAGTCCTGAAGCAGAGAGAGATGAATGCGGTGCTCAGCTCACCTTCTTTTCATTTAGTCCAGGACCCCAGTCAATGGAATGGTGATGTCCACATTCACAATGGATCTTCTCTGTTTTATTAGGCCTTTCTGGAAACACTTGTATTTTCTTAATCTGCCTTTCTGGTTTTATACTGGGTGTGTAATATCTCCTTTCCCTAATAATTCAAGTCAGTTACTGTTGTTAGGACAGCAGCTCTGCTTCTTGCCTTAGACACAAAGAGTTCTCAGTGTCCATCCAGCAGCTATAACTAACAATTCATTGTTGTGCCTGCTTTGTACCTCCATTTGAGCACTAAACTCTCTAACTCTAAGTTTGGAAATAAGAGTTCCATAATGTCTCAACGTGTCCTAAAGAATAATGGTGAGCTATGGATGTCACTCAGTTGGTGGAGTGCTTATGTACAGTTCAAAAAACCATGGGTTTGATCCCTAGCACTGCACAAACCATGTACAGTGGCACAGACCCTGTAATTCCAGCACTTGAGAGGTAGAGGCAGAGATATCAGGAGTTCAAAGTCATCTTCAGCTACATAGCCAAGTTCAGAGTTTTCCTGGGCAACAGTGAGATTACGTCAACAACTGTTGATGCTGAGTGGAGTCACTCCTGCTCTTAGTTCTCCCAGCAAATGCTCGTAAACAAAAAGTCATCTCTCCAGTCCCATGTTGTATGATATTCTTTAACAGCAGTTGAAATATTCACCTACAGTTCTTGTCTTATCTTCCGGTTTGTGCTTCATTCTGCTGTTCACAATATAATCTGAGTTTAAGATTCTGAAAGGTAGATATTACATATCATTTATCTCTCAATCTCAAGACTGAGGTTAGGATATGACAGAAACTGTGTTCATAATGAATATTTGTTGAATCATCCAATCAGGAGTTTCATCTGCCTTATTTATGTCTTTTTTATTCTCATTAATAATACTGTTGTGTGCTTTTCTTATTAAACGCAAGTTTAGTAGCATATCAATTTTGTCTTATGTCAACGAAAGAGATTTTGCTTTTAATGAGAAAACTTGTAGGGATTTGTGTTTACGTTATATGTATGTACTCATGTAGATGTGTGCACTTGTGCATGTATTTGTAGGTGCATGTGGAGGCCAGAGATCCTTGTTGGTTATCTTCTGGTACCACTCTCCACCTGACAAGTGAGCCATGGGGATTCTCCAGTCTCTACTTCTTCAGGGCTGGGGTTACAGCTCCTAGAAGCCACATGGAGCTCTTTATGTAGGTTCTGGGTATCTGCACTCAGGGCCTAATGCTTGCACAGCAGGTACTTGACCAACTGAGTCATCTCAGCCCACAGAAGCCTTCTGTTTGCACATTTCTTTTCTTGTTGATGTGTAACAACTTAAATAGGTCATATTCTATCTAAGTTTTCTTTCACTGTTGAAAGCATTCTCTGCATTGTTTACTACAAGAAAGTAGCGGAAAAACCTAAAAGGATGATTTTGAAAGGGAAAATATAGAAAATAATTAAAATTTCTTTAAACTCTAAGCTGGTACACACATGTAATCCTAGCACCTAGGAGACTGAATCAGAAGGATTGCTGTGAATTCGAGGCCAGATTGGACTAGACAGTGAGATTAAGGCCAGTCAGGGTTCTATGGTAAAATTCCTTCTTACCAGAAAAACAAACAAAATAACAGTAACAACAACAAACTCCAACTGTGGATTCATTTTGCAATTCTGTTGATATATTGTATTCCACATTTTTTATAAGTATCCTAAAAATCTGAATTGATTAATGAATGCTGAATTAATTTAAACTTCTGCACAAGCATCAGTGAAGAGTATGTGATACTTATTTTCTTTTGTGATAATTTTTCATTTTTTATAAGTATCCTAAAAATCTGAATTGATTAATGAATGCTGTTAATTTAAACTTCTGCATAAGGATCAGTGAAGAGTATGTGATACTTATTTTCTTTTGTGCTATGAAGGGTAATGTGGTGGTTTGAATGAAAATGTCCCTCACAGACGCTAAGTATTTGTGTACTTCGTCCCTAGTTGGTGGCTGTGTTTTGAGAGGTTTAGGGGGTGTGGCCATGCTGGAGGAAACATGCCAGTGGAGATGGGCTTTACCCATCCATGTCCACGTCCAGTCTGCCTCTGTCTGCTTCCTGAGTCTGCTTGAAGATATAAGTTCTCATCTTTCTGCTCCAGCTGCTCCTGCCATGCCTCTCTGACTTGGTGGATTCTTACCACCTTGATCCATAAGACAAATAAACTCTTCCTTTTATAAGTTACAGTAATAGAAAAGTAACTAATGCAGGTAATAATACTGAAACTAAAATGAGTATAAAATTCTTATCAATTGTAAACTAAATCTCTTGTTCATATTTTGCTCCTTAAAGCAACCTCAAGAGCACAGGACACAAAGATAACAGGGCATGTGCTGTTATTTTTGTTTCTTTAATAATCAGGGTGGAGGTTACAAAGATGGCCCAGCAGTTAAAAGCCCGTGTGTACTGCTCTATAGAGAACCTGAATTCAGTTCCCCAAACCCACATCCTGTGGCTCAGAACCCCTGTAACTCCAGTTCCCGGGATCCAATGCCCTTTAAAGGACTCTGCAGGTACCTGCACTCCTGTCCAAATGCCCACACAGAGACACACACACACACATATACACATAATAAAAATGAAATAAATCTTTAATAATAATGATGATTATGATGATATGTTTATAAGAACTTGTGTAATTGACCATATTACCTCTATTGCTAAATGAAAGATTAATCAGATAATGAAAATGAGTACTGTGGATCTTGGTGACACTTTGCAATTAAACTTTCCCAGCCAAATGAAAGGAACTTGGAGCATCCAAAGGGAAGAGCAATTAGCTTTAAGTTGGGAGGGACTCAAAGCTGAAATGGCAAAGACTGTCAAGGTGAGGTGCTCAAAATGTCTGATGGAAGATAATTGTTTCTTATTTTACCCAAAAGGGTATTTCCAAATTGCTGACTTGACTGTTCTCTTTTTTTTTTTCTTAGAACATTTCAATGACAGTTACTTTTGAAACCATGCACAGTTCAATGGGAACTTTGTACCCTGTTGGCTTTTACCAACCTCCCAGCCGGTTTAGCAGGGGCGTTTATCAAATGCCTGCAGATGTAGAAATTACTTTAAAAGTCGTGGAGGTCAGTCTAGGAGGGGTTTTGGAGAAGCATCTGCTCATTTTTAAGGAAAGAAATAGGAAAGTAAAGGAAAATAGTGGAGGAAGAAAGCTCTAGTTGTCTGCCACACTAAACTACTTTAATGATCTATGAGATGGCATTAGCCATGGCAGTGTGAAGGAATACTTTGTTGCTTCGCTCTCTTTCCTTTGTTTTATTCTTTCCATTTATGCAATATTTACACTGTTTCTATTTTATTCATTGATGTGCAAAGATGTGCAAAGAATACCTGAGAATACTGGAGTGCATGTTATGTGACTTTCTAGGAAGATGTGAACAAATATCTACTAACATCAGATAGGATGCTGAGGACTGCCCAAACAAATGATTCCACCAAAGTCCAATTGGTAAACCAAAAAGTTTACTGGCATTACTGACAGGAGTCTAGGTGGGGGCTTATTTACAGAAGCAAGAATGATTAAAGGCAGTTGCATCACCAAAAAGCCCACTGAGCCTGGATGATGACTTAGGGAACCTGAAGCTTCGGAGCTTCATCATAGCTTGCAGACAGCTTGACAGGCTGGAGAGTCTCCAGTCCCCAACATTTATTACTGATTGTATTACCTCGGAGGAGGGACCAGATGAATCTTGTAAGTTTCAGGATTTCGCCTGGCTTGTGAGTTGTTTACTTCCAGAGCCTCTTAAGCTTTGTTTACTTCCTGAATGTTAATAATCCTCCTGATAGGATGATATGCTTCAGTTCAGAGGAAATTCCTTCACAACACTATGTTAAAACTCTTCCTGACATCTTTACAATGCTGTCATCAGCAGCGGTGTATCTGGGATGGGACAGGTAGAAACTGTCATCCTATTTAGAGAATTTTGTTTAGCACAGAGTAAGCCTGTGACTCAACACCTATAAAGGTAGCTAAAGAATCCATTTACTTCAAAACTGGAGTGTTCTTTTCTATTTTCAAATTCACTTTACTTTCATATCAAATGAAACCCATTTGTTGTAGGAAATTAAAATAGCTGAATTTTTTTCAGTACAGAGAAATCTTTTATTCGCCTCTAACCCTTTCCATGTTTCATGACAGCCACTGCATTTTCTTCTCTAAAACGCAAACAAGTCGATGTAAGCATGGCTGGCAGGCTAAAATGATTATGGGATAATTTGTGTCTGCCAGACCAAACAAAATCAATCACCATTGTTCAGGGACCCACAACATTAAATGGCTATGAGAGGATATTTCTGGACTTTCATAAAATAGGTTTTTAAAACACAGAGAAAAGAACAGATCATCAAATACCCCCTGCTGCAGTTTGTTATTTTCAAATTTGTACCTCAAAATATGAACTATACATATGTTGGCTCTACTCTTCCAGCTTAATACAAACTAAAAGGCAACATGATACTCTCAGAATGATGGTTCTTGTTATACGCTTCCAATAGGAAAGTGTGGCTAGTAATTCTTATGAAAAGTCTGAAATAATCAGTACAGAAAATTAACTTGCAGACCAATGAGGATGAATGGAAGATGGAAATCAGAGCAGAACTCATGGAATCAAATGTGTGCATTTTGGCTCAAGGCGTTGGTGTCTGCCTGTGCTCTGTGGCTATTGTTTCAGGATGCGGTTTGCTTGAGTTTGCTTTAGTTCCGTTTCTGTTTGGATTATTTTTCCATCTTTTGGTTGTGTACTCTAACAGTTATATCCTCATAACTCTTTCTTGTGAAAGTTCTAGGAACATACTTTCCCTCAGGGGATATACTGAGCAACCAAGAATTACTACAGAAAGCTTGGTGATATTTTCGAGCTGATAAGTATTCACTTATTTGGACACTTCAGGATTAGGACTGATTCTTCAGCTTCCAGAATAAACTGAGTTATTTTTGACAAGCTTGGAAATACAGATGGATGGGTTATCCATTCTCAGAAAATCCAGCCCCAAACTTTTTACTTTTTTCTTCTTTCTCAGTTTCATTAAGTCTTCTAAAAAATATTATTCTGGGGCTGGAGAGATGGCTCAGCAGAGAAACACTTACCATGTAAGTGTGAGGACAGAGATCTAGATCTCCTGAAACCCATGTAAAAGCCAGGAGAATTGTGATGACCTGCATGTAAGTCCAGACTCAGAAAGCAGAGACAGGTGACCCCCAGAGCAAGATGGCTAGCTAGATGAGCCATATCAGTGAGTTCTAGGTTTGACTAAGAGATCCTGGCTGAATGAATAAGGTGGAAGAGGACCATGGATGATCCCTGACATCAATCTTGGGCATCTGGGTGCAACTTCACAGATACATGCCCCCCCACACGTGTAAAAACATGCATACATACACCTGCTCACCACATACACATGAAAATGGAAAAAGAACAAAAAGATTTTATATATCTTATGACCTGGGAGATTCTGAAAGAAAAAGAGATATTTTAGGTCAAATTCCTGGGAATTTTTGATCACGAGTGTTTATGTACCGAGTGCATGCTCACCGGCAGGAGGCAGTTAGAGAAGAAAGGACAGGGTAGAAGATGGGTAACAATGGAAGCTCTGATACAAACAAGTTATGACCTGCTCCCGCAGAAAGCTTTGAATAGCAATCACACCATAGGATGTCCCATTAAATATATCCTATTAACTGAATTATAAAATGTCTCTGATTATTTCAACTCCAGGCATGGCCAATCCTTTCTTTTAGAAGTAACAGATCATTTAAAATCTATGAACACAAAGCCAGGCATGATGGCACATGCCTTTGATCCCAACATTTGGGAGGCACAGACAGGCTGACTGAATTCGAGGCCAGCCTGTTCCACGTAGTGAGTTCAGGCCAATTATAGCTACGTAGTAAGATCCTGTCTCAAAAAATCTATGTAAACACACACACAAAAATATTATTTTATTTTATGCATATGAGTGTATTGCTTGCATGTAGGTAGGTGAACCCGTGTCATGCAGTGCCAGTGGAGGTCAGAAGAGGGCATCAGATCCCGTGGAACTGGAGTTACAATTGTTTTTTAGTCACCATGTAGATGCTGGGATTCAAACCCCGGTCCTCTGCAACAGCAGCCTGTGCTTTTAACTGCTGAGCCATCGTTTCAGTCCCAGGGTGCCCAATGTTGAGATTAGGGAGTTGGCTACTCTATGCTGGACTCAGACGTTGGCTGCAGACCATCGTATTTACCTCCTTGCAGGCTGTGTAATCTCTCAGGCATTTCTGAATGGGATGGAAGGTCTCATTGGTTATGGGTAATTTCCTGAAGAAGGCAGCAGCAGCAATCACTTAGCAGCACACATAGCCTTGAAATATACTCACTAGCTGGGGAAGAATTCTTTCTGAGCAGGACCCTAGCAGTGTTTATGAAGAGCAACCAGGGCCTGGAGATATAGCTCAGCTGTTAAGAATGCTTGTGGTTCTTCTGGAGGACAGAAGTTTGGGTCTCAGTACCCATATGGAGTGGCTCACAACTACCTGTACCTCCAGCTTCAGTGGATCCATGCCCTGTTCTGGGTTACACACACCACACACACACACACACACACACACACAAGTAAATTCTTAAAAGAGAGCAGCACCCTGGTGGGCGTGCTTCTTCGTTTCATTTTCTACAACTGTCACACTTTGTATCACAGTATTCTTTTGTGTGTTTTATTGATCTGGCTCCCTATTAATAAACATTAGCTGCTTCCAATCTTTTTGAATTATTACCTAGAAATGTTCTGTCAACATTTGTCACATTGCCCATATTGAAATAGGCTACAGTTATAGATGCTGAACCAACGGATCAAAGGTGTATGGATTAATTTTGTTTGATTTCCCTAAATTGCCCTTTATGGGCATTTTGCCAAGTTAGATTCACACCAGCAATGCAGGGATTTTTGTCTCCATATGCTCAGTAAAGGATATTGCCAAACTTGGTGCTATTTACTCATCAGATAAAAAAGTAAAGTGTTCAGACTATTTTGCAAAGACAGTCTCTCGTAACACCAAAGCTTCGTATTTAATTCCTCATCCTGTTATTTTCATGTGAAAATTCTTTAAAGGCATCTTTCCTGACACTGTATTAAGTGAGAAGCCTCATCAATGCTTGTAGCACACTATCCATTTTTGCTATATTTTATAAACGACTGTATTTACAGACGTAACACCAGCTCTTGTTATACTTCTGCACAATGAGTTCCACTTAAGCAAGGATCATGTCTGTCTATTTTATTTAACTGCACTCTCAGTACTTCCATGTAGACTTTAATAAATCCTTGAAGAATGAGTAATAATGTAAACAAGTAAGTTGCAGCTCTGAGTCAAAAAGTTCTAGCAACTCACAGGACTCAGATTCTTTCTACTACAGAATTCTGCCAAATTGAGATTATTGAAACTCAAGGATTGGATGTGTTATGCAAGAAAGCTGTCAATGCAGATTGACCAAAGTGCTGAAAATAAGAGACTGTGTGATCAGTCCTAAATGGGGCATCTTTCTCAACCACCAAGGCCCAGGGAACACTGTGGAAGAGGCAGAAAGAATATAACTGAAGGTGGATAGCAATGTGAGCTGCAAAATGCTGTCATTTGAATATGATGCAGTGATCTCAATCATGAACAAATAGTATATGTGGTTTCCTGTACAAGATTTGCACAAGATCAAACCAGGCCAAATTACAGAATAGATAGGAAGTTTCTGTTTAGGTCTCACTCCTTACTGAAGAGATTTTGACAGTTGGTAGCTTCTGGGGGTTATAAGAATCATTCATTTTTGAGGTGGTCCATGTGGTCCACGCTCCAGTGGATGGCCCCATTGCCATTCACATAGGGCAGCACTAATTGACTTAATGGGTTATCAAAAAAGAAGACATGAAGTCGGGAGGGGGATGTGTTGGAAGGATATCAAGGGAGTTGCAGGGAAATGCAAGTGGATATGAATGTATTTTAGTTAAATGTATGAAATTCTCAAGAATGAATTAAAAATATTTTTTAAATGTCTGCCTGGGGGTTTCAGCTATAATCCATTGATTTATGTGTTTTATATAAGAGCATATCTAATAAATATCTTGGCTAACTTTTCACAGCCCTTAGTGAAATCCATTGTTTTTCTTTCAATGGCAAATTCATCAAACTTTTTGGTAGTTTTGGACTTTTCTTAATGGTTTTACTCCGGAAACCAGACAGGTAAAGCCATACTAGAGAGGGAAGGAGTTGTGCTGCAATCCTCCTGAAATAAGAAATGTATCAGTTAAGATTTTAAATAAGATCGACTCAAACAACGTATATGTATCTAACTTTTTCTCTGAGAAAAAATAGATATAGTACAGAAGGACCCCAAATGCTTTTTGAAAAGAATATAAAGAGGTAGGAAAGATGAATGACTAAATAGGGCCAATGAGATGACTGAGCAGGTAAAGGCAACACCACTCCTCATGACCTGAGTTCGATCACTGGGACTTACATGGTGGTAAGTGAGAACTGACTGCCGGAAGCTGTCCTCTGACCTTCACATGGGCACCATGTCACACAATGCCTCAACCCGTATACATACACACATGCACATGTGCAGACAAATATAATTAGAGCAGATTAAAAAGAATAAATAAGTAATAAAACAGTAGATCTATTGATGATAGGATTGGAATATTTTATAGTATGGTACAAAAAAATTTGTCAGAAATGTGACATAAATAGGTATAAGTACACAGTATATCTTGATACCCAATTTTAAATAAAGTTAACAAATATATTGGAAGGAAGGGAAGGAGGAGAAGTGAATTCACATTGGCACGCTCTGCTAGTCTATTGTACTATACAATCTATTGATACATTCACATTGCACAATACAGTACTCCAAATTATGGATATTTTAAATGACATTTCGTTGCAAATTCAACATAAAATGAAACAATAGAGTGTTCTAGAGAAAAGCAAGGAGCTTTTGAAGCCATTTCAAGTTAAATTCTGATATCTAAATATTTATGGCTCTAGATTTATTTTTAATTATCTGTATGCCTGTCTACATGTAGGTAGGTACATGTTCATGAGTCCAGGTGCCTGTGAGGCTGGAAGACAACATCAAATCGCCTGGAGCTGGAGTCACAGGTGGTTGTGAACCACCTGACATAGGTGCCAAGAGCCAATTTTAGGTCCTCTGCAAGAGCAGTATGCACGCTTAATCACCTAGCCACCTTTCCAGCTCCCAATATTTAAACTTCTGCAGAAGTTTTTACATTTGCATAAATATTTCACCTGGTTTAAATATTTCGTGTTATAAAACACAGTAGCTTATGGTTTCTTATTCTTAATTCATCTCCTACTGAGTCACTGTGAAGACTCGGCTGATCAAATCTCTTGTGGTGACATGTGCAGCTGTACAACTGCCAGACTGTCAGCCAGTGTGAGTCCACTGATCTAATAGCAGTGCATTTGAAAGGGTAAAAAGAAGACACTAGCCACTGAAGCAGATAGCTATTCCACAGTCATTCTCTAGAAACGGTCATTTTCTGAGAGGAAACACAAAATTTGCAAATGTAGAATAATTTCACCAGTTGAAGTTGGAATCATTTGTCTCAGAGCTGTCTTTTCCTCTGACATTGCGTGCTAACCCTCAAGTTGAAGTTAATTAGACTAGTAAGGGTCCCTGCTGAGACAGAGCCAGTGCTTTTTTGGATAAAGAGTCTCACTGCTTTATTGTAGAAGCTTTTATAAAGTCTTTAAAAAAACTACATTATCATCCCTATTGAATAAGGTTTTTGGTATGTATATCTGTGTGTGTGTGTGTGTGTGTGTGTGTGTGTGTGTGTGTGTTGGAGGCCAGAGAACACCTTCAGTTGTCACTTATCAACTACTGTCCAGCTTGCTTTCTGAGACAGGGCCTGGAGCTTACCTGCGTGCTTAGGTTGGCTGGCCAGTGAGCCCCAGTCACCTGACTGTTTCCACTTCCCCAGCACCGGAATTATAAGCGTATGTCACCATGTGCAGCTTTTTGTGTATGTGCTATGGGGACTGAGCTCAGGTCCTCCTGCTTACACAGCAAACACTTAACTGAGCTATTTCCCAAGCCCCCCTCTGCATAAGTTTTAGAATTAATTGCAGTTGCTTGTTTATTGAATTCTCTGGTTCTACTTTCTTTCGCCACTGAGTCAAACATTTTTTGAGTGATAGGTACACAGTACTAAGAAGTGACAAAGTTGATTCTTCCTTTTGTAAATCTTGCACACTGGAAAGAGGAGGGCATTGTGATCCTGTGGGGAAGAATATTAGCACTGAGGGTAGAGTGCAACACCGGAGCAGAGGAAACAAGCCGGCCTCAGACCGACTGCCTTCCACAGCCAACGATCCAGAGCTGAGACTCTCCTCTCTACCTCTAGCATCATTGAGCACTTAGGTAATACCTAATGTTCACAGAAAACTTACCCCATGGATAACTGAGTGTAAGGGTGTTTTGTCGTTTATTTTGGTTTTTGTTGTATAGCTATTTCCTCCAAGTTGAAATATTCCATTAAGCCTCGGGAAAAAAAAATTACAAGTCTCAGGAAGTTCCTGAAATTTATAAAGTTCACAAGGATCCTATCCAAGCTTACACTGTGAAAAGAGATGATCTGACCTGTGGAGCTGACTGCGGGTGTGCAGAAGCTTCACTGACGCAGCTTTCATGAATCGTCTTCTATGCTGAGGTGGGCTTTTCAGTGATGCAGTTGCCTTTGAGTCATCTATACTCCTGAATGTAGCCCCTCACCCACACTTCTCGAAATAACCCTTATAAGCACACTGTTTCATTAAGATGCACTTGAATGGCACTGTTTCTTTGGTCTGTAACTGGTGTCTTATTTGTGCAAATTTTCCTTGGAAAAGTTATACTTGTCCTTGAACTCATGATTCTTATAAGAAATCCTCTCAAATGCTGGGATTACAGGTACATACCAGCATAACCCAAATGCATTCAGCACCAGGAATTAAAATGTATATTATAAATTTGAAATTGTAAAGAAATCATTACGTTTTAGTGGCGGAAGACAGTAAACTGGGCATTTCACTAAATGGAACCTTCTAGTACACAGTAAGTCTTGTAAACAAAACATGAGCATCGGATGTGATTGACCAGCAAACTTCTTTAATAACCATCTGTCAGACAACACATTCCCTGAGCCATCTGCTGTGAAATAAAAAAATAATAATATGAGGTTCCTGTAGCTTTCTTTGGTGGATAACTAGCTAAGAAGCCAAGACTGGAGTTCTGGCAGACACAATAAATTCTTGTCAGAAAGCAGCAGGAATGAAGTCCAGAATAAAAAATAAGCCTTGTAATGAAGTGTCACGTGGAAGTCTGTCAGAAATAGACTGAGGAGAGGAATACTCTAGTTCTCGGTTTGAATAAGAATAGAGAAAAAAAATTTCACTTCATTTTAATACATTTAGTTTACTTGTATTTAGATTTTAAGAGAAATTTTTGAATATGTATGTATGTGGTGTGCATGCATGTGTGTTTATACCTCTATGGGCTCTTGTGTATGTGGTGGACATACATATATATGGGTATTTCCATGTGTGTGGAGACATAAACCGATGACGTTGATATCAAGTGTTTTCTTTGATTGCTGTCCTCTTTATTTATTGAGCCAGGGTTTTTCCATTTAACCCAGAACTTGCCAAGTTGTCTAGTCTAGCTAGCCAACCCACCCTAGGGAGTCCCTGTGTCCATTTACTATTAATATTAGCATTTACTATGTGGCCACAGTTCACAAGATCTGGGGTTGAAATCAGACTCCGGTGTTGAAAAAGGTACATTACAAATTAATACTCCAAGAACAGAAGTTCAGAGAAAAGGCTGAGGAGGCAGCTCAGCATATAAAGTGCTTGCTGAGGAGGTGTGAGGATCTGAGTTCAGTCTCTAGAACCCACGTTAAAGAAGTTGGACATGATAATGAATGTGTGTAATCCCAGAACTGACAAGATGGAGGTAGGCTGTGATGGTCAATTTTTAAATTTTTAAAATATTTTTATTGATTTTTGGCACATTTCATACAACATATCTTGATGATATTTTGACCTCTCACACATCTGCACTCACCCATAACCCCCCACCTGTTTTCATGCATTCCGTCTGAGGAGCCTTGGTGTAGTCTTGCATGTCCTAACATGTTTAAAAAGGAGCTAGTTGGGTCTTGGGGAGTACAGGCAGTACGTGATTAGCCTGGTTGTGTCTCAGGATTTCCTCCTTCATGAACAATGCGTGATTAATAGCTAGGTCCTAGGACTTTCTCCCCCATGAACAGTACATGATCAGTCCCAGGTTGCTGTGTCCCAGGTTGCTGTGAGACCCAATACATACTCACTGGACTTTTAAAACAATTGGTTATGCCCATCTCACCATGGAAACCCCCTTTGTGGTTTTTGCCTTTAAATGTCGCCTGGCACTCCCTAATAAATGAGTCCCTGCTCTGACTAGACTCCCTGTCTCGTCTGACTGTCACCGGGAAGGGAAGGCTGAGGAACGGAAGGACAGCGCACTCACCTTTACCCGGCCCCCTGTGAGGAAAGTCCTCCGGGAGCTGACCTGCTTCTGGACAAGACCCCCGGGACCTCCACATCCGTCGTTTATGTTAAGGCCTATTGAGTCAATATTCTGTTCCCAAATGTCCCTCGGTGTAAGTCCATTCAGTGGAGCCTGGTCAATGTATCTAGCATCATTCCCTTAAAGAAAATTAACTCTCCTTCTCCCAGTAGTCATCAGTTTCCAATAGTTTCTCAACCCTCTAGATGTATCTACAGTGCAACCTCTACACCTAAGGCTCAGGGAGCACGGCAGAACACATAGAGCAGAACAGGGATACATACAAATATTAATGCACATCTCCATTCTCAGGGGTGGAGCTTCCTCATGCAACAGGTGGTGAGCAACCAAGCAAATCACAACTGAAACAAATGCAGAGAATAGGAAACTTCAAATGTGTGCTCCTGGGTAGGACATCTATATCAAACCTCCACCACCAGGCTCAGGGACCATTGTGGATGAGGGGAAGGAATGACTGGAAGAGTTAGGGATGGTGGAAGACCAAAGGAAAGAGCTTTTTAGACAGCTGGATAGTCAGGCATACGAACTTAAGCAATGGTGACAGGATGCGCAAAACACATGTAAGTTCAAACTAGACAAAAACCCAGCACAAAGTGGGAAAATTCGTAAGAAGCCCCAGCCCTAGAAAGTTGATTATCCACTGTCACCTTGCCACAACATAATATTATTGGAGAAGAGCCTCAATTGACAATTTGGGTATATCTCAGGTTGCCCTGTGGGCATGTCTATTGAGTATTGTTGTGATTGTTGACTGAGGTAGGAAGACTCACCCTGAAAATAAGCAACACCATTTCACAGGCCAGGCCCTGGATTGTATAAAGGTAGAGAAAGCCAGATGAGTACCTAGATACAGCAGGAATCTATGCATTTATGGTCTTTCTAATCCTGGCTGTGGGTACTATCATCTAAGCTCCAGCTTCTATGGCTTCCCTGCAGTGATAGACAATATCCATAAGCCAAATAAATATTTTTTTCTCTATGTTACCTTATGTCAGGGTATTTTTTCAGAGCAACAGAAATGAAACTAGAACACATATCCCTGGGACTCACTAACCAGCCAGCCTAGGCAAATCATTTAGCTGCAGGCTCATTGAGAGATCCTGTCTTTAAAAGCAATGTGGAGATACTTCTTCAGCAAAGATTGGGGTCTGATACCCCTTTTCCTGAGCCCATACACGATTTTTGTCTGAGATTGCTTGGGTTTTGAACATGCTGAAACAATTGCTATAGGTTCATACGAGCAGGGTCTCGGGAGATGGTAGGATTATATTTACATAGTCATTCACTTCCTCACTGGCTGTTACACTCTTTCTGCCTCCACTTCCACAATGGGCCCTGAGCCCTAGGTGAGTGAAACTTAATATAAGAGCCTTGTCCAGGGATTCACACTCTGAAGATTCCTAATCTTCATGCTCTGGCCATTTGTGACCTTTTGTGTTAGTGGCCTTTTGTTGCATGAGGGAGCTTCATTAGTGAGAATTGAGGGATTCATTAGTGTCCTCTTTACCCCTTGTTTTATAATGCATAAGCCTTAGGCATAGAGGATGCATTTTAGATGTGCCACTTAGCATGGGAAATTCACAGAAAATGTACTAGCTGTGGTCCTCTCTAGTAGTCTCCATCTGTGAAAAAGAAGCTTCTTTGATGAGTGATGACTGGAATACTTGACTGTAAATATAAGGATACATATTTTGCACTTAGTAAGAAGTTACATTAACCTAGGGTTGTGACAGCCTTGGGCATTTCTCTAAAATCTATGACCTCTTAAGCCATGTGTATTTGGCTGTGATTACAGTACCACACATGAGTTTCCTCCCATTGAGTGGGTTTTAAGACCAATTAGGTAGCGATTGATTAACCCCAGGACAAAAGTTCCACTGCTGTATCAGTGTCGTGTTGTGCCTATCATTGATGTGGTTATCTGGTCATGAAACTGGTGTTGGGTCATAGATAGATGTTCTTCCTTAGCTGCTTGCATAGTGGCCTCCAGAGCTATGAGAACTAGCCTTCAGGAGAAATGACTTCCAGGTCAGTTCCAGCTTCAAATCCGGTCTTTGAAGTGCACCCTGTTTTCAGCAATAGGTTCTTACCTTCAAGTTCTGGGAGACAGTCAAGGGCTGGGGCAATAGCCTGTGTAATTCTGGGGTTCTCTTGAAGGAATATTGGCAACTGGTTACTGTTGGGTGAGAATGAGCTAATCTTAAATCCAGGGACTCTGGATAAATGGACTAGATTTCAGTGGATAGACCTGTACTGAGGAACATCTGGAGACACTGACTTGACACAAGAAAACTTAACACAGAATAAAGATTGTATAGAGTCATGCTAGGGGGCTATGAGGGTGTGCTGGTGGGGAAGGGAGTATAAAGATGATTTAAATTGATTGAGATGTTCTGTATGAAATACCCAATGATTCAATAAAAAACAAAACAATGTGGAGTGCAACCAAGAAAGACACTTGTCCTAATTTGCTTTCTATGGCTGTGACAAACACCTTAACCAAACGCAACCTGGAGTAAGAAAGGGTTTAATAAGCTTGCACTTTCATGTCACAGTTCATCATTGAGGGAATGCAGTGCAGAAACCCAAACCCAAGCAGAAACCTGGATGCAGACGGAAGTAGACACCAGAGAACACTGCTTACTGGCTTGCTTCCACTGGCTTGCTTCCACTGGCTTTCCCAGCCACCCTTCTTCCACAGCTCAGGTCCACTTCTTCAGGGATGCCACTGCACTGTGAGCTTGGGCTTTGCTACATCAGTTAACAGTTAAGAAAATGCCTCACTGTTATGGCCACTGACCAGTCTGAAGGAGGAACTTCTTTAATTGATGTTTCCTCTTCCTAAGTGACAATACTTCATGTCAAGTTGACAAAACTATGCAGTTCAAGCTTGAAATTGCCCTCTGGCCTACACATGCAAATTTGTATATGTACACTTGTACACACTTGCACACTAACATATATACAAATACATACATACTGAAGTTCTGTATACCATAGGCTATAACAGCATTAAGCAAGCCTTATGTTAGCAATAAGCATGAAAACCAACTTAATAAAAGCAGGGAAACACACAACTGGATTTAGTACTTGAAAAAGGAGAGCTATGTTTTGTCATTAGGGGTATAAGGAAATGAATAGCTTGCTGGAGAAAGTTTTAAAGACGAGTAAGTTCAAAAGGCAAGTAATGAATCCTTCTCTAATATAGAGTGTTCCAATTTTACATGAGCCTACATAGTTTGTTTTAGGGTATGAAAATACTGAATGAGATTCTTGTGTTGTATGTGTGTTATGTAGGTATTTCTGTGTGTGTTGTGTATGTTTTTCTGTGTATGTGTATGTGCTGTAGGTGTTTTGTGTGTGTATACATGTGTGGTTATGTGTGTGTTTATAGGCTAAGTTGATGTTAGTAATCCTTCTCAATTGCTTTCTGTCTTATCTTTTTAGAGAGGGATATATCATGCAAATATTTCATGTCTTAGATAAGGCAGATTTCATAGCCTTAGACTCTGGGTCCACATCTCTTACCTATTACATTCTATGTCGTTTTCTCTAATAGTCTCAGATGCATGGAGTCAGCTTTACCAAAAAGACTGCTAGATTTTTAGGGCACCATTATTTACAGATAATGGGTATCTATATCTTAATTCATCTCAAAAGGAATGTACCATAGATAGAAGGAAATAAAAAGGAACAATATTTTAATGACTAATCCTGGTTGTCAACTTGACTGGATTTGGAATTAACTAAAGCATAAGCCACTGGGTGCTCCTGTGAAGGATTTTCTTGATCAGATTATTTGAAGCCTTAAACCCTGGATAGGGTTTTTTTTTTTTTTTTTTTTTTGTCATTTGTCATATCTGGTAAGAAAGAACCTTAGTTGGGGAAACTTCCTGTATCAAACTGGTCTGTGGGCACGTTTGTGAGACATTTTCTTGATTGTTGAACAGTGTGGGTGGTTCAACCCTTGGGCAGATGCTGCTGGGTTGAATAAGAAAGGAGACTGAGCACAGGTCAGAGGAACAAACCAGTAAGAAGCATTCCTTCAGGGTCTCTTCCTTCAGCTCCTACCTCCAGATTCTTGCTCTGAGTTCCTGTTTTGGATTCCTTCGATGATGGGTTTTGAGCTGTGAGCCAAAGAAACCCTGTCCCTCCCAAGTTAGTTTTGCTTATGGTATTTTTCACAGCAATGGAAAGTAACTAGAACAGATCCTTTCTAAATGTGGTCAGCACATTCTGGTTGCCGCCCTGAAGTGTTGCCTATAAGGAAATGGCGGAAGGGAGGTTGGGCATTTTGCTTGCTTGCCTTCACTCCTGTTGGTGAGTTTATCTATCTTGTTGCTTTGATTTTCCTTCACTGATATCAGAACTAACTTCTTCCAGTTCCAATACAGACTGCAGACCAACAATCTCCAGGAATTCTCCAAGCTTTCAACACCAGATTGGGACTCCTGAGACAGCCAGTCTCATGGAATGAGAAACTACTCCAGTATGGCACAGCCATTGTTGGACTACTGGGACACTATCTTACTATCTTATTAGCTAATGTAATATATATTCAATATATATATATATATATACATATATATATATATATATATTTCATTCTTTCAGTTCTATTCCTCTGGAGAGCCTTGACTATAGAAACATCAAGCGGAAAAATATTCTAGTGGCTGCAACAATTCTGTCTAAATCAAATTCTTTGAACCTGATATCTGGTCATCTTTGGTTTAGAGAATGCTAGTATAATATAAAAATGTTGGGGCTTGAGAGATGGTTAAGAGTCAGTGGTTAAGAGCACTGACTGTTGTTGCAGAAGACCCAGGTTGGAATCCTAGTGCCCACAAGGCAGCTGAAAACTGAACTGTAACTCCAGTTCCAGGGCATTGCCCTCTTCTGTCCTCTGTAGGCACTGCACGACACAGGTGCACTTTTCACACGTGCAGGTAATACACTCATACACATAAAGTAAAAATAAATAAATAAAAGTTTTTAAAATTAAAAAAATGTTAAATCTGGGCAAGATGTGTCTGTTTCTTCTCTCTCTCTCTCTCTCTCTCTCTCTCTCTCTCTCTCTCTCTCAATCTCTCTCTCTGTACAGGCCAGAGGTTGATTCCCAGTGTCCACCTCTATTGCTTCTTTATTATTATCATCATTATTACTGTTATCATTATTACAGACATGTTCTCTCACTGAACCTGGAGTTCACTGATTTAGTTAGGCTGGCTGATCAATGAGCCCCAGGGATCTTCCTGTTTCCAGCTCTCCACAGTTGGAATTACAAGCATGTACTCCCACACCTATTCGAAAAACTTTAAGTGGGTGTCAGGATCCAAAATCAAGTCTTGCGTTTACTCTAAACACTTTGTTAACTGAGACATAACTGCATTTTAAAATTTTCTTAATAGTGGAAGTAGTGACTGAACATGAATATGAATTGTTGTACATCCCCAGGTAATTAGGTTGTGAATGGTCAGAAGATGCCAGAATGCCAACATCATCAAAACCCAGATCATTACAATATCACAAGGTTAGGTAGGCATTGGGGTGGGGAGGTGGGAGAAAATTGGGGTTAAAAAGCAGAACACAACAATTTTTATCTTCAATTTCTATCTTTTTCTCTTTTCCTTGTGTGTTGAAAGATTACCTTTTTTGCCAACCCAGTGCCTTGAAATTCTACCACGTACTTTCTTTTGTCAGTATTTATATTTTCAGAAGCTAAGCAACTTCTACATAGTTTAAAGGACTCCTTTATTAAATATTTCTCTATCAATGAAATTTCTGAGCATTTTATTTAGTCAACTTAAAAGTTCTGAGCTGTCATCCTTTTCTTTCTTCTTCTATTTTTTCTTTCTCCATTGGTTTTGCAGAGGGAGGTTTGAGATCTATTTTAACCTAGTTGTTTTTGACAGGCCAACTGTACCAAATAGGATGAAATTATAACCTTTTCAGTTAATTGTTGTGATTATCTACTTAGCATAATGCGCTTGCCTGTCACACTGAGGACATGCCTGCTGGGAGGATGTGGCTGGTGGTTTGAAGGTATGAAGTGTGTGACTTAAGAATTCATTACAGAAATTCAAAACACTCACGCACGTTAGGGACTAGAACAGATAACAGATCTGTACCTAGGTACCGGCCCAAGAATTAAAGTTTCTTGCTGATGAAAGAATTTCTCATTCTCATGCCCACTTTTGCATTATAAGAAGATGAAAAAGAATAATGAACTCCAGATCTGGTGACTACTGTGGTTTGAATGTGAAACGTCCCCCATAGGCTCATTTTTTTTTTTGAACACTTTGTTCACAGCTAGTGGCATTATTTAGGAAGGTTTAGTACTTTAGGATGTAGAGACTTGCTGGGAAGCATGCCTCTATGCGTGGGCTTTGAGGGTTTATAACCTGGTCCCACTCCTGTCTGTCTGTCTGTCTCTGTCTCTCTTACACTCTCTCTCTCTCTCGTCTTCTTCCTGTTTGTGGATGAAATGGGTCCATCTTCATCCTGACTGCTCCTCCGCTTCTGTGTCTCCTGTTTCCATGCCTTCCCAGCATATGGTGCACTATGTCTCCTCTTAGCTATAAATCAACATCAACCCATCCTTCCCTTTCTTTTGTCAGGTTGTTTTATCATAGCAACAGAAAAGTAACTAATACAGTGACACCTGGAACATTGTTTTCCAAGGAAATACTATGAGAGGCGGCTGAGTACGAACGTAGGACTGAGGGCACAGCATGGTGGAACAGTTCTTAGTGACTGATCCAGCTCTCCAGGAACTTAATGGGTATTGAGACACAGACACAGGTCACAGCTGGAGGAAACATCCTCAGTCACTTTGTTCTAATAGCAGGAGTGAAATAGGCTTTTAGTGAAGGGTCCAATGGCACAAATGGAAAACAGGAGCTGTAGGAAAGAGAGCGACAAAGAGGAAAATCATAACTCAGAGAGGGGATCCTTTGGGATATTGTTTCCATCTTTTTGATTTTGCCAGAGGACTCCTTTGCCTTTAATTTTTGACCAGACACATTATAGAGATGGAGAACAGTAGAGAGCCATTCATTATTAATTATTTTTACATGAAAGGATAATAATAACCACATTACAATTTTAATTTCTATTACGTAAAGACAAGGAGAAGCAGGACTTGTGATTATATATAGGTCCAGGACCAGGGATTCACTGGAGTAAAAGCTCTCTTGGTGTTTGCTGTGAGAACTGGATGCACATTTTATGGGTCTACCCTTGAAACTATAACCTTATTCTAATTGGCTTCAATATTATTCATAACTCAAAGATAATTAAAGTGTGTTCAAGACTTTAGAGAGGGCACCAGAAGTCAAACCCTTACTTAGGGATTCTTAATATGCTGCTTCCTTGGTGTCTGACCTCAGAAAATGTCAGGGTAATATCCTTTGGGCTCTATATCTGATAACCTTGTCTAATTGCTTTAAAAATTTGTAGGGTTTGTCATTATCTCTTCTACAATATAGATGATAGAGTGGGGTCATTCTCTCTCATATGGGACAGAAATGAATGACAAAAGTACGGGTGCCTAATTCCACATATGAAGACAAAGATCCTTCAAAATCATATAGAACACAGACTCAGGAAATTACTATATAGAAAATGTACTCAGTGTACAAGATCTGAGATTAAATCCTTAGCATCTATGTAAATCCAGATGTGATTACTGTCTATAATCCAAGCACTCCTATGCAGAGATGGGGAGTAGATACAAAAGAATACCTGGAAGCTTGCAGGAAAGCTACTTTGGTGGTAGACATGGTGAGACCTTGTCTCAAATATAGTGGAAGGTGAGGACTAATACCTGAGGTTGTCTTCTGACCTCCACATATTTGCTGTGGCACACACATGCCCACACTCATACATATGATCATTCACATACTCACACAGACACATACATACAAGGTTAAAAGAAACTATATAGAAAGAATAGGATTCTTCCGTATTCAACATGGAAGGTACCTGCACTTTTGCAGATTAAAGTGATTCAATGACATGTTAAGTACTTTCTGTGCTCCAGACATGGTGTTGAAGAATGATATTTTTCCCTTCAATGTTAACTCTTTCCTTTTCTTTTTTTAGAGGGTGCTGGAGGAACTTAAGCCCTAAGCAAATTGAGCAAAGAGTTTGTCACTTAGCCATATCTCTGTCTTCAAAGGTTCACATAACAATAAATCATATTTGCTGGGAAGATGACTCAGTGAATAAAAGTCATTCCCATACAAGAGTAAGGACTGGAGTTTGGCTCTCCAGATCCACATAAAAGCTGTATGTTTAGGAGGGAGATATAGGTGATGCCTGGGCCAAGCTGGCTGGCTACACTAGCCAAGTTGGAGAGGGCTGGGCTCAATGAGAGACCTTGCCTCTGTAGCCATTCTGTTTGCATGTTTAGGGCTGTGATGAAACACTCCAAACAACAGCAACAACAACAACAATAACAAGCTTTGGAAGGAAAGGGTTTACGGCATCTTATAGTTTCACATAACAGTCCATCATTGAGGGCAGGACCACAGGGCAGGGACATGGAGGCAGGAACTGAAGCAGAGACCATGGCAGAATATTGCATACTGGCTTGCTCCTCCTGGCTTGCCAGTTACTTCTGCTATAAGCCCAGGGTCAACTGCCCTGCAGTGGCATGACCCACAGTGGCTAGGCCTTCTTACAGCAACCAGCAGTCTAGGAAATGCCCCTACAGGCCAGTCTGATGGAGTCAGTTTCTTAATTGAGGTTCCTCTTTCCCAGGAGTCTCTACTTTGTGTCAAGTTTCCAAAAACTAATCAACACTTTAAACGAAGTGGGGAGTGATTAAGAATGATACCCAACATCAACCTCTGGCCTCCACATGCATGCACACATACATGTACACATGCCTGCACACATATGCACCTATATAAATAGGTAACATTCATTCATACATGTACACACACAACCATACCACACACAAAGGGAAAAACAATTAGGTTGAAATTGTAGGTTTCATGAGACTGATATGTGTTAATTTAATTGTGTGTTTAAATGTGTTTAAATTAACTCATTCATTTGAGTGTGATGATAATGAAGGAATAGGTGACTGTGGCATACGAACACATATGGCAAGACCAACTATACTTCATGCATTAAGTATCTGCATAGTATTATTAATATATGCAGATTATATTCAGTAAAGGTCATAGCACGAGTGAAAAATAGGGAGAAATAACAACTAAATGTAATATAGGATGCTGGGTAGGATTCTAGAACAGGAAAGGAATAAATATATTAGAATTAGTGGGATTCAAATAAGGTCTGTGTCTCAGTTGATGTTCTTGTGCTATGATCATGTAGAAGATGTTAATGTGAAGGAAATGTGCAATCTTGAAAATTTTCTAGTATAAATTAGTTAAACTTTAACAGTAGAGAACTAAATGCAGTGAACGTTGTTTTGAATGAAAAATTCAAATGGGTCAGTTAAAGTAAATTTACTTAGCTAAGTATTTAAAAACCACGTCAAATTGATTGTAAAGAAGTTTTGTAGGGGATAGAGAAATGGCTTCCTTGTTAAGAGCACTTACTGCCTTTTCAGAAGGTCTGAGACAGGTTTCCAGGACCCATACCAGAAGGCTAATGACCACCTATCACTCCAGTTCCAGAGGATTTGACACCCTCTTCTGGCCATCACAGACAATGTACTTATGTGCACATACACACAGATACACAGACATATAAATAAATAATAAAGTAAAAATGTTTTAAAAGAAGCACTAGACAGCACAAGGAGATTAGGACCACAAGGAGGGCACTTGTAGGATTGAGGAATCAACTCTGGACCTAGATAGGTTGGGTTGGTATCCCTCCTGGCCAGCTGGCTGGCTGGTGACCTGAGAAACTGGCTGCTTTTTACTTCCGTTTCCTCATCATTGAGATGAAGGTCATCCTGATGCTCACCAGTACACTGAGTTGTTTTTTTTTTTTTTTTTTTTTTTTACTTAGAAGAGTTTATTTTCCCTTTAAATAGAAAGAAATGGAAGTTTCCTTCTCATTGATTAAAGTTGGCTCTCTCTCTCTCTCTGCACGTACATTTGACAGGCACAGCTTGAAGCCAGGTATATCCTTCAGTTGTTCTCAACCTTACACCTTACATTTTTTCAAAATTTTATTGATGTATTATTTTTATTTTATGTGCATGAGTGTATTGCCTGCATGTGTGTAAGTGCACCTGTGCCATGCAATGCCAATGGAGGGCAGGAGAGGGTGTCAGATCCCTTGGAACTGTGGTTACAGATGGTTGTTAGCCACCATGTGCATGCTGGGATTTGAACCTGGGTCCTCTAAAATAGTAGCCAGTGCTGTTAACCGCTGAGTTATCTACCTAGCTTTCTACCTTATTTATTGAGACAGGGTCTCTCACCAAACCTGAAACTGACAAATTTGGCTAAACTGACTGGCCAGTAGTCCCAGTTTTGACCTCCTATTTTGACCTCCTTATTGCTGGGATTATAAGAACATACTAACATACCTTTGGTGGTTTGAATAAGCTCCAAGTATTTGCATACTTGACCACAGTTGATTATGCTGTTTGCTGAGGTTTAGGATGTGTGGCCTTGCTGGAGGAAGCATGTGACTTGAATGAACTTTCAGGGTTCATGGTCACGTCTCATTTTGAGTTTGTCACTCTCTGTTTCCTGTGCCTGCTTGAAGATGTGGGCCCTCAACATCCTGCTCTGGCTGCCTTCTGTTATGCTTCCCTGCCATGATCAACTCTCTTTGAACCCATAAGCAAAATAAATTCTTCTTTCTATAAATTGCCTTGGTCATGGTGTTTTATTACAACAGAAAAGTCAATAATACTTAATACTCATATTTTTTTCATGTGGATACTTGGAACTTGAATCCTGAAACTCATGTTTGTATGTCACATACTTGACCTTCTGAGCCAGTTCCCTAGCCTTTAAAGGTTAGGTCTTTATGGCAAGAAAATAACTAGTTTTCAAAGATTAGTGGCAATTTTGGGGTGAGTGCTACCGAGCTGTCATGACTGTAAGGTTGTTGTCATTGTATTCTTTGAGGATTATCAGTTGCTGCATGGTGTTTGTTGTTCCTCGGCTCCAGTGTTGTTCTTGCTTAGATGCTTTTTTCTCAGTAAGATTGGAGGCCCAATTCTTACCTTTCAGACTCTTTCTCCCAATGTATTTATGTTATGTTCTGCCAAAGGCAAGCACTAGAGAATAGAAGACAGGAAAAAGAAAAGAAGATATGTGTCAGTGATGGCAACAGGGATGGTGGTCGCTGTGCTATTTTAGCATGAAGCCATAGTGTGGTATGGTGACTCAGGTCCTCCACGTTTGCTGAGTGCAGCATACATCTTTCTCTCTTGGGCTGGTACCATTCCCTATATGCAACTCTCCTCAGCAGATGTAGCTTTGGAATACCAAATGTTTTCTTGGGGTTTCCACTGCCAACCAGGTTTCACACTCATAGCTTCATGAAATGGCCTCTCAGGACATTCTTTGTGCAGGAACACCCCTGGCTGCATGTTGCCTGGCCTTGGTGCTTCTATGAAACCCAGGAGGAAACTGATGCTTTTATCTTTCATGGCTCTAAAGCCAGCAGAATGTGAATGACACTACCAAGTTTGGCTTCAAGTTTTGGATGGACCTGATGTGCTTCATCCATGTTCCCAACTTTTCTCTGCTGTGGTTTTCTAGTAGAAAATCCTTGAAAGATTTTCCTTTCACAAGTTGGAAGCTTCGGTGGGTGTGGTCTTGTCCTGAAGGTATTCTTTCCATTGTTTATGTGAGAATGTCTAGGCCTCTCTTTAATCACTTTAATCTCCTTATGAAAGAGATTCTCTCCTTTAGCACATGCCTTGGGGCCAACATTAATCATCCTAGTGTTCTTTTTCAATCCAAACTGTACATTCTGCATTTCTTTGCTCCATTTGCTCTTTTATAGTGTAGATCTGCATAATATTCATCATTAATAACCACACTGCCATTTCTATGTTAGGGTATCCATATATTTTCCTCCAAATAATTTATTCCATTGCTTTTCAGCTTAGCCTCAGGCAAACTTTTGGCTGTGGACTGGCTCCAGCCGGACTTTGCCAAAATATCCTAGTTGTTGTTTAAGTTCTTATTTTCCTCTGGAACTACATTGTCCTCAGCACTACTTTCTTCCAGACTCCTTCTAGAATGGCCCATTAGGCACTACTTACAGCAGTCAACTACTTTTCTGGGCCAAACATCCAAAGTCTTCCATATTCCTCCCAAACCCACACGGTCAGATTCTTCATAGTCAAGAGCCACTCTCTGGTAACAATTTTTGCATTAGTTACTTTTCTGTTGCTATGATAGAAACACTGACCTAGGGAACTTATAAAAGGAAGAGTTTATTTAGCTTACAATTCCAAAGGGGCAAAAGTCCATCATGATAGGGAGGTATGTTGGCAGAGTTGGCTGGAATTGGAGCAGAAGCTAAATTCTCACATCTTCAAGCCTGCACAGGAAGCAGAGACGGACTGGGGATCTGGCAAGACTTAAGAACTTTCTAAGCCCAACCCCAGTGGTGTGCTTCCTCCAGCATGGTCATACCTTCTAAGACCTCCCAAAACAGCATTACCAACAGGGGACAAAATGTTCAAATACTTGGAGCCTGTGGGGGACATTCTCATTCAAACCACCACACCTGAGAAAGAAATCTCAACTGAGGGGATTGCCAGATCAGATTGTCTTGTGGGCATGTCTGTGGGTAGATTGTCTTAATTCTTAATTGATGACAAAGGGGTCATCCTAGTGTGTAGTCTTGGGTGGGGTCCAAGCCCCCGGACTATCCAGCAAGCAGCATTCCTCTATAGGTTCTACTTCCAGAACCTGCCTGAGTTTCTGCCCCAACCTCCCTTACCGGTAGACTGTGACTCGTAAGCTGAAATAAACTTTCTTCCCCTAAGTTGCCTTTGGGTGGCACATTTTATTCCAGTAACAGAAATCTAACTAACACACCATTCTGAAGCTGATGGCCTTATTGAACAGTATAATGGATTTAATGATTCTCTTTTGTTAGGATTTTAATCTGTATTGTCCCATCCCACAGGTTCATATTTCAAATGTTTGATCCCCAGAGTGAGGTACTGTTTTGAAGACTAACAAGCTTTAAAAGGTAGGATTTGACTAGTGAAAATAGATAACTAGGGAAGTCCTTTGAAAGTTCTATCTAATCCTGTATTCAGGCCAGTGCTCTACTAAACAGAACTGATCATTTTGAACAGATAGATTCAAGCTAGTTTTATTCAATTTTACTTTATTTTTCTCTTTGTTTAAATTCTCTTTATCCCTCTGGTTTAGGTCTGGGAATCACCAAAATCTAATTTTCTAGAAGCTTTCCCACACTGCTTAAGTCAGAGATAGGGTTGATAGATTAAATGTGAAATACCTGCTTAAATTTGAATTTTAGAAAAATATTGCATGGGATATTTTTCTTATCTTGGCAATACATACAGACACACATGCGTGCACGCGCGCACACACACACACACACACACACACATACACACCACACATTTCTTTTTACAAACCTGGAAAACAGTATAAGATTCTTTGTGTGACATTTAAGAGCTCCATTTGCTGTTACAGAATTATATTATAGGAAACTTTCTTTATAGGCCCAAGAACAGTTTGAATGTGTTCAATCTGCAGCAGGGAGTTTAAGGTAATAAGCTTGTCAACTCCCTGTTCTTTCACTTCTCAACAACAAAAGGAAGACATATAAGACTCCATGCCAATGGTTTTTCAAGTATGTCCCTTATTAAAGACCACCATCACTTGCAGATGCCCACCCAGGGTAATATAGTCAGAAACTGGAGCTGTGTCATAGCAAGCAGTATTTTAGTAAGGTTCCAGGACATCAGTACAGGTTAACTCTTACAGTCCTGCCCTAGTGTACTTGTGTACCAAGCACCTGCAATGCTGTTCCCTCCTCCTCTACATGTCTGAAAAGTTCTCATTGCTTCTCTTTATTATTTCCCATTATGTCTGTGTCAAGTGACACAGTATATTTTAGATTATCTCTACCAATTTATTTCCATATGCATTATTAGTCTGTGAGGATACTTCTGTATCAGTTACGTTTCCTGTTGTTGTGACAAAACACCTGGCAAGAAACAATGTTAGAGAGGAAAAGTTTATTTTGGCTTACTGTTTGAGAGGATACAGTCTATCATGGCTGGGAGGTCATGGAAGCAGAAACAGGAGGCAGCTGGTCACATCAAATCTGCATTCAGGAAGCATGGAGTGATCAGTAAGTAGAGCCAGGCTATCAAATCTCAAGACCTGCCCCTTGCGACCTGCTTACTTCCTCCAGCAAAGTTCCACATTCTAGAAGTTCCACAATATTTCCAAACAGCTGGAGTTCAAAGGCGGGAGTTTCTGAGGGACATTTCACACTCAAACTGCAACTTCCATCCCTCCATCTCCAACTAAAGCTTTATTTTCTTGGGGGAATGCTCTGTGCTCATCAGATATACCTTTCCATAAGTCCTAGAACCTTTCTATCTTATGTTCATTCCATTAGAGACAGATCAAAGAGGCCTAGGCTGGTAGTGAGTTACAAGCACTTCATTTTAAAGTTTATTTCTAGTACAGATTCCTGAAACACTGGAATTCACTAGCCAATGGTGTCCATGGTACTAAAATTTAAGACACTGTGGAAGGCAAGCTAGACAAAGCATTTTGGTGAGGAAAGATTGAACAATGACCTATAAATCACGGTGGAATAAGTAACACTGTAGTAGGTGGGTATATAAATTTTGCTTTTCATCTGTTGTATTGGGAAATCTGAGACTTAAAATTCTTTTTCTATCTCCATTTTGGTTGATTTGGAAATTCTGATAGACACATGATTTGAACTCACTTCTCATTGGCAAACAATTCTTGAAATAAAGTTCTTATAAATTATAGTGTGGCTTATTTAACATCACTATGCACCCCCTTAATGAGATGCTGCTTACATCAATTACAAAAAATTACTGGATGAGGGAACACTGAGAAAAAGAACGATGATAGGTTGCTTGGAAAAAGGTCGAGTTCTAATTAATAAGCAGGAAGTGATTTCTTCATGTTGCAGAAGCAGGAGTCTCACCTCCATGACCAGTGCTTTGTTTAAGCTACAGCAGTTTTGGATAGAGTGTGGGGTAACTCTTGATCTCAGATACATGAGATACTAATCAACCATATTAATGTAAAACATTCTCATTAAAATAATATTGAAATAGGGGATGGTAGGCTTGCTCAGCAGGTAAATGTGCTTGCCTCCAAGCCTAGTGAACTGAGCTCAGTCTCTTTGGACTTACGTGGTGGAAGGAGACAGCTAACTCCCACAAGCTCTAATCTCCACGCACACGCTGCTACACATATGTGCCCACATACATAAATATGAATAACTAAATAAGTAATGTAAAAAGTAATGAAATGCTTTCATCTCTATTATGAACATTTTTTTGTTGTTGTTTTTTACCAAATGAAGGGTTTTGGACTATTGAATATATGGTATTGTCCAGGTTCACAAGCTGTACTTTCAGGGATGCTAATTCTTGTGAATTATTTGAAAGTTAATATGAGCAGCTTTCTATCAAGAGCCTGTCAAATATACTCTTAGACCCATCAGTTCACTTTGTTTTATGCCCTGCCTGGATATATGGGTGAGGATTTATGTAAATGGAACTCTGCTTCTTAAAGACTCACAATTTAGAAATAGTTAGCTTGGATTCTAAATAAATTGTGATGCTTATAACTTAGAAATGTGATACGGGCAGTAAATCATTTTATACAAGTTTCTTTTTTTTGTCTCTTTGAGACAGGGTCTTCCTGTAGCCACAGCAGGACTGGATCTCACTGTACACTGGGTTGGCCTTGATCTCACAGAGTTCTGCCTGCCTCTGCCTCCCAAGTGCTGGGATTAGTGTATGTGCCACCATTCTTAGCTCATATAGGTTTTTTATGTTGCAATTTTAGATTGAAAGGCAAGGTAGAACACTGTACACATCAAATCTCAATTTTGTGAATATCACATAAATATTTTGTAGTGAACTGGAAGAGTATAATGTACAGTACAATGTTGATAATCACTCTCTCTAAATGATATGTTTAGTGTAATCTTCCTAAGTATGTACTTTATTCTTTTATTTTCCAACATTTCTAACATAATAACTTTTCTTCCTTTCTTTTTTGTTTCATTACTTCCACCTCTTTTTTCTCCTTCCTTCCTTCCTTCCTTCCTTCCTTCCTTCCTTCCTTCCTTCCTTCCTTCCTTCTTTCCTTCCTTCCCTTTTTTCTTTGTTTAATAGTATTGGGGATCAAACCCAGACTTACACATGCTAACTAATCAGTTTGCTACTGAGCTGCAACCTTTTCTGTATAAAGTAATAGCTTATATGTGAAATCATAAGTCACATGGCATTTTTATTTTCAAAAGGTTTCATGGAAATGTTGCCAGAAATTCACTAACCAGCTTCAACAGGTTGGCTTTTTCAAGTAGACATTATGGGCTAAGCTCGCATAAGTGCACATATATATGTAGAGAAAATTATCTGGGTGGTGGCATGCATTATAGAAAGTATAGAATATAACAATGGAGTGGGTTATGGGTTGGGGATCTTTTTGTGGTGAGTGTAGGACTTTATTAGGAGGGTTGGGGATGAGGAAAATGAACTTACAATTACCTGGGGAGAACAAGATAAAGGTACCTGAGCTGAGAGTGCATCTGTATGCGAAGATGAAGCAAAAGACCAGAGTGACTGGAGAGAACTGAGCAGGGAGAAAATATTAGGGGAGTGAAAAGCAGAAAATTATGCTGAAGGCAAAATACACAGAACTTTGTCAGCCAGGAAAACAGTGGTCTTCTGAGAATGGGCTACTGAGCTGATGTGACTGATGGCAAAAGGCTGCTCTACATGCAGGGTGAAAGATCCTTTACTGAGGGTCATTCTGGGGGTTTTCACCATAATTCCTGAGAAAGATAATGTCAACAGAACTAGGATGGCAGCAATGAGGAAGTGAGACATAGTCATGTGTGTGACACTTCCTGAGGAGATGTGAACAAAGATCTTCTCACCCCAGGTAAAGGCCTGTCCACAGACCAAAGTAAGGACACAATCAAAGTTCAACTTTGTGAACACTGACTTATCGAGGAGTGTGGGTTAGAGGTTACAACTCAAAGGAAGCTGCATCCCTGATAGCTCAGTCGAGCATGGAAAAGGCTGGCATCCCAGAGCTCTCTGTGTGACTTGCTGGCAACTTGGTAAGTGGAAAAGTCTCTTATAGTAGCTAGGCTGCTCTGAGTCTCCTCAGCAGTGCTCGCTGCTTATATAACTGTGGGAAGGGAGGGGCCTTCTGCATTTATTTGATCAGTCCCTGGGACTTCAAGAGATTTATGGATTATTTACTTCCTAGCCTTAAGGAGCCTCTCTTTGGAACTTCCTGAGTTTTAATGAGCCTCCCTCCAGGATGACATGCTTCATCTTGGAAGAAACTGCTACACAACAGATCAGATTCTGTATATGTTTGAAAATGCAGCCAGAGGATACGCTGGAGGAACTAGATGTCAGACACAAAGAAGACAGGATTCAGGACATGTCAAGAATTTTATTTGACACACGTAAGAAACGGGTTTGTCTCTATTGAGACAGTGAATCTTTGTGGGAGGTACAGATTGGAAGCTGGGAAAGGATGGGCAGTGAAAGATGAATTTTTCTAATTCGTTTAATTTGAAAAATCCATTTAACATACCATTGTAGATGCACAGTGTTCTACAAGTGCATGCAAAATATCAAGAAAATGATAAAGGGTGTGATGGTGATAAATGCGTGACCATTGTAGTTCTAGATACTGAAGATATGGAGTTGGAGGAGCTAAAGTAATGTGTGGAGTCTAGATGAATGAAGAAGGAGCCTTTAAGCATCCAAGCATTAGAAGTTAGGTGGTTCAGGGCTAGGAATGTAGCTCAGTTCATAGAATACTTGCTTAGTATCCACAGAGTCCTGGGTTCCATCCCCAGCACTATATAAAACACAGCATGGTGATGCACACCTATAATATCAGCACACAGAAGGGGAAGAGTTTCTCATGGAAACTCTTCCCATATCTGGTCTGTGAAAAAGTTCCCATCTCTACTAAGTGGGAATCTCTTCCCATCTCTGGTCAGTGAGAAACTCTTCCCTGCCAGACAGAACCCACATCTTTGTAAAGAGGAGACACAGGAATTGTGCACTGATTCTTGAACTCATCTCTTTAGAGATGACATCTCATGTTTACATTAACTGACGAAAACTGAAATTCAAGGCCATCTCAATTATCCAGGGAGTTTCAGAAAAGCCTGGGCAACAGAGGACCCTCTCTTAAAACAAGCAAAGAAAAACATTAACAAAAAATAAAAAATATATTAATCAGATGAACAGAAATCCTTAAAGCTCACTGAGCATCTACGGACAATGTGAACTAGCACCTAGAGCACTGGGGGGAAATGGAGGTAGAGGAGCGAGAAACCAGTTATAAGTTAAAACTGGACCAAATTTAAAAGTGGGCCTAAGATCCATGGCTTACTGAAAAAATAAGTAACAAAATGCAGGTGTGGTTTATAAAGTTAGTATTTTGCATTTCTTTTCAAGTCATCTGATAGAAATGACCATAAGAAGTCATGTATACTCAGCAGTTAAGAGCACTTGCAAATGACCCAGGTTCTGTTCCCACCACTCACATAGTAGCTAATAACTATCTTTATTCCAGTTCCATGGGTTTTAACATTCTCTTCTGGGCTCTGAGGGCATTGCATACATGTGTTATACCTACATACATGTGTGTGTGTTATCCAACACACTCTTACATATAAAATAAAATAAAAATGTATTTAAAAGTAAGATGAGCTAGGTGTGGTGGTACATGTCCTTATTCTAAACATTTGTGAGGCAGAGGCAAGTTCCATGCCAGCTGGAGTATAGGAAGACCCTGTCTCAAAAGACCATATATAAAAATATAAATAAATAGGATAGAGGTCAGTCAAGTTTTCCTCTAAATTGGTCAAGTAGTAAGTAATAAATCATCTTTTGGTCAAACAGAAAAGTGGAAGATATTGTGTAGGTTCTTATATAACCATATAAAATAAACCATTAACACATATAAAAACAGGACTAGGAAAGATAGCTCAATCCATAAAGGTTGAGGATCTGAGTTAAAGTCTCAGAACCTATATAAAGAAGCCAGACATAGTGACAGAAACCTGTAATCCTAGCTTTTGGCAAAGGAGACAGTTGAATCCTTGAGACTCTCCGGCCAGCCAGTCTAGTCTACTTGGTGAATTTCATAACAGTGAGATACCCTACTTCAAAACATAAGGTTGATAGAGCCTGAGGAATATGTAGCCAACACTGGCCACAGGCCTGCACATGATGTGCAACGCACCTGCTGACGTAGGTGCACACTCACAACTATGCAACAAAAAGATAGCAAGAAATGCATTCAGTCCATGAGCCTACAAATCCAAGGGGCAGGCTGACCTCTGCTGCTACTTGATTGAAGCAAGAAGGGTTTGGACCTCCCTTGCTTTTCAACAACGTCTACACAATCAGGATATAATTATGGCTGAATACAATCCCACCAGAGCTGTGTCCCTATAAGCTCTACTGTGACCCATTGCTAGTGTCTATCACTGCCATGGTGGCAACTTACAGTACTAGGATCATGAACTTTCCTGTCAACAGCATCATTCTGATTCCTGCTAGCTTTCCCCCACCTTCTGTGAGTGCTTTTTCTTTTCTGTGCTTTGCGAAACACCATAGAATCCAAAGTTATTTGAGGCTCACCGTAGTTCTAGAAAGCTGGCATTATCAGTTATGTTGAAGAGTTGAGGAAACTGTGGCTTGAAGTCAATGCCCACAGGTATCTGTGGAAATGCAGGCCTGTGCCTTTAGACCAGATCCTACAGCCTGAATCAGGCCACTCCTCCCTGCAACCCTTTCTCTCTGTGAAAGAGTGTTAAGAAGCAGTTTGTGCTGTCACTTGACAGCTCCCAATTTTCACAACTTGGTTCCTCCATGCTCTTTGTCATGTATACTATGGCAAACTAAATCAGATTTCTCCCCTGTTCTACAAAATTGGTCAGATACTCCTCAGGGGCATTTATTCAGAGATGTACTCAGAAGGATGCTCTCTGAACAGCCTCTTCTGGCCTCCTTCCAATCCTTCTTATAGTCTCTCTCTCTCTGTCTCTCTCTGTTTCAATTCCTACTTGTAATAAAGCTTTTCTTCATTTGTTAAAGAGAAACGTTTTCTTTTCTTAAGACCTCTTCATGTTTAGTTTTCTATATATTATATTGTTTTGTCTAATGAGCTTCCTCCCACTTGAGACCTGGTCATGTCCATGAGACCCTTTGTCCTAAAAAACTGCATCTTCTGAAGTTCCCTTTAAAATCATTATAGCAACATCTAAAATCATCACATATAATGTCACAGTTAAAATATATAGAATGTTATTCCTTTGTGCACTTAGCAACATTTTAGACATTATTTATCTTTTAATATTATTGGTTCTGAAAAAGTGTTTATGAGGGGGGAAGGTTTGTGCCTGGCTCTCATCTTACAGATCCCTGTGACTTGGTGTCATACCGAGGTGCCCTCTGCCTTCCCTTTTGCTGATTTGTGCTATGATCCCCACTAAACTGGTTTGCAATGGGCTTTCACTTGGCTGACCTTATTTTAGTTTGAATATGTGAAGTTAGGTTTGGAGGTTTTAAATCTTTAATATCAACGGAAACTTTGGATAAAAGAAAAGTGTTTCAGTGTGAAGTGGATGACCTCAATTCCTTCCATCTATTGAAAGTCAATGTTCATTTTTTCCTTCTAAAAGGAGAAATATTGAAAACAAAAACAAAGGCATGCCTTTGTTTTAGCCAGGTGAAGTGTTTAAGCTGCTAGACATGTGTGGGTGAAGGAAAGCTCATGGTATAATGTAACTGGTCTTTATAGAATAAGGGTCTTTAAGCAGATAGAATTTAACTTGCATCCATATAAGCACAAAACCAAGATTTTGTCAATGAGGGAAATTCTTTATCTTGTATATTTTTCAATTATATATATATTCATATATATATATATATATATATATATATATATTCACAAAGGCTCACAATTCTTCCAGTGTTTATGCTGCCTTTTAAGAGTATTTTTGAATTTCTAACAAAACTGAGTAGCAAAGACAGAGTTCCAACATTGTTTTAGTATTTATAAAAAGTGACTATCAAAATAGCTCAGTAGGTAAAGGTACTTGCCACCAAACCTAATGACCCGAGTTTGATAGCCAGGACTCATATAGTGGAAGGAGAACACCAATTCCAACAAGGTATTCTGTGACCTCTACATGTGTACTATGGTGTGTGCACCCGTACACACACAAACAAATAGATAAATAAATAAATTTAGATGGAATACAAAAATTTTAAAGAGAAGTGTGATGTTACATGATGCCACATTGCAGAGATGCCGAAATAGAAACAGTCTGACTTTAACTCTCATTCTAACCAAGAGGGGGCATGAACTGCTATGAGGCTTCAAAGTTCTCTCAGAACTGCACTCTTTTTTAAAAAATAATATGTTGTTGTTTTACTGCAATTATTTGTCAACAGTAACTCTGGCGTAGTCTGCACGTGTACAGCACAGACAGCACAGTCACATGACTGGCACTGGGTGACATGCAGCACAGTTCTGCCTTCTTCCTTAGAAGGGAGTCCTTCAGCTGAGCACAGGGCACAAAGCCTAGCTGATGAGGAAAAGCGTGGGACTACAGGTGCACAGAGGCTGGTGGCTCCAAACCAGCCAGAACTGCGGTCTTCACTAAGGACTTTTCTTTTTATTTTCTTTCACATCAAGCGTGAAATAGGGAAGGAAAAGTGGACCCTACTCTTAACAGAAGGATTTTGTCTTTTCTCACCCCCACTGACCCGGAACAGCACACATACAAACCCAAACAGATATCAGCAATCTAATCCCACCGGTTGCGTGTAACATAAATATGGTAATCTTTTGCTACAAGCAAATGTCCATTGCTTACAGTGCTTGCCATGCAAGTCAGAAACACATGCATTCGTAGATTGTTCTGGGTCAAGGGTCATGAGAGTTAAAGTTGTACGTCCAGGTCATGTGAGGAGGCAATGGCCTAGTAAGCTTGTTATAAACATTTTGAGTTAGTGTTAAATGATCTCAAAATACAAGATTAAATTTTGGATGCAAGGTTGGGTAAAATTCATTTGTTCAGAGCATGTCCATAGTGTAAAACTTACCATAGAGCAGAGGACTTGTTACATGCAGCTGGACGAGCTTCCTTGTATGGCTAGTCTGTCTTTAACTCACATTTTAAACCTTATATTTTTGCAAGTTAAGGACAAACAGATTTTACTTTTGTTTCTCACTCACTTTAGACATGTAAGCGTTTACTCAACATTTGATATTTTCAACTTTTGAGGAAGAACAATCTGTATTTTTACTAATGGTAGAAAAGAATCTCAATGTGGGGGCTAGAGAGATGGCTCAGAGGTTAAGGCACGTACCTGACAGCTAATAACTGTCTGTAACTCCAGTTCCACAGGATCTGACACCTCACATGCTCTTCTGACCTCCATGGACATTGCACGACATGGGTGCACCTACTTACATGCAGGCAATGCATACAATAAAATAAAATACACATAAAATAAAAATAATAAATAGAATATTTTACAGAGTCTCAATGTAACTGGTCTTTATAGAATAAGGGTCTTTAAGCAGATAGAATTTAACTTGTATTCATATAAGCACAAAACCAAGATTTTGTCAATGAGGGAAATTCTTTATCTTGTATATTAGATAGTTAGAAGATTTTTTCTAAACTACATCACAATTGTTTTAATTTCAGCACTTTATCATATTTTTGTCTTTTAGTATTGATTTCTTCATTCTACAAAGTATCAGGGCAATGAATGATAATTATTGGATAGGCAGATCAATGTCTAAAAACACAGAATTTTACAGCTACTGGTATACACTGGTATACAATTATAAGGAAAATAAACTCAACTCTTATGAGATGTCTCTGTGCTCTGTGATGGCTGGGAGGGAGGAAGGAGAACAGAGGCTCTTGAGTAAGGCAAGGGATGAGATACTGTTCTAAATTATTTAAATCTAACATGCTCTTCTTTATTTAACTTCTGAGCATGGAAATTTATATTATTAATTTTGGATCCTAATTTGGCAATAAATATATTATAAGCTTTTCCCAAATAATAATTTAAGCGCATCATATAAATGTGTGTACACATATATGTACATCTATACATGCATATGTATGCATATATTTCATTTTATTATATTTTATCATGTGTCCCTTGAAATCTGTGATTTAACTCATTCGTTAGGAGCATATTTAAATTGTGGGTTGGCTTTACAACTTCAGTGGAAGCAGACAAGAGCGCTCACTCAGCAATCCCAGGCGGTGGTGAGCAGTGACAGCTTATGTAGTATCTTCTTTTCTCTTCCCTCCATCACTTCCTCTTCCCTTCCTTGCCTCGTCTTTCTACTTCCTTCCTTTTCCTTCTTTTCTTCCATCCTTTCTTTCATTCTCCCTCCCTAGTCCTCCCTTACCCCGCCTTCTCTCTCTGGTAAGGAAGCTGAACAGCGTGATCAAGCAGTAAGACCATGCCGCCCGAAGAGTTAGTGATGTTGGTATGAAGGTAAACTCACAAAGTTTGGGAACAGATTGTTAATTTCAAAGTCAAATTAATTGTGAATAGAAACTCATTTAGCTAGTTGTTTATATTACTCAATATAACTTAATTATTTAGTTTTAAGTACTGTTTATCTTCATTAAAACAATGTACTGTATTAAAATGAGGAAATAAAAAGTAACTTCAATTACAAAATGAATTTCTGTTCACATTGTGTTATATCTTCTTTTATAAAATTTTGTATGCAGTTCTAAGAAAAATCAAATGCAATTGTGTTCTGCATGTACTTTGACTTACTCTCCCCTTAAACATTATTTTTTGATTTGAAAGTGTTGTTCTCAAAAATGTGAGACAAAAATGTTTCCATGTGTTAAATGATAAGAATGTTGTTAATTTTATCTAGGTGAATTTTGTTGATATTAGTTCTTTAATACGTAGGTTACTTATTTTAGAATTTATGCATATTGATAAAATGCATACAACATATTGGTCATTATTCATTCCATGTATGATTATTTCCTTTGATTGATTTTCTTCTCGATGAGGCATTTGATTAGAATTAAAAGGTCAATAATATCTTCAAGACCAATGCAATCAGCAAACCACAATTATGTAAAGTAAGAGCTTTCTCTGAAGTCTCTTTATCTGCCTTACTTTGATCAGGTGAGCGGTAGTGGTGAGAGGCAAATTTCTCAGGTAACTGAAACTTTACTAAGTTCTGACATTTTTAAAGTGTTCAGTGTTTAAGGACAATCAGTATAAATATTTGCCTTCTTTTATTCTAATTTTTCTGTGTATTTTGTTTGTAGTACATTGTGGCCACACACATGAAACACCTCAATAAATTCCAGTGTGCAGCGTGCACAGGAATAATGTTTAAGTTTTCTAGTTATTGCTTCAGTTGGCTAGCTTATTTTACTCTAATATAATCTCACCAAGTAATAACATAGCTAACTAATGTCAAATCTATTTCCAAATCATCTTCACTCTATTACTGTCTATATTATATTTGTTAGAGGTTGTACCATGTAAATAAATGATCATATTTTAAAGTTAAATACTTTAAATTGACAGATATAAGTAATTTAAGTCAAATATATAAGTGGTAAAGTAGATATTTTTAAAGTAAATTATAGAATACAAAATTATATGTAAATTCAAAATTTAAAAATGCAATAAAATACATTTAAAATATGCTGAAAAATATGGATATTTTAAAAAAGGCAATTAGATAATTCTTTTGTGTAATATCATGAGGCTGTTTGGTAATTTTTTTTATTTTGTTTATGGAGATGGGGTCTCTCTATTGCCCCAGCTTGCTTGGAACTTGCTATGTAGACCAAACTGGCTTTCATCTCACAGGCATTCACTTGCCTCTATTCTCCAAGTGCTGAGATTATAGACATGTTCCACCATAACCCATATTATGAGATTTTTAAAATACATATTTTTATTTTTTAAGCTTTTGTGGCTGAAGACATAGCTCAGTGGTTAAGAGAACTAGCTGTTTTTACAGAGGACCAGGGGTGAAACCAAACATCTGTTAACAGTCAGTAAATTCAGTTCCAGGGAATCCAGTACCTCCTTCAGGTCTCTAAAGGCACTGCATGCATAGGGTACACTTTCAAACAAGCAGGTGAAACACACATAAAACTTTTTAAAAGATTTCTTTTTAATTTATGTGTATATATGTGTGTGTGAATGCCTTCCTTATGTTTTCAGGTTCCCTTACAAGCCAGAAGAGGGCATAAAATCTTATGGAGCTGGAGATACAGGTGGTTATGAGTTGCCTGACATGGGTGTTGGAAACTGATCCTGATTCTTCTGAAGGTTCAGAGAGTTCTCTTAACCACTTCACTCTTAATCAATGGAACCATCTTGGGCAAACCCTATTTTTATTAATTACTATTGTTAATAAGAATGGGTATATGATGTACGTAGGCACAGATATCCCATTATGAACATATGGATGTGAAGGACAGTTTTGTGGAATTGATTCTCTTCTCTACTTTAATGTAGGGTCTGGGCATTGAATTCATGTCATCATGCTTGTGTGGAAAGTATCTTTATTCACCAAGTCAGTATTTTTCAGATCTATTGTGATAACATTTTTTTTTTCAGTAAAAAGAATCCTGTTATATGATGCTGTGAGATGACTGAGAATGACTCTTAAATGCTCCAAGTATTAGAACTTGGTGTTCAGTTTCTGGCGCTGTTTGTGGAGGTTCATAGAAATTTGAGGAGCTGACCATGTTTGGGAAGCATGTTCCTGGGGCAGGCTTTGAAAGAGTTTGTAAGCTTTGCCAAATTTCCAGTTCCTCTCTGCTTCCAGTGTCTGCTTGAAGATGTGATCGCTTGACTTTCTGCTCTGGCCACCTCTCCTGCCATTTTGGACTCCAACCTTCTGCACCATAAGTTCAAATAAAATCTCCCTTCTGTAAGTTATCTTGGTCACAATTTCTTATCGGAGCAACAGAAAAGTAAGTAATACAGATGGTCTTTTTAATGGAAATTCTGCTCATTTTATGTTGCTATCTTTGAGAATCATAAGGAGAAATTATCTGATTTTCATTAGAGTTATTACCAGACAGATGGGGTTCAATGAATCATGAGATTTGGAAGGAAGATGGATAAACCAATAAGTTAATGAAAATATGTTAAAAGGCTTCCAAAGATTGCTTTCCTGGGAAAAAAATGAAGAGAAATGGAACACTTGATTTGAAAACTCAAGTTGATTAGTCTATCCTTTTTTGTTTTGGGTCAAATACTAGAATTTAGTGGAAGGCATTAGACAGATATCAAGAAGGATCTTTCAGTGCTGTATCATTTACTTTTCTTATTGCCATTACAAAACATCGGACAAAAGTAGCTTAAGAAAAGAAATGTTTATCTTGACTTACACTTTGATGAACAACACGACTGGGAAAGCATAGAGACATGAGAGTGATATACAGCTGGTCACATTGCATTTGTAATCAAGAAGTAGACAGACAGAAATTAGGTCCTACAGGCTGCAGAGATGCCTTCCACAAGTGAGAGTACCTCAATTCCATCCCCAGAACCCATGTATAAAGCCTAGCAGGCTGGTACATGCCTGTAATCCCCATGCTGGGGAGGAGAGCTAGGAAGATCTCTGTTTTTTGTTATTGTTTTCTGGCTAGCTATAAGTGAGCTCTGGGTTCAAGGAGGGATCCTATCTCAAAAAAATAAGGTGGAGAGCAATTGAAGAAGGCACCAATGTCAACTTTTAACCTACACACACATATACTCACTCATGTGCACAGACATCTGCATGCACAATGTGCTTATTCACATCTATGTGCATACATGCATGTACACACATCACAAAAGGAAGTAAGGCTGGAACATAAAGTTTCAAGCCTCCCCTCCTCTGAGTGATCCACTTCTTCCAGCAAGACCCTACCTCTTAAGGTTTTGCAGCCTTCCTAAAGAGCACCACTATCTGGGCTTTAAGTATTTAAACAAATGAGCGCATGGGGGACATTTCACATTCACTCTAAAACAGGCCCCTTTTGGTCTAATTCTACCATGTTATAAAAGAGAAAGCTAAGCCTTAGTGACTTCCTCCAGGAACGAGTTATAAGGCATCTGGAATTAGTTCCTAGCTTTCCAGTTCCCTCATTCAGACATTTTGAACAAACTTTACTGTGAGACTCAAAAACAACTGTGCAAACATGGCTTTGTAGTCAGACAGAAGGGCCATGTTAAGTTGATCTCGTTTGATGTTTTTGTGGATAAGCTGTATTAATGACCTCTTTTCTCTGAGCCCAGGGGTGTCCTCTATGAAGGAACGACTGTATTGCTTATCCCTTCCTGTGTATAATTCCCCCTTTCTTTTTATCGGTCTGCAAGCTGAGGTTTTCAGGGGCATTTAATTTTCAACCCTGTTTGCAATTGAATCTGTCTGTTTCTTTCCCATTCCCATTTCTTTCTGTCAGCTCCTACACATTTTTTTTTTTATCTTCACTGTCATTAGATATTTCATTCATTGGAGTCTTTCCTCATTTGTAAACTATCACTTGATTTTATTATTTTCTTTTAGACTTGTGTTCATTTTGAGGAATGTGTTTTCCTTGTACTCTTTACTCTTGGGAAAATAAAGAGGAAATGCAAGATATAGGAGAGAAACATTCATACTATAAAGAGTGTAAAACAAATTCTCAGTTTGGCTGTAACCATGTGGATTGTTTTTTTCTCATCATTTCTACTTATGTATATCTTATTTTTTTTCAGATAAATAAAAAACGCTATATTACTCATAAATCTTCAAGATATTTCCTAGTTAATTAATGAACTCTTTAACACTCTTTTCACCCACCTAAAATTCCGCCCATGCAAGTGGTCAGAATAAATCAAGAAATAAAAGGAAGTAGAGCTTGTACTAATTAATTCACCCCCTTGCATTGCAATATATTATTAAACTTGTAAGTGTGACCTAAGCCTTATTAAATAATACATTAATTGATGTATCTACAATACACTTATCTTTGACATAAATCATATTGGGAAACTAAGTTTCTTGATATTTTGTTGTTGAATGTGTAAATAATTTCATAGTCCCTAAAGTGATTGTGTGATATGGTGGCATGTTACTTTCTGATTCCCATGTACTATGATCTAAGTAGCTTTGTTTGGAGAGCAGTTTCAAAGTGGACTTCAGAAATGTATAAAACATACGTACACTGAATAGAACAAAAGTTTTTAGTCAGTGTGGATTTATAATTAATTGTTGGTGCTAGAGAGATAGCTCAGTGGTTAAGACCATGCACTGCTCTTGCAGTGGACCAGAGTGAGTTCAGTTTCTAGCAATCAGGTCAGGCAGCTCACAATTGCCTGTAACTCCAGTTCCACGAGATCCAGTGCCGTCTTCTGGCCTCAGTGGTCACAGGCACACATACATGCACATGAACATACATAATTTTTAAAAAAAGTTAAAACAAAAAGACATAACCCTCTGGCAGATGAGCTATACATCTGAACACGGAGAAGGCTAATAAAAACCATAGAGAATTCAAGTCAGACACAGGGAGGACCAGAGCCGCTCAGTGAGGAGGAGGCTTTAGAGAAAGAGTAAGGAAGCCCCAAATGTGGCAAGTCCAAAGTACTAGGAAAACAAAGAGGAAAAAGTAAAATTTCCAAGCATTTAATGTTACCTTTGTGTGTGTGATATAGTTTTTCTGTTTGATGACCAATTTTATACTTTAGGATGTAGTACTCACCTTATAGTAGTTTTATGAATACTTACTAAAAGTTATGCTGAATGAGAAATCAGAACTAAAACAGAGAACACAAAAGACGGCAAAGTTGTCTTAAGAAATGAATACCAGAATACTACAGTTGTCCAGTGGAACATCTGTTTTGCAATTACCCTGTTTTCTAGGGCACCTGTAATAAATTCTGTTGTTAAGGATTGTCTTAACTCCAGCCCTCAATATCTGCTTCTGCAAACATACTCAATCATTTAACTGCAGACGGAATTTTCCCTCAGTGTTCTTAGGACACGGAAGCATCTGTACTGGTGATCACGTAGACTGTAATTTAAATCCACCAATGATGTAACAGCTAAGAAATGATGTGGGGAAACCTGTAAAAACTGTGTGAAACTGTGGATTGGGCACCTAGAACTTCAGAGTACTACCTTTGGGTAATACTCTGGGTTGGTCTGCTGGTATAAATACATTTTTCCTGATTTCTCCAAATGAGTCTCTTGGGTGCCTTCTTTGTGTATGGTGGTTTCCATGGCTCAGTCTCCTATAATAGAAGCATGATTAGAAAAAGGATAGAAGAAAAGAAAAAGAGATGTTATACTTACCTAAAAAATTCAAAAAATCAGGCACATTTATGAAGCTGCATGTTTGTGGTTCAATAAGCTATTGTATTGGGGCAGGAATTCAAGGCAGGGAGTTGTATATTATCTCATTAAAGCACTGTTTACCCCACCTCTGTCCTTAGCATGGTTCTAGCTGAGGCTACCTTCCTAGGGATGATCCACTGACCAAATAATTGACCTGATCCAACTGGATGGCTACGTCTTCATTTAACACAGACATTCTATTTCTCTATTTCTCTCATGGGTTAAGGCTGTTTCTCTCTAGTCTCTTGTCCCACCTCCTGCTACCTTACCCTGCATCCATTTCTTTTCTGACCTAGGCTGTCTGGGAATTTTTGCATTGAGTCTCCTTCTTGGCACTATAGACCTCCTATTCCATATTAAGTATTCGTACCTCTGTTGTTTAAACCTCACGGCACAGAGAAATCTTTGAATTCTTTCCTTTTCTCAAACTCCTTGTCCAAAATGAATTCTCAAGATTATGCATTCAAGTTCTGCTTTGGGCCAAGTGTTTCCAGGTTCTGAGCCTCTTATTCAAAGGATTGAAAATAAGTGCTCAAAGAGATTTTCAAAAGAAGAAAAATAACTTTATTTGGAAGAGACTGATAGTTCAGACTGTTATGAAACCTAAACAACAGAGAAGACAAGCACTTACTTAGTGAGTTGGAGAACTCACTTCTTTGTTCAAACCAATGACGAGGTAAGCTAGACTCTGAAATCCTGGGCTCCAGCTGGTTCAGTTCAGGTTTTTTTTTAGGGTTTTCCACATCATTTCCCAACAGTTACAACATTGGTGTGTTTAAACAGTGTTTTTTTTTTCATAATTTACAGTATAGTTACCTACATGTCTTCAATTACAATAATTTCTTTGTGCATAACTGGTCAAATTTGCAAACAAAAGTAGATATGGAAGAAGAGGTTAAAAATTCTTATCAACAACAGAATTTGGGACTGTTGCCTTAGGTAACAAACAGGAAAATGCAAAGTATGTTCCTTAGATAGATGTTCTGGCTTTCTGTGTTCTTTATTTTACAGGAGTTTAACAAGTATTTACTAGGGGAAACATTACAAGGTAACTACTAAAATCAAAGCCAACCCAAAGCAATATCAGATGCATACACAAAGTAGTATTAAAGGCACAGATGTAGTTCTTTTCTTTTTTCAAGATTAGTGAGTGATGCCGTGTCAAGATTGACAGAGAGCTAATTGAGTGACTGTATTCAAGGGCTCTGATTGTTATTTGGAACCTCTTTTCATGGGTTTACAGCAAGGAAGAACTGTTACTAAGGGTTGTAGTTTGGATGGTCCATACCTTCATTAATAGACTGGGCCATCCATTCATTTTTCTTACTGTACATGCCCTTTCCTATAATGCATATAATTATAATCATATTTGTGTCAAATAATGAATAAACATTAGGTGATAAACAGGGTGTTTCCCCTAAAAGTTTGCTAGGACATAGGTTTGTCTTATTTCATATTCATTCAAAACCAGTTTAGGCAAGATTAGTCCTTTAGTCTTCTATTGTTCTGTCATGTACTTTGGGAATGCACTTGAATAGAAACTTTCTAAATTAGATTATTACCAGGGGTTGGAAAACATACTACTGTTTAGAGATGGAAGTATGTGTAACTTAATGCTGGTGGGGGTGAGAGTTTCAGAATTACAAATCTGGAGAGGGGTGTGCGCATAGTATGTGAAGCTAAAGGAACTACTCTACCAAGTGCATGATTACAAGAGAGGGGTATCATAACTCAAACCAAATATAGTCTTGGGCTACTAAGCTTTTGTGACTCAGTATCTCATCTGGCACATTGCAATAGCCTAACTCATTTCTCTGTTTTTACACCCACTTCCTAGTCTATTCTTAATATAGCGACCATATTCAAACTTTTGGGATGAAAGACCACAACATAGCTTCTCTCAGACCTGCCAGTGATGTTGGGCAATGGAAATACTGACATCAATAGTCCTTGAAATGGCCATGTGACCTGCCTCCCCTTACTTCCCAAGCCACACCTCTAGCTACTCTGTTCCCCTGGATACTGTGTCTTGAATATGTTATTCATGGTTGTACCTTCTAGCTAGTGTTCATGTGCTATTTTTTTCTGTCTGCAAGATCTCATATTAGTATAACTAACTGGTGGGAAGAAGTTTTCTTGATAGTCCTATTGTGTACATTTTGGTACTGATCAGTCCTCATCTTCTACACAGCAAATCCTTCATGCAGGTAACCACTTCTGTAGAGCCCTGGCTACTTTCATCAACGGAGTCCTGATCGGCAGAGGGCTGCGGATTGAATGATGCACACCTAAGACAGAGAGAGACACAGACACTACATAGGAGGAAAGGAGAATGACTGACTTTATTAAGAGGCAGCAAGCCTTATATACCCTGAGGGCAGGGCTTTACAGGAGGTTAAAAGTTCAGGTTCTCAGGAGACATCTAGCCACATGACACACACCTGAAGTAAACTGAGGAAGTCTGTAAAGGTCAAGATGTTTACTTGAGCTTTGTAACTGACAAGATCCTGCTAGCTCTTGGCCGAGAGCCTAGCACTAGGAGAGAAGGGCTGCAGGGGGGCCAGACCCTACATACTTCCTTAAAATAGCATCACTCCTTGGCTACATGCACTGTTCCTTCTGACTTCTTAATTTTCCCTGATAGCATCTATTGGAATATGTTCATTGTTTATTCATTTAACATCTGTGTACTCAACGCATCTTAAAATGCAAATTCCAAGAGAGCAAGGACTTTTGATTAGCACACAGAAGAGGTTTGATAAAGAATTCCATTTATTTATTTTCACTTTTTGTTGCTTAAGCTTTTGAGGTCATACGCAAAAATTTCATTGTCAGTGTTCTAGTTTGCTTTCTGTTACTATGATCAATGTCATAACCAAAAGTAACTTGGAGAGGAAAGGCTTTCTTTGACTCACAGTTCCATGTCACAGTCAATCTAGAGAAGTCAGGGCTGGGACATAAGCGGGCACTTGAGGCAAGAACTGATGAAGAGACTGTAGAAATGCTTCTTCCTGGCTTGTTTTCCTGGCCTTGCTCAGTACTGCTGTCCAGCATGGCCTACAGTGGCTCCCCACTTCTGTGTCTTGGCTACAGATATGGCTCAGCTCTTAAGAGCATGGGCCATTCTTGCAGATGACCAAGGTTCTTTTCTGAGGACCCACATGGCAGTTAACAATCATCTGTAACACTATTTCAAGGATTCAAAGCCCTTTGCTGGCTTCCATCAGCATCGTGTGACACAGGTGTACTTACATATATGCAGGCAAAACACTGATACACATAAAATAAAAATGTATTAAAAAAAGAAAATGCCCAGCAGAAATGGCCAAGACCAATCTGATGGAGGAAATTCCTCAACTGAGGTTTCCTCTTCCCAGCTGGCTTTAGTTTATATCAGTTTCACAATAACTAACAGGTACAGTGAGAAGCACAGCTCCTCAACAGTTTCTGATTGATTGTTACTTTGTATTATTTATTTAGTGGACTGAGAATTGAGTTCAGGGCTAATATGTGCTCTGCCCCAGATCACCACCAATGTTTAATTTTAGCAGTTTTATGGTTTCCTAGCTCACATATAGAGTAGAAAACAACCAATAGAAAGATTTTTTGTAATATTAATATCCATGAAAAAAAGTTCAGAAAGCTGCCAAATTTTTTAAAGATTTATTTTATTTTTAATTGTGTGTTTGTGCTTATGTGTGGTCATGTGTATGTGAGTGAAGTACTCATGATAGTCAGAAGAGGGCGTTGGATTCCTCTGGAGCTGGAGTTAGAATTAAAAATGTACAAGGAGTAGTGAGGCACCCAATGTGGATGCTAGAATCAAATTCCAGTCCTCTGTAAAAGCAGTAAGTCCTGTTAACTGCCAAAGCATCTCTTCAGCTCCAAGTTGCTAAACTCTTTAACTATAAAAGTATGTATGGTGTATATCTGTGATTATAAAATATGCCACCACATTACTCTTTATGTTTCTGAATTTTTTTAAGGAGATTTATGTTAGCTCTAAGTTACAAATGTTCTTCTAAGTTACAAAGAGTTCTTACCAATGAGGCTACCAGAGAGCTCCTGACTACCTGGGTAAATTAGCCAGACCCCTCAATGCTAGGTTACTATTCTCTTGCTTTGGGACCAGTCCTAGTCACATGACTCCAGGGTTCATACCTTCTCCGGTTAGCTAGTTAGGACCTGCCCAGTTGATCCTCATTATCCTGGCTTGGACTTAAGTTCCTTCTCCCTGCTGAAGAGCTCCTAACTAGCTTGCCTTTGGTCCCTTCAATTAAAAAAAAAAGTAAAAAAGAGAACCAGAAGCATAGACCGACTGGCTATTCATACCTAATCAGAAAGCAATCAAAGCTATATCAACAATATAAATAGAATCAAACTTCAAAACAACAGAAGCAGGCTTGATTTTCATATCAAACACAAAACTATCCAAAGAAATCCATATACCCAGGCCACAAAAAAACCCACAAACAATATTAAAAGCCAAGATAAAACATCCGTTCCAAGTCTCACCAGTCCTGTAGAAGTCTTCTATAGTGAGAACTACCTAGAACCCCAGGACACAGAATTTAAAAGAACAATGATAAACATGATCAAACAATTTAGTGAGTTTACAGAACACATAAACAAACAACTCAAAGAACTTAAAGAGGGGAGGGATAAACTCCTGACTGAAGCTCAGGAAAATACAAATACATGGATAAATGAAATGACAAAGACAATTCAGGATTTGAAAATGGAACTCACAAAAGGGACAGAAATATTGAAGAACAATCAGGTCAAATGGAGATATAATTGAAAACCTCAATAATTCAATTTGAAATGACAGGTAAAAGCTTCACTAGAAGAAGAATGAAATGTAAAACAGAATATCAATAAAGGACAATAAAGTTGAAGAATTGGATGACTCAGGCAAAGAGTATTAAATTAAAAAAAAGAAGAGGAATGGAATATGGAGGAAATGTGGAACTCCATGAAAGATCAGATTTACACATCACAGGCATAGGGAAGGGAGAAGAATCTCAGGTCAATGGCATTGGCCAGATCATGAACAACATTATAGAAGAAAATTTCCCTAAATTAAGGAAAGCCATACCTATTCAGATACAAAAGGGACACCTAACACCAGAATAGAAAATCCCCACAGCATATCATAGTAAAGAAAATAAATGTAAAGAACAATGAGAGAGTACTAAAAGGTAGAAGAGAAAAACTAGTTATATACAAAGGTAAATCCATCAGAATTACAACCAACCTTTAATGCAAACCATAATAGCCAGAAAAGCCTGGAGCAAAGTATTCCATACTCTAAATGATCATATATGCAGAATACTTTACCCAGGAAAACTTTGAATTATAGTGGACGAGAAAACAAAAAATTTTCATGATACAAAACGGCTGACAGACTTCATGTCCACAAAACCAGCCCTTCAGGGAATTCTTGAGGCAGCACAAAAGACTTAAGAAAGTAATGACCACAGCCAAGAAGTTCCAGAAAGAAAACAAATAAAGGTATGATTATAGAAACACAAAAGAGAACTAAGAACACACACAGAAAATAAAATGGGAGTTATCAACACATACTTTAAACAATATAAATATAAATGGCTTCAAATCCACAAAGGACATAGACTACTAAAATGAAGAATCAAAATTCATCTTTTTGTTCTTTACAAGAAACTCACCTCTCATTCAAGAGTAAGCACTACCTTAGGATGAAAGGATAGAAAAAATTATTCCAATCAAATGACATTAATAAAAATGAAAGCATTTTGATTCTAGTATTGGCAAAATATACTTCAAATTAAAATTAATTAGAAGAGATAATGATGGTCACTTCATTCTGATCAATGGAATATTTGTCCAGGAAATCAATACAAGCATGAATAGATATGCACCAAATTCTAGTGCACCCTATCTCATACAAAGAATTCTCCTGTAAAAACAGGACCCCCAAACAGAGATTAACTTCAACTCAGTAATATACCACTCTCTTCAATAGACATGTCAACTGGACGAAGAATAAACAGAAACATCTCAACTGAATGATCTCATACATCAAATAAACCTCCTAGACATCTATAGAATATTTCACCCAGGCACCAAAGGATACATATTCTACTCAGCAGTTCATGAGAATCTCTCGAAAATAGAATGGATACTGGAATACAAAATAAACCTCAACAAATACAAAGAATAAATGAATCTAAGAGCTCATTCTTTGGAAAGATAAACAAGATATATTGACCTTTAGAACAATTAATCAAAAGAAAGAAGGAGCAAATCTAAATGAACAAAATTAGAGATGAAAGTCTATTAAATTTGAAAATCTAAATAAATAGATGAATTTCATATTCATCAAAAACCCCAAGTTAAAACAAGAAGAAATCAACAACTTAAGCAGACACATAACAAATTGAAATTGAAACAGTAATACAAGCCCTCCTAAATAAAAATCCCCAGGTTCAGATGGATTCACAGCAAAATTTATCAGGAATTCAAAGAAGATCTACAATCAATATTACTTAAATTATTCAAAAACATAGAAACAGAGTGAGAACTCCCAAGTTCTTTCCATAAATCCAGTATTACTCTGTGGGTGCGTCTCCATCTCCAGCACGGCTGCTGTGCTCCAGCCATGCCAGAGAATGGAGGACGATAGAACGGGACCTCAGGTGGCTCAGAGTGCGGCGGGAGGAGTTCCCTCCAGGGAGACTACGTAGGTGGGTAGTTCAGTTATTAGAGCCAATGTAGGGGCTTATATAGGGAGGCCTCCTGACCATTACAGAAGGCAGGAAAGTTAGAGTGGAGTTTGGGAGTAAAGGGTGGGAAGGCTGTGGAAGTTCAGGAATGAGGAAACGAAACCCAAAAACCTGGTTCTGTTCTGGGGTGGGGAAAAGGAAGATTCATATCATATCAGGCAGAAAAAGAACTAAGAATGACTAAGTAACACCTTAAAAAGTTCCTAACATCCCTAGTAATTAGGAAAACACAATCAAAACTATTTTAGGATTTTATCTAACCCAAGTCTGAATTTCACCAAATGCTGTCATGAATGCAGAGAAAGAGAAACCTTCGTTGACTGTGGGATGAAATGAAATCTGGTGTAACCACTATTGAAGTCAGAGAGCTCTTAAAAACCTAAAAAAGCCATGATAGGATCTTATTATACCACTCCTTGGTATATACCCAAAGCATTCATCCAAAATATGGAAAAAAACCTGAAGTGTTCATCAATATATGAAATGGATAAAGACATTCTGACATTAGGGCAGAATATTATTCAAAATATTGCCATTGGTGAAAATACAGATGAACCTGATAGAAATGAAGCAAGACAACCAGAAACAGAAATCAAATACTGTATAACCTCTCCTTTATGTGGATGGAATATAGAGGGTTAGCCATATTATAGAAATATGGTTTCCAGGAGTTGAGTGAAGGTGAATGGAGAGTCGATGGTGTAAGTGTACTATCTTTTAATTATGAGATGAAGAAATTCTAATCCTACATAAGTTTTAACAGATGTGTTCTTTTGACCATGACCATCATTATACAATGTATATGTACATCAAATTATCATAGTGCAGACCAGGAACTTACTGTTGTGTGATGCTGTTCCTGGGGGTGATAACAAATCTATACTCCAAATAGGGAATTGGTACTCACCAAAGTAAGAATATCACCCAAGTACAACTTGATGAATCAACGAGTTTTATTGCAGTTTCTTACAGGAGCAGAAATGACTTAAAGATAGCCGTATCACCACCAGAAACCCACCCCAGCATGGGTGACAGCTCATAAAAGCTCACTTCACAAATTACAGGCAGCTCAACAGGTTAAAGGGCATCTCTTCAGGCAACTTGGATGATCCCTGCCTCTTCCAGGTAACTCAGCTGGTCTCTGCTTCTTCTAAGAGGCTCTGCTTATCTGGGCTTCTTCCAGGCAGCTTAGGTTATCTGAGAACAACCCTCAGCATCTTTATTGCTTATGTAAGATTGGGGAAGGACAAAACCCACCGTTTTCTGTTCAGTTTCAGGAACTTCCTGAAGTGGTTAAGTAATTTACTTTCTGAGTTTAACAAGGATGGAATGTTTTACTTCCTCTTAGAATATCCTATGTCTCATTGAGCTTCCCTGAAGGATAGACTGTTCTACCTGAGAGGAACTTGCTGCACAAGACATTTTAAAATATCTTTCAATTAAACCATTTAAATTTTTAGCTATATTTTTCTGAAAAAGTAAATGAAAAAACTAAATTTCTTGAAAACTGCCTATAGTAAAGAATATGTGAATCAACTGGTTGTATCATGAAGGAGAACCATTTTGTATGAGACTGAGTATGTGTGTGTAAATGTGTGGTGAATGTGTGTGTGTCGGAGTACCTGTGCACACAGAGGCCAGGTGAAGATGTCAGGTGTTCTGCTGCATCTTTGTTTGCATTATTCCTTTTCACACCTATTCCTTTGATACAAGGTCTCCGGCTGAACTTGAAGCTCCGGGGCCCTCCTATCTCCACCTCTCACAGACATTGATACCGCCATGCCAGGCTTTTTACAAGGGTGCTGGGGATTCCAGTTCTGATTCTCCTTCTTTCCTGGTGAGTGTTCTTACATCACAGCTTCAAAACATTTTTGGAATTTTTGACATGGTATAGTGACATGAACTTCATTAACAGGCTATGTGATCTGTAATATAATATTCACACTCAGGTTCTTGCTTGTCATTAGTAAACTCTTATACAGAACCATGCTCTTGCCTATGCTCTTGTTACCATTTAGATTTGTATCTTGACTTTCAGAATAACAGACTCAGTATGATATCTTCTCAGGCAGAGCAAAGCAGGGTGGGAGCCCATCTTTCTGTCTTCCAGAAGAGCTCACTGGAAAAACTCACCTGCTGATCCTATCCCATGAAGTAGTGCATTGTTAGCACAAGCTTGTCAGATGTTTTATCTCTTTGAGGAATCATTTTATTTTACTAGGCCATTGATTAAAGTCAACGAAGATACAGCCTCTGCCCTTGTTATCTTTTACTGTTGAAATCAAATCAGAGAATCAATAAAACTAAAAGAAAATAAATCTTTAAAATCCATTTGAAGTTGACATCTTCAAGGGGAAACTAGCAGGGGATATTTATTACTATTGCCAGATGAGTAACTGCTTCTTCTATTTCACATCTTTCTTTGCAAAGGAAATGAGCAAGCACGGTCCTCATTCACGTATCCCTATAGGTCAAGAGTTAAACACCCTTCTGTAAAATGAACAGACTCAACTTAAGGGAGACAGCTCAGTTGGTAATATTAGTGTGTAAGCACGAGGACTTGTGTTCCATCTTACTGAATCCATGCCTAGTGTGGTGGAAGCGCTTACAGACCCAGCACTGAGGGTATGGAGACAAGGCATCACTGGAATTCACTAGCCAGCTAGCCTAGCCAAATTGTGAGCTCCAGTTTCAACAAGGGACCCTGCATATTAGTTTCTTTTCAGTTGTTGTGATTATAATACCTTGATGAAAAGCACCTCTAGGTTTATTTTGGCTTAGACTTCCAGAGGGGATACAGTGACAGGGAAGGCATGGCACCTGGAGCAGAAAGCTGGATGATCACATTGTGTCCACACAGGAAGTATAGAAACAGAAAGTAAGGCTGGACTGTAAAATCTTAAGGCATAATACTTGTAAAGTACTTCCTCTAAGAGGGCTCCATCTCCTAAGGTTCCATAGTCTTCCTAAATGATGCCATCAGCTAGAGACCAAATGCTCAGATACATGAACCTGTGGTAGCTAATTCTTTTTGAAACCACAGCATCTTGTCTCAAAAAATAAAGGGGAGAGCAATAGAAGAAGATGTCTCTGGCCTCTACATGGGCACATACATACAAACATATACATATGGGCACACCACACACTCATACACACATACATACACATACACACTCACACAAAACTGTTCAACTTAGCTGTTGTGAACATGTTCTATAGAGAAAAGATGAATTGGCCTTGGGAACTTGGAGAGGCCAGCATCTAAAGGAACTTGACATGGTTCAGTAGGAAGTGGTGCTTGTCTCCAAGCCTGAAGACCTGAGTTCGACTCCCAGAACAGACATGATGGAAGGGAACCAAATCCCAAAAGTTGTCCTCTGACCTCCACTTGCACACACATGGCACACATATGCCCACTCAGTACATGAACATACATACATAAATAAGTAAGCACATAAATAAATATAATTTAAAAAGCAGTGACAGGAGGAGAGGAGAAACTGATTTTTAAAATAACAAACCTGGAATTGATTTAATTTTTTAAGCTTTAGAACAATTTTATCAAAATTCTAAGGAAAATCATCATGACATGCAAGCTAGTAATCTCACTAACTGCCTTGAGGAGGAGAATAGAGGGGAGAAGGAAAGGAAGTCATGAAGCCTTCAGATTTAGAGCCTGCATGGAGGTCAGATATGTGGCTGACTGTCAGCTACATGGCTGGGAGAAGGAAGCTTTAGAGAAAATGGAAAGAAATATAAGATGTTAGGGAATCCCAAAGAATTAAAGAATGCGTGCCTGGACAAGGGATATGAAGAAGGAAAAGTAGGCAGACTTACAGAGAGACACATGTCTGTGGCCAGGTCCAGAAGCACTGCACCAGGAGGTGGGATTCCAGGGCAGGAAAAGTTCACTATCTCATTAACACACTAGGTATTCTCCCCATCTATTTAGCAGGAGTTAAGGTGGACCTGCCTTCCCAGGGGTGGTCCTATGGCCAGGTGACTGACCAGTGAAACTAGAAATGTGAGTCTTCCAACAGAAAGCCTGGAGATTTTATATTCTTGACTAATTAATATTATGGTGCTCTTTGCTACTCTACCATTCCCCTTTCTGAAAAGATAACCCTAAAGTCTTTTTAGAAATTAGATAAGAGCTCCCAAAAACTTTTGACATATCTCGTCTTTGGCATAGAGTAGGCCACTGAAAGCAAAGGCACATTTTGGCTTTTGGCTAAAAAAGAAACTGGCTATTTTTCTTTGGGGTCTTTTTACCCTAAACTTCTTAGCCCATTTCGACCTCCTATTCTTATCGCATCACCCTCTGATGAGGTCACTCTAACTGCCAACATGTAATTGAAGTGCTGACTGTTCTGACATCTTCCATGCTGAATAGGGCGTAGGTTGTGGTAACCTTCAGTGGATCTATCTAAAAGGTACCCAAATTGCATAACTTTTAGCTGTAGGGAAAATAGAAAGTCCTTGACTGGTGCCTGGGAGAAGATGTGAAGAAGTAAAGGCAAGAAGAGTTAGCATTATACATTTTCTATTCTCCATTTCCATATCCTTCTAACATTTTCTTTCACCTTTCCATTTTCTTTGTTAATACCATGAGACATAATAACTTTAACAAATAAATTTTCCCTCTGTTGTGAGAATTTTCTTCCAGGGTATACTAAGAAGTGTTTATTCACTTTCAAAGATTCTAACATTAAACCAATGTTTGATTACATTAAATTTCATCCTGGGGGAACCAATGAATTTACTAAGTTTACTTACAGAAATGAGCGAGAGGTTTCTGAGGTGTATGGGTGACCTGAAAGTAGTTTCACTCAAAAGTCTTTACCTAGCATGGATGCTAACTTTTCTAGAACCTCATGGTTCCAGCTCTCTCTTCCTGGCCTTTCCCAGATTATATACTTTAGTCTTCCCCAGGTAGGAGACCATGCTTGAGTAGGTCAGAATTATATGCAGTTTTCTTATAAGAGTGACTGGATACTCAGGTGCAGATCCAATGACCCTGATTACACCTCCTTCAGTGAAAGACTATGATAGTCAACAAGCCCAAATATGATAATATTTTTAAGTATGCACAGCTGAAGTCATGAAGATGACAGTTATTTGAAGATGAGAGTGCGAGAGAGTTTTCTTTTTGGGTTAGGGTTAGGGTTAGGTTAGCACTCAAAAGAGTGCTAAGTCAATAATGTTTTGTTTTGTCATGATTGCTCATGGAAAAGGATAAGAGAATCTCTGGAAAATGCTCTGGAGAAGGAAGCAAAGATGATTTTGGGAGACATTCCAAAATATCTTTTGTCTTCAGCAAAGGCTTCCCTAAGCTGTATCCTTACCCATTTGGATCTCCTTGGTCCACAGACCTTAGGAAAAACCTGATGTCTTTCTGCACTCAGAACTGGTCTATACAGTGAAGAACAAAATTTGGCCTATAATGGAAAGTATAAACAAGGAAGCGTACTTATTAAATCTTTCAGGTTGTTGCCACTATGAATAGATACTAATGGACGTGGGTATAGGCTTTCATGCATCTGATAACCTCAAATATCTCCAGAGAGGAACTCAGCTTTAACATTGGTAAAGGCAGATATTTCTATCAGCCTGATCCTGTTTGATCATGGGTCCTCACTGCCAAGATAGAAATATCAAGTGAGGTGACCTCATCTGCTGGGTCTTTGGGAAGACTCACCTGTCCAGACAAATGTATACAGGTTATAATAGGACAGATGATTTAGTCCTGCTGGTAGTCACTGGTTTCAACGACTCTCCAGTCCAGTGTAAACCACTGAGTTCTAAAGAGAAACAAATGCCTTTCCTACAAATAATATTGGTAAATGGTCACATGCTGTTTGAGCTCACTAGCAAGCTGACTCTGGAGATGGTATTGGCCCTCACTTTTGTCCAGGTGCAGACTGGTCCCCTGATCCCGAAACAAGGAAAAGGAGAACAACCCAGCAGTGCGAGAGTAAAGGCACTGTGCTAGTGAGAATAACTAGGAGATAAACTAATTTCAACAGAGGTTATTTTATTTATCTCATGGTGTAAAATGTCTACAGCAAAATAGTTAATGAGATTCTCTATTTTTGTCACAACAGTGAGGAAAGTAACTAGCAGACTAATACAAATATGTACTGAAGACAAAGATATGTTTAACTACTTAATGAAAGAACCAACAGGAAAGATTAAAGGAAGGAAAAAGACAATTCACAGTCCATGGAGAAGATAGAGAGCACCCTCTGCCTAAAATTCCTTAGTCAGTAACTAAAGCATCACAGTTTTCCATAATTGATTATGCTGGAGATTATGAACACCAATTTGATAATGTTTACTACGTATCTGTTGCTTCTATTATTTACACCCCTTCAAAACTTAAAGCAAGGTTTTGGTAGACCATTTTCAGAATTACATAAAGTAAAAAAAAATTTTAACTTTTTTGTGTTTTCTTTAAATTTTACCTAGAAATTTATAAAGTCACAGTGTGTACACAGGTAATTTATTACATTACCTTATGTGTTTAATTTGCATTCCATGTATCCTCTCCTTCTTTACTAGTGACCCTAAAAAGGGGTAGTCTGTTCAGAATTATCCACTTTTACCAATGTGACTCTCTTAATGCCCTGTGACCTTAATGGATTCTTTCTGAATTTTGTCTAGTTACTCTTATCTTGCCTGTGCAAGACCTATCATATATAAAACCTCTGAAGCAAACATCGGCCCCCATGTATTAGAGAAGTCAGCTAACTTCTAATGATTATATAAGTTAGGAAAGACTTCCTGATCTAGCTTTCTCCTGGACTGAACCTTAATACCCCCTTAAATATTCCCTCTGATACTTTCCCTAAAAGTTCTAATTTGTCCATCCATATTTTTTATTTTTTAAACTAGATAAGAGGCAAGACGATTACCTCTCAGAGTAATTACTATTAAAGAGGGTTCTCAGTCTATCTAGATTAGAAAAACAATATTAAAATTTTCCATAAATAATCTTGAGGTAAGTACTCATAATCTGGAGAATAGAGAACACAGAAAACAATGGTAGATAAAAGAACTTGGAAAGAGATGATATCAGAATGTTCTTTCCCTAGAAAGTTAAAAGTAGAGTTGCCCAGATCATGATGGGGCAGGAACAAAAGTAAGCACTGAGCAACTGAGTATCAGAGAGGGAAATACTCTATTTCAGAGAAAAATAGGCTTGGAATTACAATGTAGAAAGTGCAGTAATTAAGACCAGTGGAGGCCTCATCTTAAGCCTCCCACCCAAGTGGGTTATTCTTTTTTAGCCTCCCATTGTTGTAGCTATGTGCTGGTAACAGCTTATCTCTTGTAAGGTTTGGCCCTGGAGTACTGCAAATTCACATGAGCTTCCCACATCTAACCATCACAAAGTGCCAGCTCACTTTGTACCTGGCTAGTCTTGGAGGCTTATGGTTAGAAAAACTTTAAGATCCTTTTAGAAACCAACAAATATATTCAAACAATATAAGAATTCACAATAGTCACTTTTAGAAATCAGCAAATATTCCATATAAAACGTGTCCTAATCCAAAATAATTTTCTTAAAAATAGGTAATTATGTCATGCAAACAATGTCAGAACCCAGAAATAGTGCTGTGTAAAAATCAGTAAATAAGTAAGACAATGTAAAAACCAGTAAATTTACCATACAAGAAGTTAAAACCCAAAATAATCCCCTTTAGAAACAGGTCAAAGCAATGTTAAGATTTAAACTCTCATTGTGGAGGTCTGGTATTATCTCCTTAGTCCCACATAAAAATGCTTGTTACAAAAGACTATGTTAGAATCTCTTGCTTTTTTATTACATTAAGAATCCAAGATGAAAACCAAAACAAGAAATAAATTGCAAGAGGTTTAGGGGATATGATTAAATGACTATAGTTCAGGGAATTTCCAAGTTATCAGGAACCCCTAGAGCTCTGTAGTAATAGTAAAGTGTAATAGTAAGGTCCTGGGTGTCACCATTTTGAATTATGCCATTAGGTTGGATTAATTAAGATGATGGCAAGGTCACACGGGTTATTGCAACCGAGCCATGTGGCTGTCCCCATGTTGATGATGTCATCAACCAAGGTGGAGACAAGATCTCATGGTTGCCTTCCTCTTGGTGAAGTTACCAGCACCTTATGATGACCAAGTCACATGTCTACTTTAGTGAGGTAAGCCCCATGATAAAGCTGAGCCCATTCTTCACCAGGATACAAGTCCTGTGGGATTTACATATTTCACAGCTTAAATGTGGATGGAAAACCCTTCTTACTTTTAGAAATCACTCAGTTAAGACATACAGATATAACAGGAAAATGTACCCTAGATATGTAGGCCACAAATACGAAAGCAAAGGAATTCACGGCCTCAAACAAAGGAAGGGAGTCCATGTCTCTCACCAGCTATTGCAACTATGAATTTGAAGGAATGTCCTCTGACTCTTGTGCTTCCTAGATAGAAGCTGTTCCTGGAAAATAAACTCATGAAGGCATCAGAAAAAATGGGAGGAGCTATGTCCCATGTGCATGTCATTGGGCTATCGCTCTGTGTGTGCGTCTCATCTGAGCATGGTGTGTGACCATCCTTGTTTGGTGAAATTTAAAATGCTTACATCTAGTTAGAAAAGCAGCTGCCTTGGGACCACATGGTTTAAGCACTGCTTGGTGCCCAAGAGGCCTGAGGTCCAAACTACAGGCCCCTCTGCTCTACTTTCCCTACCCATGAAGAGAGCCCACGGAGAGAACCATGGTGGAGAAAAGAACAGAGTTCTTGGTCCTGGGGGGAAAATGACTTTAAAAACCTTTTCTCCCCATTAAGTGGTAAAGCATTTACAGTCTCAAATGCCCTGAGGCAAGACAGCAAGCTGGATAAAAGAGGTCACCTGCTTAACAGACAAGTTCAGTGCATATGAAAAAATTGCCTCATGGCCACCAAATAAATAAGTTATTAGAAATTTGGGATCCCTTCATGGTTGCCAATATGAAACTAGGAGAAAAAGCATCCCCTAGAGGGTTCTTAGTCTCACTCATAAAAGAATTTAAGAATGGACACAAACAGAAGCTTTAGGATACTTTTGTCAGGATTTTAAGGAAAATTCTCAAGGCAGGGTAGCTGGTAATCTCACTAACTGCCTTGAGGAGGAGAACAGTGGGGAGGAGGAAAGAAAGCCATGAAGCCTTCAGATTTAGACCTGAATGGAGGACAGACACACGGCTGCCTGGCAGTCACATGGTCGGGAGAAGAATGCTTTAGAGAAAAAGTAAAGAAATACAAGATGCTGGGGCAGCCCAAAGCATTAAGGAAAGCATATTTAGAAAAGGGATATGAAGAAGAAAAAGGAGATTATGCTTTTCTGAAGAATTCAGAAATGCAGGTAGACGTACCTACATGTCTGTGACCAGGTCGGGAAGAACTGCCCCGAATTGATTTTAAGTATGAATACACTATTCACTCTGTTTTCCAGCAGCAACATGACCTCATGGCTATTCCTCTACATTTTACAACTGAAGGGTTTCTTTGTCACTAAGACTGTTTGAGAGTGATCTTAGCAAATCATATTGACAGACACCTTTGTCCTGGCAGAGGTGCAGCTCCTTAAATGTTACTTCTGTACTAAGCATTGCCCAAGCAATTAATTATTGGCTGATACAGCACACCAAACATTGGGCCTCGATTCTCTCTTTCTCTCTCCCTCTGCCAGAAATTACCATTTGGTATCTTCTTCAGTTTTTCTCCATCTTATTTTTGAGACAAGGTGTCTCATGACACATGAACCTAGTGAATTCAACTTGGCTGACTGGCCTGCCTGCCCCTGAGCATCCAGTCCTGCATTCCTATGCTGGCTTTTTAAATGAGGGTACTGAGGATCTGAACCCTGGTCCTAATGCTTGCACAGCAAGCTCTTTACTCACTGAACCATCTTTGCATCCTCCAATATTTGCATGTCTGATAATCCCCAGTAGTATGCTGTCACTGCTGTTGCAGAGAACGTGTCTTCAAGACCCCTGGGCCTGTTGTAAGTGATGCTCCTAAATGTTCTCTACAGGAGGCGATGCCCCGCAAAGTCTAAAAGGATGGCTAGAGAACCAGGCTGGCAAAGTGTCAAGGAAGGCAATGCTAAGCATGAGGTATGGATACAGGGTGCACGCTCAGCACACCAGCACGTCTACCGAATACAAAGTGCAGGAGGTGAGGCAGGGGCCGCTGGACAGAAACATAAAATGAAACAAATCAAGAAAGCTGCTGGCCTTTTTCTGTTCTGACATCTGGTGCTGGGTTGATGACTACAGCATTTCCAGTCCAAACAACCTGAAAAGAATCATACACATGCCAAGAATTCGCTATAATTCCTTCCCACCTGGGCCATTCAAAGGCTGGCCTTATTTAATGCATCTTTGAAAGGTGAGGGTTTCTAAGAATGTTTTAAGCAAGTTGAAAAAAAAAATGGCATGTACCAAAATTATAGAGCTTGTGAAAATGATGTAGAAGTCTAACAATATCCTACACAGTACCTGTCAAACACAGAGGTGTGAAAATGAGTTTTTGGTTGGAATTCAGGAAGCTGACATTATTGAATGCTAATGTGATCTGCTTCTGTGGTGGCTGGAATGAGAATGTCTTTCACAGGCTCCACGTGTTTGAACACTTAGTCCCCATTAATATAGTCACTATTTGAGGAGGGTCGTAGGATCTTTAGGCAGTATGGTTATTCTGGAGGGAATATGCCACTGGGGGTGGGCTTTGCCAGTAGAGAGTCAAACCCTGTTTCCAGTCTGTCTCTCTGCTTCCTGCCTGCTTGAAGAGGTGAGCTCTCAGCTCTCTGTTCTGTCACCTCCCCAACATGATGGACTCTTAATCCGTTTGGAATCGTGAGCCAAATAAACCCTTCCTTCTATAAGTTGATTTGGTCATGGGGTTTATCACAGCAACAGAAAAGCAACTAATACAGCTACTATTGTTTGTCATTATTGACAAAAAAGTGGATGCTAACATACACTAAAATGTAGTGGGGAAATTAATTTCAGTGCATTTCCCACCTTAAAACCTTAAATAGGGAATAGGTATAATTTAATGACTATCAATTATATGAACCAGTAAACTCATCATCTAGCCTTGGAATATTTTCAGACTCTGAGGAATTTGATGTACTTCTCCTAAACATAATCTCCTGTGTCCATTTTTACTGAGGCAAGCATTAGCCAACCTTTTGCTCAAATCACTTTCTTTGCTTTCATAATAGTTTTGATACATGCCCACACATACACACACATACACACATGTATTTTATAGTTCTGACTTTTGAAAATGTAAATAAATGAAATGTACTATTAAAAACATATCCTTTGGTAATTTCTTACCTGCATACAATGTAGTTTGATCATGTCCATCCCTACTTCCTGCCCTCAAGCTGCTGGAGCCTCCCACATCCCCCTTCCAACTTTGTGTCTCAGAATAATAACAGTCTATTGAGTCCAATTAGAGATGCGCATATGTGCATAGGTGTGGGTTCCTCCATTGGAGCATGGCCAAACTTGCTGTGTGCTGCACTGCTGAAGAAAGCTCTCTTTCCCCCAGTAGCCATCTGTTACCGAAAGCTCCTCAGCCATCTGTGGCCTTGGGAGCTCCTCTCCCATCCTTGCTGGAGCTTTGATTGGCTTACTCTTCTGCAAGTCTTGTGCAGGTAACCATAGCTGCTGAGTTTTCCTCAGCTCTCTTGTTTTATTTTGTTTGTTTCACATGATGTTACTGAGAATGTCTATAAGACATATGTAGCTGGTGTGATTCTTTCTCACAGCTGTAAGGAATTCCACCGCATATATGATCATTTCCTATCTGTTCATTTGTCTATAAAATGGTCATTGTTTTAGCTCTGTGTGTGGGTTTCATGACAAGCAGAGTCTTGATGACTTAGTGATACACTTAGCTATATTACATGATATAAATTATTTTAGATTTTTAGCTACAAGTTCTTTTCTCCAGAAATGAATGAGGGTCTTCTTATTTATTATATCCCTTTGGTATACCTTGAATATTTTTGCTTAAGTGGATAAATATCATATTTTTAAATTAATATTTTCCAGATGAATAGCTAGTAGTCCACTTAAATTTATATCTTCATTCAATGTTCTTTTCTATGGAAATTCTTCCACACAGTGCATGTTTCAATTAGATTGATTTGTATTGATTCATAGGATTTATATAAAGCATAGAAATTAGTTTCTTGCCAGTTTATATGTTCAGAATGTCTTCTTTCAATTGTGGTTCCTTTATATATTCAATCTTTGGTAACTCCAAATAATTATTTTAAAAATATTTTTATTGAGTCTTTAAAAATTCGTATAATATATTTTTCTCACACTCAGATCCCCCTCCCCAATGTCCACCCTCCCATTCATCCCTGCTTCATGTCCTCCGTTATTATTTTGTTATTTTTAAAATAAAAGCCTAATTGTGTTTTCAAAGTGCTCCTGGGTATTGATCCATCCTGTGGAGTCTGGTCAACCTACCAGGTGTCACACTCTCCCATTAAAGAATAAACACTCTCCCTCCCCCAGCAGCTGTTGAATGCCAATAGAGCCTCAGCTAAGGTTGGAGTCTTTGTCCATCTCCTCTATCCATGGTGGGATTGTGTCTAGTTTTGGCTTGCATTTTGTGTATGCTGTCATAAGCAGTATGGTGTTCATATGTAAAACTACCCTCTGGTGTCCAGACATCAGTTTCCTGATTTTAGTCCCTAGAGTCCAAACTATGGAAAGAGAACCAACTCTTAGAAGTTATCCTCTGAACTTCATACACTCACTGTAACATTTGTGTGCATGTATGAGCACACACACACACAAACACACACATGTGCTCCAAAATAAATAAATGTACCTATATCACACATTTTCCTCCCAAGACCCAGGGCTCATTGCAGAAGATGAGAAGGACAGATTGTAAGAACCAGAGGTAGCATATGAATACAAGGAAGCTGCTGTCTGGACCATGTCACTAGCCCTTGGGTATCTCTTAACAACAGACTTTCCATACTTAACTACTTCTTTTCATGATTTCCTTATAAAAGTTTTGCATTTAAAATGTTTTTCTTCAGTTTTACATATTTAACATATACACACATGTATTATATGTAAACTATTTATTACATATTTTAATATGAGTAGTTCATATTCTCTACCTAGTAATCTCCAATTTTGACCCAGTTTGCATGGCATATTCTCTCTCTTGAATTTTTTCTTTTGCATTTTCTTTTAGTCTATGTGTATGTCGCCAAACACATTTAACAATCAATATGTTTTACAGTAAAGTCATATTTTTGATAGCAGCTCCCTATGCCTGGTCATTCCTTCAGGAATGTAGCAGCTATTTAGACACTTCTGTTTCTTGGATTTTAAGATTTTAGAATCTGGCCTTTATAAATTCTATTCAGATTGAAATGTTATTTGGGAATTTTTCTGGATCTATAAATTGAGAAAAATGGATATTTCTGCAATATTTTCTTCCATACCTATGACTGCAGTTTAATTATTGATACCTAAAATGTCTTTTTAAAATGTATTTAATTTTATTATTTGTTAATCATGTGTATATGTGTGTATTGTATGAGCGCATGAATGTAGTGCCTGGAGAGGCCACAAGAGGGCATCAAATCACCTAGAGTTTGAGTAACAGCCAGTTATGAGTCACCTGGTATGTGTGCGGGGAACAGACTTCAGGTCCTCTGAAAGAACAATAAATACTCTAAACCAGCAAGCCATCTCTCTAGCACTAAAACTTACTGTATCTTTAAGTGATTTGTTGTAACTTTTGAAATATGCATGCCATTTTTGCATTTATTCTTTGATTCCTTATACTTTGTTGTTATTGTATATGGTTTCTTATTTATATTCCATTCTGAGGAATTTACTATTAGAGTATATAAATGAAATAGAGTTTCCTATACTGATATTGTATCCAGTAAATTTATTAAACTATATTTATTCTAGCTCTATTTTATTATAATAAGAATGATTAGTATGATATCTACTTTCTTATTATTATTAACTATAGGTTCAGAATTGTGCCACAGATGTCTGGAGTGTATCAATCTTGCTTGACCAAAACGCTATGCTTATTAATTGACAGCTGCATTAGTTAGCTTTTTGTTTCTGTGGCATAATAGTCAAGAAAAGCAACTTAAAGTACTAAGAGTTATTTTGAGTTTCAGATTCATGTGAGCTCAGTCCATAATCACTGGGTCCATGTAGTGACAGGAACATGTGGCCTACAGAAGCTGTTTCCCACATGATAGACAAGAAACAGAGAGAGGGGGACAGGAAGATGGCCAGGAATGATATGTACCCCAATACCTGCCCCCAGTGACTTGTTTCCTCTATCTAGGTCCCACCTCTGAAAGTTTCCCTACCTCTCAAAATAGCCACCAGCTAGGAACCAAATATCCAAAACAGGAACCTGTGGGGTGCATTTTATTTCCAATTCTCTTAGCCACTCCACATTTCTCTCCCTCTAGATGCTGGCAGCCGTCGCTCTTTGATTTTTAGAATTTTTACACTTTAGATTGCTTCATATGAACAGAACAGTGCAATACGACATCTTCTGTGCCTGACTTAGCATAATGTTCTCAAAATTCAACCTTGTCTCATACCGTAGAATTCTCTTCTTTCTTAAAGCTAGATAATGTGCCATTTTGCACGTCTGTGAAGTTTTCTGTCACACATCCATAACAACTTGGTTTGCTTCCATTCTTCACTATTGTGAGTGGTGCTGCACCTCGCGCAGTGCTGTCGTCTCTCAGCTCCCGAGTCTGATATTCTTAAGGGAATTGAAGGCTCTCGTGGTAGTTCTGCTTTCATTTTGCCTGTGGATTTGCCACCCTATTTTTCATAGTAGCTGGGCCATTTTGCAGTCCCACCAGCAGTTTCTCGAGAAGCACACTGTGATCTCATTCATCTCAACTACTCTCTCTCAATTGTATCCCATCCCCATCAATCTTCTTTTACCCAGCTTAGTATTTTTAAAATCAGACCCACCCTGCATAGAAGAGATGATACTTCACTGGAGTTTGGAGTTGTATTTCGTTGATAACTGGTGAGACTGATTTTTTTTTTAATTTGAAGCTTTTATTATTTATTTATGTCTATATTCATATGCAGGCTTGTCAGCATTATATGCATGCAGTGCCGGTGGAGGCCAAAAGAGGGCATCTGATACCCTGGCCCTGGAGCTGGAGTATGGTTGCTGGGAACTAAACTCTGGTCCTCTGAAAGGGCAGCAAGTGTGCTTAGCTTGAGTCATCCCTCCAGCCCCCTGAACATCTTCTCATATACTTGTGCAGCATTTGGTGCCTTCTTTGTGCTCTGATTATTTGTTTATGAACTTGATTGGATTTATTTCCAGGAGAATCATATATTCTTTTACTAACCACATCTTTGTCTTCCTCATACATATCCCTCTTATTTTCTTTTGTTGTGCTGACAGTGATGTTAATATTTACATATAGTAGCATGGGATGTTCACTGAAACCTGGGGGGAGATACCTTTAACAAGTGGTCAGTTAAGATTGCCTTAGGTGCTAAATTAAACAATTTCAGATTTGAATTCTCCAGAATTTGTTTGTTGCTATGTCACTAGGTGCTGCCGATGGTGGTGAGGATTTTCCTACCTATTCCCCTTTAGTTCCCTCCACTTTGAGTCCAGTTCTTGAAGTCCAGACAATTTAGCTGGCAGATGGAGAATAGAGAACATGAATCATAAGGTAGATAATCATAAGGTGTGTCTCTCTGTGTATATATTTTTATGGTCAAAGTCTAGAAATACTGTACATCTCATGCATTCTAATTCCACCCCATGGTCATATCTTGCTGCCACAATGTCCCAACATGACATCTAAATCTGTGCTTGGGTCAGAGGAGACCAGGATATCACAAAAGGCCTAGCAAACTCTGGCACAACATTTTCAGAAAAGTTACTTTCTATTATTTGCTTTATGCATCTACTTAGATGAGCATGTGTTTTCCTTATTTTAGTCTGGAAAGTTACTTTAGGGGCTGAAGATATGACTCCTTGGTTAAGAGCACTGACTGCCCTTCTACAGGACCTGGGTTTCAGTTCCCAGCCCCTACACGGCCACTACAAACCATCTAAAACTCCAGTTCTAGGTGATCCTAGAACACCTTCTTCTGACCTGTTTGGTACATGGGTGCATCTACCTGCATGCAGGAAATACACTCGTATATCTAAAAGACAAAAATAAATACTTTTTAAAGAGTAACTTTAATATGTGTTTTAATGAAACCAATCTCATATTCATGAAGTAACTCCATCTAGGCAATGTTTTAATCTGTATAAGACTGGAGAAGTACTTTTGCATTTTGTTTTCTAATGTTTAGTTTGTAACTTTTTAAAAGATTTATTTGTTTTTATTTATGTGTATAGTTGTGCATCTGTGTGTGTGTATATGCCAGAAGAGGGTGTGGATCCACCTGGAGCTGAAGTTACACGTGGCTTTCAGCTGCCTGATGTGGGTTTGGGGAACTGAACTGCAAGAACAGCCAGTGTCCTTAACTGCTGAGCCATCTCTCCAGCCCCAGCATTCTGTTGCTTCTGTGTCTGTATTCAGCATTGAGCCTGACTGCTAATACTTCGTTTCTTATTAAGTTTTTGTGTTATTTTGTTACGAAAGATAAATTAGATTCACAAATTTACCGGAAGCTTTATATTTCTTACTGTTTCTATAGAGAAATTTACCTAATTTTGAGTGATCTATTCTTTGATTATGGAACAGTATCCATAAGTTTCTTGTTTGTGTGACAGAATCTACTCTCACTCTCTGAAACCCTCTAGGCCAATTGATTCTCACTGTAAATTCATAGTTATCTATGATTTTGTGGTTGTTGTTATTTGAGACAGGGTCCCCGTAACCACTGCTAGCTGGGAACTTACTATGTAGATCAGGTGGCCTTGACCTCACAGAGATCTGCCTGCTTCTGCCTCCCTAGTGCTGGCATAAAAAAAGGGGCCACAAGCCCTGGAGTTGATTTGGATTTTTTTATACCTGTATGTAAATATGGTGTACGTGTGTGGGCACATGGTCTGGTTACATGTTTGTATCTGTGAACATGTGTTTGTATGTGTGGGTTATAAGTTTATGTGGTGGCTTGAGTGTGTGTGTATGGTACAATTGTGTGTGTATATGGGTGGTTACCAGTGTGTGTGTATGTGTGTGTGTGTGTGTGTGTGTGTGTAGGGTGCCTGTACATGTTTATATGGGTATTTATAGAGGTCAGAGGTTAATATTGAATGTATTCTTATATATTGAACCTGTTGACTCATCTTTGCTCTCTAACAGTGCCAGTCCATTATTATAAATCCAGTATGTGTGCTCTTTTCTCTCTGAACTCCCACTCTACTTCATTTGTTTACCCATAAGTCATTCCACTTATATCATTGACAAGTTTGGGTGTGCCTGTTTAGGTGTAGGAGGAGATTAGAGGAGAACCTCGGGTGTCAGTCCTCACTTTCAACCTTGCTTGAGACAGGGTCTCCTTTTTGTTTTCTGTCACCATATACACAAGGCTAGCTTACCTACAGCTTCCAAGGATTCTTTTGTCTCTATCGTCTATCCCCCAGTAACAGTGCTGAGATTACAGATGCACACAGTACCGTGTCTGGCTCTTACATGGATTCTGAAGTCAAGGAAGAGGGAGGGGTTCACAAAGCCCTCTTTACTTCTTAATTATCTACTGATAGATGGTGAGGGAATCAGTCTTTAGTTGTATACCCACTGCTGAGGTCATCAGACACCAATGTATAGTATAAACCCATGATCATACTGACATGTCTAGTTAATCTCTGTGGGTCACAAACAAAACTAATAATCATGAATGTGAGCGAGAGGTTTATGGGTGAGGCTTTTGACAGAGGGGTTGTAGAGTTATGGTAAAACAGTGGTTTACATATATTGCAGACATGTTGGAAATCAGGGTTCATAAGGCAGCAGAGGCTTTCAGGCCTCTAAGAACTTGTTCATATGAACTTGCAACAACAGTGACAGGATGCATAATACCCATGCTGACTGTCAGACTAAAACCCAGCATAGACTGGGGAAATGGGCAGCAGACCCCAACCCTAACTGAGAAACTCTTGGCAACTGATTACTGTGGGAGGAGGGAGAGTTAATCTTCCTTAAAGGAGTAACCCTAGATAGACTGACTAGACTCTAGTGAATGAGCTTGCACCAAGAGACATCTAGGTGTAAATGCTTGACCAGATAGGACTTAATATCCATGACAGAATTCATGAAATCCAGTGGGAGGGGGAGCCTACTGGGGGGTGTGAAGAAGGGAGGGGAGGTCTAAATTTTATTAAGATCTATTGCATGAAATGCACATACAGTAAAATATAAAAGTAAAATAAAAAAGAAATCTTTAAAATAAATAAAAATTTCAAATGTTAAAAAGAGCCTCTCAGTTTTATTTTTCTTTCAGAACCATTCAACAGGATTTAAAAAGTGTAGATTTAATTATACACAATGAAATGTCCAGATCTTAAGCATATGCTTTAATGTGTTTTGCAAAATTTGTGCAGCCTGGTTATTTATCGTAACTAACAGCAGGCGTCCTTCACCTGGAATCTTCTCCTGTGCAGTGCTTTCCACTGCTTTCCTGAAATGGCTGTCGCTTTACTTAGAGCCTAGTTACTGAGCCTCTTCAGAAATCTGAACTTTACGTGTCTTAAGATAGAAAGCAGCTCGGTTGCTTGTGCGTCTTGGTGTGTTCAGGATTTAATTTTCAGGCTTCCAGCAGCTACTGAGCTCCCTATGGCTAGAAGCTTCCAGAGGATTCATGACTTTCGAGCAGAATGCTGTGAAAGCACTTTGTGTTCAGACCAGACTTTCCTTCAACAAAGCTCAAAGGCAGCGTCTCTACAGTGCCTGTGCTCTTCAGAGTCTCCCATGACTAGTTAGTCTTCCTGGTCTCACCCCAGGGCTGCCAATGATTGCTCTTCTTGATGGAGAATCTTTTTGCAAAACTCTGCTTGCCCCTGAATAGCTCACTTCTAAAATCCCTGCTGTCCCGGCCCTCACTGTTCCACTTTGGAAGTTGAAACGGTCTCACTAAAATCCTTATAATTCTTTGACTTTTATTTTATCTTTTGTGTTTGGTAGCTAATTTAATTTTTTTCCTATATGCATTTTACTTCTCAATAATTATGTGGATGCTCTGTATACCAGAAAAAGATAAATGTGTGTCTGACTGATTTATATTTATTGTCTTGTAAGATTATTTTCTACTGAGCAGTTTGACATTCAGCATCTATGACTTTCTTGGTTTAGTTTATATTCTCGTTTTCTAGTTTTCCTTTTAACTTGTTAGGCTTGGAGGAGATAGCTTTAAAAGGATACTTACAGATAAATGAAATGAATAGGGGTTAGGAATAAATCAACACGGTCCATTTTCAGTTTGAGGAGTGTTTAGAGTTCATCGGAGAACCACAGATAAGCAGGAGGCACTAGGCCCCATCCTCTGTAGCTGGCAGCTGGAACCTGCCTGCCTAGGCGCTCCCAGTTCATCCTAGGGTTGAAAGGTGGCAGGTAGTCTGCTGTGTGACTGAGCTCATGTCTCTGAAAAGGAGACCTCAAGCCCCAGGATATTCTTTAGCTTCGGTTTTCATCCTTACCCAGTAGGGTGGGGACTCTGGAGGAGGGTATACTAAACTCTAGAAGGCCTTGCTTTCCTAGAACCCAGTCAGTGAGGAATTCGGGTGGGGGGCGAGGAAGTTGGCATTAGAAATACAAAACCCACTGCTTTTGCCAAGTTGCTGTGGCAGCTGTTGTTTGCCTTTTCTCTAAGCTGATGCCTGACTTGGCAAGGTCATAAAATAAACTGACTTATTTTTACTGCTCTGAGTCTGTAGTATTCTTTTTGTGAGGGATGGTCTTTGTTTCTCACTTAGGGGCTCAGTGAGCTGAAAGCCAGGCTTCACTTCCAGAGTGTGTATCTTGGCATAGGAGTGAAATTTAAAGACATTCTCTGCTTTCAGGTAAAACTTCTCTCAATTTACACATGCTCTTCCTCACAACAGGTGCTTTAGATAGAATTTATAAAGAAGCTTCTAGAATAGCAAAGGAGATTTACCCTATATAGAAGGAGGTTTACTTTGAAAAAATACAGATCAATTTTTGTTACTATTAGAGGCAGAATAATAAATTTAAACAACTTGGAATAAGAACACAAAATCAAGACTACATGGCCTCTAAAATCAAGAGTGGGTGCCGTAGTATTTGAAGTCTTTTAAGATTTTGATCAGCTAGTTGAAATGGAGACATAGCTTCTTTCCTGCAGTAATCAGGAAATTAGTATTAACGTTTCAACCAGAGGCACACAGAGATAGAGAACAAAAGATTCTAAGACTCTACAGAATCCAAATCAGAAAAGTACATCCTTCAAAAAATTCTAAGTTAAATCTGGTGTTGGTAGTCATGAACTTGCACATTGATATTTTGTGATATTCTTGGGGTATATGTGTCTGTGTTCTAAAGGATTTCTTATAAGAATTATAGCCAATACAAACAGAGAGGGTTATAAGGAGAGAGAGAGAGAGAGAGAGAGAGAGAGAGAGAGATTGAGATTTCTACTATCATTTGCCAGGCTCATCTTTTTAAAGTCCAAGATTGGAATCTAGGAGACTTGCCTAATGTAGAATGTGAGTGAGGCAGCAACCCCTCATCCTTTAAGCCATTTAGTACTGTCCTGTCCTGTGCTCCAGAAGTAGGCTTTTGATGTTGGGGTAAAGAAAACTCAGATGCATAATGTGCATTGAGCCTTATGGGAAGGAATCACCAACCAGTTGAAACTGACAGCTGCTTTTCCCTCTGTATCAAAAGCACTTATGTGTCAACAAGGGAACTTGAAAGGAATGATATACTATGTATGAAACAAAGTTTTGGTCGCTTTTAAATATTCTTCCTCTTTCTTCATTTTGTACCCATTATAAACAAATTGCCTATCTTAGAGCTGTTTCTTCTTCAGTATTAGGTGACTTGTAGAAGCAGAAATTATTTTGGCCTTTGTTCAATACGCTATTCTGGAATGTTCTCCCTTAACACAGCAGAATGAGAATCACACCTATGAACGTAGGTAAATGAAGAGGAGCAAAAAGCCAATGCATGCTTCTCTACTGTAACCAACGACTTTCTTCAAAACAAAAGAGATGTGGGCCAATGGGACGCCTCCGTAGGTAAAGAGTCAACCACTGGGACTCACACAGTAGAAGGAGAAAACTGACTCCTGCAAATTTTCTTCTTTCTTCCACACATGTGCCATGACACACACTCATACACACACAAACATAAACACACATAAATAAATAAATGTAAAAAGTAAAAAAATTAAAAAAAGAAATAAACCACTGGAGTAACTGGGTATAGGTTGAACAACTCTCAGTCAAAATAAGTGGGACCAGAAGTGCTTCAGATTTTGGATTGTTTCTGAGGTTGGGAACGTTTACATATGCATAATGAAATGGCTTAGCAATGGGACCGGTGATGGTTATTAATAACTGCTACCTTGTCAGGATATAAAATCATCTTGTAGACAAACATGGGTATGTACATGAGGGGGTTTCCAGAATGTGTTAACTAAGGTGAGAGGATCCACTGTAAATGTGGACAGCAGCATTTCATGGGCTGGAAGCTATAGATTAAATAACAAGGAGAAAGTGAGATGATCACTGGCATCTGTCTCTCTCTGATTCCTAACCCAGATGCAGTTGTGACAGCAGTTCACGTCCCTACCATCACTCTGTCTGCACCATGGCAGAGTGCACCATCAAACTATGAGCCCAAAGAAGCTTACCCTAACCTTGCTTTTGTTAACTTTATCATGGCAACAAGAAGAATAGCTAACACAGGAGCAAAGTCTAAACACAGAATTAATTTATATTTCAGGTACTTTATTGCACAGACCATGAAGACAATTTTATACAATATTTCAAGTAATTCTGGGCATGAAACAAATTTATGAATATGGGACCATCAGACTTGTGTCATTTTCAGCACTTAAAGAGCTTTGGAGGAGAAACTATTTTGGATTTCAGATCTGATCTGCTCAATCTGAAATGGAAATTATACATATGATTTGAATGGTAATGTTCATAGAAGATAATTTAATGTTTCTTTTATTTTTTAAGATTCATTTTATTTTAAATGATGTGTATCTGTTTGAGTGTGTGTGCACCTATATACCAGTGCCTGAGGAGACCCAGGATGTCATTGGATCCCCTGGAGCTGGAATTACAGGGAATTGTGAGTTACCTGATATGGGTGCTGGAAACCACATTTGCATCCTCTGGAAGAGCACAATGCAGCAGTACATCTGAGCATCTTTCCAGTCCTATATACCTTTTAACACGAGATGATATGGAGAAAAACAACTAATAACAACCCAAATGAATGTAGTGTCTCCTTTGGGAATTGATGTTACTACTTACATAAAAGACTGCACAAGATCAATGGATTTGGAAACCCGAACAATTCAGAAAGTATTTGTGACTATGTGGACCAAATTATATTAAAATATTGTAGCATCAAGGAAAAAGTCTAGTAGATAGGTAAAACAGAAAACATGTTTAAGGTTTCTAATCTGCTCTTTCCATGCCTGCCTTGGAGAGATTCTCAAGATCTGAAGTGAAACAATTTTACAAAGCTGAAATGAAAGTGTCTGAAAGCTGATCACCATGCACCTCATTCACATTGAATATGAAATCAGAAAACCACAGGAGTGAAAACAAGTGGCAACAACGCCCTTGCTGGGCTGTTTCTACTTATATTTTTGTGCAGTGGATTATTATCTTATAAGCAGATGTCTTATATTTGTAGATTATTGACCCAACCACAGATTAACTGTTCAGGTAGAATTTTCCTTGTAAGAAGTCTATATGACATTTTTGTGGAAGCTACATCACTCTTTTGCCTTGAAAATGTCGCAACTGTTATTCTGTCCTCTGTCACTTATGGAGAGACAGAAACTTAAGGATCACATTGAATTAACATTTGTAGTTGATTTCATGGAGAATAGCTCTCTTCTTAAAGTGAGCAGTTGAGTTGGAAGATTTCCTGCAATAGCTAATTTAAAATCCGTAGAAATCATTTCTTATATATCTAAGTTATATAATTCTGAAGATAAGTGAATTCCTAGTGTGTATTAATGACTATACAAATTTTATAAAAGTAGTAAAATATGCTTCCTAGTTTTGCAGATCTTAAGATGTAGTAGGGAAAATATAATGTGTAAATTCTAAAGCCCTGTTATACTTTAAGTGAGCTAAGAAGAATATTATAACAGAGATACTCCCATAGAGATATAAGGCACTGTTGATAAGAACAAATAGGGGTTCAGGTAGGATGTCATTAGCACTGATTTCGTGAAAGAGAGCATAGGTTCTGGAAAAAAAAGCTCATTTGGAAGATGGGGTATCAGCAGCGTATGAAGACTGGGTGATGCTAGATATGGTCTCTTTTTCCCAGCTGGATCTTGAATGACCTACCAATATTGATGTGGTAAAGGCCTGGTCCCTAGCCAGGTGCTACAGGAAGGCAATGGAACCTTTAAGAAGTAGAGCCTTCTGCAAGGTCTTTAGGTCATAGAAAATATATCCTCAAAGACAGGTATGGGTCCCTGACCTCATCCTTGTTCTCCTTTTCACCTCCTAGCCTTAGTGAGCACATCTGAGCCACTATGAGTGGTATGTCACCACTCTTTCAAAGCAACCGGGACAACTAACTGGTCATTTGACTGTACCTACAAAATGTTGAGCCAGAGTTTTAAAAGGTTCACTAGCTCATTATATTAGTCACTTTCCAAAACACCTGAGAAAATCAACTGGAATGAGGAAGGGTTGATTCTGTCTGAGTTTTCAGTCCAAGATCAACTGGATCCATTGCTTTAAGCTGTGCAGAAGCAAAGCAGTATGTCATAGTGGCCGGAGCATGTGGGAGAGGCTGCTGCTTACCTCAGAGTGGCCAGGAAGCAAAGAGAAATAGAAGGTGCATAGTACAAGATATACCTTTCAAAGACTCACCCCAGCAACCTCTCTTTCCAACAAAGTAGATCCTAATAATGCAGGCTTATGACAGTCTCCCCCAGTGGAACCAACAACTGGGGACCAGACCCTCAATACAGATGGAGACCCTTTGTCCAAATCATAACATGCATGTATTCATTATGGTCACAGAAAAGTGGTCACACTTGGTTTCTGCAATATAATAATATTCTTAGGTTGTTAGAAAAATTGCTATATTTTTAAGATTGTTCACATAAATGTAGTTTTTGAGTGGGTATAGCAGATACCTCACAAGATGAAACAAAGATGATATAGGTAAAAATAAAACGTTCTGAAGGGGCTGGAGAGATGATTCAGTGCTCAAGAGCACTGGCTGCTCTTGCAGAGGACCCAGATTCGATTCTCAGCACCCATATAGCAGCCAGCAACCCTCTGCATCTTCAGGTCCAGGGGATCCAACACCCTCTTCTGACCTCCATGGACACTGCAGGACATGGGTGCACTTACACACGTGCAGGCAATACACTTATACATATAAAAATAATAAAATATTTTAAAAAAGCGTTCTGAAGAAGTGTTCTATAATTAAAACAAAGTGTTGGGATACATTTAACTATGAGTTACTAGACAAGAGTGCAGCTTATATTAAATGCTATATACTAGTATTAAGGAAACCCTATTTGGCTCCTGGGTTGTTTGGATATTCAGAGTAAGGAATAGAAGTGCTGATATGACTCGGGTTTGGAAATCCAGTTTCTAGGAAAGAGAATTGAATTTTTATTAAATAAAGGTTGTTGGAGCTAGAAGAACAGGCCAAGTTTCCACTCTGGCACAAAAGGTGTCCAGAGATATTGATGTGGAACTCCAGTTAGAAGCTAGGACTGACAGTGTGCACTTGTAAATCATCAGCAGGCAAGTGTCAAGTAAAAGGGAGGGAACGGAAGGAGAGCAGATGGCAGAGAAAACTGCATTGGAAATAGTCCAGCAAATATTTATCCAACTCAAAAGCATGTATCAGGAAATTAACAAAGTGAAGAGAATACATAGTGTTTTTCTTTAATGAAGAATGTGGCTGGTGTGACAGTGGAGGGAACAAGGAAGCAAGCTGACTGATTCGGTAGAAGGTGACAGGACACAAAGTGGACATGTCAGTAGAATAAAAGTCAGAGAGAGACAGCAAGGCTTGGATCAAGCAGCTTGAGAGAGTTTAGGATTATATACCTTACAAGATCTAGAATCATCAAGGAAATAAGCCTCTGTGATATACCACTGTGATGGGGTTTCTAGACAGGATGGAGGTGGGAAGACCCACCCCACATGTGGGTGGTCCCATCCCATATGCTGGGGCCTTGGATAATTATGAAAGAGAAAATGAGATGTTCCTTTGTTCTTTTATTTCTCTCTCCCTCTCCTTCTCCCTCTCTCTCTTTCTCTCTCCTGACTGGTAGAAACAATGTGGCCAGATGCCTCATGCTCTCACTGCCCTGATTTTTCTGTCATGATGGATTGTATCTCCTTGAACCATAAGCCCAAATAAACCCTTTTTTCCTTAAGTTGAGTTTGCCAAGTATTTTGTAATAGCCATAAGACGAAGATACATCCCATTTCACCTGCAGCATGGAAACTGTGGTCTTGATAAGTCATTGAGCCTCACTTTCCCCATCTGTGTGATGGGAAATGCGATCATTGAGATGATCCTGTAATTTCCTCAGCTGTAAAGACTGCATTCATAACAGTATTTCCTTTTATGGTTTACTCTAAATATTATTTATTAGAAGTATGAGAAGAAATACCCATGTGCCTATAACAGAAGTTCTAACACAGTGGCTACAGCTCACGGTATAAATTCCCAGGTTCCTCTTGTGGCCCACAGGGTTGTGTACTGATCTCTGCCTTTCTCTGTGCGTGTTTATAGATTACAGTCTTCATGTGACAATTTCAACATGTGTAATGCCTTCTCAGAATGTTTTGTGTCCTTCCCAGTCCATGACTCAGTGTGTGGTTGACTCAGATTTTATCTTTACTACCTCAGGAAGTTCTGCTTTACTGAAAAGGATAAGACCATACTGCCATATTCTCTTATAGGATGTAATTCTCCTTTGTGGCAGGTTTTATACTTCAGAGTAAATACTGAATGGCTTAGTTGGTAGATAAGTGTTTACAATCCCCATGTAGGATATATGCTTTGAAGCTGTCTGTACCTCAGTTGGCTTGGTGCACAACTTGAAAGAAAATGATCAGTTTATGACTTTTGAATCAGTGGGTACTGTTGAACAGATCAAGATTAGATTAGAGATATGGCTCAGGGAAAGTTCTTGTCTTACAAGCATGAGGATCTGAGTTAAATCCCCAAACCCACATGGAAAATCCAGGTGTGGGGCACATGCCTATAATCCCAGTGCTGAGAAAGTGGAAAGAGGAGGATCCATGAGTTCATGGTCAGTCAGTCTATTGGTGAGCCAAGCAGTGAACTCCAGTTCAGTGAAAGACTGTCTCAAAAGAGAGAATGTTTAAACAAAACACTGGACATTGATCTCTAGCCTCTACACACACACACACACACACACACACACACACACACACACACACTCACACACTTCATGTGCACTCATTTCCACACACATACAAACACTAAAGCTAAGCTCTTATAAAAATAAGTAAAGAGAAAAAATAATACAGCAACACATGAAGAAAACTATTTATATTTTAAGATTTATTTTTACTTATATGCATATGTATGTGTGCATTGCTGTGATACAATATCCCAACAAAAAGCCAGTCAGAGGAGAAAGGGTTTATTGAACTTACAATTTCAGGTTACAGGTCTGTGTGGGTATATGCAAGTGAGTGCAGGTGCCTTTGGAAGTCAGAGGTATTGAACCCCCAGGAGCTGGAGTAACAGGCAAGTGTGAGCTCCTTGATATGGTCTCTGGGAATTGAACTGGGGTCCTCTTGAAGAGAAGTACATGTGCTTAACTGTTCAGCCATATCTCTGAACCAGGACAACTAATTTTAATACAATCCAATTCTCTCTGTAGTTAGAAAGTGCAGGGCTGAGTAGGTAAATGGAGACTTCCTTTGGAATATGGACTTCAGAGTCTCAAGTTGTGCCACCAGGAACTCTCCGGATAGTTTTGCTTCTATAGACCTTCTGCTCACTTTTGGGGGTATTTAAAACACTTCAAGAGCTGGGGAGCTGGCTCAGTCAGTAAAGCACCACACTCATAATGACTTGAAGCACCCAGAACACAAGTGAACATAAAGCTGACTGCCAGTGTGCTCACCTATAATCCCAGCACTGGAAAGGCAGAGCAGTGAGGATCTCTGGGACTGGCTGGCCAGCTAATCAAGAAAAGTTGTTAGTGCCACGCTCAGTGAGAGACCCCCCATCTCAAAAACATGTAGGTGGAGAACAACTGAGGAAAAACACTCACTGTTGACCTCTGTCCTTTAGGCACACCTGCACACACACATGCACACACATTTACATACACACATACATGAACACATACACTCAGAGTAAAATACAATGCTTCCTTATGTGTTTAGGTTGTACCAATTCTCAGACACCATTGCGTATATTGAATTCTATATTCATGACTATGTTTACTTATGAGTTTTTCAAACTTTTCTTCTTTGTTCTTCATTTAAAAAAACTTCTATTTTAATTTTTTTAACTTTCATTTATCTTTAAAATTTTATGTATGCAAGTGTTTTGCCTGCATGCATATAAGTGCACCCATGCCATACAATGCCCATGGAAGCCAGAAGAGAGTGTTGGATCCCCTGGAACTGGAATTAGAGATGGTTTTTAGCCACCATGTGGATCCTGGGATTTGAACCCAGGTCCTCTGCAACAGCAGCCAGTGCTCTTAACCACAGAGCCATCTCTCCAGCCCTAAGATCATTTATTTTAGAATACCTATATGGTATTGCAATTGAGAATTCCTACTTAGTTCATAGCCCTGTCAGCATTTGTTTTTCTGGATAAAAGTTTCTGATGCTTAAATCCAAGCCCAGCTTAGTGCTTTTTACACAGTAAGCTTTTATAGCATTTGGACATGATTGATTGGCCCTGTTCTTCTCTATGCATACTTACAATGTCTCTTTAGAGTGTCAAATGCAATCACACACAATGTGATTCCTGGTTTTCCATGTCTGAGGGCAGCAGGGTGATTTCATAATAACCCAAAATATTATTTGACAAGAACCTGGGTTCCCCTTATAATGCCTGTCTGATTGCTCCAGTTGAGTACAGGTTCTAGGTTCATTTCTGTTGCTATGATAAAATATCCCAACAAAAAGCCACTTAGAGGAGACAGAGTTTATTGCACTTACATTTTCAGGTTATAGTCCATCATTGCAAGGGAAGTCAAGTCAGAAAGTAGACACTGTTAGTCATATCATATCCATAGTCAAGAGCAGAGAGAGATGAATGCCTGCATGCTATCTGAGTGCTTAGCTAGCTGCCTCTATTCTTATGGAATCCAGAGCCCCAAATCAGGGCATGGTGCTGCACACCTTCAGCCTGGCTCTTCCTACTAATTAACAATCAGGACAGACCCTCACAGACATGCCGGAATGATCTAAATAGACAATACCCCATTGAGACTCTCTTCCCAGGTGATTCTAGATAGTCTCAAGTTGGTAATTAAACCTAACCACACTATTACATACTATAACAATAATTATTTCAAAACACAAGTGATTTAAAAATAATTTTCTGCAACAAAAAATTTTATCAAATAAATGAATACACTCATTCATGGTACAAAGATACTGTGTATTAGAAGCAGGCAGATGCAGGCCAAACTTCCTACAACATATAAAGAATATGTTTTATTGTCTAACACTGCTTTTCTTTTACTCATTTTATTTCCAACTTAATGTAAAGTGATAATAATTCCAAAATGGGTCTTAAAATTATCTTTGTAAAATATATTATGACCTTATGTTCTTGAAAAGTAATATCTTGGGGCTGGGGATATGGGCCAGTGGTTTAAGACCATGTTCTCTTGCAGAGGACCTGAGTTCCATTACCAATACCCACACTGTACCTACAGCTCTAGGGGATTTGTCTCCAAAGCCACTGTACTCATGGCTGTTGCATTAATTTATTCTCCACACCTTAGCAGGTGGTATCTGATTCATCCAACTGGATAAAACGGAAACTGATCTTCCATTTAGAAAGATTTATTTATTTACAAAGTTACAAAGTCTCTGGGTACGCGCAGCCCGCTTGCCCAAGAAAGTTTGTTACTGTTGGCGGCTGGCCCTTAAAGTTTGCGACAGCTGCGTGCCAGGCGGGCACAGGTCTCTTAGTTCGTGTCACTCGTATGATCCTTAAGACAGCAGGGACTTGGCACGCTGGCTCCTGGGTTCTGGCCTTCTGCATGGGCCTGGGGGCTGGGGCATTTTCCTTCCCGCGTGGGCACAATCTCTCCCCCATCCCTGGGAATTGCCGCCATGTCTCTCGTGCTTACTCCCCACCTCCCTCCCTCCCTTATTGGTCAGAGGGTGGGACTTGCTGTGGAATGAACCAATAGGAAACAAAAACTTCAGAGAGGATTCTGTTCCCCCTTACAATGGCACATATCTACACAGAGACATGCATACACAAACTTAATTAAAATTAAAATAGGACTTTAGAAGACTAGCATCTTTTTAGAATATGAATGGTTGGACTTAAGAATTGGTTGTTTAAATACTTTTATTGATAAATTTCTAATGAACTGTTGATTCAGAAATGGCTAAATCAAAACAACTGGGCCATGAAAATCAGGGAAGAGTTAGAGTTTAGAAAGCAATTCTAAAGGAGGGATTTTTTGTATCTGGGGGCTTTGTGGAGTGCAGGGAAGGCAAGTGTGGTCTCAAGTTGGAGATAGTAAAGTCACTCATCATAACAAATTAATGCTGTGATGAGATGATATGGTTAGTTTTTAGACTGTCTTACAGACAGCCTTGCCTTCTTCTTTGTGTATGCGTACTTCTAGTACCTACAGAAGTGGTGGCACATGAGATCAATTTATTGAATGTGACTCAATTTCACTGTTTTTTTCACAGATATTTCTTCTTCATGACGTCAAATTTTCAGTTCATTACTGCTCATAAAGGTAAGAATTCTCAGAAACTGTAGTTAGACATATTTTCACGTAATCTTTGCAACTAATGACCGATTTCACATATAATGATGGTCAAAATATTGAGTCTACAGTTGAGGAATTAATGCAATAATATTTCTACTTCCTTTCACTATAGATGCAACACATTTTTTAATTAAGCTTCAGCATGCATTCCTTATTCTGAGCAGTGATGATGGGACTAGTTGACTTACCAGAATGAAGTTAGGTGGTTTGAAAACTGATCTAAAGTCCAGTGAGGAGTGATCTCCATGTGAGCAGTGTAATTGTGATCTCAGCACTATGGAAGCAGCTGTAGAGTACACAGTTACAACTGTTACTAGTAGTCAGGATCTGAGCCAGGTGTTTCCATGTTCTTGTCCTCTTATTCAAGAATTGAAAGTAAGATCTCATGTGTATTTGCAAAAGAAGCAAAATCACTTTAAGTGGAGCAAAGCAACTGTACAGGTTAAAGAGAGGGATACACTGCAAAATTCACAGTGGGACACCTGAGTGAAGGTAGTGAGGAGATCTGGTTATTGTTCGGGGCTTCCTTTTATGGAGTTAAGAAAAGGAGGAACTGATTCCTAAGGTGTGTGGAAGAAGCAATTCTACTGCTCAGAGATGGGAATATATGTAGCCTGATGCAGGTGGGGGTTGAGAGGGTTCTGAGGTTGCTAGGTGTGTTGTTGGAGAGGGGTATGTGTGTATATAGTCCATGCAGGTGAAGGAGCTAGGCTGCAAAGTACATTATTACAAGGGATGGGGTGTATAATTAAAACCAAATAGGGTCCCAGGTACCAAACTGTCTCCTGTGCTTGCCTGCCTCACAACCTTAACAACAGCAATAAAAATGCTAGCAACAATAAAGTCCAGACTGCAGCATCTTTAAGATGATGACATAATCATTTGGTCCATTGCTATGTTACACATTGTCCTGAGTACTTTTATTCATTTTCTCATTCAATCCTCTCCACATTTTTATAAGCTCAATGTTATTACTAACTTGAACAAATGAAATGTAGGTCAATTCCGAACACATTACCTAACATTTTAGAAACACCATCACTTGTACCTCATTTTCATCTTATGTATGTGAAGTAACATCTTTCTAAATGTAGGTTAATGAGCTAATGAGTTAGCATTATTTAATTTAATTTAATAGTATATTGTTTTAAGCATTAGTTTAACCAATTACAATCTCTACCCTGTCAGCACTAGTTATAATGAATGTCCTAGTTTCATTTTTGTTGCTCTATTAAAATATCTTCTCAAAACCACTTTATTCAGCTCACAAGTCCTGGTTAGAGTCCATCATGCAGAGAAGACAAGGCAGGAGCCTGAAGTGGCTAGTCACATCCACAGTCAAGAGTAGAGAAAATGAAATACACACATGCCTACCTTCTCAGCACTTATACAGACTAGGGCCCAAACCTAGGAGCGGGCTGGGTCTTTCCACATTAATTAACATAATACAGTCCCCCACAGACATGGTTATAGGACAATCAGATCTAGACAATCCCTCACAACTCTCTTCTTGGATGATTCTAGACTGTATACAGTTGACAATTAAAAGCAACCATTAACGTGAATAAAAGTGAGAGGAAAGGAATGGACATTGAAAAAAATTTAAATATTCCTGAGATAGTGTTAGGAAAGATCAGCTATGATTAAAAGATTGAAAACATTAATGTGTAGTTTTATAACAGCAAGATCTATATTGTTGTTGGTGATGGTCAATGGTAATTGTTAACTTGACAGAATCATTTGGGAGCTGGATCTCCAGGCATGCCTGTGGGCGACTATGCTGATTGTGTTAATTCTAGTGAGAAGACCCACTCACTGTGGGTGGTGTCACTTCCTGGCTGGGATCCTGGACTATATAAATGGAGAAAGAGTGCTGAGCAGCAGGATGCCTTCATTACTCTGTTTCCTAATTGTGGATCCCATGTAAATAGCTGCTTCAAGCTCCTGTCACCGTGACTTCCCCACCATGATATGCCTGTGAACTGTGAGCTTGAATAAACCCTTCTCCCTTAGGTTGCTTTTGCCAGACTGTTTTTACCACAGCAACAGGAAAGGGAACCGAGACCCTGTCTATGCTCAGTGCCTAGCCTGGGCTCTGAAATTCAAGAGCTTGTTCTGCCTTCATTTATGACTACCTCACTATAGTAGTTATAGATTTTGCAGTCATATACACATTTTTGAAAAATGTAGCTTATTTCCCTGTAGTGCTTAATTTCTGTTTACAGGCTTTATTCTACCCAATAGCAAAATAAATACTTTACAAAAAAAATAGTGACATCTCCTCAGTAATTTCAGTCTTAAAAATTACACACATTTAATATTTTCTCTTTCCATATTTCCAGTTCATCATAGTTTGTAAGTGATGTGTCCCCTGAAAGATTCATGTGTTGAAGGCTTTGTCTACAGTTGTTAATGCTAATTATTGAGAATAGGTCAGATCCTGAGGAATCTGACTTAATTAATTAATTAAACCCTTAAGGATGCCATAACAAAAGGTATTATTAGGACATAAGGCTAAATTGGAGAAAGAAGTTCATTGGGGATACTCCCTTGGGGGGCTGTATTTTGTCTTCTCTCTCTCTCTCTCTCTCTCTCTCTCTCTCTCTCTCTCTCTCTCTCTCTCCAGTGATGAACTATAAGCTGTCATTGTGAACTGAAATAAACCCTTTTCTCACCTAAGTTGCTTTTTGGTGCAGTATTTTATCACAGCAATTAAAATGAACTGGGATGCTGGGCTTATTGTTATACATGACCATTTGTGAGAAGACATCATTTGCAAATGTTCAAATACAGCTTACATATTTTTTCCCACAGTTTCATCCAGAGAAGAAAGACGTATCTTATTTGTATCCCTCATAAACTCTCCATCAGTGGAAGATTGTTCACCTCCCATTTTCATATTAATTAGCATGGACATCACTTGGAGACACATAAGTCTGAAAATAACTATTTGAGGTGCATATGTATGTCGTTCAACTGAGTTGGTAAAAATAAAAATAGACAATTAAATTTAATGCATATTTATTTTAATTTCCTAGATATACTACCCCATAGTTGTTGGTGATTAAAATAGAATTTTTTAAAAAGTATTTTTGAATAGCAAAAAGCATAATTGCAAAAACAACCACATTATTAGACTGACAGTAGAGAAAGAAAAGAGTAACTATTCCAAATACTTTCAGAAGGGATTTGTGATACACTGTTGCTTGCACAAGGTTCAATACATTTTAAATTTATTAAAACCAAGGGTTGTCTGCACTGGTATACCACATTAAAGTCTAAAAAGATTATGGTGAGACATTGGAGTTTAATATTTTCCTCAAAACTATATGTCAAGAAAGTTTCATGAAATGTGAGAAAGGAGAAAGATGACATGATTATAAATGTGCGTGTTAAATTAATGAATTAAGTATTGTTAAAAATAGAGACTTGAAAATTTCTACTGTATCTGCAAAGGCTTACCTGTATATTTTCAAAGTGACTAAGCTACATTTAAACCAATGATTCTTTTGAAAAATATAGAAATTGCTTCACTGTTGGGATTGATGAGAACAGAATACAGAAACTGGTCAGGTAAGGGAGGGAACCCAAAACAGCAATTCTGAGAATGACCTTGCTGGAGGCCAGGAATGCCAGAAGACAGTCCAGTGTCTTTGTTATCTCCTAAATTAGTACCTCTGCCTACAGGCTGTTCATGACTGTGTGACTGAAACTGAGAGGGATTACCCTGGATACCTGGTTAGACCAGCTGGACTGACCAGCTCATCCTCCTCTGCTCATTCACCACAGTGAACTCATGGAGTTGATCCAACTACTGAGAAATAAGATTAGAAATTCCTGGCTTTTTGTTGTTTGCACTCTTCCATGAGAACTTTTCCTGAGATCTCTGTTCCTCTGCCCTCCAGCGCATGGCACAAATTGAAATCTCTGAAGGCCTCTAAATGATGCTTTCAGGGTTTATAATCTCTTTGTTAACTTGTGTAGCATATTTTAGTGAACTGAAAGTTGGTTTTCAGAATTGCTATTGGGTCATGGTGATAACTCGTGCTGGAAGTTGTGTGTAAGATAGAACTTCTCAGAATTCACTGTGGAAGGTAGGAGGTAAATTTCCTCTACCTTTGGGGAGCTTGTCTATGTAATACTAATTCTTTTTTACTGTTTTTTGAGATGAAGAGGAAAAAAAATCTACCCATGGATTTAATATCATTGTTCTGTGTGATTGTGTCTTTAAAAAGTCATTTTGTGACTAATTTTATACTTTATGACATAGAACTAATCTTCTACTGGTCTTATGAATGCTTACCAAAAATTTATGCTGAGGGGTTGGACAGATGGCTCAGCAGTTAAGAGCACTGGCTTTTCTTGCAGAACAGCTGGTTCAAATTCCAGCACCCACACGGCAGCTAACAACCATCCGTAACTCCAGTTCCAGAGGATCCAATGCCCTCTTCTGTCCTGTGTAGACATTGTATGACATGGGTGCAGTTACATATGTGCAGGCAATATAATCATACACATAAACAATATTAAATAAATTAGTAAAACTAAAAAAATAATGCTGAAAGAGGAATCAATATTAAAATGAAGTACACAAAAGACATCAACCCTACCTTGAGTAACAAATACCACAGTTATCTAGTGGAATTTCCCCTTGGTGGTCACAGGACACACAAGGTGGTCTGATAAGCTGTCAGAAATATGTGAAATCTCTTTCTAGGAGACAAGCTTCTGCACTGTCTGCCACTAGACTCCCAGTGTTTTCCTTCTTCCAGCATGAGCTCCATAGGGAAATTCCATTTCTTGGGGGTACATTGGCCCAGTATTCTGATAGCCAAATGGAGGAGCACAATGTATTTTAAATATCTTTGCTCCAGTCAGACCAGTTACAAACCAGACAAGATCAGACCAGCTGAACCAGTATATCAAACTCTAACTTCCTCCATTACTTCTATTACTACACATTTAAAAAAACATTATTGAATCATTGTGTATTTCATGCAGAATATCTCAATCAATTTTAATAATCTTTATACTCCGTCCCTCAACAACATTGTCCCCATAGCCCCCCCCCAATTGGAATTCATAAATAATTTCCCCCGTGTTAAAGTTTATTGTGTCAAGTTAGTGTCTCCAAATGCAAGTTCATCCACTGAGGTTTTTTTAGTCAGCCTATCTAGAGTCCCTCATTTTAAGATTAGCTCATCCTCACCCAACAGTAATCAGTTGCCAATATTCCTTCAGTAAAGATTGGGGATTGCTGCCCATTTCTCCTTTGCATGCTGAGTTTTTGTCTGCTTGAGTTTGCATAGGTCTCGAGCAAGCTGAAACCATTGATGTAGGTTCATATGAACAGGATCCCTGGAGCTTGTGGGACTGTATTTCCCTGAGGTCATTTACCTCCTCCCTGTCTCTTATAATCTATCCTCCTCCTCCTCTTCTGCAATGGGCCCTGAGGCTTGGGTTAGCAAAACTTAACGTAGATGTCCTGTCCAGGGACCCACACTCTGCAGACTCCTAATCTCCATGCTTTGGGCATTGTGACATTCTCTGTTATTGGCCCTCTGTTGCATGAGGGAGCCTCGTTAATGAGAGCTGAGAGATTTATTAGTGTCCTCTATACTCCTTGTTCTATGTCGTACGAGCCTTAGGTGTAGATGTTGCGCTGCAGATGTGCTGCCTGGGCATTGGTAATTCACAGATAATGTCTCTGTGTGACCAGCTGTGGTGCTCTGTGGTTGGCTCCATGTGTGTATAAAAAGTGTCTTTGAGGAATGGTTACTGGGATATTTAACTGTAAATATAAGGATACATATTTTGCATTTAGTAAAAAGTTACATTAGCCTAGGGATGTGACAACCGTAGGGAATGCTCTAATGTCTATGAACTCTTCAGCCATGTGTAACTGGCTATGATTACAGTACCATACATGACTTTCATCTCAGTGAGTGGGCTTTAAGTCCAATTAGGTAACCATTGATTGCCCCTGTAGGATACTAGTATTATCAAGGGACAAATGGGGAAAATGGAGACACTTTAAATGGGAAGGCATGGAGGGAGTGTTTGATAGGGAGGGAGGGAGAGAGGGAGAGGGAGATTTTATATATATATATATATATATATATATATATATATATGCCTAGCTAGTATGAAATATGAGAGGGAATCATATTAATCTGACAACCTAATGATGAATTTCACATACAATATCTCTACATGAGCCCATGTACATAGCTTAAAGATACATAACAAGAAACAGTCAGACAAGGGAAACCTTCCTTTGGGTTGTTGGTTGGTCAGGTATTCCATGAGACTCCCAAAATGACACAGGCTATGGCATAGCCTTTCATGGCCTCCCAGAACTTGAAGGTAAGGTCCTGGTGCTGAAGACTGGACATACTTCAGAGACCAAATTACCAAATTTGGAGCAATGGAGCTAGAACTGTCCTGGAAGTCACTTCCCCCCAAGGCTAGTCTTATGTCTCTGAAGAGTACTATGCAAGCAGCTAAGGGAGAACATCAATTGATGGCCTAACATCAGCTTCATGACCAAATAACCACATCAATGGCCAGCACAGCACAGTATATGTCACTGCTGCTGTAGTGGCACTTTTATCTTATTATACACTCTTTCTCAAATAAAACACCACCATCACCTAATCATTTTCCATATATGTTCTTTTTCTTCTTTCTTGCTTAATTTATAAAACCTAAGACATAATCTTCACACGCTAAAAATTATATATATATATATATATATATATATATATATATATATATATATATAAATAAATAAAATTTCCTGGTGTGATATAAATAGTGGCACACCTGTCCTAGCATAAAATTCAGTTCTAATTTATTCAGGATTCTAAATCTAGGTATCACAAGTTTACAGAAGTCACCAGGGAAAGGGAAACAAGCTCAGTTCCCACAAAGAAGCAATCAGCCACATACAGAACATGACTAACGCCCCAAGACAAATGATCCAGTTCTCCTTCAGCGTATGTATGTATGACTTACAAGGGAAGGAGGAGCAGGGTTAGAGATCAACCCTAGGAAGTAAGCAAATACTGTATGGGAAGTTTGTTTGGGTCTAGAATTGAACAAACAACATGAAATACATCTTCAAGAAAGCCGAGCAAATTTGAATAAACAGTGTGCATTAGAAAATAGTAAGAAATCATTGTTCACTTGATTAGCTATAGGAAGTGACATTGTATTTATGTGATCCACTAAGCCTTCATGTTTTCAGCTCTACACTCTTGGAGTAGCAGTGAGGCCCACTGAGGGAAAACTCCTTCTGGTCAACTCTGGCCTCAGTGGAGAACTCAGAGCCCAGCTGGGCCTGCTCAATCACCTGGCCAAAGCACCATCCCTAGGAAGATAGGCTTTACCTTAAGCTATGCTAAAGAATCAGGTGGAATAGAATAAAACAACAGATAATATATTTTCCTTCTTAGAATCCAGACCATGCAGCTTTGTAAGTCTGCCTGCTTTTCTGAATTACTCAGAAAATGTGGGAATGGTCTGGAGAGATGTCTCAGTGGTTAAGAGCACAGGCTTCCCTTTCAGAGGACCTGAGTCTGATTCCCAGCACCCACATAGTGGCTAACAACTATCTTAACTCCAGGTCCTGGGAATCTAACACTCTCTTCTGTCCTTTTTGGGCACTGCACAATATGGGTACACGTACATACATATAAGCAATACACTCATACATGTATCATAAAAATAATGAAAAAGAAAATGTGGGAATGACTTTTATAAATGGGCATAATCTAGAATAATGACTTTTAATTAACCCCCAGCTCTTATGCTCTTGTGTCTTGTGACTTGTACACCTGATCTCGTTTCCTGGGAAACTCAATTTTCTGTTCCATCCAGAAAGATAATAAATGAATGCGGGTATGCTTGAGAATAAACATTAAAGCACTGATGGAGGCAGGAAATGGAGTATTATTGAGTTGCTGCTCTGGGGGCATTTTGAAAGACTCATAGCAGAAACTGGGGTGAGGCATCAGGAGGGAGGATCTGGTCATTCCAGGTGCCCATCCAAGTGTTAGCTGTCTCCTTTCCATTTCAGTCATGTCCTCAGGTATAGCTTCCAGGCAGGGGTAAGAGATAATAAGAAACCAGAAGTCAGAACACTTCTGGCACTCCTGGCCTCCAGCAAGAAATAGTCAGAGATTCTTTTTGGTGTCTCTGCCCTACCTGACCAGTTTCTATCTTCTGTTCACATCACTAGCTTGCCATGTGGCTTGTCTTGGAAGCAACTTCCTCTAGTCTGAAACATGAATAAGGTTTAAGATAAAAATCGGCTCTTGGATATGTTTCCTGTCATCGCCCAAATTTTACAAGTGGCTTCACAGTGTGTTTGATTTCCTGAAATTCTAACCTGCCCTCCTGTGATCATACTGAAAATGTTTTGGCATTTAGCATCACACCTCCAGTCACCCTAGGAACAAGAGACTAGGCCAACCTGGTCTACAAAGAGAGTTCCAAGTCAGCCAGTGGTACATAGTGAGAGCTTGTCTCAAAAAACAACATCAAATATTAAAACATAGGAAAAGAGAGGTAAATGTGTGATTCATTTCAACACTAGGAGATACTTGAGGGGAAGCAAAACTTCTTTATGAAAACTGTCTCAAGTTCCCCATGGATATAGATACCAATGGCAAACTGGAATATAATGGAATATTGGAATATTGCTTACCTTTTCATTTTCTAATAGTAAAACCTGTTCGTTGATGTTTAGAGTGTCATCCTTAAGAGAAGAGTAGAGACTTAAAAAGAAGAAACTTTACATTAAATGTGTTGGATAATCACCTTGGTTTGATATTTTTGTGTTTGGTAGTAATTTCATTTCCTAACACCAGGAACTATTTCTGGATAACACTTGGAAAAACTGAACTGAAAAAAAAATTGGTTTTTGTTTTTCTGTGTGACAGATATTTCACCTCTTTCCCAAGCTTTTTTCAATTCCCTATCTATATAAACCTATACAATGATGATTCAAGGCAGAGTGAATTGGCTTGATTAAAGGAACAGAGCAACCCCAATTCTCTCTTTCACCATAGTTTGGGGCTGTGAGGCTGTGCTAGCTACTTTTCAATTGCTGTGATAAGACACTATGACCAAAGTAACTTACAGAAGGAAGAGTTTATTAGAAATTACAGTTTCAGGGGAAAGAGTTCATGATGTTACGGAAGCATGGCAGAAGGCGGTGACCAGAGCAGAAGACCAAGTGATCACATCTTCAAGCAGGCACCGGAGCAGAGGAGACTGGAAATCTGGCAAGAGTTGAGAACTCTAAAATTCTGCCCCCCACTTGTAAGGCCAGACTCCCTCAAACCTCCCAAAGCAGAGCCACCAACTGAGGACAACATGTACGAATAGAGTCTATAGGGGGCATTCTTATTCAAACGACCACAGAGGCCTTCATTCTGATGACTTCATTTTGCCTCTTTCTTGTGATCTTGTGTGTATGTGTAAATATTCATGTGTGAGCATGTAAATCTTTGTGTTTATGGCTGTGGATACATGTGTGCATGCATGTGGAGGCTTGAGGTCACCCTTGGTGATCATTTCTTGGAGCCATCCTTTTGTTTTTGAGACAAGGTCTTTCATTGTACTTAGAACTCAGCAAGTAGGCTAGACAGGCTGACCAGTGAATCTCAGGGATTGGTCTGACGCACCTCCCCGATGCTGAGATCACAGCACATGCAGTTGCACGTAGTCTTTTTACTTAGGTCTTTGGCTTCCACCTCTGGTCAGCATACTTGAACAGTAAGTACCTTACTGATTGAACCACCCTCCAGACTCTCCAATTTGCCTTCTTGTTTCTTACTTTAAGTATGATGGGCAGCAGTTTGCTTCATGGACTGAAGAATCCTTTCTGGTATATTTTGACCTTGGCTTCAATAACACTTAGTTATAGCTGGCTGCTGCCCTTGCCTTAGTTTTGGTATTTAGTTAGTACGACAACTCTCCTTCTTCCTCCTTCCCTCCATGTCCTCTCTGATAATACACATCAATGTGATTGTATTAGGCCAGGAGATACTTAGTGTTGGAACAGTCATCGTTCACCCGGAGAGCACAACTTCCACAGACACTATAGCTTCCACAGGTGAAGCATGTAAGGCCAGATTGGTAATACAGAAAGCCTCAGCCTCCAGGCTGATAATGAGCCTCTCCGAAGCACTAGACACCTGCTCTATACAAAGGATTTAATTCAGATTGCATAGTAATACTCCTAAGATGAGATCCCTGGGGAGATGTTACTGTGCAGGACTTTCCAGAGAGGTACGCTGCTTGTTGCAATGGTGTCTAGGGCTACTTAGGAATTTGGGCCAGGCTCCTCTATCCTCATGGGACAGCATCTGCAAATCCCACAAAGGGTGAGAAGAAAATGCAGCAGAAAGGGCTCAGTGGTTAAGAGGCTATACTACTTTTGCATTCAACCTGAGTTGAATTCCCAGCTGTAAATGAGGTGGCTCACAACAGCCTGTAATACCAGCGCCAGAGGTATCAGATGTCCTTGTTGCGACAGACAATTTATTCCAGTGCCTTGGTGGGCAGCGTTTGGTCCCGCCCTCGGGTGCTAATTCAGCCGAACAAACGGAGACTATGCCCTTTAATTAGAGGAAATAATTCATTTGCAGTTGATTTACAAGGGCCTCCTTACATGGAGGGGCAGGGAAGATGGCCCAGCATTGTGAGAAGGAGTCACGTGGCTCCCTGTTCCGTACTCCTACGCAAAAATGGCGTCAGCCTTTAGTAAGTCTACAGCAAATTTCATTCCTAGGTCCCGTTCACTCACTCTGTGTGTGTTGTCTGCTGTATCAAGAGCGCAGCCGTCCAAGCTGGCTCCGTCTCCAGTGGGGCCACCGCACTTTCCTTTCTCTGTGTGCTTCCGCTTTTCCCCAAATGGGTCCAGTTATGGTTGAGTGAGTGTTCTCCACGAGGCTGCAGTTCTTCCTGTGTGCTCCCCTTCTCCTCCCTTATTGGTTGGAGGGCGGGACTTGCTGCTGAATGAGCCAATAGCAAAAAATGCAAAGAGAAATTCCAGGTAAATTCAGTTTATCGGTCTCTTCTGGACTCCACACACACACAGACACACACACACCACACATTTTTAAATCATAAAAAATAACGGGTAAACAAGACCTCCCTTACTAGTTACAGTCCTTTTTTTGTCAATATAACTGAAAGGTTGGTGAGGGACTGCATGCTCCTTTAGTTGAAATTTATAGATTATATACTACTGAGTTTATGGTTTAACCTCCCAAACTACATTATAAACCAATAACTTTGCCTTGACTTGAAAAAGAAGAGCTCAGGAAGCTCTGTACTCTGCTCTTCCAACAACAAAGTGTGGAGTGATTCTGTGAACCTGCTCCATATGATGTTTTTGGGTTTTACTAGTATTCTTGAACCCTATTGGGAGAGTCTAATCATGGCTAAATGTTGCAGGAAAAAAAAAAAAAAAGCTATTACCAGATTTAGGGGGGTCATAGACTATGCCCAAGAAGCATCTGGCCACCTTAGATAAGCCAATTAAAACAGAAAATTAATAGTGAAAAGCAGTAAAAAAATATTTATCCAATGAGGCCACACTGGGAAGAGGGACAAAAAGATTCAGAAACACCCTACTCCAAAACAATCTTCAGGACCAAGAAGTGAGGCTGAGATTTAAGTAGAGGGTCTTGATGTAAGATTGACCTTTAAGAAAGCCAGAGTTATGCATAACATAGCAGTCCTGGTCAAGTTATAGTCCTGCCCATCATTCATCCATCATTGTCTGTTCAGTTAGCTCTTAGGTTGTCTAACAAGTTGTAAATCTCTTTCCCTTCTGGCTGGCTCCTGGCTTTAGGCTTTCTCTTCTCCCAGCATGAGATTCCCAGGTGAATTCTAGTTTCTTGGGGTTCATTGTTTCCAGTAGTCTCAGAGCCAGAATAAAGAACAAAAATGTCTCTTTAAACTGCTGATACAGGGGAAATCAGGGTTCCTTTATGGGGTTCTCACTCACCTTAATAAAATAATTTAAGAATGGACTTAAATGGAAGCTTGAGGAAATTTTATTAGAGTTTAGAAGAAAAAAACCCCGGGGCAGGCAAGCTGTGAATCTCAGCAGCTGCTTGGAGGAGGAAAATTCAGGAGAGAAGAAAAGCCATGCTATTTAAAAAATCATGGAGGTCAGACACGTGGCAGGCTAGCAGCTACAAGACAGGGAGGGGTGCTTTAGAGAAAGAGTGAGGAAGCTAAAATCTTGGGGCAACCCAAAGTGGTAGGGAAAGCATACAGAGACAAGGAGAAGTCACCCTTTTCTGAGTAATTGAAACAGTAGACAGACTTATGAATCTGCATGGTCTGAGGTCTGGTAAACTGATGGGTTAGAGGTAGGGATTCTAGGAAGGAAAAGTACATTATCTCAGTAAAGGAAAATGCCACCTATTTCTTTACCTTGACCTAAGGTGAGCCTCTCTTCCTAGGGGTGCTTCCTTTGCCAGGACACCAACCCTGCCCAACTGGGCTATTAATTCTCCATCTAGGCCAAAGATTCTTATTCTCTTGACCAAGACCTGTTTTTTCTTAATGGGACGTTACTTCTATTCTAACAATATCTTCATCCATGCCAAGCCAGTTGCAAGACCAGCAACACCCTCATTTTATTCTGCTTATTTTCTTATTATTGGGTGTGATGCATCCTTCTTCTCCACCCTCCACCTACCGCTCCACCCTCAAATGGCTTGTCATGACTTCTCAAGTGACTTACTTGCCTAGAGATCTGGGAATGCTTCCTTTGCCAGCAAGTGCTGCCCACATCTGTCCTCTTGAAATGCACTGATTCACAAAGCCACAAAATGTGTGCAAAGCGTTTAGGATGGAATTGGAATCACACAACCTAGATTTTGAGTCCCTTCAGTTTTGTCCTGGTTGGATATGAATATTTAAACAAATAGTACTAAGTTTTAATTCTCTTTGTTGTTAAGGTAAATTATCAATTTTTATTCTCATTGTACTTAAAATTTCCCAACAAAGAGAGTATGGTTGTTTTAACAAGTCTTTATAACTTTCTTGGCAGAGATGAATATATTCAGAAGAGACACTGTACCCTGCCTTTAGCTATCAGACTATTGCTACAATAGACTCTAAGAAATTTAAAATTCTATAGGAGTCTCACACTGAGAGAAGGGGAAAGCTGAAGCCTGGAGCTAGAGGAGGAGCTTGTCTCCCAGAAAGAAATTTCACACAGTGCTGACAGCTGGTAGGACCACCTTGCAGGGGAGACTGGAGCTGAGACATTGATGATGGTGGGGGGCATCACTTGAGCAGGATTGCTTAACTACACAAACTCCTAGGCCTCTCTTTAACTAAAGCTCATGTCAGGATCATGAAAAGAGACTTGGGGAGAGCATCACCAGACCTCTTTGCTTCACTTCCCAATGTGACCACATGGAATAAATTTCTTTTCTGCTTTGTACTATCTCTTGCCTGTTTAGTTGGCTTATGGAGGATGAGTAACCAACCTAAACTTGTTATGTCTGCCAGGGACCAGGCCCTGACTAGCAACTCTGGTAACATTGTACAAACACTGTAATGATTCATCAATCATATACTGGTGGTTGTCTTAATCCCATAGTGAGCAGAAACATAGTCGTAAATTTTCTATGTGTTTTTGAACTCACAAACACACACTGGATGAAAGCATATGTACCTGTGTAACTCTACAACTCCTCCTCTGGCCTTTCCTCTTACTTCTTCTGATTCTCCATCAACAACAGTCAACCTTTAATATTTTTGCTGACTAGACAACTTTTAACACATTTGGACTTATTGGCATACCTTTCATCAACCTGGAAGAGAGTCCATTTCTCTACATTCTTACCAACTCCACATGCTATTAACCACTTCTTTTAAGAGATTGTCAGGAATCATGATTGACGTGCTCATCTGAATAAAACATACTCCCTATAAGCTCCACATATTTGAACACTTGGTCCCAGTTGGTAGCACTTTTTGCAAATGTTTAGGAGGTTTGTCTGCTGGAGGGGAGCAAGTCACTGGGGTGGGCTTTGAGGGTTCATAGCCTTGCCCCACACCAGGTTGCTCTCCCTGCTTCCTGTGCATGCTTAAAGGTGTGAGCTCTTAGCTTTCTCTTCTGGTTGCCTCCTACCAGGTCTCTAGCACCATGGTGGACTCTTATCTCTCTGGACCCATAAGCTCAAATAAACTCTTCTTTCTTTTAGTTACCCTGGTCATGTTGTCTTATCACAGCAACAGAAAAGTAGCTAATACAATTGAAAATGAAATCTTGTTTTGTTTGAACTTGTACTTCCAAAACTCTAAAGTTAGAGGTAAGGATTTCATAGATGCTGACAAAGGAAATAGCTGTCTTTTCAAAGAAATAAAAGAGATTACTATCCCGAGTGACCATGGTCCTGGAACACAGATTTAGGTCTTCCCAAACCACATGTTCCAATGAGGTAGCAATTTCTTAAAGTTTGTACAGAAACAGAATAAAGAAGGTTACAAATAAAGCCTATTTACAAATGTGTTGATGGAAAGGATCCAGGAGAAAATGAGGTTCACTTTTAGGGTTCAAATTCATACAAGAATTTAAGAATGAAGTCAAATGGAAACTTTAGGACAATTTTATTAGAATTTAAAGAAAAATCCTCAGGGAAGGCAAGTTGTAAATCTCAGGCTCGAGAGAAGAATGGAGTGGAGAAGGAAAAGTTCATTCTGTTTAGGGTAGCACAGAGGCCAGACACTTGACAACCCAGCAGCTGTAGGGTGGAGGGGAAGGGCACTTTAGAAAAAAGTTAAGAAATCCCAAATATTGAGGCAGCACGAAGCATTAAGGAATGCTGAGCTAGGAAAGAGAGATAAAGATGAAAAGGAGGGCTTATATTTTTCTGAAGAATTTAGAAAAATGTGCAGACTCAGGAAAAGCTCCTTTGTAGTCCGGTCCAATAGACCAAAACTAAAGGGTGGGATCTTAGGCAGAAAAAATTGCCATCTCATTAACGCACTAGGTATTCCCCTATCAGGTTAATATGACTTACAGTGAAACCACCTTCTTTAAAGCATGATCCTTTGACCAGGCGACTGACCAGGAAAATCTGGAAAGTGAAGGTTCCACCCAGGACAGAGATTCTCCTTTTCTTGACCAGATTTCTGCTAAGGAACTTCTTTGCTACTGTGACAGAAACCAGGTGTGCGGGTTACAACTGAAACAGAGAAATCTCTGCTCTTGGCTTCAGATGTTGATGACCTACTTCATCTTTTAAAAGTTTATGGCAGCTAGGGGTCTGCTAGGTTCATACATTGCAAAAGGTTATACTTCATGGTCACAAGGTTATCAAATCAGAAATGTTTTTAAATTTTGTTTATTATTTTTATTTTATGTGTATGAGTGTATTGCCTGCATGTATGTAAGAGCACCATACAGTGCCCACTGAGGTCAGAAGAGGGCATCAGATCCGCTGGAACTGGAATTATGGATGGTTGTTAGCCACCATGTGTGTGCTGGGAACTTCATGAACATGGGTCTTCTGCAATTGCAGCCAGTGCTCTTAACCACTAGGCCACCTCTCCAGTGCCAATAGCCCAATTTTAATGGACAGAATTATGTGTGTATATAGCCTATGAGTTTGTGCATACTCATGGTTTGTACATATATGTGTGCATGTATGTGGAAGCTCAGAGTTGACATCTGATATCTTTCTCAATCACTCTCCATTTTAATATTTGTGACAGAGTCTCTCCCTCGACCTGGAACTTAGCAGTTCAGCCAGACTGACTGGTCACAGGGCTCCAGGGGTCTTCCTTATCTCTGCCCATCCAGTGCTGTGATTACAAGCATGGGCCAGTGCACCTTACTTTTTTATATGGGTCTCAGAATTGAATTAGGTTCTCATGTTTGCACAGCAAGTAGTTTTCTAACAACCCTCTCCTGAGCCCAAAGATGAATCATGTTTTTTTTTTTTATAAACAAAGACACATTATTTGAATCTTAGTACTTGAGAGGCTAAAGCAGATGAATTTCCAACTCCAAGTGAAATTATGTCTCAAAGTAAAAAATAAAAAGAATAGAAAAGAAATATATACCATTACACTCCTTAGAATCAGAAGATTCAAATCCCCATAATTTTTATTCATCTCTGGAAGTTACAGTTCTTTATCAACAGTTCACTACTTAAAATTAAATTTTAAACTAATGACAACTCATCTTCTTTATATAAAATATTAATGTTAATGAGACAAGAGAGAATAATAAATTGTTTAATATTCATAAATATATGTACTTCTTTGACTTTTGCTATTTCTGTAACTGGTCACACTTGTAATTTCTTTTACAGTGTACTCTGTGTTTCCTATGACCACAATCAGTATTTCATATGCCTGAGGCTCTTATTTTATGGAGTGACCTAAATTATCATTACTAAAAGGTAGCTCTGCCTTTTCTTGTCTTTTCTTTAATTTTTTATTAGCTCTTACTATTAGTTAAGGAAGCTCTAAGTGGCTCCCAGGAGACTCTTCTGAGATCCTGTCCCCTTTATGAAATAGAGTCTGGTTTTTGAGACGTGGTATCATGTAAGCCAGGCTGGCCTGCAGAAGATGACCTTGAATTTCCGATTCTGCTGTCTCTACTCTCCTGAGTACTGAAGTTGTAGTTATATGTCATGAAGCCTGTAAGGTGCTGGGGCTGGAACTGAGGCTTTTAATGCATCCTAGGCAAGTACTCTACTAAGGGAGCTATGTCCCTAACCCCTGGCAAACAGAATCTTGATCAGTTTTCTTGCATTTTGCCTACAGAGTCAATAATGATGTGCATTTGACAACCTAGCTTCCAATGTGGGCCATTTCCTGTGGGCCTTAGAGGTAATCTTTCTTACTTGAGAATCAAGACATAAAAATGAACAAGGTATTTAATGTGCTAGGAACAGGAGGCAAGACTCCTATAAATGGTGTGATAATTGTCAGTGAGTGAAAAGACACTTTTCCGTATTGACTCTGAATTCTAGACCTACCTATTATATAAAAACAAATGATATATGTAGGTTTTGGTTCATTTATGTTGATTTTTGTGTATGAAAGACTTGCATTCTATATGACAGCACTCTGTGATTTTGCTTTTCCCATTGCTATGGCAGCCAGGTCTTCATTAGGCCAGTCTACAATGATGATGAATGATAGTAAGAATCAATGAAACGCAGGGATGTCATAGCTCACAAATTAAGCCAATTGTACTATTGTTTGTAACGTATTACCTTAGTGTGTGTGTACGTGTGTGTGTGTGTGCGCATGTGTGTGTTATGTAAGAGGGTGTGTGGACATCTGTTTATATGACTGTGGAGGCTAGAGACTGATATCAGATATCTTCCTCTATTGCTTTCTACCTTATTTTTTAAGACAGAATCTCTTCCTAAACCTGTCTAGCTCATAGATTCAGCTTGACTGCCTAACCTGTGAGCCCAGGTATCCACCAGATACCTGTCTATCTCCAATGCTAGGATTAGAAGAGTGTGGCATGTGTCTGTTTTTTAATGTGGGTGATGGGGATCTAAACTTGGGGCCTTATGCTTGCACAGCAAGCATTTTACTGAACCATCTCTCTAGCCCTAAAATAGTATGTCTTCTGCTGTTTCTTGGAAAAGAATTTGCTGTAGCTTTGGTCCTTACCTTAGTAATTAAGATCTGTGAGGCGGGATAATTGTGATTAAAGGCATTGGTACATTAACAGAAGGAATGGAATACTCGTACAAAGACTCAGAAGATCCAAGAGCTTCAGAAACATCCCAAAGAATCTCTTATTCCTTATTGTTGCAAGGTAGGCCTCAAGAAAGAAGACATGACATTTAATTGTATATGCTGCAGAATTGCAGTGAGAGTTGATCTGTAGTTTCTCAAAATCTCTCAAGAGAAAACAGTAGAATAGAATAAGGAGAATTCTGAACTGGGACTTAATAAAACTGAGACTTGAATCAAATCTCTGAGAGCAGGCATGGCCCATGAAAGCTGTCTTTCCTCTTGGGTCTCCCGGAACAATGCCCAGTGATTTGAAATTCTAGATGTAAATGAACTTCCTTTGGTGTTGTTTTTAAGAGATCCCCATTTTTCTGAAGGCATTCTCAAGGATCCTTTTATCACTGCGCTCCTATGTTAGACTATACCTGAAGAAAAAAATTAAAATCTGACGAAGAAATAAGTTACCTATATTCCAAAAGAACTGCACAAGTCTTAAATATATATCAACATATACACAGTCAAGGAAATTAGAGCAAGGGGAATATATTGTGTCTGGGTTGAATTTATTCATATAAATACATTTAGAATATTCTGGATTCAATGTGTAGTCTATACAATTGGAAAAGTCTGAATGCTTTATGTCAATGGTTGATTGAAACTTGTGTTCAATAGTGGCTAACATTTAATGAGCCTGGGATATTGGAATGCTCCCCTTATTAATGAATAGAATGGGAAGTGGAAGGGCTAGAGAGGTTGGAGATAAACAATCTTCCTAGTTCTTATTCCAAGATAATCCAGAAGTATATTTTGAGTTAAGAATAAAGAATACCTTAGTGTGTGTAGCTCACTTATTTTTCAAACCCAGTAGGTGACTGTCCTTTATAAGCTGTGGGAAATGGTACTATTAAGATGAGCTTGCTGGAGCTGGAGGTATGACTCTGTTGTTAAGATCACTTGCTGTTCTTCCTGGGGACCTGACTTCAATTCCTAGTATGCATATAAAATGACTTACAACTGCCTATAACTCTAGTTCTAGGAGATGAACACATGTGTGCATACACACATGCATAAAAATAAAACAAGTCCTTTAAAACGATGGGCTTTATGATGTCAAAGGGGGAAATTGTGGGCTCAGTGTATTAGAGCCACTGTGTGACTTCACTCAGTTTTCATCACCCTAATGAGTGCTTACAGTCAGGGTGGCAGTCAGAATGCACTGACCCCTAGAAGTCTCCCACAATAAAGGGCTGATCACAGTGTCTCTAGGAATGAAATGTATTCTAATTTATGGAAGAGTAAAATATCTATATCTGATGATCAGAATCTTTACTGGAGTTGTGGATTCAACCTGTTCAGTTCTCTGCAGTTCCAAGGGCTGCATGGCACTTTGTGCTTCTCTTAAATGGGCAGAACCCACTTTTTAAATCTTTTGTCATGAAATATTCAATCAACGAAAATAATATCACAGTAAAAATGATCCATGAATGAATATTTGCAGTTATATGAAAGACATTTCAGAGAAATATATTCAGCTTGTATAATTCAGGTTATAAAGTTCAAACTTCAGTCATAGTGGTTTAACACTGATTATGCAAACATAAAAAGAGAAAAAGATAATGCTCTTTGGAACCTATTTTCTGGCTAAATTAAATCTGATAAAAACACACAGAGGAAGAATGAGGCAAAGCTATGAGTTATTCTTTAGTATTTCCAGTTCTGTACGATGCTGTGTTTTATCTCACTTTTGTGGGAATGTGGTGTGTGTGTGTGTGTGTGTGTGTGTGTGTGTGTATGTGTATGCATATGTGTATACATGTTCTAATGTGCATGACTCCTGGTGTGTGTGTGTGTGTGTGCATATGTGTAGACATGATCTAATGTGAGTGAGTCCTGGGGTGTGTGTGTGTGCACATGTGTAAACATGATCTAATGTGAGTGAGTGAGTCCTGTTGTGTGTGTGTGTGTGTGTGTGTGTGTGTGCATATGTGTAGACATGATCTAATGTGAGTGAGTCCTGGGGTGTGTGTGTGTGCACATGTGTAAACATGATCTAATGTGAGTGAGTGAGTCCTGTTGTGTGTGTGTGTGTGTGTGTGTGTGCATATGTGTAGACATGTTCTAATGTGTGTGAATCCTGCCTGGTGTGTGTGCAGGTGGAGGCCTGATGCTGATGTTAAGACTCTCCCTTGATCGCTTATCTCCTTATTCATTGCATCAGAGTGTCACAGTTGAACCCATAGCTTGTTGATATGGTCAGTCCAGTTAGTCTGGTTAGCCATCTTGTCCTGGGGATTCCATCTCTGTCTCTGGAATTACAGGCAGGCCACGATACTCACTTGGTATTTTTCTGGCTCTGGATTTCCAAACTCCAGTCCTCCTGTTTTTGTAGCAAGGTCTTTAACCACTGAGACATTTCTGCAGTCCTTGCATGGAGAATTTTGATCCACTAAAAATTTTGGTAGTGTTCCATTTCTAATCAATGAATCTTGAATGTAGTTTGATCATACTAGTAGGAAGAAGAAAAAAACAGATTTAGTCATTTAAACATTTCTAACCACCTTTACAGTTTAAAATTCTACAAAAAATAATTTCTTATTGAAATTCTTTCACATTAACTTTCTAGTTTCTTTATAAGAATTGTGCATGTTCTGTGTACATGTGTGTGTGTGAGTGCATTTATGTGAATGCAGACACACTTATGTCATGGTACACATGTAGAGCTCAGAAGGTAAAATAACACGTAGTCTCATTGCATTTAAATTTCATACGGTGTCTGGCTGTTCATAATTCAGTCCTGCATATTGTTCCTGAAATAGTTGAAATGTAAAGGGCTATTCTCATTTAACTCTCCTTGACACACATAGTTTCATCATCTCCCTGTTCAATCTGGAGTCAAGATAAATCTTTAAAATCTCTTCAAAAGATTCAATGTTTTTTCTTATCACTAAATTTTTCCATGAACTCTGAACAAATACAATCTACTGACTCATGTTTGGATGTCTGTTCACTTCAAGGTATATATTATATGCAATTATTGCATGAAATATTATATATAATGAGTTATTACATATTATATAGATATACCTAACATAAAATATTGTTTATAATATTTCATATATTAAAAATTTACACTACTAAAATTCTTATTTTGTTACCAAGTGGTACAAATATTACTGTCCGTCTTCATGAGTGGTTCCATGGAGATCACCAGAATTCCAAATTCTCTTCTCCAAAGACAGGCAGAGGTATAAAGGCAATGCCACTGAGAATACTAAAGCTACGAGATATCTGATGGAGTGCATGGACCCAGCTTAGTCCTGGCTTCTTCTTTTATTAGAGTTCTTGAATATGTCTCCTTCACCAGCTTCTCTCCCTTTAGACCAGCTCCAGATCTGACCAGTTTCTCACCAAGCAGCTAGTGAGAACTCTCTATACATTACCTAGAGGATTGTTCTACTCAGCACTAGGCAGTCACTACTTGCCGTCCTCATAATGAAAGGACACCCATGAGCATATCATATCCTTCACTCAATACCTGATCTCACTTCTCATCCCTTTTACTCATTCTAGCAACTTAACCTTTAAAAGTTTTTGGACTCTTCCTTGTTCTTAGGTATTCAGAGATATGACTAGATGATGCCTGTTCCTGCAGTGATTTTCCAGATAACCCCTGATTAATTGCCCAATCCATTCAAGTCTGCTTTTAAATTTTTAAAATTTAAATTTGTCAATTAAAATTAAATTTTTTAAAGTTTCTAACTCTTAATTTAAAGTACCATTTCTTTATTCACAGAATTTTCTCAGTTATTAACGGCAACAAGTTCAAATACAAATCTTTTTTCCCCTTTGTCTTAACTTGCTCATAAGAGTAGACAGAGCCCATCTCTTACACAGGTTGTGATTGTAGATTACATTGCTTTGCTAACAGTAAGCTCAGAGCTCAGTGAGTTAACAGAGTATAAGGGATTTCTTTCTTTTTAAATTTTTTTATTGAATCATTGTGTATTCCCACAGAACATCTCAGTGAATCTTAACCATCTTTTACTCCCCTTTTCCACTGGCGTCACCACATAGTTCCCCCAACTGGAATCCACAGACTCCTTCAGGGTTATGGTCTATTGTGTCAGGTAGTGTCCCTAAATATTCCTCAGTGCAAGTTCAGCAGCTGAGGTCTAGTCAGCCTATCCAGAGTCCCTCATTTTTAGGAAGATTAGCTCATCCTCACTCAATAGTAAACACTTACCAATATTTCTTCAGCAAAGGTTGGAATCTGCTAACCACTCCCACGGTTCCTGACTGGGTTTTTTTGTCTGTTTGAGTTTGCATGGGTCTTAAGCATGCTTAAAACCATTGCTGTAGGTTCATATGAGAAGGGTCCCTGGAGCATGTGCGATTCTATTTCCATATGATCACACACCTCTTCACTGGCTCTTACAACCTTTCTTACCCCTCTTCTGCAATGGTCTTTGAGCCTTGTGTGAGTGAAACTTAATATAGAAGTCCAGCCCAGAGACCTACAATCTGCAAATTCCTGATCTCCATTCTTTAGCTATTTGTGACTTTTTGTGTTACTGGCCTTCTGTAGCATGAGGTGGCTTCATTAATGAGAGTTGAGAGATTTCATTAGTGCCTTCTTTAACTCTTGTTTATGTTGCATGAGGTTGGGTGTAGAGGCTGCATCATAGATGTGTGGCTTAGGATGGGTAACTCAAAGACAATGTCTGTGTATGACCAGCTGTAGTTCTCTGTATTAGTCTCCATCTGGTGAAAAAGAAGTTTCTTTTATGAGTGGTGACTGGGATACTTGACTGTGAATATAAGGATTTATACATATTTTGAACTTAGTAAGAAGTTACATTAGTCTAGGGAAGTTACAGCCTTGGGGATTTTTCTAAGATCTATAATCTCTTCAGCCATGTGTATTTGGCTATGATTATAGTACCACACAAGACTTTCCTCCCATTGCATGGGCTCTAAGACCAATTAAGTAGCCATTGATTGCCCCCAAGATAAAAGTGTCCCTACTGCACCAATGTAGTATGCTGTGCTGGTCACTGATGTGGTTATTTGGTCATGAAGCTGGTGCTGGTCCATTCATGGATGGTCTCCTTTAGCTGCTTGCATAGTGCTCTCCAGAGCTATGAGAGCTAGCCTTTGGGGGAAGTGGTTTCCACATCAATTCCTGTTCCATTGTTTCAAATCCAGTCTCTTAAGTATGTCCTGTTTTCAGCAATAGGTACTCACCTTCAAGTTCTGGTAGGTAATCAAGGGTTGTAACAATAGCCTGTGTCATTTTGGGGGTCTCTTTGACCACCCTGACCAGCAACTCCTGTTTGACACTGTTTCTTGTTATGTAGCTTTCAACTATTCACATGGACTTGTGGGGAGATATTATATATAGAATTTGGCATTAGGTTGTTAGACTAATATGATTCCTTCTGGTGTTTTACACTCGCTAGGCATTATTAACCTCTCTCTCTCTCAACCCTCCCTCTATGCCTTCCCCAATTATAGTGTCCCCATTTTCCCCATTTCGCCTTTGATAATACCACTCTCCTATTGTCCTGCCTCTGTTGGGCTCTTTCTTTCACTTTATCCCTATAGTTTCTTGTATAACTGTCCCTTGTCCCTCCCTTTAAATACCAGAATTTTATCTATTTCTTCCTCTGTAGTACCTATATCCTACTGTTCTCTCTCACGTTCCTTCTTTCCCTTTCCCTTCCTAGTTCCTTTCCATTTTCCTGGTTCCTGCAATTATATCAGCACACATAGAAAGATTTGGTGCTAGGATCCACAAATGAGGAAGAACATATGCCATTTATTTTTCTGGATGTGTGTTACTTCACTTAGCGTAACAGATTTCAGTTCCATCTATTTACCTGCAAATGTCATGATTTCATCTTTACGACTGAGTAGAACTCCATTTTGTAATGTACCACATTTTCATTATCCACTTGTCAGTGAGGGACTAGGTGTTCTTAAGTGGTTGCCTCCATCCCTTTGATATTGTGAAGAGAGCAGCAACAAACATGGATGCACAAATATGTGAAGGAGAGGTAACCAGGTCAAATGGTAGGTTCCATTTCAGTTTTTAAAGACTTCTCCACACTCCTTTCCAAAGGGGTTGCACAAGTTTACAATCTGACCAGCAGTGAATGAGCATTCCTCTTTCCCCACACCTCTCCAGCACTTGGTAGCATTTGTTCTCTTGATCTTTGCCAGTCTGACTGGGGTAAGATCAAATTTTAAGTTGGTTTAAATTTGCATTTCCCTGATTATTAATGATGGTAAACATTTTTTTTTGTTTTCTAAAACCAGTTTTGTTTACAATTAATATATCATAAAATTCTTCCATTTAAAGAGTAAAATTCCATTTTTTTCAGAATTGTGCAGTGTTTACAACAAATTGATAAAATTTTAATCAACAAAACAGAAGCTCCATAATCATTCTTTATTTTTCTCCTTCTGCCCCTTGCTTCTAAGTAGTCAATTACTCTTTATTTTCATATATCAAACATATCCTCTTGTATCACCTGATATATCCCTTAACTTAAAATTTCCAGTCTCTGTGACCTGTAAGCATAACCATCATTTGGATACTTCTAAGGGATCCACATTTTTGGAGTCTATGTGATGGTGAGGGCATGTGTTCGCTATCTTCATCTGCCTTACTTCATTTAGTATTTTGTTCTCCAGGATCATTCGTTACAGAAATGACTTTTCCAAACTGGACAGAATTTAGAATAATGACTTTTAGTTAACATTACAATCAAAAGGCAAATGCAAGTTCCCTGAACCATGTGCTCTTATATGTGTATGCTTGATAATTAATATGTCAAAGTGCTGAAAGGCTATGCTGACTTCATAGAAGGAATTTGGGAGTTCTCCCTCTGTTACTATCTTTTTGAATAATTTAGTAGATACAGATCTTCTGTGAATGTCTGGTAGAATTCTGCTGTGAATCCATCTGGGCCTGGATTTTTTTATTTGGGAGGTTTTGTATTACTCTTCTGGTTTCTTTATATGTTATGGGTCTGTTTAAACTGTTGATCTTTTCTTGGTTTAGCTTTGGTGAGTCCCGTGATTTTAGATATACACCCATTTCTTTAAGTTTTTCAAATGTAACATTGGATAGGTTTTAAAAATTATTCCCTTATAATTCTGGATCTTTTTGTTGTCTGTTATGATGTTTCCTCTTTCATCTCTGCTTTTGTTGATTTGGAGTTGCTCTTTCTTTTGGTTAACTGGGCTAAGGGTTTGTCTATCTTGTTTATCTTTTCAAAGAACCAGATTTTGGACTGGTTACAAGATTAGAGAAAAGTCATGTGTTCAGAAGTTATCTCCACAAAAATTCATTTATCAGGAGTGTTTGTGATTCAGTCTCACATCTTTAGGTGTATGTTTTCCTATAATTTTTTCTAAGAACAAAAGGACACTTTTATACAATATAGATGAAAATTTTGATGAGTTCCTTGAAATAATATAATGGGGACTAACTCATCTCAACCAAAATAGCACAGGGGTGACAGAGGCATCCCAAACTGCATTTGATATTAAATTTCATTTTCAAGATATCGCAGGTCAAATCACTTGATCAAATATGCAACAACCACATATGAAAATCATATAGCTGCTCTATAGAACCAATATCAGTTCCTTACCCAGATTACTACAAAATGAAAACCCAAGACAAAGTAGAAGGGGCAAAATTCCAAGGAGATAAAGGGAAAATGGTACAGCAAGAGATTTTAGCTTCTATTTCCTGACTCGAAATTATTAATAGGCCTTAAATTACCCATCAGACTATGCCAGATACAGTAAGCATGTCTGCATGACATGTCTATTCAAAGTCTTCAGGGCTCATTTGGGAAGCATAAGGAAGACTAACAGTCATGTTGAGAAGAAGCTAAAGGTCTTGACCCACCCTGATCTTAACACTTAGCACACCATGGGTATGCTGGCTGTGCAGGCACACTTTATGACTGCATAGTTTTAAGAGGCCATTCCCCTTTCAAAAATCAATTAGAAAAGACTAAGTTTTTAAAAATTAGCATAGGGCCTGGAGAAATGATTCACAGCTTTTGCAGAGGACCTAAATCCAGCTCTCAGCCCCCACATCAGGAGCTCATAATTGCCTGTAACTACAGCACTAGGGAGAATCTAATGCCCTCTTCTGACCTTCCTAGGCATCACACTTACATGCATATTCTCACACATAAATACACACATACACATAATTAAAGATAAAATGAATCTTTAAAAAAACACAATTGAGTTTTGTTTCTACTCATTCTATAACTACTTTACAGTTATTAATAATGTTTATCTGGAACTCAACACTCTTAAAACAGAAAACAATAGATATTTTTTGGAAGACATACTTATATTTGCCAACATAGAGTACACTGAATCCTTTCCCCTCTTCTTTTGATAATTTCTCATAATACCATTAAAACAGTGGTACAAAAAAGAATGGCGAGCTTAGAAACACAAGAAGCAGATAGTGCCATGTATGCATATGTGTGGGTAGAGGCCAGAGGATAACCTTGGGTTTCCTTTTCTATATGCCAATTTAGAGGCTTGACATGGTGGCACATGCCTTTAACCCAGCACGTCAGAGGCAGAGGCTGTTAGATCTCAGTGAATTACAGACCAGCCAGGATTACATAATGAGACATTATTTGCAATAGAAAATAAAAGATGGTAGTTAGACCAGATTGGCTGTCCAGGGATTCTGAGAGATCTACCCCTCTCTTCCTTCCCAGCACGGGATTATACACTGATACCACCACTCCTGTAAAAATTTTACATCAGTTTTGAGGATTGAATCAAATGCAGGTCCTTACTTAAGCTTGTTGTGTGATCATGCCCTTCCAGTCTTTGTTTTTAAATCAACTGAGGCCAATTGTGGCTGCTCATATATACATAGGTGTGAGCCATCCACTGAAACAGGGGCAACCCACCAGAGACCACACCCCTAAGGAAAAGGCTTCATTAAATATTATTTGTGTGTATGTGTCTGTGTGTAGTCATGGACAGGTATGGGGGTTACCCTGGAGACCAGAGTGGGTGCCAGATCTCTTAGAGCTTGGGTTACCAATAGTTGAGCTACCTAATTAGGTGCTGGGAATTGAACTTTGGTCTTCTACAAGAGCAGTAAAGTGCTCTTAACTACTGAGCCATCTTCCTAGCCCTAGAACTTTTCATTTTTTAACTCATATCATTTTATAAAAATCTCATTATAGAGATTGCATCTTTACTAATATTCTTAAAGTATTTAGAACTGAATTTCCCTTTTATATCCAACCTATTTTCTAATTTATAATATAAGAGAGCTGTATAAGATTACAATTGTTGTCTTATACACCTAAATTCAAGTCTCACATGTTCCTTTCTGAACACTGTGATTTACTTAAACCCATTGAGCTTTGGTTCTCTCATTTCAAGACTAAAACAACATAGATAATTTAGTGCCTGGTGCTAAGGGGGGGATGCCTTTCCTATAACTTCTTAGGGTCTTTGGTTAAGTTATAAATAAAGTCAACACGATGCATATTAGCAGGTGGAAACCCACATTCAATTAGTTATGTTCACTTGAGAATCTCACAAAATATGAATCTCAAAGCAAGTGAAAATACTTAAAACTTATACAGATATTTCTTAATTTATGATGGAATTATGCTTTCAATAAACCTATCATAAATTGAAAAGATCATGTCAAATGTTCACTCAAGATCTGGGATATAATATAGCTCAGTTGGTAGAGTATTTGCCCAGTATGCACAAAGCTCTAAGTTGGATCCCCAACACCCCATAAACCATGTCTTAATCTTAGAACTGGGGAGAAGAGGTAGGAAGGGAGTTCAAGATCTTCCTTAGTAACATAGTGAGTTAGAGGCCAGACTAGGCTATAGGAGACCCTGTTTCTTAAAAGAAATGTATTTAATATCTCCAACTTACCCTCCATTCTAGGGAGTCTCTGGTGGTTGTTTTTTCCCTCGTTCTGGATTTTTGAGAGCACATTTTGCTGAAGCCTTGCAGCACTGTAAACATATCACATGGCAAGTGGGCAGCTCAGGAAGAGCTCAAAGTTCGGTATCGGAACCATAGAGCACACTGGCCTGCTCTGCATTTGTAGCATCACAAAGTCAAACAGTTAAAACCTGAACCACTATGTGATGGGAACTCTTTGTATAGCCTCCTGAGGTGCAGGGAGTGCAGTTTGTGGGGGGGGGCAGAGACACACATGATGATAGATGGGGATGGGGCAGAAACCGCTCAGGTTATGAAAGTTGTCTGAGCAGCCCTCTTCCTGATATAGATGGTTTTACTAATGCAGATTTTCCTTGTGGGAAAAGACAGAGGCTTCCTTTAGTCCCAGGTGGCCTGGAACTCATTGTGCAGAGCAGACTAGTCTCAATCTCACAGAGATCCACCTACAATGGATCTGCGGTGTTAGAATTAAAGGCTTGTACCACCAGGCTTGGCTGTGAATTTCTCTTTAATAAAGACAGCTTTTTGGAGCTGTATCCATGTCTACAGTTTCTCAGAATAACTAGCTGAAAATTGTTGAAAGAAGTATATTTTGAGGTGGGATATTCTGGTCTCCTGGAGTCATATTTTGGGTAATGTGTCTTGATCTTCACCAACTACGTATGGGTAAGAACTGAGTAAAATAACTATGAAGAATGCAGTACATTGCATGCGCTGCACAGGAGGCTAATTCTATTCACCTCATAAATTATGTTTGAATTAAGTGGCCCATGGAAGAAATATTCTTTTGTATGAAAAGCATGAATAGTCTTTTCCTTTCAAGAATAAAGAATATTTAGAGGTTATTCATATTTTTAGGACAAAGAATGTAGAATGAATTAAATTAATTTTTCAAATTATTTTTCCATAATATCTTGTTTGTCAAATAAACCTCATGTACAAAGTCTCCCAAGATATTTCAATAGGAAACAAAAATCTATTAAAAGTCTTATTAACTCTTATAATGGGTCTCTAGTTTCATGATTTATACAGTTTTTAAATGTTGCCAGTTTCATTAAAATCTAAATTAAGAACATTAAAGAAGCACATTCCTTAAACTTGTCGAGTGTCTCTGTGTTGGTTTGATTTTTGTTCTTCGTTACTCTAAGTATCACAGGTCTGAAACCAGAGTGGACACATCTGGCGATTATAAGGTCTCATCCTAAGACTGGCCTATTGTTGCTCCTGCCTATATGACATTCACCAAACAAGCGAAAAATATTAAATCCAAAAAATCAAGTGTCAGAGCAGAGGATATCACAGGGGGTAAATTCTTAGAGAAAGAAGTGTAAAAAACCTTAAAATCATCACAGTTTAACCATAAACACTTATCTGGGGTCATTTAGTATATACCGTGTTCAGTGTTGAAAAAAGAGAAAACAGGACTGGGAAGATAGGTCGATTGGGGAGATGGATGTGTACATAAAGTGCTTGCTCTGTAAGCATGAGGACATGGGTTTGCTTCTAGAACCCACCTGATAAAAGAAGCTGGGTATAGTGGCATGGGCTGGTAATCCCTGTGGTGGGGAAGGGGATACAAGAGGCTCCCCAGGGCTCACTGGACAGCTGGTTTACCCAAACTGGCAAATTCCAGGCCAGTGAGAGATGCTGTCTTAAGAAAATTCAAGGTACACAGTGCCTGAGGAACAATCAGAGCTTGTCCTCTGACCTCCATCTGTACAAATATACAGGCACACAAATGCAACAAAACAGAACACACACACACACACACACACACACTCACACACACACACACGGTGAAAATGAGAAAGACTATTAACCTACTTACAAATATAGTTGACCAAGAAATCTGTAATTAATGTCATGTGCTTTCTGTGAGGATAGTGACATACAAGTGATTGGTCAAAGGGTGAGCGCTCATGGTCACAGAGAAGGGAGATCAACAGGGTGTGTCCTTTTGCATTCTTTATGGCCACTTGGTGTGGCAGTCACTTGTAATTGCCCATACTATGTCCATCATGCTCTTTTACTTGTCTAGTTTCCTTTGGGAGAGTAGAAAGTTAAGTGAATAAATTAATGACTTTCTGACCTTGCATGGAGTGGGGGCTGTGTGTCATTGTTCCAGATGAGAAAGGGCAGGTTATCCAGTTTACATCTCATTTCCTTTCCTCTGTTCCTTTCCTCTCTCTCCTGCCTGGAACATGAAGATGGTACCTATCGTGGCTTCTGCCATCTTGACAGCATGAAGGTGAAAGCTAGACAATAAGGATCATGAATTATAGAGCAAAACAGAAGACAACTAGGAACTACTATCTAAAAACAGAACCAAGGACGTGAAAGACCATGAGGGAAAATAAGCCTGGCTTTACTTAAGGCAGTATTTTTTTTCAGGTTTCCTATCTCTTGGAATCTCATGTAACCCTGACTAAGACCATTCACCTATGCAAGGAATACTGGGAGCCTCTGACGTGCTGGGGATTGTGGTAATTTCTGCTATCAGAGATGCTAAGTTCAGAAGAATGTATGTGAAGAAAGACGGGCCTCATCTCTGTGGAAAGATGTTCACAGAGAGTGAATCCCAGATACTGCCTTTTCTTTTCTTTATATTCTGCATGCAAGTTTTGGTGTATTTGTGCACAGCACATGCTAGTGGAGCTCAGAGGTCTGGCATGAAGCTTTCAGATTCAGCTGGGCTGAGTAAGCCTCTCCAGTGCTGAGATCACAAGCACATGCTACCAACATCCATGGGTTCTGGAGATGGAACTCAGGTCTTCATGCTTGTAAGGTAAGCATTTTGCCGACTGAACTATTTCCAATTCTAGTTAACGTAGTATTTTTTTAATTGCATTATTTATTTCTTTGTGTGTGTGTGTGTGTGTGTGTGTGTGTGTATGTATATGTGTGAATGTGTGCACATGCCATGGCATTTGTGTGGAAGGCATAAGACAAGTTTCAGGTGCCATTTCTCTCCTTCTATTATGTGAGTCCTCGAGATCAAACTCAGGTTGTCAGACTTGGTAACAAGTGCCTTTACCTCCTGAACCATCTTGCCAGCCAAATTTATGATTCTTCATAACAGCACTTTGCTGGGGGGAGAACCTAGACATACTGAGATGCTTGGCCCATCAGAAGCAAGGAGTGACTTCTCTTGTAGACAACTCTATCTTCATCACAGTCTCCCCTCCTTAGCATTTACCCAAATCTGCTAAGGACTCATCCTATTTAGAGATATTTATACATCCATGTTTGTTGCTGCTCTTTGCACAAAGGCTAAGAAATGGAAAAATACATAAATATCTCTCAAGTGATGAATGGATAATAAAATTGTGGTACATTTGCACAATGGAGATCTACTCATCAGTAAGAAAAGATGAAGTCATAAAATTTATAGGTAAATGGACAGGACTATGAACTTACACTAAGTGAAGTAATATAGACTCTGAAAAACAAGAGATATATGATCTCTGTCATTTGTGGATCTTAGCACTCAATCCTTATATGTAAGTATGCATCCTGATGTAATCATAAAAGTCAGGAAAATTGAAAGAAACCATGGTGGTAAAAAGAAGAAAAAAGCTTGAGAGAGGAGGACAGCAGGAGACAGGTATTATTATATTATCTATATCTCTTATAATATTATTTATGTTAATTATTATATATTATCATTATAATGAAAATGGGGAAAATGGAGTGATTTACCTGGGGAGGAGAAAGGGAGGAGAGGTAAATAAAGTTTAGTGATGTGAAAAACCAGAGAGAAATGTATTTGCTCAAATACATATTGAAAAATACATGGACAGTACCTGAATATGAGTGTGTGTGTATCATTGAAGTCCACATAACAGGAAACACAGTACCAGACAGGAGAAACCTCCCTTCAATTTGTTAGTAAAGGCAGTCCAAAAGACTCCCAAAATAACATAGGTTATTGACACAGCCCTTGATTATCTCCTGGAACTTGAAGATGGGCATACTTTGGTCCTAGGATTTGGAGTGATGGGTCTGGAAGCCTCCTCCCTGATGACTAGCTCTTATGGTTCAAGAAGATCTTTTTCAAGTTGTTCATGGAGAAAAATTAATCAGTGATCCAACTCCAGATTTAAAGCCTAATAACCACAACGATGACTGGCACAACAAACTATTTTGGTGGCACTTTTATCTTGGGCGTAATCAACAACTATCTAATTGAACTTAAAGCCATCTCAGTGGGAGAGAAATCATGGGAGGCACTGTAAACATAACCAAATACTCATGGCTGGAGAGCTCATCCATCTTAGAGAAAACTCTACCTGTCATATCCCTAGACATATGTAATTTCTTACTGTATTCTAAATATAGGTCCTTATCTTTATAGATAAGTATACCAGTCACCACTCATCAAAGAAGCTCCTTTTTTGCAACAGATGGAAACTATTAGAGTCCAACAACTGATCACACACAGAGAATATGTGCCTAAGAGATGCCTAGCTCTAAGTGACACATTCACAGTGGAACCGCTACCCTAAGGCTCAGAAAACATCACACAACAGGGCTAGAGAGAATACTAATGCCTCTTTCAACTCTCGTCAGAGAAGCTTTCTCATGCAACAGAGTGTTATGCACACAAAAGACTACAACTGGTCAAAGTGTAGAGAACAAGAGACTATAGACTGTCACTGGATAGAACTCCCATGTTAAACCTCACCCATGCATGACTCAGGGACCATTGCAAAAGGCACAGGGGAATTAAAGAAAGGGCCAAGGCTGGTGCTTGATCATAAGAAAATAGTCTTCCAGGCCTCTGGGAACTTGATCATATGAACTTTCAGTAATGATGACAGCATGCACAAGACTCAATCTGTTAACTACCCAGCATAGAGCTGGGGAAATAGGCAGCTGGTCCCAACCTTAGCTGAGGAGCTATTGGCAGCTGATCACTGCTGAGTGGAGGAGAGCTGATCTTTAAGGAAGTGAGTCCAGATAGGCTGACCAGAACCCATTGGATGAACTTGTACTGAAAGACATCTGGCTATACAAACTTGACTCCAAAGGCATTAACATGTATGACAGATGCATGAAATTTGGGGGCAGGGCTATGGGGAGAGGACAGATGGCGGAGGGGGTATTAATATGATTAAGATGTTTTGTATGAAATGCGCAAAAATTCAATGAAAATATAAACAAATTTGCATATTCACAACCTTGTTCCAAAGTATTCCCACTTATGAGTTTAATTTTTTTCTCTGTGCAGAACCAGCATCATACATCCTCATGCTTTTGAGTACTGGAGGGGAGGACAGGGAGAATGGCTTCCAATGGAGCTGCAGCCTGGAAAGACAGCCCAAAGTAGAGGAAGTCTGATAGAGAACTTGCAGCCATTTTGAGTTTCAATGCATCTTCAGCAAGGCTGTTCTGTTTCTGCGAAATATAAGATGCTTAGGAAAGTTCTTGCCTTTATTAAGTATTAACTCTGGCAGGAAGCGGGAAATAGAGCCAGCATTTCATGGTGGGTAAATCTGTTTCTGTTTTTCCCCAGAACCAGCACACTGTCAACTCAATTGCTTCCTGGGTGGAGGCAATAGTAGGAGATTTTCTTCCTCAGTAGGAAGGAAAACTTTGCTCTCCGTAAGCAATCTGAGAGGGACCTGGAGCCCCAGACATCCTTTCTTCCTGTGTGATCACAGCTGAGTATAGGTGCAAGCATTATTGAATCAGGTACCTTGAATCTCCCCAGCAGGGATGGCCCAAACTGCCATGAACAGCTGTTCATCTTTACAAGGTTGAAACATTCTTATTTTCTCTACTGGGGATGGACATTTTTAGACAAAATAAGAAACAACTGTGATCTGATAAAAAATATCAGTTTTCCAAATGTGAATAAAACTGTAAGGTAACACTTTTTCTTTCTTTCAGTGCTAAGCCTTTCTTTTCTCAACTCATCTGTTGTTGGCTTTCTAGCAACCTAGGGTTGAACATGTCACTGCAGAATACCCTGTTTATGATCCCTTTAAGACCAGGATGTGTTCAAGTCTCATACCATTGAACCATGAAGGTTTAAAAATTAAAAAAAAATGTGAGATTACTAAAGACACTGATGTACCAGCAAATATTACTCATAACTCATGTAGAATGTTTTTACTGGAATAGTGGAAAATAGACAAAATAAAGCTTTAGAAATAGAATTGAGTTTTAGAAATGGGTTTACCTTTTAAACAGTTTTATTTACTTATTTGCATGTATTTATCTGTGTCTGTGCAGGTGCATGTGTGGGTACTGGTGGCTACCCCTGATGTGTATGCAGAGATCAGAGGGGTGTGTAGCATGTCCTCCCCTATCACTCTCCACTTTTGCCTTTTAGGCAGATTCCCTCCGTGAAATGGGGTTTGTTTCCTCTTAGCTAGGCTGCAAGCCCTGAAGTCACATCGACCTTCTGCTGCCCTTCCCTCCAAGCTGGTGTTACAGGCATGTGCAGGAGGTCCAGCTTGTTACATGGGTGCTGGGATCTGAACTTCGGCCTCATGACTGTACAGCAAGCCCTCTTAACCCCTGAGCCACCCTCCAGCAACTCCCCCCAAACAAGTTTGAGTTGTAAAAGTTCAGAATAATCACTGTGGATTTGGTTCCTAGAAATTATTTGAAGAAAACTATTTTTTAACCTGAATGATATAAACACAAATAAATATTAGTTAAGACATCCTCCCCAAACAGTCTTTTTTTATTTATGCCATAACATATTTTTATTGTAACTTAAGTCAGAAGAAATTAATCAGAGAATGGTGCCTAAGTGACAGTCCTATTACTGAAGACAAAAAGCTAAAGCAACAGTTTAAATTCACCTATCTATTCAAACATTAGCATAAATATTATTTGCCCAAACAATGCTGCTTTTAGAACTTCATACTAGACATGTACATCCAAATGCTTGCAAAGAAGCATCCACAAGAAAGTATCTGTGTGGCAGTATTTTTTATTACAGCTACAAACTATCAAATCAAAGTGACCTTCAAAGAAAATATTCTTTTGGCTGATGTTACTTCATTGGTTAATTTTCTATATACCATAATTAAATATTTTCACATTGTTGAATTTTGTTTCATTAACAGACATATTCTTAGCCAAATTATGAATAAAATATGAGTCCTTAGTCAGTTCGGGGTCTAAAATAAATGGTTTCTATCAATCAAATCTTGTGCTCATTCTTTCTACTAATTCTAACTTTCCTAGGTCACATAAAGGTCCGTACATTTGTCTTTGAGAAAATGTGGGAAACTTTGAGACAGAAAAAGAAAAGAGGAAGAGGGGGCAAGTGCGGTGTAAAGAGTCAGGGTGAGGGAGGGAGGGAGGCAGGGGGAGGAGGGAGGAGGTAGAGAAGACCAGAGAGAGAAAGAGACAGTTAGAAAGAGTAGAGAGAGGTGAAAGAGGGGGAGGGAAATAGTGAGAAGATGAGAGAGAGGAGAGAAGAAAGGAGAGACAAGAGGGAAGATGGGAGAGAACTGAGGGACAGAGGGACTTAGAGGAGACAGGCTCAGAGGGAGAGGGAAGCACAGCAGAGCAGGTCAGAGTCCTCAGTTCGGAGAGTGATGTCATCACAAAGAAAAGAACCAGGAAATGACAGCAAGGGTGGCTCAGCTGGTGGTGGGCTTCTGCTTTCCTGACTTGGCCCAGGTCTAGCCCTGAAAGATGAATTCTTCCACTCCAGGAGAGTATCTTCAGTCCCATTATCCATCATCAGAGAACACTTGACTTGCTTGATTTCTAGACTGGGAGCCAAAATGCCCTGCCCTTGAGTTTGGCATCCTGAATTGCTAGGGGTTATGGGTTATTTGAGTTTGGCTTGATGGTAGAATACTGAGCAGTATGGTTAGCATTTCAGTCACCTTGATGTACTTCATTTCATCCATAGAGACTGGAGGTAGATAATAACCTTTGTAAAAATCTTGTGTGTGTGCGTGTGTGTGTGTGTGTGTGTGTGTGTGTGTGAATGTGGGCATGGACATGCCATGATGTGCATGTGGAAGTCAGAGGACAACCTGGTGTACTGGTCCTCACCTTCCACCTGTCTGAATTAGGGTCTCAACTGTTAGTCCCTGCATATGCCACCCTAGCTGGCCTGTGAGTTTCTGAGCATTCTCCTGTCTCTGCCTCCCATCTCACCATAGAAGTGCTAGGATTACAGTTGTGCAGTACTGGGTCTACCTTTACATAGGTACTGGGGATTCCAACTCGAATCCTCACTCTTGCAAGGCAGAAGCTTTATCCATTTCCCTAGACATTTTCCTGGCCTCTTGGGTACCTTTTATGTAACTTGAACTTTGTTTCATGTAGAAGAATGTTTATCTTCCCCTTTCAAATACTTTGAATTAAATTAACATTCTTTCTATAAGCCTTCTATGGCTCTCTTAAGCACAATTATTTTGACCAATTTGCAATTCAATAGCGTTGGCTGAATACTTACAAAATATTTGGGTCTTTACTTGCTTACAAAGGTTTGGGAAGCTTTCAAATTATTTGGTACTTGAAATCACGTACAAATGGTCTTTTTGTTTATTTGAAACTATTTTTGCTTTCTCATAAAGATATGATTTATACTGGTTTTCAGTTTTTCATTACCCATGAATCTTAGCCTAAGCAAGAATGTCACCCACCAGTGCCTGGGAATTCTGAATTCTACCCTTAGAGAGTTGTTCCTTTAATTACAGTGATAAACTCTGGAATTGTTCCCATGCTTTGAGTCATAACCCGAGGGTGTCTTTACATGTTATGTAGTCATCAGTTATCCACCACAAAGCTATTATAGCTTTACAAATCACCAGAAGATGGACAAGCTTGCCACTGAATGAATAGCATAGGCAGGTGCAGATGGAGATGCCGGCCAATATCTATGACATGTGATCCTGTAACATCAGGAAATGAAATAGGTTATCATCCAAAATCTTGCAAACTACTGCTGAGGCTTTGTGAAACAGGAGTGTTTCTGAAGTTCAAATCTTTTTATCCGGTTAGAGCAGTTGAACAGAGAGAGCCAGATGTTGGATTCCGACACCGTGGCTTGCATTTTCATAGTAACTTCCATGCTTTGGACTATGTGTCTACTATGGGGCAAAATGTGAACTACAGTTAAGGACAGGATTTTGCTTTAGTGGAGCTTTATTGAATAACGAAACAAGTAAGCACCCAGATATAGTTGTGGGGAATGCTGTGTGGAAGTTGCACAGTCTGTTATGGGAAACCTCAAGCTGGGTAGGAGAGTTGTAGGAAGGAAATAGATGTGAACTGAGGTAATAATTGTTGAAAACCAATCAGGTCAGAGCCACATGCAAAGGAATGTACAGTCTAGGACATATAGTACTTCCCTGGTAACTGTAGCTGATCTATACACCCAGAATATCTGAGGGTCTATGAGCCACGCAAGCCCTTACCTCTGATATGAATGGCCTCTTTGGTAAAATGTCATAACTTATAATAACTTACATAATAAAACAGGGCTGTGGGGTGGGAAGATTGCCCAGTGGGTTAAGGGCTTGCAGCATAGGCATGAGGGCCTGAGTTTGGATCTCTAGAATCTACTGGCTGGATTTGATAGTGCACATGCCAGTGCAACCCCAGTGCTCCTCTGGACTGCTTTGGAATCTGAGACAGAACTCCTGGTAGCTCACAGACCCGGTGGTCTGATGTACACAGCAATGAATAAGACATCCTGTCTCAGACAAGGTGGAAGGCAAGAATCTGCATTTGAGGTTGTCCTCTGGCCTCCACATGTATTCACTCAGTAGTATAGCAGTTTCCTAAGAAGAGAAACATTCCTTCCAGGAGGGACTGGGAGGCTATTGACTCTCTGGAGGTAAATCAAACTTTACATGTTTGGGAAAGTAGAAACTTGAAAGATTCCAGAGGGAATTCTGGGACCTGTGGAGCTGCCTGTAAGCTACAGAAGGAGCTCCAGTGCTGAAGCTTTTGGGAGCCTGTGCTGGGAGGGTCTTCAAGTGATGTGGGTGGTTTTTTGAGTCTTTCCTGCTCCTGCAAGTAACCCCTCATCCAAGCTCCTGCTATTAATCCCAGTAAAAACTCAGTGTTTAACCAACTTGTGTTTTGGTGCAATTGTCACTTTGGTCTGTTTTGACTTTCATGTCTAAGGTGAGTAGATGTGTATGTTGTATCTCCCCAGGAAAAGTCTGCCACATAACACCCCCCACATGAGCACTTGAGTGTATACACACAGACAGACACACACACACAGACAATATATAAAGAGTTAATTTTGTAAAGTTCCTCTTATGTGTACATACATATACACACATAGGGACAGACTGCAAAATATAATCAAGGTTTAGTTGATTTAGTTGAAGTTTTTATATAAAACTAAATATATGTGGGTTAAAGAATTTTAGAACTAGAAATGGCCTTGCACAATGATCTTCAGTTTCAATTGAGGAAGAAAAGCTCTATTTTCCCAATAAAATTATGAGCCACAGGGGTTCTAGGAAAGAAGGTTGAATTTTGTTATTAAATGATAACAAAAATAAGAACTTCTGAACACTGAAGAAACCAGACATTCAAAAAATAAGATTAAGTCAAGTAGTAGCTAAATATGTCAATAGAGAATTTGGTGATACCATAAGAAAAGAGATTAATCCTGAACAATTATCTTAAAGCAAGTTGTGAGACAAGTTAACATCAACAAAATGAAGGATGGTGGAGTTGTATCAAAAGTAAGAGGATTAAATACAGTATGTAATTTTTTTTAACTTAGAAGCTTTTTATGTCTGTGAATTGACATATTACATGACAGTATAGAAGTGTGTGTGAAGGAGAGACTGAGAGCTAAATGCTTTTTAAATTAGCTCAGTTCTGTTTTTCAGGCAGTGAAGGCCATTGTAAGGAGCTTGTCATTAATATTTTAATAATGAATAATAAAAACAGCTACATGCTTTCAGCCGTAACTTTCCACATACAACAGAAACACCACATAAATACACACTATATACATACAACACTTACAACGTGCATATGCATAGAAATCATATAACACATACATACAGTACACATGCAGCATATGCACACAACATACATACACACAAATACATGAAACACACTTATCCATGCAGCAGTATACCATACACACAGTACACACAAAAACACACATACATGTGTTCATTATAAAGGATTGTGAAATCAGCACCTGGAGCCACAGTTGCTTTATTTTGGGGTCATAACTCTTCCTTATCACCAGAGAGTGAAAGATGTTTAGTTTATTGAATTCCTTCTCTCTCAAAAAGATGCTTTGACAAAGAAGTCTCAAGATGACTGCATGTACAGGGCACAGAGTGCTGTTCTCCTTCTCTCAGAGGACTTGAATAAATAGGACAAGTTTGCTTCTTTCCAGTGTGTGAATGTCTCTAAACAAATCTAGACGCTACTTCTGAGCTGTCGTGCCCATATGCTCACTGATGCCATAGTACCTCCTCTCCAAGATTTCAACAATCAGATAAAAAAGGTGTGTGAACCAGGAGCAATAGACTTTAATAGAGCCAGGCTTGGGCATGCCTGTACTTCTAATACTGGAAGAAGCGGAGGCAGGAGGACCAGGAGGTTAAAAGTATCCTGGGCTAAATATTAAGGTTTTGTCTCAAATGGAAAGAGGAGAGAGAGAGAAAGAAAGAGGAGAAGAGGAAAGAATCATTATTACACACTGACAACTTAATAGACGAGCAGCTGAGTATTTTAAAAAGTCACTCATATATTCTTTGTAAAATTCCTGTAAGGACAGTTGAAATGGCTCAGGAAGTAAAGGCACTTAAGGCCAAGCCTAAGGATCTGAGTTGAATTCCCACAAACATCCTATAAAATACATAGTATTGCCCAAAGTCTCTATTTAAAATGAGATTCAAGGAGGTTAAAGAGCTGAGGATGCAGCTTAGTTGAGTGCTTGCCTAGCAGGCATGAAACCCTGCTTTCGATCCCCATCACTGAATGGTGGTGCATGCCTGTAACTCTACCATTAGTGGTAGAGGATCAAAAGTTCCAGGCCATCCTCATCTACATTGTAAATTTTGTGGCCAGAATGGGCTTCATGTGACTCTGTCTCAAAAGCACAAACAAAAGGATGCATATTGGACCATATAACTTCAAGGCCTAAGTTCATTTTCTTAACTTCTTCCCCTGGCTTCCAAACTGTGATGTATTTGTTTTTTTTTTTGTCTCATCATTTGCTGTCAATCACCACTTTCTCTTCAGATTTTTTTGTATCTTGTCTAATTATTTTTGAGCACCTGGAGGTTGGAGTTTGGATTAGAAGACATTCAAATGCAAAGGAAGCTTTGATATCAGGTGTGCTCAGGAAGTATCTTTGTCAGATAAAAAGGTTTGTATCTTGTCATCTTGAAGTAGTCATTAAAGTGGTCATCATCTGGCGAAGTACCATCAAAAGCAAGTAACCAAATGCTGGAGCTGTGGGGATGGATTAGACAGTAAAGTGCTTGTTTTGCAAGCATAAGTACCTGAGTTCATTTTCAATCTACTTAAAAATGCTGAGTGTGGTGGTACCTTGCTTGTAATCCCAGCAGTGGAATGATAGAGACAAGGACATCCCTGGGCTTGTTTGCCAGCCGCCCTAGGTTTACTGATGAGTTCCAGGCTGACGAAAGCGCCTGTCCCAGAAGATGACACTAAGGTTGCATTCGGACCTCTACACTCACATGCACAAGTACCAATATACATACAGATATATACACATACACACGTGCACACACATGAATGTACATACATGCGTTAAAAAGAAAGAAAAGCAACCGAAAGCATCAGCCTCTTTTAAGACGCTGTTTAGGATTCCCATTCCAATAATCATTTCCTGATTGCTTTCTCTGATCTGTAATACGCCCACCTCCATGTTGGCCTTGGCTTTCCTGACTGTGCTCTTCATCAGAAGTACTTATTGATTGATTACAATTATTCATGGGATTTTTAATCTAGTATCATGTATAATATTTGTGATCATGTACCTCTTCTACCAATGTGTGCTATGAAAGTCACCTTCCTCGTGCCAAATTAACATACTGGAACAGAAATATTTGAAATCTAAATTCAGTATCTAGGGGCAGAAATTATGATAATAGCAATCTGAAGAGGTCACAATACTTTCCTGCTTTCGTGCTGCGTGTGTTTAGGGCTGACCACTTGGGATTAGATAACTTGCTGGAGAGATCATTCCTGGAGCCATTGACTATCTGTAGCTCTTCATCTTAAAGTGCAACCTTGTGAACAACCCCCATCCACTTTGACAAGCCAGCTGGTGGTGTCATTACATAGGTCTTGTTCAGGAAACTTCATTGACGTTCCATAGGTTTAGCTTCCCTGATGTATTTAGAAGACAGTTTCTAGCAGTAGCCTAGTATTCCTCTGATTCTTACAGTCATTCTGACCCCTTTTCTGTATATATTATGCTGCATGTGTATATATGTAATCAGACTAAGGAAGACGTGATGAAATTGAGGGGGAGTAGGAGGCATAGGAAGAGTTCTGGGAGGGAGGGTTGAAGTGATGTAGACGTAGTAGTCATGTACAAAATTCTCAAAACAATTTAAAAATTAAAAATAAATAGCTCTTGAATATCAAAGTTTAAAATTGAAGAATAGTCAGAACAGTCATTTGGGGGGCCCTGAAAGCCACACAAGGACAAATATCACATTGGGAAGAATTTCCTTACAGAAATCCTACTGGAAACCATGAGAACAGGGGATCTGCTTCGGACCTGTGGTCTTCCTAGGGCAGCCCTCATCCCCCTGGTTCAGAGACCGTTTCTCCCTAAAAAACAGAAACCAGTTTTCCAGAGGTAGAGGCTGTTTGTCAAGAAGATCAAAGATCATATTCTCACTACCTGTAAATGTAGCAATTCCAAGAAGAAATGTATGGAGAAACTCATGACTGTGCAAACTCAAATTTGCAGAAGTATAGAGAATCCTCTGATAGAATAGAGAGAACCTGTTCATTTTTATTTTCTGGGTATTTTGTACCACACAGGATAATGGGTTGATTGTAGTATTTTCATACAAATATATCATTATGCTTTGTTCTTAGTTTCCCACTGTCCTTCTCCTATCATATGGGTCTCCTTCCCCCAAATAGTTCTGTTTTCTGCTTCCATTTTGATGATACATACATTCCATGGTCCTCTCTTGTTACCCTCTCCTTCTAGATCTCTCTCTCTTCTATTTTCATATCTCATGCAAACATTATAAATATACATATAAATTTAACACCAGATAATTAACTATATATGTTCTTAACTCTGTATATTTAACTATAATTATATGTTTAGCTAAATACATTAACTATATTTATAGATTTAACAGTATGTATAAATATATAAATTTAACTATAGATGCTTGACTCTATATTTAATTGTACATATATAGTTATAGATATATATGCTTACAATTATACTCAATCTATGAATCTTATAAATAAATATATGGAAATTTAATGCAAAATTGTATTTATACTTAGAAACATGTTTATAAATGATACCTATGAATATATGTTTATTTAAATAAATATATAAAATGTATACAAATATATGTGAGTATATTTATACATTTTATACATAAATATTCTTAAATCTCTATATAGGTATGCATATAATTTTAACTTTGGATTTCATATATAAGAGAGAACATATAATACTTTTATATTTTGCTTAACATAATGATCTCCTGTTCCATATATTTTCCTGAAAATGTCACAATTTCATTTTTCTTTAAAATGGAATAAAATTCTATTGTATATGTGTTACTTTTTCTTAATATATTCATAGGTTGGTGGACATCCAGCCTGATACTATGTCTTCATGTGCCTCCACTGTTGTGAGCAGCCAGTGCTGCAGTAATCATGGGTGTGAAGGTGTTTTTGTGGTGAGCGACTTAGGGTCCTTTGCAAATGTGACCAGGATGGATAATGTTGTAACTCTATTTTTTTTTTTTTTGCAAATCTATGTATAGATTTTATTTCTCTGTGTTATAGGATCCAAAAACTGTATCAAAGTTTTGGCTCCTAGTTATGTAAAAAGAAGTCCTACTTACTCTGAAAACTGAATAAGTTCTGTTTCTACAAATCATGTGTCTTTAAAGCAGGTGAAGATGAAATATTTTCTCTTCTATACACCATGTTGTTTATTGCCCCCTCATTACACAGGAGACAGATTTCAAGGATGGACCTTAATGATCCCTGCTTCCTTATATTATTGTCCTTGTAGAATCCCTTCTCCTTGAATAACTGGCTTATAATCAAGAGCACAGAACAACCTTGAGGGAGATCACTTCCATGATTAGCACAGAAGAGATGGTGGCTTTCATTCTGCTAGAAACTTGCAAACTTAGCTGAAGCCAGCTGCTATGGCAGAGAAGCCCAGATGTCAGGGAACTGGGGATGCTTCTTGGCCAACTGCCAGTGGAGAATTACAGCCCTAAATCCAGCAGCTGACATGGGATTAAACCCTGCCAACTACATAGTGAGCTTGGAAGGGGCTGTTTCCCCAGGCAAGCCCTGAGAGAAAGGGACAGATTTCTTGCCAAGGACTCGGTGGCAGCCTTCTCAGAAACTGTGAAACAGTCCTCAACTAAGTGTGACTCAGATTCTCCACACAGGAACTCTGGAATCGTGGGTATGTGATTTAAGTTGTTCTGCTTTGGGGTAATTTGTTACATAGCAAGAGGTAACACAGACACAAGACTTGATCATCAAAGTCTTGGTTCCAGCATCCCTCTGGAGCAAGCTCAGAGACCCTTATGTTCCCACTGGCCCCTTCCTCCTTGCCTAGTCCTGCTAATGTTTAACGTGTGCTTCTGACTTAGATACTAAAGGCTGATTTCCCAGGAAACAGGGAAAACTAGAAACTTACGGAGACTTGCTCTGATTAAACCATAATGTTTGATTTTTGTACAGTTCTTACAATTCCTCGCCTGCAACTCAGAGGGAAACTCAGTTATGCTGGATCACAGTATTACATGGTTTATTGATTGATTAAGTCTTATCTATTGTGTCCAGAAAAGGTGATTTTTTTCTATTTTAAATTCATTTTTACAAGTCACTCTCCCTCTTGCACATACACTTCACCAGTGATGTCCTCCCCTTCTGTGCACTGTTTCAGTTTCCTTGCATTGTTCTTTCCTATTTATTATAGTAAAACTGAAAGTAAAGTGAATAAATGATATAGCCGAAAGGTCAGAGATATGCCCAATAAAGAAATATGAAAGTCACATGTTTCAAAATCAAATCAAAGTCAACAGGCAACCTTTATTTCTTTGTAATTCCAACCATTTTTCTTTAAATGGCTGAAGACAGATATATCCAGAAGCACAGGCTTATCATGATAACTAATTTCTCTTTATAAAACAAAACAAAACAAAAAACACTTAAGATAATCAAGTCATAAGGAGAAAATGTTAATCTGGCTCACAGAATTAAAGGTGTCAATATGTGATCCATTGGCCCTGTTTCACAGTAGAAAACCATGGTGCAACAAAACTACCCACCCTGGGACTGGGCTGTATAAAGGGGAAGAGATCAGGTCCAATGATCTCTAAAGTACACCTTGAATGACCTAAAGACTTCTCATAGGGTCCCACCTCTTAAAGTTTCTATCACCTCCCAATTGGACCATTCCAGGGAGCAGGTCTTTACTGGGTGGACATTCGAGGGACAACTGAGGGCAGGTCACACTGTAAACCTGGTTTGCTACTGTCTTGTTTTTTTCTGAGACGGACTGTAGAGACCAGTTCTTCCCACATGAATCTCATCAATATTCATCCCCCCCCCCCATATAGTCAGTTCAGTTCCCAGCACCATTTTAGCTCACAACTTTCTGGAATTGCAGGTCCAGGGCATCTGATGTCATCTTCTGGTCTCCATGGACATTACATGAATGTGGTGCAGTTAACACTACATTCAGGCAAAAACACTCGTACACATAAAATAAATAATAAATAAATAAAAATTAAAAATCTGCTTTTCCCAAGGCATGCTAAGGTAAGAAGGACTTGAGTATGGCTAAGAGACCTGAAATATCATCTTATTTCAGGAAGAAATAGAATGCGGAGAAGCAATCGTGTTTTATTCTTAAGGAGGTTTGTCTAAGATGGTGATAAAACCCCAGCTCTCCTTTCCTGGAAAGAACGACTTTGGCAGACTATTATTTCTGAGCCTAGCCTTATCTATCTGAGGTTTGTCAAGGAGGTAACAAGCTGCTGCTTTATAAGTGAACTTGGATGCCCTTTAACCTCGTATGACAGTAGTTAAATAACATCTTCTACTAAATTTGGGTAATAACTTCCCTCACAACCTGCAAGCATACATTCTTCCTAATTGCTAGATGAGGGAGAATTAAAAGCAATGGAAGTTTGGAAGCAATACAAATCAAATGCAAATGAGAAAAAGTTCTGCATGGATGTAATTTATTTTTCAGAACTACCTCTTGTACTTTTCAGATACCATCATCCCAAGCACATTTCTGAATGGTGTTTTTGTTGCATATAAATTCCCTTTTAACCAGAAATGAGGTGAGCTAATGGTTTTCTTTATCTGTGCTAGGATTGGATTATACTGCAAAAATAAATTTAGGTTTATGAATGCAAAAATCTGTAAATCACACAGAAATAAGTGTTTGCTTATACATGGGAGCTGTTATGGCTGAGTTTTCCTGTGAAGTTTAGTTTCCAGTCCATAAAACCTTTGTAAACTTAATGGCAGACTAGTTCTGTCCTGGAGTTTCTTAGAATACTCCCACAAGATCCCACTAAGTTATGTTATGTGATTAAACGAAGAAATATTCAAACTAGCTAAGAAATGGGAAGAGTAACTTTTCCTTAATATGGGATGCTGTGATTTGTAAATATAAATGACACTGAGGAATGTAGTTTAGACTTTAGCTGATTAACCGCTTAGCACCAAAGAGTAAATATACAGATTAGCATAAAGTCTACATCCAATCTGAAAATATGGTCACTCTCCTTTCTAGTTAAATTTAGTTTTACAAGTGTATAACACATTATGGCTACTCTCTGTAGATAGAATTTTTTTTTTTTTAAATGTCAGGTCTATGTTAGACATTCCCTTTTCAATCCTACTTGTAGTCCCAGTTGGCCCGGAACTCTTTATGCAGACCAGACTGGCCTTGGATCTGACAAAGATCTGCCTGCTGGCCTCTGCGTCTATAGCTCTGGGACTAAAGATGTGTTGTCACCACACCCTGCTTACCCATATAAAGAATCATGCATATAAAATAAACTTTCCCTAAAATAAAATCTGCGGTAATTCAAGCACATACTAGGGATGTAGTAAAATGCACTGAGTGATGCCTTGATCCATCCTGGCTGCTGTAAGGAAGTACTACAAATTGAACAAGCTTATAAACAACTGTTAGGCTGTAAGCAATACATTAATGAGGCCATGCCAGCCTGGCTGCAGGATGCGGTGGACCACTCATCAGCCACATGGCATGAAACTCCCTCCTTCTTCTGAGACCCGTAGGAAAGGACTCCCATTCTGCCTCATGAGACTGAGTTTTCATCAGAGGCTGAATGTCTACCTATGGTGCTGGGGCCTGAACTCTCCTCAGAGTCTCTATCAGAGAATAGCTCGGCTTTCCTGGCTGCTCTGTTTGTGTGTGCTCCGGGTATTGATGTGAAAACCAGTGGCCCTTTCTTGAAGAGCATAGATGGGAGGACAAGGTGGCTTCTCACCAGAGGCCATTTTAGACACCTATGCTGGAAGACAAGGTAGAGGGTTATGTGGAGCATCAGCTGAAGCTCAGTTTAGGTGAGGTAGACAGGGGCAAGACCCCAAAGTACTTTTCCAGATTAGAGACCAGATCATCAGCTAAATTTTCTCCATTTTCTCTAAACAACATCTGTGACATATGTAAAATGTACATGTCAAAGGAATATTGTTCTGGAGATCCCAGGACCAGCATAAGGTGAGGGAACACTTGCTTTCAGGGCCTGCCTCAGTGTGCATTCAGAGTTCTCTGAAAAGAGTCCAGGAGGGCTGGAGTAATGACTCAGAAATTATTAGTGATAGTGCTCTTGGGCATAGTGGCACATACCTTTAATCCCAGCACTCACTAGGCAGAGGCAGCAGATCTCTGTGAGATCAAGGCCAGCCTGATCCATACAGTGAGTTCCATGCCTGCTGGGGCTACAGGGAGACCCGTCTCCACAAACAATCAAACCTTAACCAAAAAAGCAAAATACCACCTCCACCCTCCTGCAAAATTGGTACTGCTCTTGCAGAAGTCCTTAGTCCGCTTCCTAACACCTATGTTGGGTGGCTTACAATCCCTTATAACTCCAGCTCCTGAGTATTCAGTCTCCTCTTCCGGTCTTTGGGACACCTGCACACACATGTACTTAACCACACACAAAAATATGCATAAACATAATTAAAAATAAACTCTTATAGGACTAGAGAGTTAACTTGGCTACTAATAGCACTGGCTGCTCTTTCAGAGGACCAGGGCTCTGTTTGCAGCACCCCCTGGTGGCTCAAAATTATCTGTACCTCCAGTTCCAAGGTATCCAATATCCTCTTCTGGTCTCTGCAGGCACTGCATGCACATGGTACACATGCAAACATGAGGCAATGTACCTTAAAAAAATTCCAAAACAAAACAAACTTAAAAACAAGTCTAGGAGGTATGGGAGGTTATGCTGACACTGAACAATTTTACATGAAACACACACAACGCTTCTGCTTAAGAAAACAAAATTAATGAGCAAGACTACAATTAATCCAAGTTTGATAATTAATACAATTTTTCTTGCTGATCAGGCAGTGAGGTATATAGTAAACAAACTCAAATATAGTACATTTCACTGCCCTGACAAATACCTTAGAAAAACTGTGTAAAGAAGAAAAGCTTAATGTTGACTCATGGTTCGTGGGTTTACCCATAGCTGTCTGGCTCTCTTTGGTGGAGGAGCATGGAGGACGGCCTTAGTGAGGGAAACTACCGAAATTATGGGAGTGAGGAAGCAAATGAAACGGGGTAAAATGAGAGCGCCCCCTAGTGGGTTCTTAGTCTCATTCATAAAAGAATTTAAGAATGGACCCAAACGGAAGCTTTAGGACAATTTTATTGGAATCTGAAGAAAAATCCTCAAGGCAGGCAAGCTGGGGATCTCAGCAGCTGCCTGGAGGAAGAGAATGGAGGGAGAAGAAAAGAAGCCAAAAAGTCTTGCAGGTTTAGAGCCTACATCGGGGTCAGACACGTGGTGGACCGGCAGCCACATGGCTGGGAGAAGGAGCTTTAGAGAAAAAGTAGAGAAATAGAAGACGCTGGGGCAACCCAAAGCCTTAGAGAAAGCATGTTTAGAAAAGTTATATGAAGAAGAGAAGGAAAGATTACACTTTTCTGAGAAAAGTGGGCAGATTTACATATGGAGAACTACATGTCTGTGGCTAGGTCTAGAAGAACTGCCCTGGAAGGCAGGATCCCAGGCAGGAAAAGTTCACTGCTTCATTAACACACTCTGTATTTCACCCACCTATTTATTATATCCCAGCTAAATAGCTATTTGCTCTCTAACACACAGAGCAGATTTAGGAGGGGACTAGAGCCAATAACTTTCTTTCAAAGGCAGGCCCTCCAGTGACTGACTTTCTACAATCAGGTCTCACCTTCCCCTGTTTCAGTATCTACCAGTAATCTGTATTGATTCTGACTCCATCTCTGGATTGGACCAGTGCTTAGTTCTGAGCCCTAATCCTAATTTTCTCTGGAACCATCCTCACAGACACCCAGAAATGTGCTTTGATTATCTCCAAGTATCGCTCAATCTAATCAAATTGAGAATCAATAGAGAGCAAAAAGAATTTAAGAGCTGGAGGATGAGGAAGAGAGGTGTGAAATGCTGACTCAGGACATGACACTCTGTGCTCATAAATCTCACAGTAGCTAGTTACCTGATAAAACCTGCACAGGATCAAGCCAATCTAGGCTCCAGTATGGAGGGGTGGGGCTCCCAAGGCCCCACCTTTAGCTGAGGAGCTACTGGCAGTTGAAGGCAGCTGAAGGAGGTTTTATCTACCCCCCCCCCAGGGGGGCATTGGCAGGTGGCTAACAACTGTCTGTAATTCTAATTACAGGAGATAAGAGGCTTTTTTCTGACCTCTGAGGACACTGAATGACATGAGACCACACCTACCTTCATGCAGATAATACTTTCATACACATAAAACAAAAATAATAATATAAATGAGATGTTTTATACATGTATAAACTTTCCAAAGAATAAAAAATAATTGCAAATATATTTCACAGGGGCTGGAGAAATGCCTCAGTGGTTAAGAGCGCTGGTTGCTCTTGCAGAAGACCTGGGTTTGATTCCCAGCACTCATCTGGTGGCTAACAACTGTCCCTAATTCCAGTTCCAGGGGATCTGAAGCCCTTTTCTGACCTTCACAGGCATTACATGACATGGGTGTTATTTCATATATGCAAGCATTATTCTCATACATAAAAATAGTAAAACATTCTAAAATATGTATTAACTTTAATTTCCATATAATAGTTTGAATGAAAAATTATGACCCTAAGCCATTTTAAAAATAATTTAATTCAAGAATAAAAAAACGGAAACAAAAACATAAATAAAATAATAAAACTTTAAAAGTTAAATATATTACTTAAAAAACAAGAATTTGCCATTCAAAAGGGACACCTATTAGTAATTCATAATCTTCTTTTCCCTCTTCTTAAAATTAGTTGATTTTTCTTTTTCTGTTTTAAAACATAAAATTATCAAAAAATAATTATGTGTTCATATTTTACATGTAATAAACAGTTGCTACATAGTGTAATACACTCAAATTGATTAAATACCAATTTCCATACACAATCATGATTTAGTGCATGTGTGCATGTGTACATGAAGTAAGGACATATAAAACATCATATTCATCACATTTCAACTACAAGTACAATGTTATTAATTTAGGTATCATGTGTTCCCTTGGCCTTCAGAGCTTACTCATCTTACAAAGTCAAGTTTGTGTTCCTGACCAATACCTTTCAATCCCCCAGGCCCTAGGTGAGAGAAATAAAAATCGAACTCACAATAGGAAGTCACGTGACACCTGACTATTATCAAGAAGTCATGATGGGACTGGAGAGATGGTTCAGCCTATAAAAGCATGGTTTGCTCTTGCAGAAGACCCAGGTTCAATTCCCAGCACCCACCTAACATCTAATAACTGTTGGTAACTCCAGTTCCAGAAGATTCAACACCCTTTTCTGACTTCTGCAGGCATTGCATGACATGGGTACATTTACATTCATGCAGACAATACACTTAGACACATAAAATAAAAATAATAAATAAAATATTAATAAAAAGGAAGCATGAGATAATCCTTGGTAGGATTGGAGAAAAGAGACCCTGTGCCATTGGGAAAATGTGAACTGGTAGAGTCATTATCCCCATGATATGGAGGTTCCTAAGAACAATAAAAATCTGCCCTGTAGAACTAGCTCTCCCAGAAAATCTTTCAAAACAGCTATAACATCTGGCTAAGCCTGAGTTCTGCCATTTCTAGTAAGAGGTGGGGATATTCACAGGCCTCTTCCTTAAGCACCCAGAATTTTTGTTTGCAATATAGCGTATATGAAAAGTCCTGTGAACACAGAGGACTATGACTCCCTGAGTATGGGATGATGGTCCAGTGGGAAAAGTACTTGCCTTGTGAGTGTGAGGACTGGAGTTCAGATCCCCAGCACTCATGCAAAGACACTTGGTAACACTTTCCTTTAATATCATCACTGAAGAGGCAGAGACAAGAAGATCCCTGGGCCTAGTGAGGCTATCTATTGTTGAGCTTCAGGTTCAGTTAGAGACCTTGTCTCAAAAATTAAGATGAAGCCTACAGAAGATACCCAAATTTGCTGCAAATTGGAGGGTGAATCTCTCAGGAAGACTTTCAAAATGGATGTAGATATAAAACAACTGATAAAATAACATAACTGCATAGGCCAAGCTGAGTTCTGTCTTCTGAGTAAGGGATGGTCACCAGGCTCTTCCTACAACAACGTGTTGTCTGACACTGCGCTTTATAGGAGATGTATCACGTGAAGACAGAGTTGTGACTTCCTGTGTCAGGAAATTTTCAGCGTTGGTGATATTTGAACAAGACTGTAGAACACCAATAATAACTAGCCTGAAAAGAGGGCACTTGGCTCTCTCCAACATATTATTCAAAATCACAGGAGAGAATGCATGCCAGGCTCAGAGAATTTGTTGTGACTGAAACATATGGACCATGTACGCAGTAGTAGAGAATGATTTAGCTATTAGGACAGAAGCAATGAGCCAGAAATGCAAGTCTGTGTACAATTAAATATTGAACAGTGAGCCATTCGATACTTCAGAATTATGAGAGTTATGAGTATTAGGGGAGTTTACAGAACAGGGAGAACTAATAAAGACAAAGCGCTTGGTGGTGGCTTCATGGAACACGTGAGATTCAAGCACATACCCATGGTTTTGCAATTCTTGTGCTGGCTGTGCGGTTTTTTTGAACATCTACAGAAATCATTGGACATTACTTAAAGCCAGTGTGTGAGGATGGGAAGCACAGCACATGAGTACTCTGATGAGGATGTGTGGGAATACCTTGGTTGATGTGGTTGTATATGAGGATGCACTAGTTTTGATCACAACCTCATCAGTTTTTATTGGTGATTAATAAGTGTTTTTTAATAAAAATAACAGTGTAGTCAGAACTTAGAGGACTTCTGAGATGTCTTTTGTTAATTTTTCAGTAGGTATTGTGGTTTTCCAAGTGGTTATATGCTTGCCAAGCAAATTTAACTACAGAGTCTCAGTAAATACATTTGTCTGGACTTCCCAGATAACAAATGGTCCAATTGCTTTGACAAACTTAATTATAAGAAAATGCAATATTAAAAGAGACACAATAGGCACAATTAGCCAAGATGATGTGTTGAATTTGATTTGATCTGATGCAAATAAATCTATGAAAATAAATACAAAGCAAACATGCCCAGTTTTGAAATGAATGGTAGGGACCTTACATGGATTTCTTTTCTGTTTAAACCTAATGTAATATATATTATTATCTAGAAAACAATAGATCTTACCTGAGGTCCAGCTGAGGAGATTTATATCTCTTTATGATCCACTGGACTTTTCATGCTACTCTTGAACAATATGCATGCGTAGACTAGAAAAATTGCAAGCTTAAAAGTTATTGTATACAAAGATATAGAACTGGAACTGGAATGATAGCTCAGTGGCTAAGAGCACTGGCTGATCTTGCAAAAGACTTATGTTTGGGTTCCAGCACCCACATGGTGACTCACAACTGTCCCTAAATCCAGTTCCAGGGGATCCGACATCCTCTCCTGAGTCCTGCAGGCATTGCATGAAACTTACACAAAAGCAGGTAATACACTCAGACACATAAAATAAAAGTAACAAATAAAATATTTTTTAAAAGACAAAGGACTAAAAGCAGAAATACACTAGAAGTAGATTTTAAAAAGTTTTAAGTGGGGATGGGGGCAAAGGGCTTGCCTCGTAAGCATGAGGACCTCAGTTAAGATCCCCAGCATTTCTGTAAAAGACCAGATGTGGTGGTATATGTTTGTTATCCTAGCACTGGGGAGGTGGAGGCAGAAGGATTCCAGGGCTGCACTGATGACCCAGCTTCAGTGAGCTTCAGATTCAGTGAGGATCCAAGTCTGAAAAACTAAGATGAAGAGCAATAGAGGAAGACTCCCAATGTTGATCTCTGGCATCCCTGTATACCTGCATGGGCAAGCCCACATATACACATATGTACACATATGCATACAGTATACGTCTACATGCAAAATTATCTTAATTTATCAGCAATTTCAGGGTGAAATGTCTAAGCATTTTAAACTTATCATCCCTAAGTAAAAGATGTTTGTGCACCTCCTGAAGCTCGATGTCAAGGGATTTATATAATCACAGTTGCTTTTATAACTTACATTGTACAACTCAGAGCCAGGAATGTTTCTATAATCAATTGAATGGAAAGTCTGTGGTCCTAACCACCAGCTATTATTGCCATAACTGAATATATTCTTTCTATTTTTGAAAGCCAAAATTCTAGACCAGTGGGTGAAGGGGTGAGGTCAGTGGCAGATCTAGAGCTATGGATAAATTCTCCCTATTTATAATCAATAGAAAAGAAGAACCAGTAGGTAATTTTAGTCACTGCGATGGTTATCTGTGATTGTCAATTTGACACAACTGAGAACAACACGGGAAGAGAGTCTCAGTGAGTGATTAAATCTACCTTGGGTTGACCTCTGGATTGTTCTTTTTCAGGGGGTGTGTCTTCTACAATTTTATTTACCATTTCTGTTTTATGTTTATGAGTGCATTATTGCCTGCATGTGTGTATGTGCACCTGTGTAGTGGAACGCCTGCAGAAGTGGAAGAAGGCATTGAATATCCTGGAACTGGAGTTACAGACGGGTTTTAGTCACCAGGTGGGTGCTGGGAATCGAACCTGGGTCTACTGCATGAACAGTGAGAGCCCTTAACTGCTAAGCCATCTCTCGAGTCTCAGGATTGTCTTATTAATTGATGTGGGAAGACCCAGCGCCCTGTGGGTGACAGCACTCCTTAGACAAGAACTGTATATGAGTGGACAAGTTGATCTGAGCACAAGCCAGCAAGCGAATGAGCATGCAGGCATGCATTCCTGCATTCAGCTCTTGCCAGTGCTGTGCTGTGACTCCCCTGTTGTGATGAACTGTATCCTGGAACTGTGAATCTAAATAAACCCTCTTTCCCTTAAATTGCTTTTTGAATATTTTGGGTGTTTTATTTGGGGTATTTTATTTTCAGGGTATTTTATCTATGCAACACAAATAAAACTAAAACAGTCTCTAATTTCCAACTTCTCTACTTTCTAAATCTTTATAAGAAAAGGAAAACTAAATTCATGTTAATCTTACCTTTTTCTTCTCTTTTCTTACTCTTTGTTTAAATGCCAGTGATTGGAAAAAACATAAAGCACCCAACAAAAGTAAGTGAGAAAGATGATGAGAGAAAGTGAACCGCAAATCAAAATACCCAGCCTTTGAGTAGAGGAGACTTAGTTGTATGTTTCCTGAAATATAAAGTCTTTATTTTTTCATTATCCGCACATGTGTATGTAGATCAATTATATTATAACATATTTATACAAACAATGAAAAGTCACCCAACATATTTCTATACCTGCAGTGAGACACATTAACATGTACTGAGTAAGATTAGTTCTAATGAAAGTATCTACGTAATACACACAGACACTGAGAAAAATAGGGAGACAGAGATACAGGAAGAAAGGTTCGCTTTGAAGGACACTCTTTCTGACTAGCAAGTAAGTTGTTATATGTATTTCTTTTCTGTACATTTTTTCTGCTGAATATATAACAGAAATTTTGCTGATGTATATTTTTAATATTTTATTACAATTTATTTATTCTGAAACATAGATGAACAAAAATTAAATTGCCATTTCATACATTTCATATAAAATATAAGTATAATGAAATATACTTTTATATTTAGAGTTAAATAAATATGGGTTTGGATCTTCAAGATGGTTCAGCAGGTAAAGGCACTTGATACCGAGTCTAGAAACTTAAGTTTAATCCTAGGACTCTTTTCAATGGTGGAAGGAGATGGCAGGCTCCCTCAAGCTGGTTTCTGATCTCCACATAAGCACTGGTCCCCCAAATAAATGGGAATAAAATGCTTTAAAAAAGCATAGATATGGGATATTTAGGGGTTTGATACCTTGGACAAAGTCAACAAAAATTTCTATTATGAACTGTGAGTTTCTAAAAATAAACATTGCAATGGCATATTGTTTACACAGACTTGTGCAATCACGTACTGGGAACATAAGATTAGTTCTAGTGTGTTAATTAAAGAACAAAGAAAAGAAAGGCTGACAGGAGGCAAAGGAGGAATGAAACATAGATAAGTTGTTTTTTATTTTAAACAAATGTATGTTCTTTCATTTGTGATGTGGGAGTGCGCATTTACGGAGGGTGCACATCTGTGTGTGTGTGTGTGTGTGTGTGTGTGTGTGTGTGTGTGCGCGCGCGCTCATGCCAGAGGACAACCTCAGGGGACTTTTCTCATGTGTTGTCTATTTTTTTTCAAGACAGAGATTGGATCTCCATGGCTGGTGATTTTTACTAAAATTTTTTACAGTCAAGATATATTAAGAATTTATATTTGTGGAGCTTAGATGTAGCTGAGTTGGTACACTGCTTGGCCAGCCTGCAAGAAGCCAATATTTGATCCCCAAAACCTTATTAACTGAGTGTGGTGGTTCATAACTGTACCTACAGAACGTGGGAGGTAGAGGCAGGACTATCAGGATTTCATCTACGTAGAGAATTCCAGGCTAGTCTGGACTACATGAAACCCTGTCTCAAGGGCAAAAAAAATCATCTGTAAACTTGAGAGGCTCAATCGGTGTGGACCACGTAGGTGCTTATAAAATGGGGAAGCTGTACAGAGGGGCAACCTAGGTAACACCAGCTGGGATGGAGTGGGACAGATGGGATTTATCATACTACTCAGAATGATAAGATCTTTAATATTTATGAATTATTAATATTGCCAATCTTCTGTGCAATATTTTTCAGAGCATGGATGGTCACAAACTCTGGAAAATAAAAATACAAATAAAATAGGATTGAAATATGTTGCTTCCTTTTCATTACTTGAAGCTTCAGTTATGAGGAAGTGCTAAGTTTGTCATTCATAAGTAGCCAAAGAATATTATTTCACTTACGCAGAACCTAAATCATGCCTGATAGGAAATAGATTTCTGAGAAATGATCCTGTTTCAATCTTTTTTAATGCCTGACGGGTTTTTCGACTTTCTGTGCCCTGCTTGCTGAAAGATAAACTTTACAGAGTTATTAGTTGGTTCATTAAAAGATTGACTCTCATATATGTGATTTTCATCAAGAAGAGAGCACATAAATTGATTCACAAGTATGTCTAATGACCTCATCCAAATTTCATGAGGTTTTGTTTGTCATTAAGCATTTTGGGTATCAGTGACACTTTCAATGAAAATGCTGGGGTCCATTCAGTGGAGGGTGAAGTTTCAACAAGTTAATGCACCAACTGTTCTGGTTTAATATAGAACTAAACTGTCTTTTTAAAATTGGGTTGCAAATATTAATATATTTAATTTACCTTGAAGATATTTATTAAGCATTAAAGTCTTTGCCAATTGCAGTAAATGCCTATAGAAATGACCATAAAAGAATGATTTTCTGTCTTCAATGAACTCATAGTCCAGTTGATAAAAGAAATAAGTAAACAGTTTACTATAGGGGCTGGAGAGAGGAGTGGTTAAGAGTACTTGCTTCTCTTGCAGAGTACTTGAGTTCTCTTCTGCTCACAGTCAACTATAACTCTAGGGGATCTGTTACCACTTCTGGCCTCTGCAAGCACTTGCATGCATAAGTGCATACTCAGATACACACACACACACACATAATAAAAATAAAGATAAAATCTTTTAAAAAGCCAACTGATTATATTATGTTATGAGTGTTAAGTGTTTCCAAGAGGTTCTAAAATCACACAGATGAGGCCATTGAGCACATATCCTAAGTGATGGATATTTTAGACCTGATATCTTTGTAGTCAGACAATATATAACTATATATATATATATATATATATATATATATATATATATATAATTTCTTGCAGTAAAGGGAAGCATGAATAGGAGTTTGTCAAATGCTGGGATACAGTGTCATGATGACAGAGAAAACATGAAAAACAGGAAGCAGGAAGGATAATGTACTGGGACACTTGAACTTGAAAGGTGCATCTGTATCTGGGTGAGTTGCAGGGTTCTGCTTACAGGATTTTAATTTCCCCTCCCCTTGTCCATCTTTCTTTTGATTTTTACATTTAAAAATTTACATTTACTATTAATTATTATTTATTTATTATTAATACATCAGTACTTGCTTGCCGTGGTATTTTTCAATTTCATTTTGATTCTTTGCTTTTGTATTTCTGTATTCTTTTTCCTGCCTTCCCTTAAAAATTAAAAAAGCATTTTTAAAACCCTATTTCATCTATGTTCTTTTGAGTAAGTTTCCTTTTGGAGTTCTTTAAACACTCATCTGGGCACTCTATTATCATAGTTTTAACTTTGAGAGAAGTACAGAATCTTTCTTTCTCTCCTTTTATGGCTTTTACTCTTCCACTTTTAATATTAAATATTTCCTAAATATTTCTTTTTATGGATATTTAGTCTACATTAGAAGTTAAGCTTTTTCTTAACCAGAAGTTGAAACTTAGAAACACAAGGGACAATGGAAAGTTCATTTTGCTTGCTGTATTGCTTTCTGATTCTGTGAGATTCCGTCTTTATTTCCCTCTTTTATTTTTAAAAAATTATTTATTTATATTCATTTTATGTGTATGAGTGCTTTAGCCACATATACGTAAGTGTACCTATGTGTGCAGTGCCTCTAGAAGCCAGAAGAGTGTGATGGATTCCCTGGAACTGGAGTTACATATTTCTGGTAACCACCATGTGGGTGCTGGGAAACAAATCTGAATCCTCTGCAAAAGCAGCCAGCGCTCTTAACTTCAAAGTCACATCTCCAGTCCCTTATATATGTGTGTGTGTGTGTGTGTGTGTGTGTGTGTGTGTGTGCTTGTGAGTGCCCATGGAAGTCCGAAGAGGGCTTTGGATTCCCTGGTGCTGGAGTTAAAAGCATTTGTGAGCCACCCAATATGGGTGCTAAGAACTTACCTCCAGTCTTCTACAGGAGCAGTAAGTGCTCTTAACTGATGAACCATCTCTCCAGACTCTGAGGTCCCTTTTTTATTGTGACCATGGTCTTAGAGAAATGTCTTTAGCCTTTTGTTTAGCTTATCTCATATTCTGCGGACAGCTTTCATTTTTCTTCATCAAAGAATATCTTCAATTCTCTCTCATCACTGAGGACCATCTTCTGGGACCCAGGGTTCTAGGTCCTGTCCCTGAAACACTTGACAGGCATTCTGAACTTCCTTGACTTTTTGTTTGAAATGTGATGTATTTCAAAATGTTTTTATTGCATAGAAAGAAACTGACATTTTTTTCATGGCTGCTCTATATTTATTTTGGTTTTAGTTTTCAGAATAAGGAAAGATTTATTTTATTTATGTGTAAGTTTGTGTGTGTATGTGTGTGTGTGTGTGTGTGTGTGTGTGTATGTGTATGTGTGCGGAGGCCCTTGGAGTCCAGAAATGGTATTAGTTAGATCTTATAGCCAGAGTTACAGGCAGTTGTGAGCCACCTGGCATGGATACTGAGAACCCAAATCTGGTCTTCTGCTCAGTTTCTTGAATCTGTACCTTTGTTTCTTTTGCTGAATTCAAGGAAATTTCAGGCATTATTTAACTCAATTTTAGCCAGTCCCTGTTTCTCTTTTCTTTCTGCAACTCTGATTTTTGCCGTTGTTTCTTGTTTTTGTTTTCTATTTTCTTTCTGTTGATTAGAATGAGCCATTTCTTTCCTGCTTTCTTCCTTTCTTACATTTTTGCTTCCTTCCTTCTTTCCTTCCTTCCTTCCTTCCTTCCTTCCTTCCTTCCTTCCTCCCTCCCTCCCTCCCTCCCTCCCTCCCTCCCTCCCTCTCTCCCTCCCTCCTTCTCTCTCTCCCATTCTTTCTTTCTTTCCTTCTTTCTTTTCTGTTGAAGGTTGTTTTCTGACGCATTTTATTATAGCTTTGACTGGCCTGGAACTCCTTATGTAGCCAAAGATGATCTTGAACTTCTGACTACTCTGACTCCACAGCCACAAGTGCAGCAGTTACAGACATGCATCAGCATGCCTAATCTAGATCGGATAATTCCTAATGTTCCATTCTTATATTAACTGATTCTACTCTCCACTGAGCTTTATGATTTGTTATATTTTTCTAGAGTTTTCTATTTGGTTCTTTAAAATATCATTATTATTATTATTATTAGTTTGTGTTATATTCATGGACACATGCGCCACAGTGCATATATGGAGGTCAGAGAACTTCTGTGGAGTCAGTTCTGTTCTTTTACTACATGCAGTTCAGGAAATGAACTCAGATCCTCAGCCAGAACATTTGCCTTTGTTCTCTGAGTCGTCTGACCGGTCTTCCACTTGGTTCCTGTGTACATCCTATGTGTGTCTGCTGGGGCATGCTCCTCACTTACTGGGATTATCTATATATTTTTATTCAAGCATGTTCATAGTGGATTGCTGTAATAGCGTTATGACGTTGGTTCTGAAATTTGTTGTGTTCCACTTCTCTAATACCTTTTTATTTTGAAACAGTTTCCCTGTTTAGCTCCGGCTGGCCTGGAACTTTTTGTGTAGACATTTGCAGGTCTACATTGATCTCATAGCAATTGGCATGCCTCTGCCTCTCATATGCTGAGATTAAAGGTGAGCGCCATCAGACCCAGCCCAGCGTTAGCACCTTTTGTTTGTCTCTTTTTATTCCTTTTGAGATATTCTTGTTCTGAGTGAAACCTGGATTTTTTTCTACATAAGTGTAAGTTTCTGGACCACATTTACAGACCTGTTTTTGTTGACATTTTCTAATACTGCTCTAGTAGAAGAGAGTGAATGCTGACTTGTTCTGGCAGGTGGGGTAAAGATTGAGGTTTGTGGGGTAGAGAGATGGCTCAGTATGTAAGAGGATCTGTTACATAAGCAGGGGATCTGAGTTCAAATCTCTGGCACCTCCACAAAAAGGTGGGTATAGCCATGTACATGTCTTGAACCCCAGTGCTATGGAAGCAGAGACAGACCATTGGCGCATACTGGCCTCCAGCCTAACTCCAGGTTCAGAGATCTTGTCTCAAGGGAATAAGGAGGAGAATGATAGAGCGGGACATCTGATGTCCTCCTCTGTTCTCTGTGTATATGCTCAGGCCCATACACCTGACAAAGAGTCAACTCCTTCAAGTTGTCCTCTGACTTCCACACTTAGTGCTGTGATGTGAGCACACTTTCTCCTCACAAATAAAGGACTAAGCATTATTAGTAAAGTTTCAAAATATCTAGTATAAAAAAAATGGGAGATTATCCTAAAACTATGAACATTATTAAATTATAATTTTAAAAATGAAGATACTCAGAAATCAACAACAGAAATTACGATTTTGACTACAGGAATGCTATCAAAATCATAATAATGGCTGACAGGGAAACTTGTTTATGAGTGCCTGTTTTCTTTTCTTTGTTTTAGCTTTTCTTGAACTATACAATAAGAATTTATTACTTAATAGCGGATGAAGAAGTATAATACATTTATACTTGAACATCACATTTTTTGGTGCATGATCAGTGTGCTGATCGGTGAATACATGGAATGGAATATAAGAAGTAGAGCACTTCTAAAAGCAGCATCTATTTCATCTACTGACCTAGGTCTGGGCTTTATTTTATTTTCATTCCTCTGTTTTTCCTTTTGCTTTCATGTTCAAACTTTAGTATGTTCTCTTTAAACTGGAGCATAATTGTGTCTCAAAGTTAACAGAGTAACTTTGTATTATAAAACCAAAATATAAAACAAGTGTACGTAGGGGTGGGAGATGGTTAGACTGGTAGAGTGCTTGCTATGTAAACATGAAAATCTGAATTCAATCTCCAAATCAACATAGAAATCCTGCTGGCAGGTGCAAGCCTGTAACCTGGGTGCTGGGGAGGTGGAGACAGGAGGATCCCTAGAGTTTGTGGACCAGGTAGACAAGCCCAGTTGATGGGTTCCAGGTTCAGTGATCGTCCCCATCTCAAACAATAAGGTGTAGAGAGACTGGGCAAAAAACCTGATGTGGACCTCTGGTCTCTACATGCTCCTGTACACATACAAGCCTGTATACACACACACACACACACACACACGCACACACACACACAGACACACACACATACACACAGACACACACACTACCACCACCAACCACAAGAAAAAAGTATCATGTTAGTATTATTAGATAAAAAATACATAGGAAGAGAAACAAAGGCCAATATAGAAGAATTCCAAATACTTTGTGTAAATAATTGACTTTGAAGAAGGTAGGCATAGATTACTTGTTCCTTAAGTAGAAACCAGCATTTTCTGGGAACTTATGGAATGAGGAGTGTATAACTTTACAGTATTAAGCCCAGTTAAAAATAGCATCAATCAAGTGACAGAGATCAACCCCAAATAGGAGTACTTTGCACTGATAAGATGTTGTCTTGGTAACATTTGAAGAAAATAGCACTTCTGCCATAAGGAAAACAGAGGAAAACCAAAACCAGAAAATATTGGACAAATCACAACACAAGATCATTCTAATAAAATACCTGTCCCTAAACCATCAAAAATAAGTTCAAAGCAAGAATCACAGTACAAGGACTCTTCTGAGTTGTTGTAACTGAATTTAATGAGGTATCCTGGAGAATATCCTGGAGCAGTCAACATATATACAATGAAAACTAACAAGTAAGAAAAAGGATGGACTTAATGATAATGTATCAGCATCATTTCACTCTAACTAATGTTCCTTACCCTGGGAGACTCAGGAAAAATGAATTTAGGGGATGCTTATATCCTGAACATTTTTTTGCATTTAAATTTTTTATTTAAAAATTATTATTTACATTTTACTTCACACATACATACACATACATACATACACACACACACACACACACATATATATATATATATATATATATATATGAAGTGCATATATGCATGTATATGGAAAATGTACTTTGATAATCTCTTCATCATTATTCCCTCCTACCTCCTTCCCATCCCACCAACATCAATTTTCTTTCTGATAAGTCCCTTGGACTGTTTTTATGTTTTTTCTTCTCTGTTTCTTTGTGGCCCACTGCGTTTTGTTAGGGCTGCCTCCAGGAGCAGGTGTATGCCTTATTTACTTGAACAAGAGCATCTTGCCAGAAGCTACACCACTGAGGACTATAATTCCCCATCCTCCAGCACCATCAACTGCTTATGGCTCCTCAGGGAGGGATTCAGGCTTCTGAGCCCTTCCCTGTGGGGAATAAGGCCTCCCAACACAACCCTCTCCATAGCCCTGCTATGGTGGCTGTTAGGTCTCTCTTGACAACAGGCCCTTCCAGGAGGCCATGAGACCTTGCCTTAATGTACCTGAGCAATCTTGCGAGCTTTGTGTCCCTAACCCGTGATCTGTGGGACGTGTAACAAGTCATGGGACCAGGAACTTGTGGTCTGCAGTACAGAGATATGCTTCAAGGTTGTAATATGCTGTCTATAAATCAGACATGACTTACGTCATGGGGCTTGCCTCTTAGAGCTGTTTTGTTTTTGATAAATGCTTAGGATGGCCCGATCTTATTCTGTGGCCTGGAACCTGTGGATAGCTTGTTCTGATCTGCACCTGTGCCTTGGTCTGGAAAATCCATGATGTACTCCCTTTGTAATGCCAAACTAAATTGTTCTGAACCAGGTACAGTTACATGCCCAGAAACTTCCTGGGAACCTGAACTTTTTACCCCTTGCTGATTTATATGAATCTTGTAACATTTGTGTGGGATATGTATATGGGATGAATGTACAAGTAAAAGGAGGAGCTTCCTCAATCCCGAAAGAGAGTGTTGTGTGTTTCTTTAATCCCGACGCCCCTCGCAGAGACTCGGACCCAGGGCCGTGCAGGCGCGGCACTTCCCCATCACGATGGACTGTTGGTGAGCTGTAACTTGTGCATGTTTTATACAGGTAGCACTGATGTGACAGTTATGCCATGTCCAGAAGATGGTTTTCCACAGCATTCTTTCCTATCCTCTGGCTTTTATATTCTTTCCACTCCTTTCCAAGTAATTCTCTGAGCCTTAAAGGGTATGATATAGATGTCTCGTTTGGGGCTCAGCTCTCAACAGTCACTGGTTCTTAGCAGTTTAATCAGTTAGGATGCTCTATTAACCATTGCCCAATTCAAACAAAAGCTTTTCTGACCCAGGCTAAGAGTATTGCTAGGTAGCAGTTTGATATCAAGTGCACATGGCAAAATAATAGTAGGAGGTTCCTCCCAAGGGCCTATCACCTCCCCAGCAATGAGATTTTGACCAGGTTTATAGCAGTGGTCATGAACTCCTCCTGTGAAGTAGGCCTCAAATCCAACCAGACAGACCATCATTACAGTAATGCCACTATTTTACCAGTGGATTGATATTACAGCTCATATGCATCACAGTTAGGCAAGACTGTTGGTGACTTCTTCCTCAATAGTCCACATAACCCCTTCTGGTACCATGAAAGCTAGGCAGCAAGGAGGATACTTCCAGTGCAGTTCCAGGTCGGTTTCTCTGTGTCATGCAAACAAAGTATGTGATTTTTTTTTTAACTCTAAGGTCTTACCATTCAGTTCTATAGGTTAACCAAGACAATAGCTTTTATTATTTTCTAAAACTATTATATAATTAAAGTTAATATGAAAATTGGAATTACCTTAATAACAAAAATATCTCATTTAATTATATGACTTTTTACAAAGCAATGAAAATTTAATTTTACATCTTTTTACTCTTAAAAGATGCAGTGACAATTGTTGCTGAAACTGTTTATTATCTGGCATTCTATTAACTGAATTCTTTTTTTAACTCATGACTTCTTATATGTACTTTGCTCTGAACAACTATGCTCTTGTCAAGTTCTGGGAAAAACTCACACACCAGAATGATGGCTGTGAATAGCAATGACATTAAAGAACTGAGTTTACCCAAAGACGAACAAAAATATACTGTGCTACACACTTAATTAAATACCATTTCTGCTGATGCGGCTCCCTGAAAGGTATCAATAACACGAGGCATAACTAGCACTTTAATGAAGCCAAAATGTTTACTAGCTAGGCCACTCCTTTCATTCCAGTAAATACATATTATTGATGATCCGTCCTTTGAAATGTATTCAGGTTCTTGGCTCCAAATATAAATATTCATGGTTAGTTACTTGCTTAGTTAGTTTGCTAATCAATAAAGTTCAATTCCCTTCACCTCATTAACTTTTACTTCCCCTCCATTATTTCTTTTCATTTTTTTAGTTCGATGGTTATAGATGCTTGCGGTCACTTTTCTCTGTCTTTGCTTTCTGGCAAGTCAAAATATTTCCTTCTCCTACAAACACTGATAAGTAGGTGGCGTTCTAGTCTTCCTTGATGAGGTCTCTAGTGATTTGGAGTTTTAACGTCTAATCTGTATTTTTGTATATTCTCAAGCTATATTACAAATTCTTTTAGAAAGGACTATTTCCTCTTATGTCTCAACACACTGTTTGGCATAGTATCAGCATTGTATCAACATTAGACATTGGCAAAAATCAGTTACACTGAAATCATATTTGTGATCCACTAATTTTAACCAGGACCATCTGTGTGATATAAATGTGGGAAAGAGACCTGTAGGGAGGAGGGGTAGAGTAACCATGGTGAGAAGAAGATAAAAGAAGCCGGGAGGGCCTGGAGATTTGACTCTGTGCTTCAGAGCTCTCCCTGCTCTTACAGAAGTCCTGAGTCCAGGTTCAGTGGCCCACAACCGTCTGTAACTCCACCCTCAGGGGATCTTATGTCATTTTCTGAACTCTGCACACACGTTTGCATACAGTCACACAGGTGCATACACATATATACTGATAAAAATAACATAAATTGTCAAAAAGAAAGTTGTAGGGGGTGAGAGTAAACAGAGTATGGTATACACATGTATGAAACTCTCTAAGAACAGACTCGATAAAAAAAATGCATTGATGAGATCTAAGGGCGTTAATTAGAATTCCAAATATTAGAATTAACTTATCTATGTGTACTGTTAAATTAAAGTTTATAAAAGTGAATCCAAATATAATTATACTTTCAAATTCAATACTGTTTGGATCTTATCTCTGGGTGATGATATTAGTCTTTGAACATCAATCTGCTAATTTTTATGATGATGGCCTTTCATAAATTTTTTAATGCCTAAACACCTGTACCAGTTAAACTTGTTTCATGAGACAGCAATCAGATGCTGTTTCAGTACAACTGTTATTTTAGAATTGATAATATCACGACTTTTAAGAGGTATAGAGTCTTGTTCTCGGCACACTGAGTGACTCCACTCAAGATTAGTGACATTTAATTAACCTCTGTAGCATCTATGAGTTCCTTTTATTCCTAGCATCAGTCCAAAGACAGGCAAAATGCCAACAGCAAGGAGAGAGGAAAATTATTTAAAAAGAAGTGTTGGTTCATTTTATGTTGCTGTAAAGAATGAAGCAATAGCTAGCTCAGAGTTCTGTGGAGTCTGTGGTCATGTGGCTGCAGTTGTGATGTGCCTCTAACTGATGTGGTCTCTGGCGAGTTGCAGCCTCCAGAAGAGTATTTATCTCATGATAGTAGGTAGCATCCTAGCCTAGGCCTCTCCTCCTTTATGGAACCACAGTCCTTCTGCATCAGGACCCCAGTCCTTATGGCCTCATTTAACCTGTTTGAAAGGAAGATGTATCCCAGGCTGGTGTCAAACTTGCACTGTAGCCAGGGATGATCCTGAAAGTTATTCTCTCATCTCCACCTCCTGAGTGTGGAAATTATGGTGCTAAGGATTGAGCCCAAGGCTTCATGCATACTAAGCCAACACTGTCAACTGAGCCACATCCCTAGACCCTCATTTTTCCATAATTTTCAGGTATATTACTTCCAAAACAATAATTCATAACTGGAATGCTCCTCCACTCACTTAATACCTTCACAGTGCAGATTAAATATCAATATGAATTTGAATAGAGACATTCAAAGAATGTCAGAAACTTTCTCTTTCTCCCTTTTCTTACATGCTAGACACTATCACTAGACCTTCAGGTTTAGACAGGAGTCTCAGTTGATTCATACTGTGCTCTATTCTGAGGTACCTCACTGTTCAGGGCCCTATGCAGCTCACCTAGCACCACACCACTTCCATCGTCAAGTTGGTTTAGAATAGTAGAGTCCCCTCTTTGGAGACCAGAGGTGTCGTCCCTCATCCCTCTCTACTTTATATCCTGAAGCAGGGTCTCTCACTTGAACACAGAGCTTGCTAATTTGGCTAGTTTAGTTCTCCAGCTTCCTCCCAAGGTCATGATTCTCAGCCTCCTGAACACTGAGATTACAGGCTAGTTGTCATTCCCACTTGGCATTCACATAGGCATTGAGGATACGAACTCCAGTCTTGTTTGGAGTGAGGCAAGTGCTCTTCCCACTGAGCCTGTGGGGCCACCAGCCTGCCTGTCTGCACACCCTCATGTTTTATTTCGTCCCCTTCGTCTGGTTCTTGCTGAATTGTTCCACTTTGTTTCCTTGGAAGAGAATCATTTGACATTTATTCTAAGCGTCCAAGGGCTGAGGAGACACAAGTGAAAGGAATTTGAAAAACTTAAATGTCATTCTCAGACCTTCCAGCAGAAATTGTTAATGGTTCTGAGTGAAGCCTGGATATCAGGTGTTTTTAAAGCCTGGCCTCTGGTAAGTCCCTGCTAATATCATTACCCATTCCTCAGGTTTCATCAATTTTCTTGCTTATTCACTAATTTCCTGTTCCTCCAACCTCTTCCCAAGCTTAAGCAAACGCAAAAATGGCAAACAGCTTCCATCATTATTTTACCTTACAGTTAGTTCAAAGAAAACACAGGCTAAAGTTACTGCCAATTTTTTACATTGCAGCATCCTCAAAGATTAAACCATTTGCTTGGAAAGCAATACTAAAATTAAATTTTTCTGATATGGATTGAGTTCTTTAAAAAAAATCACACTTTATTTTAATCATAGGCTCTTGCTCTAAAGTTTTTTGACCTGCAAATGTATTATAAAATAAAAAAGTTTTAAGTTGTAAAACTTTTAAAATTAACCTTTATTGTACTTTCAAATTGGGTGTTAACAGCTTTTAAAAAATCAAAGTCTATGTACATTGTAGTATTTGTAACTCTATTTCTTTAAAAATACATCCAATTAGCAAATGTATGCCCCATTACCTCTGTTCCAAAAGAATGTTATGAAATTTTATGCCAAGGTCACTTTGGTTTCAATGTACATAATTGCCTATGAGTTTTGGTATTTTTGTAACTATATCTAGGTTTCCTTGGCTGCCCTTTTCTTTTATATTTGTTTGTGTGTTTATGTGTAGTATAGTGTGGTGCATGTACATGTGTGTATAATGTATGTGCACATGTATGTGCCAATGTGTACACCTGTGTACATGTATGCAGATGTCAAAGGAAGTTGGATGTCCTGCTCTATCAGTCTCCATCTTATTCCCTTAATATAGGGTTTATCACCGAACCTGTGTGCAAAGGTATAGACTAAGTAATTTTGATCACTAAGTTAAAACATACAATTTGACCAAAAGGAAGCAAGATATAAGCCAAGGGTCATCTGGATACCAGTTCGAGGATGGTGGAATAAGTTAAAAACTTAAGATGATCAAATAGTTACATGGGATCAGAAACTGACAATTCTGTGGCAACTTCATTCAAAGGATGCCTGAATAGATATAAATACCTTGGTAAGCTTTGTGCCACCTTAAACTGAAATTGGTTTGTGTTAGTTAATGTTCTTCAGAGCAAGAATCTTTCATGGAAGTCAGAGAGATGAATCAGGGCTCAGTGGGTAGAAGTACTTAGTCTGTAAGCATAAGGACCTGAGTTCAAACCCCCAACACTCGTGTAAAAGCTGAGCATGGCAGCATTTGTCTGCGATCCCAGTTCTGGGGCACGGAGACAAGTGAATCCCGAGGACTTTTAGCCAGCTTCGCTAAAATAGTGAGCTTTATGTTCACTAAGAGACAAACATAAGGCCAGAAAGTGGCTGAGGAAAACATCCAGACATCAGCGTCTGGCATCCACAGCCACCCAAATGGGCAAGTGTACACAGACACACAGACACAGACACACACACGTGCACATGCACACTTTACATATACATATAGATAATCAGTTTTGGTCAATAGCTTGACAATTAAAATTCTGACCTTGGTTAGAGTATTGAATATCTTATTTATAAACCTTTAAGTGGTTTTATCCTAACAGTAATCTAGAATTATGAGGATCACTGTCAGTGTTCTTTAGTTTTTGGACCTTTGGAAATAAAGCTTGGAGAGCCACACTGTGTAAATATTAAAGGACTATGAATATGACATCTAACTGTCAACACCCAGGTGTAAGGGTTGCTGAAAAGTACCACGTATCTCAACATAAATGCCTAATGATATTGGGTGTTTGTGCAGGGTCATGTGAAACCTTGGTCCATCCTCCAATCATATAGAACACTTTCATGTTTAGCAGAACACGTATGAAGGTCAAAGTGAAGAGAATAAGTGGATCCGAACATTTAAAATATAAGGTATGAAGCTGAGTATTGACTATTACTGTTTTGACTAGCATAGAGACTCCATAAAGATTTGGAGACCAAAAGAATGTAACATCTGGAGGCCAGGGAAGAGTGCTGTGAACGGCTGTGTTTTGGACATAACTTGGTTATCATACTCATGAATTCATAGCAGCTGTGGTTACCACCACAAATCTGCACAAGATCAAGTCACCAAAACTCTGGTATAGCTAAGGGAGATGTTCTTCAGGTCCCACCCTTTACTGAGGAGATATTGGTAGTAAATAAAGGTGGAGGTGGAGGAAGAGAGACTCACTCTACTTTGCACTGTGGCCCGTGGTAGATGGTCTATGCTCTGTAGCATTTAATGGACTCACTGGTTATTTATTTTTTTTTTTAAAGAAAAGGGCATGAAGTTGGGAAGTAGATATTGTGTTGCAGAGTTTGGACATCCAGGGCATGGGGAAGGAAATGAGAAGATGTCATCATATTTCCTTGTGTAAACATATGAAATCCTCAAAGAATTTTAATAAAGATTTGTCAGGTAATAGCAAAATCTGACATTCATGAAAAGCTTGTATTTTAATGAGTTAGAACTTTAGAGGTGTCTCAAATCGAATATATCTGTAAAGTAACATTAAATTGAATTAAATAGTAATTTTTGGAACAAAAGTTAAGTACAGGGTCATTTTGATTTACATATATTCTTTCAAGTAAAGCAAACTAAGAGACGGGGAGGTATTCAGTCAGCAAAGTGATTGCCTGGCACTCACTATGATCTGAGTTCCACTCCAAACCCAAATTTTAGAAAAAGTCAGTGTAGTGGTACACACTTGTAACCCCAGTGCTGGGCGGCTGGAGACAGGCAGGTCCCTGTGGATTGCTAACAAGCTAATCCAGCCTAATGGCAAAGTTCAGGACAGTGAGAGATGCTGTCTCAACAAAATCTGGAGTGTCTCTGAGGAAGGATACCTCAGGTCTTCCCCTGGCCTTCACGTGCATGTGCACACCTGTGGATAATACCTGTATATCCACAAGCACCTGCATACACGTGAATATACTCACCTACGCAATATTTGAACATTTTACTAGCACTATTTGTTTATCACAATGTTCTAACTTTTACTAAAGATTTATTTATATTTTATTTATGTGTGTCTGTGTGTGATATGTGTGCAAGTACCTGCAGAGTCTTGAAGAAGGTACCTGGTCCCTTGGAGCTGGAGTTGCAGATAGTTATAAGCTCCCTGATGCAGGTGTTGGGTAACTCAGGTCCTTTGCAAGAGCAGTACACATCTTAACTGCTGAACCATCTATCCAGCCATTTTTATGCCTTGTGAAATTAAACAGAATGCTACCGTTGATACCATAGCACATTTAAATACTAAAGTCAGATCCTCTGAAAGAAGCTAGAATGTATGGTGTTTAATACTTCTCTCTTTTTTGGATTATTATTTTGCACTAATGCAGTTTAATTAGTTTCTTGGCATTTCTGGAAAATCAGAGTGTTATATGTGATTTGAAATGAAGCTCAGTTTTTTGAACTTTGCCTTACGTTAATTTTAAATGCCAGCAGAGAACCAACTGCTGTGAAAATTAATGAATGAGCTACGCCAGTCTGTCTTTACTTTACACTTGACTGATTTTTGCACTCTCTGAGCATATGTGACAAACCAAATAAACTCACATAATACAAATGACACAGGAGAAATAGCAATCTATCTGCTGTTTGGCTAAGCAAGCAGACAGACAGTTCCATTTGTTTTTGGAAGATAATTATCCCCACTTCTTTTTAAGGAAGTAAAAGAAAAATAAATAAGAGAGATTTTTTTTTTTGCCAATCCTAGAGAATAGTGTCTGAATGTGTTACCATGAGATTCTATTAAACAACACTTAAATTATGGCATTCATTATTTTGGTTCCCTTGTGTTACATGGCACATTCAAAGAAATCTTTGAGACCTAAAGCTCTGACATTACGTAGCTCCAGTTACAGGGGATGAGACAGCACAAAGGAACAGGTGTGGCACTCCTCTCACTGGCATTGGAACCTTAAACTTGGCCTGTCCTTTCTCCACTGGAGAAACCTTTTCAATAATATTTTGGTTTATTCTTTGGAAATTTTGTACATGTACACAATACGAAGTCATCACACCTCCCTCTACTCCTTCACTTCACCTTCCACCAGGCCCCTCAGTACCTCTGTTTCCCAATTTCATGTCTTTTCTTAAAAAGTAACACACTGAGTCTACTAAAGTTGTCCTTATGCACATGGGTGTGGTGCCACCCACTGGAACACGAGTAACCTACCAGTGGCCTCTCTGTAAAGAAAGCTGATTTTCAGCAGCCATTGCTGGCCAATAGCTCCTCAGATAGGGGTGGATTCTTGGGAGTCCCTCTCCCAGCCATGCTGAAATTTTGACTGACATGACCTTGTGTAGGTCTTGTGAAGGTAATAACAGCTGCTGTGAGTTTGTTCATGGTTGCAACAGCCATATCACATTCAGAAAACAAAATTCACAAAACCCCTCCTCATCCTCTGGTTCTTACATTTTTCTACCTGTTCTTCCTCAATGCTTACTGAGCCTTCAGGTGTAAGGATGGTTGGTATAGATGTCTCATCTGCAGCTGAGCACCCTCAGTCACTTATTCTTAACCCTTGGTACAGTTGTGAGCTGCTTCTGTATTAACCTTTCCCTACTGCAGAAAAATAAAGCTTCTTCGATAACTTTTCATGGTCACAAGGAACACTTTCCTCCCTTTCAAAATAATAGCACTACTCTAAGGTATTGCATTCAGATTAAGAGTAGCAATCACGGATGTCAAGGATCTATGCCATAGGAGATAATCAATACGTAGTAGTTATAGAAATCACAGTAATAGCCATGATTATGGAGATACAATGATAAATCACAGACAAAAGTCTGTCCTGAAACTCAGCTAAGTACACACTGAGATTTGTAGACAATTATCCCACTGCAGCCAGACATCATTCATGTAACTTTCTTGTAGATGTTCAGAAAATGAATAGACAGAAATCTGGCATTCTCCATATATCTAAATGTCACTGGGAGTGTGTGTGTGTGTGTGTGTGTGTGTGTGTGTGTGTGTGTGATACAGGCAGCTATATTTTCACTGTGCATCCTGAAATAGAAACCTGGCATTTCTATTTTCTAAAATATATTTTGTGTTATTTATGTGTATATGCACATACATGTGTGTATGTGCACATGTGTGTGCAGGTACCTTAGGAGGCCAGCAGAGGGGGTCAGAACCTTTGGAGTTGGAGTTACAGGCATTTGTAAATTTCTAGACATGAACACTCAGGTCCAGGCTCAGGTCCTCATGATTGAGCAGCAAACACTTTTAACCATGGAGCTACCTCTCCAGTCCCGAAATCTGGTATTATTTATAATAGCATATTTGTGCTCCTCTTGAAAACATTGCCTTGCATGCAAAGCAAGGCAGTTATTCAAGACTAACAAGAGTTTTCAAGATCAGGAAATAAGCAGATTCAAAGCAGTATAGTCTAGAATCTGAGTTCTTGTCTCACACTGGCTGATGAAATCAATGATCTGAGAGCTTGAAACCCTCTGGAAATGCCTCACCCTCAGGAGGGTGCCTCAGGATTCTCAGTAGACTCTGACTTTGAGGTCAATTGCTTCACTGAGCTTCCCATGCCTGACCTGGCTGCACATATCAGGAGACATCCAACAACAGCCAGAATTCATGAGCTTACATTTCCATCTGACTTGCTTCTAGTGTTTGTGTCTTCCACACTCTGCTCTGTCCTCATTTGCAGTGACAATGAACCTGCACTGCCATTCTGGGTTGCCCAAGCTCCAAGACCCTATTGAAAGGTTTTGGTGACTCTGACCTTAGTTCCCAGCTATACCAGTTTCAGTTTTTAAAAATGATTTATTTTCATTTAAAAAAATATGTGTGCGGGTATGAGTCTGAGTGTGGATTTTTGCATGTGCATGCAAATGCCCTCAGAGGCCAGAAGAGGACACTGGATCCTCTGGAGCACTTACTGAAAGTGATTATGAGCCACCGAGTGTGGGTACTAGGAACCGAACTCAGGTGCTCTACAAGAGCAAATAGGACTGCTAACCTTTGAGACATCTCTCCAGTACCCAAGCCTTGAGATTTTAAAATTATTCATTTATTTTTCTGATGAGCAAGCCTCATAAGTTGTGTTTGTTTTGGTCCATTGTACTGTTTCCAATAATCAAATACCATAGTTATGATTTGTTTATGAGTAGTCCTATTTCCATAATTTAATGAAAATGCCCACCTTCCTTCAGTTATGATCACTCAGGGATCAAAGGCACAGATAATTATTTTACAGAATGAGAAACAGAGATAATGATATTCAGACATGGGCCCGTGATTCTAATTAGAGACACAAGTACTTCAGTTTTTGACTGTTTGGCTGGGGTCAAACTCAGGATGGATATTATACCCATCTGTAAAATGGAGAAATAAGTTAACAACCTCATAGATTGTGATTGTAAGTCAAAGAGATGCTCGAGTTTCTTTTTAAGTACAACAGAGTTGAGTAAATTCTAGTTTTGATGTTTAATAATGATTTTTAACTTTATTAATCTTTCACAGAATTTATAATACTGGCATGCATTATTAAATTTAGGCATTCCTGATGGCTACTGTAGTAATGACCTCATCTCCTATCTGATAGTTCAATATTCCACTAAAATTTTTTCAGTTTTTTATGAAAAAAAGACACTACAGTTCAGGTCTTGCATAATGAACTGTGTGGCTATCTAGTGCTGTGTTGTTGTTACTTTGTTTTGCTTGCTTTAAGACAAGGTATCGCTGCATATACTTGGCTGCTCTGGGATTAAAGACGTGCTATAATACCCAGCCTTACCTCTTTTGTTTAATGGTAATAGTCTAATTGATCTTGAAATTGCTTGTGAATACTTATCAGAGCTAAATTCTGAGCCGTGTCTCTAGTAAATGAAAACAGTCCAAGTTATATCATTCCACAATGTGGAAATTCATTATTCTTTGTAAATTTGCTATGAGTTATGAATTCAGAGCACATTGGCTGGGACCAGTGAGATGACTCAGTGACTGTACAACCCTGAGTTCACCACAGAACCTTTGATGGAAGGAGAGCATCAATTCACATGCCCACACTCACAGACACATATAACATACACAATAATAAACTAAAAGGAATGAAACACTTTAGGTGACAATTGTTAACGCTTCTGATATGAATGAACTTGTATGATATTATCAGGCCTTGACATCTATTAAAATATAAAACATACATAACTATAGTATCTGAAGTAACTGGAAGATAATAATACAAAATGCAAATATATAATTAAGTTTTTCTTGGTGGTTAGCTTAAATTATGTTCTTTATTTTTAATATTGTATTTATTATTTTAATTATTTATAAGTATGAGTGTATTGCCTACATGTATATAAGAGCACTGTGTCAGTGTTGTGCAATGCAAAGAGGTCAGAGGAGGGTGTTGAAGTCTCCTGGAACTTGGAATCATGGATGGTTGTTAGTTGCCATGTGGGTGTTGGGAATTAACCTTGAGCCTCTACAAGGGAAGGCAGTGCTCTTAAGTGCTGATGCATCTATCGAGCCCCGAATTGTGTGTTTTTAATCTACAAATAAACATTCTGGTAATAAAGACATTTAGCTAATGGTTTCTGAGATAGACTCAATTTTGAAATTTTCATAATTGTATTGTACTTGCATATACTAAATTGAAAGAGCATAAGGAGAAAAAGATTGTACATGATTTGATTAAGACTAGAAGATTTTAAATGAGATAGTTTGACTGGTGTTATAGCTCTGCTGCTAGGGAATAATCATGAACCACTGTGGCCAGACTTTTCAAAAATAATCTGTTCCTAAATATTTAATGAGTCCTTGCAATATGCTGCACTAATTATAAAACTTAATAGAGTCTTTACTTCCAAAGTGTGAGCTCACTGTGAGAAGGTGCCTTCCCTGTGTTAGTTTCACAGGGGACCTTAAAATCATGAACTCACCCCTTCTCAGGATTTCCGGGCTTCATGTAATTTTCTGTGCAAAAATTTCAGGCTCATAAGACATCTTTATTTCCTTGAGAAATTTCATAACTTTAATATTTGTGTAATTTCTTAGAGCAAAGTTAGTTGTTATTCAGATGCTCTGGGTTTCTGTTCCCATCTGCCAGAAAATTAGGTTTTGTTTTGATCCTCTTTGTGGCTTAACCTCTACCCCTGTTCTTGTCAAAAAAGCTTCCAAGAGAGATGAGGTATGAGTGTGTACACCAAGGCACCTGGGCCACTCAACTCCAGTCACTTCATCCACAGTGAGCATCAGTATTTCTGCTCGACAGTCTTATATGCTGTGTGAATTAAACATACTCTTTATAAAACTACACTTGCTTTTATGAAGAGCATTGAACAGGAGTCTATATCAAAGGAATTCTGTTGATCCTCTCTTCAGTGTCTGTATATGGTACACTAGGAAAAACAAAAAGACCAAAAAATCAAACAAAAACAACCAGGCATGAAGAGATGACTCAACAATTAAGAGTTCTTGCTGCTTTGTAGAGGACTCAAGTTCAGTTCCCAGCACCCATTTTGGGTGACTCACAATTGCCTATAACTCCAGGTCCATGAGATCTGATGCCCTTTTCTAGCCTCCACTAGTACCCACATAGATGTGATATATGCACACAGACACAGACACACAGACACACACACACACATACACATGCACACACACACACACATAAATAAAAATAAGTGTTTAGAATAAATACTTCCATTAGGATATAGAAAAGCATTACATATTTTGCACCTATGGGACATGAGTTTGTCATTTAAAAGTATATCACATGCCCCACTAAACTTTGAAGAGGGTCATATTAAATTCCTCTGAGAAATGGGGTTTCTCTTCTTGAATTCTCTAGATTTTCTCCTAAAATACAGACATGTATTTGTTTTGTTCTTTTTATCTAGAAACATTTCAATGAGAAAGGGACAATGAAGATGTTGTTCAATGATGTGCTTAGAAAGAAAAGGTAGTTGTTCAAGAGATTAGTGACCTTGAACGGAAATTCTATAGTTAGGAAGAACAAATATTGTAATAAATAAAATTAAGGTGGAAATGTGACTAACTTTGTAGTCAGAAAGACCAATATTCCTGTTATAGATCTTCTACAATTCTGATGACATATTGTGGTGAACATGGCATGCTGAAACCTTAGTTTATGGCAGACTCTTAATACATATCAGGAACTCTCCTCCTGCAGTGCAGATCATAGAAGGTAAATGAGCAAAATTCCTTTTGTCATTCTTCTGCAATACATGTGGGTACTGCAATGAGGTGATATACCAGGAAGTGCTTTATAACCTAAAACTTACCTTAAAGATTATGTGGACTTATGGTCTGAGAGATGATTCAGTGGCTAAGCATGCCTTCCATGAAGCCTGAAAGCCTGAGGTCAATCCCCAAGACCTAGAAAATGGAGGAGAGAACTGACTCCCACAAGTTGTCCCCTGACCTCCACATGTATAACATGGTATGTGTGCATCTCACCCCATACACAAGATAAATAAACAAATGTAAAAGTTTATAATTGGAAGGATTCTGATTTCCCTGAAGAGTTTTCATATCTGATTTAATTTTAACACTCATGACTTCTTTGCATGAAGTAAAGCATATGGCATTAATCTCATATTGTAGAAATCAGGTCACCTCAAAGTCAGGAGCATAGTCAGGAGTTTTAACTCTGGTCTTTGGGTTATCATCCTCCTGGGCCCTTTTTGCTTTTGCTGTATTGTTGATGTGTTGAAATTGCTCATTCATTTACTCTTTTATGAGAAAATGAACATTTTTCCCTCCTTGGCCTCTCTCCCTAATCCTCAATGAGTTCAGCATGTGGCCTACCAGTTTGGGAGAAAATATTCAACCAAGAAAGAGGTGAGCTGAATTGATGGATTGACTTTCCTGAATTCCTGCTGTGCTGTGGACTCTGCTGTGTCAGAGACAACATAAGGACAAAAATAGCTGGCAGGTGCCTCCCTCCCTGTCTAAGGCACTCGCCAGTATCTATGCACAGAGAACACGTGCGTCTCAATTAGAGCCTTAAAAAGTGACTGCCCCTTATGACAGAGTCTGGGAATGTGCTTCCATTTGGCTCATGGTACCATTTAAAATATATTCTAGTGACTTCTAGTTAGCAATGTCTCTCTTAGGAGCTGGGAGATGGCTTAGGGGGTAAAATGGTTGCCACACAAACATGAAGAGTGGAATTCAGTTACCCAGCACCCATGTAAATGTTAGGTGGTCAGGACAACATGCTTGTAATTCCAGTGCTTAGGAAACAGGGACAGGGATTGTCAGAGCAAGCTGTCCTGGTAGACTAGTCAAACTGCTAAGTGAGAGTTAAGTGAGAGAGTCTTCTCAACATGTAGGTGGGGAACGACCAAAGAAGACAACTGATGTCAACCTCTGGCCTCCATGAGCACCAGCACACACATGTGCGGCCACACACATGTGAACATGCATACACATATATATATATATGTATATATGCTCCACATATAGATACATGAACCCCCCAATCAAAAATTAAAAATAGTCTCTTCATTTTGCTTGATACTGTGCAATACAAATGAATGAATAAAAGAGAAAATAAAGCTCCATCTTTAGAGAAGACAGCGAATATCATCAGAGTGACAACGTATGATTAAAAAAGAGGCTTCATAAACATCGATTTATTTAATGACTTAAGGGCCATGTGAGTACAAGGAAATTAATTAGTCGTGTTTTGTGCCTCAGTTCCCTTCTGTGTTAACCAGGTGTGATTGCTGGGTAGCTCACGAGATGCTGCAAAAGTAAGCGTGTCCTGACATCTGGCCTTCCTGACAGTGTCTGCCCCATGGTAAACACTTGGATGTTGGTTATTTTTATTCTCTCCTGCAGCCTAGATGAAGCAGCATGGAATCCCTAAGGACACCGTCATCTTAGGGCAAACCAGTGACTCCAGTTCAGACTATCAAGGGTACTGCTGGAAGCTAAAGGATGTCTAACACAAAGCCATGTCACAGCGGGTCAAGACAGTCAGAGCAGCATGACGACAGCTGCAGGCACATCAGTTTGAATGAAGTGAGCTGTGGGTGGGAGAAAATAGAGAAGTTTTTTTTTTGTGTGTTATAAGCAGACTTTTCTAGTCTTCATCAACAGAAAAATATAAAGAAGAAGTGACCACAGAGGTACTCTGACAAAACAAAACAAAAACAGAATGGGTGATGAGAGGAACCTAGGCTTTGATCACAGGGAACTCTCTGCTAGTGTCCCAGGGAGTCACACCTGCCAGGTCAAGTACAGACAGGAAAAGTAACACTTGGATCAGAATTTAAGATCTTATGTCCAAGGCTTCATTCAGCACTATTTCTTAATTAACATTTGAAAGGAAATACCTCCATTTTTAAAAAATAATATATTTATGTGTGGTGCCCGTGTGTGTGTGTGTGTGACTGTGTAGGTGTGAATACACATGTATACATGAGTGTGTGAAGGTCAGAGGTCAACTTCTAGTGTCATTCCTCAGAAGCTAGCCACCTTAGTTTTTGAGACAGTGCCTTCAAGAGCGACCAGGAGATCTTGAATTCTGTTATAATGTCTGAACACTGAACCCCAGGAATCTTCTTGTCTCCATGTCCCCCCAACACCAGAAATACAAGTGCACCACACACCTGGACTTTCGTGTAAGATCAAGTTCATATCTTCATGCTTGTATTGTTTTATAATCATGCAGCAAAGTGCACTCACCGATGAACTTGTTTCTGTGAGTGATCATTAAAAAAGGATGGTTTGAGAAAAGATATATTGAGTGATAAACCAAAAAGACCTGGGAGAATATGTTGTATAATTCAATTTTTGTAGCATAATAAACTAATCTATGAGAAGTAAGTCAGGACTGTAGCTGTTTTTAGGAAGAAGTTTGGGAAGGATGAAAAAGGAAGAATTAGGGATTGTGATCAAGACTTAGTTCATGTGCATACGAACTTGCCAAAACTAATCAAACTATAACTTTTATGTGATTTTTAACATCCACAGATTTTGCTTTGTACATCTTGTACTTCTTCAGTTAAAATACTAAAAAGAGATGTTAAGTGTGAATGTAAAATATAACACTCATGGAGTTAGAAGGATGGCTTAGCAATTAAGAGAGCTTGGTACTCCTCCAGAGGACCACAGACTTGGTTCCCAGCACCCACATGCAGCAACTCACAGCTGCCTGTAACTTCAGAATCAGGGGGGTCTTACTCTCTCTTTTGGTCTCTGCAAGCATGCACATGTACATACTTATACATAAACATATATAAATGAAAATAAACTTTTAAAGAAAATTAACATTCAGACCAAATACTTTATGAACAATATACAAAAACAGAAAGAACAATTATGAAGTATTAAGGTAGGTATAGATCATATATCAGAATATGTATACTAAAACCCAGATAATAAACTTTATAATATTTGTAATATTTATACTTTATTATGATAGTGAATAAGTAAAATAATGAAAGGATTTCTACAAAGAAGCAAGTGAAGGAAAATGGGGCACATTGAAACAGTGCTTTAAAGCAGGCATGTAGACACACACCGTTAAGAGATGAGAATACTGGGTAGGTCCCTAAGTCAGTCTTCAGGTGCTTCCTCCACCCACATCTTCCCCAACTCCTGATCAGCCTGACAGACCTGCCCACCTAGGAGTCTGGTAAGTCAGATTCTGCCCACTACATCTCTTTCCTTTCCTCTGGCCCACTCCTACCCTGTGCCTTGCCAGTCCTCTCCCCAGATGGGTTGCTCTCCTGGATCTCTGGACTAGCTTTCTAACCCAGACCAGCTAAACAGTCTACCATAGATCCCGAAGTCAGTCCTTGAGCACTTCCCCAACGCCCATCTTCCACAGGTCCTGATCAGCTGGACAGACTTGCCAACTTAGAAGTCTGGTAAGTGAGATCCCACCCACCACATTTCTATTCCATACCTCTGGCCCACCCCTACTCTGTCCTCTCCCACTCTGGGCCCCAACTTGGCTCCAGGTCCTCCCCTTCAGATCTCAGTACTGTCTTCCTAACACAGACTAGCTAAACTCCCTAGCATAGACCCCACTGGCTTCTGATCTATCTGACACAGACCAGCCCTTCTACTAACCTGACAAGCATACCTACTACCCTGTCATACCAACCACCCAAACCACTCTGCAAGCACTTGAAATATGCTCCAATTTATTTTCCATTACTAAACAAAAAGCAACCAAGCTACATAAACAATATAAACAGAACTAAAACTGAATTAAACAAAAGCAGAGTAGAAGTTCCTACTAGACACATAACCCACAAAGAACATCCATAAGCCCAGAGGGCAGTGCAGAAACACAAATAATATGAAAAAACATGAGAATATGTCCCCAACAAAATCCACTAGACTACACAAGTACACTACAAGTAGAAACATCCTGAGGAATACAAGGTTACAGAATTTGAAAGAATAATCATAAACATGGTCAAAATACTTAGAGAAAACACAGAAAAACAACTCAAAGAACACAAAGAGGAAAGTCATAAGGTTGTGATGGAAGCTCAAGAGTATGCAACTCTGTGACTTAAAAAAAATATTAAAAATAATTCCTGACTTGAAAACTGAATTCACAAAAGAGAAAAAAGGTGAAGAAATTCCAAACAGAAATGGACATTATGTTGAAAAATTAAATAAACCAGTTGAAAGAAACAGTATAAAGCCTCACAAGCAGAGTGAATGAAACATAGAACAGAATATCAAGACTGGATGACAAAATTGAAAATTTGTACTCCTTAAGTAAAGACTATGAAAAAACAAACAAACACAGGAATGGAATACTCAGGACATGTGCAACAACATGACAAGATCAAATCTATGAATTACAGGCATAGAGGAAGGAAAAGAATCCCAGGCCAATGGCATTGAATGGATCTTCAATAGGATTATAGAAGAAAACTTCCCTAAATTAAGGACTTACCAATAGAGATTCAAGAAACACACAGAGTAACAATTAGACATGACCAGAACAGAAACTCTCAAAGGCATATCATAGTAAAACCAATAAATATACAGAACAAAGAGAGGGTACTGAAAGCTGCTAGAGAAAAACAAGTTACATATAAAGGAAAACCCATCAGAATTACCCCTGACTTTTCAGTACAAACTGAGAAAGCAAGAAAAACCTGGATAAAAGTATCCTCAGTTCTAAAAGAACATGGATGCCAACCCCAAATATGTTATTCAGCAAAACTATCATGATCAAAGGGGAATGGAAAATTTTTCATGACAAAAATAGGCTCAAAGAATTCATGTTCACCAAACCAACCCTACAGAGAACACCTGAAGCAATATGAATGACCAAGGAAGGAATGGGTATATCTAAAAGGCTACAGAAAGAAAATAAAGAAAAGTACAATTATGAAAACAAAATAGGACCAAAACCACAAAGAAATTAAATGACAGTATCCAATACACATCTTTCAATAATAAAATTTAATGTGAATGGCCATAACTCCCTGTCAAAAGACACAGGTTAGCTGAATGGATCAAGAAAGAAAAGTCCACCTTTCTGCTGTCTTCAAGAAACTCATCTCTCCTTCAAGTATAGACAGCACCTTGGGTGAAGGTTGGAAAAAAAGCATTACAAGCAACTGACTCTAAGAAGCAAGTAGGGTTTGCAATTCTATTATATGTCAAAACAGATTTCAAATTAAATCCAATCAGAAGATTTAACAAGGGTAACTTCATTCAGAGGAGCAATTGATCACGACAATATTACGATCATGAACATATATGTTCCAAACTTGGAAACACCCAATTTCACAGATTAAACCCAACTCAGTAATAGTAGGTGACTTCAATACACTACTGTCTTCAATAGACAGGTCAACTGAATAAGTAATAAACAGAGAGACATCCAAATTAGATGATACCATACGTGAAATGGACCTAACAGGTATTGACAGAACATTCCACCCAAGCACCAAAGAATACACTTTCTGCTCAGCAGGCCATGAATTTTTTTTCTAAAATTGACCACATAGTGGGACAAAACAAATTTCAACTAATTAAAAAATGAACTGTTTCCCTGATTTCTATCAGAACACAATGCAATAAAGTTTATAATCACCTGCAAGAGCAGTTCTGGAAACTACACAAACTTATGGAGTTAAAAAAAAACACACTCCTGAAAGATGAATGGGTCAAAGAAGCTACGAAAGAAATAAAAGTATTCCTGAAACTAGATGAGAATGAAAATTCAACACAACAAAACTTCTGGGTCCTCTTAAAAGCAGTCCTAAGAGGGAATTTGATAGATTTTAATGCCTATGCTGAAAAATCAGAAAGAACACATGTAAATAACTTACCAGTACAACTCAAGGCTCTGGAAAGGCAAGAACAAACCTACTCCAAACTTAGTAGATAAGAAGAAATAACCAAAATTAGAGCAGAAATTAATTAAATAGAAACAAAGATACAATACAAAAACATTAATCAATCTAAGAGCTGGTTCTTTGAAAGATTAAACAAGATAGACAGACCCGTAACCTAGTTAACCAAAAGAAAGAAAGAGCAAATCCAAAATAAAAAAGCAGAGACAAAAAAGGAAACATCACAACAGACACCACAAAAATCCAGAACATTGTAAGGGAATACTTTAGAAACCTGTACTCCATTAAATTTGAAAATATAAAAGAAATGAATGAATTTCTGAAATCACGGACAACTCCAAAGTTAAACCAAGAAGAAACCATCAGCTTAAATAGACCCATAACTGATAAGGAAATTAAAACAGAAATATAAAAACTACAGACTAAAAAATAATCAGGCCCAGATGGACTGACACCAGACATTGAAAGAACAAATACAATCAATATTTCTTAAATTATTTAAAAAAATATAGAAACAAATGAAAGTCTTGCAAGCTTCTTCTTTGAAGCCAGTAGCACTCTAATACCAAACCAACAACATACTATACAACAACAAACATACTATAGGCCCATATCCCTAATTAATATAGATGCAAAGATACTCAATAAAATATTCTCAAACCACATGCAGACACACATCAAAAAGTTCATTCACGATGATCAAGAAAGCTTTATTCCAGAGATACAGGGATGATTCAGGATACAAAAGTCTATCAATGTAATAAAACATATATTAATTTAAAGACACAATCCACATGGGCATCTTAGTAGATGCAGAAAAGGTCTTTGACAAAATCAAACATGTATTCATGTTAAAAGTCCTAGAGAGAATTGTTCTGTAAGGAACATACCTGTACATAATTAGAACTATATACAACAAACCCATAATAAACATCATTCTAAATGGAGAAGAACTGGAAGCATTCTGATTAAGATCAGGAACCATCAGGGCTGTCCTCTATCTCTACTCCTTTTCAATATAGTGCTTGAAACTCTTGTAAGAATAATAAGACAAGAGATGGAATTTAAAGGAGTACTAATAGGAAAAGAAGAGGTCAAGTTATCTCTGTTTTTAGACAATACAAGATTATGCAGGAGGTCCCAAAAATTCCACCAAAAAATTCTTAGAAATTATTAACACTTTGAGTAATGTGACAGGTTACAAAATCAGCTTACAAATATCAGTAGCCTCTCTCGAACAAGCAATCAGGAAAAGCATTCAAGGAAATTCTCCCATTAACAATAACCTCAAAAATATATTTAGGAATAAATATAACTAAAGATGTTAAAGAACTCTACAGTGAACATTTAAAATCTTTAAAAGATGGAGGAAATCACTAGGAGATGTAAGGTCCTTCTATGCTCATGGATTGGATGATTCAATATTGTAAAAAATGACCGTCTTACCAAAAGCAATCTATATAGATTCAATGCAATTCCAATCAAAATACCTATGACATTCTTCATAGAGCTAGAAAAAATATCATCCTAAAATTCATATTGAATCACAAAAGACCCCAGATAGCCAAAGCAATCTTGAGCAAAAGAGCAATGCTGGTGGGATAGCCGTATGAAATGTCAGATTGTATTACAGAGCTATAGTCATAAAACTATCATGATGCTGGCACAAAAATAGACATTTAGATCAATGGAACATATTAAAGACCCAAGCATGAGCACATGCAATTCCAGCCACCTGATATCTGACAAATGTGCCAAAAACCCACAATAGAGAAGAGATGGCATCTTCAATAAATGGTGCTAGCAAAACTGGATCTCCACCTGTAGAAGAATGAAATTGGAACCTTATCTTTCACCCTGCACAACTGTCAACTCCAAATAGATCAAAGACATCAATATAAAACCCAAAACTCTGAAAGTACAAAAAGAAAACTTGAGTGGTACCCTCCAAGATATAGGCACAGGAAAGGCCTTTATATACTGGACAACAAATGCTCGGGCATTAAGGTCAGCAACAATCAATAAGTGGGGCCTTGTTAAGCGACAAGGTTTCTGTACAGCAAAAAAATAAAAAATAAAAAATTAAAAAAAAACAACCAGAGAAATGAGGAAGAAACCTCACATCGACTGATAACTGTTGGAGATTGATTACTTCTGTATAATCTCTACATAGCCTGACCAGATTCCAGTGGATGAATTTCCACTAAAGGGCATTTGGACACAAATGCTTGATGGAATAGGACTTAGCATGTATGACAGAATATATGAAGTCTGGTTGGGGTTGGAAAAGTGGATAGGGGAGGGGCCCTAAATTTGATAAATGATTGTTGTATGAAATGTATAAAACTCAATAAACATAAATAAATAAAAATGAAAAAAAAAATTTAAAAAGAGATGATGATACTGCGATGGACGAGCCAGGGAAACACGAGGAAAACAGCATGTCATTCCAGAGCTAAAGCTAGAAAGATGAGTAGGAGGCAGGAGGGAAACATGCCAAAGTTGCTAAAAATGGAATAAGTTATATCAGAAGCTATAGAGGGTGAGGAACCTGGTAGAGGTGGTAGAAAACCAGGTGGAATCAATCACAGTCTAACTGTGGCCTACAAATGATAGATCACAGCAATAAAATAGGAGAAATGTTCAGACACGTATTTGAAGAAAGTTTGCGTAAAATTGAAAACTGTCTGAAATTACTGATAAGGTAAATTGTGTTTATGCTAAGAAACAAAAAAAGGGTGAAAAACACCAGGGCATCTCCCAATTAGAGTTGTCTTCACAATGATAAGATACATTGCAATAAATATTTATGCAAAAATAAAATCAAATGCTATAATTGTACAGACATATAGAGGCTTAACATATTTCCAAAGAAACATGACCTTCCAAAAGGAAAAGGAATTTGTCATCATCAGGGAAACAATGTCATTTTGCAGAAATTATATTTATAAATTTAAATTTCAAAGGCAGGAATAAATCTAAACTGTTCAGAGGACCTGGGTTTGGTTTCCAGCACCCGCATGTAGTCTGATCAGTTCCAGGGATTGGAGGCCCTCCCTCTTCTGGTCTCTGTGGATACTACACACATGTTGTATACCTCTGTATATGCAGGTGAAATACTAGTACACATATTTTTTTAACTGCTCTTCAACTCTGGTGATCAGTAGGGTGATAGATGTCACAGCCTTACATGCCTGAGCTCTTGTATGAGTGTGTAAGTCATTTAGGGATGTGGTTCCATTGAGTCCTGGGCTGCCAGACTATGCAAACATGCTCCCCTAAATGGTAACTTCTTACCTACAGCCTCTCTGTATCACTTCTACCTAAAGCCTGCCAAACTGACATCTCACATACTGAATTGAATCATTTACATTGAGTCTTCTTACCTGTCCTAGTCTTATTTTTGTGGGTTTGATATAGTACCCTGACAAAAGCAACTTAGAGGAGGAAAGGGTTGATTTCAGCTTAAAATTGCAGGTTCCAGTCAATCACTGAGGGGAGGTCAAGGCAGGACCTTCAAGCAGCTTTTCACAGCACACTGCAGTTAAGAGGTGAAAACTGAATGCATGAGTGCTCGCTTGCCTGCTTGTACTCAGCTCAGTTCCTCCTCTCTAATCCAGTTAAGAATGCCATGACAAGGCTACAATGCCTCTACAATGGTCTATGCCATCCCACATAAGACAGTGTAATAAGACAACCTCTACAGGCATATCTATAGACACATGCAACATAAACAGTCCCTCACTGAGACTCTTCTCTCATGAGATCCTAGGTTGTGTCAAGTCGACAATTAAAGCTAACCATCACATTACATTTTACAAAAAATTGAAGTGTTTTCTAAAAGAGCCTCATGTGTTAAGTGAAATGTCTCTAGTTAATTATTACTTATAAAAATTCCTGATAAATGTCCTTAAAATTCCTTCAGGCACTGGACTTCAGCACCATGGGGATGGACAGTTCTCCTCAATATGCTTAATTGTTTCTGCTGATTCTGACAAGGGGTGTTGTCAAATCATCCCCGTGGCACATGCTGTCCAAAAGGGCGGAGAGTTTGCCTGGTGACTAATGACTCTACCCCATGAACAGCAGTCTTCCAGTGACTTCCTCTTGGACTCCAGGAGCCCAGAGGAGAAATGAACCAATGGTGAGCTGTGTAGGTGTGTATCTGTATGTGTGTGTGTAGGGGGCAATCTCAGCTATTGTTCTTGCAGTAGTGCCTACCTTATTTTTCTAAGACAGGGTCTTTCACTGGCATGGAGTTCACAAGCAGGTAGACTGCCCATGTCTGCACAGACAGCCCCAGGGATCCTCTGGTCTCTACATCCCATGACTGAAATTACAAACACCACTATCCTGAGTTCATTTTATGTGAGTTCTGGAGATCAAACTCATGTTCTCATATTTGCAAAGTAAGCACTTTACTGACTGAACTATCTCCCAAGACCACAAAAAATGAGCTCTTTATTGAATATCCTTCTCCTTTCATTTTTATTTCTGTGGCCTCAGATTTGCCACCTAAATAAGATACTAACAAGACAATCCTTACTTCAGGGCAACTGGAATAAAGGTAGGATCCTTTAAGACCTATAGGTTAGGTAGTTCTGGGAGCAGAGTCAAAACCAAGACTGAAGGCCAAGTGTTAACTTGTGGACTTGTCTTGGGTGGCTTGAATGTCCTCAAGCATCCAGTCGCAAGGGGAATCCCAGGAAGACAGCTATTCTTATTAGAATGGAAAAATTTTCTCACCAAAATAAAATAGAAAATCATTTATCTGTAGGTTAGAACATGAAAGGGTGTAGGTACAAGTGCCTCTGGTGTCCAGGACATGTTACAGGCTAGTCACAATTACAAGGCAGCTTGTGACGTTAGCACAGGCCCCTTTCTAGACAAAATATAAGTAATAAATGGGATTGCCTAAAATTTTGCTGTCTGAAGTAATGGAATGATTGCTATTGCCAAATGTTTTCTAAAACAAAACATTAATGAGATTACATTTCATAGATTTTCCCTGAATAACTTTAGTTTATTTTATCATTAAATGGAGTTCTCAAAGTGACAGATAGTCCAATAGGTTAATGATGCCTGAATACGCAAAAAAAAAAAAATCCAGATGTTGAGGGAAAAAGAATGAGATCCTGGAAGATAAAATTATGGGTGACTAATTCGTTTCTGATCTACTCAGGGAAGTTTCCTCAACCCTAGCTGAGGAGATACTGGCAATCGATGGAGATAATGGAGAAGGAAAAGCCAGTTTGCTTCAGGGCTGTGAGGCCTGATAGGTGTTTAGAGACCTATCACATATTTGCATCACTAACTGAACTCAGAGAATTTCTAAAAAGAGGACATGAAGTAGGGAGGGAGATGAAGGAAGAGTCTATGACTAGTTAGAGGGGGCAGTAGAGAGATGTGATCAAAATACATTCTGTACATGTATGAAATTCAAAAGAATAAACAAGACATACTTTAAAAATGATTTATTTGAGTTACTATAGTTTTTATTTTTCTTGATCTCTGGAGAGTTCACTTCCGCAGGGGGAGTTAAGTTGAAGCATTCATGGCCCAGACTTTCATGAAGAAAGTGCAAAGGATTTTGACTGAACTTTGAGGGAGGGCAGCCGGGCTTCTTATTTGGTTCAAGGGACTTTTCAGGAGCTTGATTTAAGTGTATTCAGACCTCTCTCTTGGTTGGGCGCCTTCCCCTATCCATCCTACCAGGACCTTCACAGTCAGGTCAGAAACAAGCCAGCTCTAAATACAGTTAAATAGTATTTAAATTTCCATGAGATGAAAAGATCATGCTTTTCATTGTTGTTAGCTAAAGGTAACTTTTTCTAACACCATAGTACACAAAACAATCTCACATTTGTCTAGAGTGGGAATTGTGGGTCTGTGTCGATGGCTCAGTCAGGAAAGTGCTTGCCTTTCAAGCTCATGGACCTGAGTTTAATCCCCCAGAACTTGTGTTTTAAAATTAAGCATTGCGGCATGTGCTTGTGCTGCACAGAATTATCCTCACCTGGAAAGCTATACTGGAAAGCTACGGACAGATGCCTTCTTCCCAAGTTTGGTTGAACCTGCTTGCTTAGTATCATCACAGCAAAACTCATTGACTGTTGACTTTCTGCAAGAAAAGAGGGCCAGGGAGAGTCAGTCAAGCCTCCCAACCAACCAGCTAGCCCAAGTATCACGTGGGGGTGGGACTAATGGTGTAAGCAGTGGAAATCAGAGAGAGGCTCACTCTTGCCATTTTGTACAGCTCTGGGAAAGTTGGGGTCCATCCCTGGATGGAAACTCCTGTGCAGCCATGAGGGAGAGTTCCCACCCTGCTCTGTATGAAACCCCTCACCCACTGCCCTGTAAGTAGGTCCAATAAACTTAGTGGTCCAGTAAACTACAGTTTGGCAGAACTGTACCTCATTTTGTCCTTATGGAGTGAGAGAGGAGAGGGCTGGATGCTGCTAGTGCCTCCCAGGCCTCCCAGAAGGAATTTTGGCAACAGTTTATCATCCCGGGTCTTGAGAGACTGCGGAAGACAGGTCCCTGGGGTTTGCTGGCCAACCAATCTTATCGAATTTGTGTGTTCCAGGTCAATGAGAGACCCTGCCTCTAAACAAAGTAGACAGCTCCTTAGGAACGACACCTAAGACACCTGAGATTGTCTGTAGGCATGCACCTGAACAATCACATCCCTATAAACATGTGGACCTGCACACACACATAAAAAAGGAAATAAATGGAAATTGCAACTCTTCAACAATGAAGGTGAGAATTCAGAAACACCAACATAAAAACACACAACTTTCACCTCAAAAGGAATAAGAGTTTATTATGGAGCCAAATATGAGTGAGCATGGCCTAGGAACACAGGTATAGGTTACCCCAAACTCCATGTGCCAATCTTGTAATATTTTGATGATATTTTAGTAACAGAACAAATCAATACATAAATTTATAAATCAAGGCACTTTTAAAATACATAGATGGCAGCAGCATCAGGTATGTGGGTGTCTTAGTTACTTAATTTTCTGTGACTGTGCTAGAACACCAAGGCCAAGGAAACTATATTAGGAAGAGTTTATTTTGGCTTCTGGTTCCAGGGGAATTAGAGTCTGTCATGGTGGGGAGGCATGGTGGCAGGAGGTGCTGGAGCAGGAGCAGACAGCAGAGGCTCACATTTTTAAGCATGCACAGGAAGCAGAGTGACTAGAAATACTGAAAGTATTAAGAACTCTCTAAGCTCACCCTCAATGACAAAATTTCCAAATGCTTTGAGCCTATGGGGGACATTCTCATTCAGACCACTACAGTGGGTTTCAGTAAAGTCTAGAAATTCATTATAGACCTCAGATGTTGTATAATGACATTTAGCTTTTTGGTTGATGAAAGCTAATGATCTCTGATGTTAATACACTCCAAAAGGTTTACCCTGCTAGTCACAAGGACGTTAGGTCAAACGCAGAAGTGGGCAATGAACAGCTATTAAGGGGGCTAAGATAACCCATGATAAATTGTAATTAGGACCTGCAACATTATAACCTCTCCACATCATTAAAGTTCTAATCAGTTAATCTACTTTGTGAATGGTTCAGTGGAAGGTTTGTTCTCTTTAGGAACTTTTGTCCACAGAACTAAATAACAAGGGTGAAAATACTAGCATTAGTAAGAAAAGCTAGGGCTCAAATCATGTCATCTGACCTGTAGAGGAATGACTTTTCCTTGTCGCTTGGGATCTTAGAAGGAGCCTTGTTAACTGGCTCTCCACAAGTGTAGATCATGTGACCAGCAATCTCTAAACTCTTCTATGAGGTAACACTCCCTCATCAGAATTCTAAAAGGTAAATTTTAATTGTAAAGCACCTTTGTACAGAAGTAGCTTCTAACTCTGAGAAAGAAATATTAATTATAGCCTATATTTCTATCTAAAATCCACACAAATCAAAACTCATTGATAGCTGATGAAAGAAATTCAGGGTTCGGTTGTGTACTTTAGTCACTCTCTTAATTTCCTAGTAGCCACAAGTGGGTGTATTTTACCTGTTGAGATCATTGTGGATGGGAGGTGTTACCTCAAACATGAGCAGTAGTTCATAGGAAGGCAGTGTGGGCATCAATAATAGGAAGATGAGTGTAACAGAACACAAGGCAGGAGAGTGGGAAACAGTGGGAATTTACAGAGGAGGCTCACATGGGCATAGATGCTGACAGAAAAAGTCATAGAGGAAAAGAAGCAGATATCCATTTAGAGCACTTACCCATCACCACTTTAGACAAGACCTTGGTCAGTAATAGTGCTACCAAACTTGGGGTCACAGTCTGTATCCTAAGAAGCCAACTTTAGTCATCTATTCTTGAGAACCAATTAAAGCCAAATTAATAGCAATACTTAGAAAAAGAGGTTTATTCAATCTGATCGTATTGGGAAGAGGGACAAAGAGATCGAGTTACTCCCCCCTAAAGAACATCTTCCTGTTTTGAACTGAGACTGAAGTTTAAATACAGGCTGGGGACACAGTGAAGCAGTCTTGGTCAAGGTGTTGCTTTGCCCATCATACACCCATCATGGTCTGGGCTCCAGCCTCTCTTGTAAGGTGGTTTGCCAAGTTTTCTGAACTCTGTTAAAATCTCTGGGAGATAAGCTCCCCACATTTGGCACTGTCATCATCTGTCTCTTCCTTCTCCTAGCATGAAATTCCTGGGGAAATTCCTGTTCTTTGGAGACCAATTGTTTCAATAGTCTTCAAGTCGGACTGAGAGACACAATTGTCTTTTTAAAATATCTTCATCTCTGCCAGACTGTTACACAAAGACATGTCAATGTGATGGTAAATTAGGATAAATGACAGAATGCAGAAATAGAAAAACAGAAATGTAGAGGCAAAAGAGAAAAACAAGAAACTTCTGGATAGCTACTTCATGAATATTCTGGACCAGTTAGACCTGAAAGAAAAATGCACATGGGAAATGTATTTACTTATTTAATTCCAGGAAGTAAAGTAGGAGAATCGCTTTGACAAAGACTGGGGCCAATGGCCAGTACAGGATTGAGAGACTCCTCAATAAATATGGTTGTTATTTTTGCTTATTTTATTTTTAATTGTGTATATGCATGTGTCTATGTGTGGATTTAAGCATGTAAATACAGGTGCCTGAAGAGGCCAGTAGAGTATTTTAGATTCCCTGGACCTGGAGTTACAGGTGGCTCTGAGCCATCTGACATGGGTTCTTGGAAGTAAACTCAGGTCCTCTGCAAGAATACCAAGCACTCTTAACTACTGAGTCATGCTGGCAGCTCTGGGTATTAGCTCTAATCACTGAAATCTCAGGTAGTAAGGATTTTGAATCACCAAGTCTGTGTGGAGCACCTGATATTCATAACTGCTGTGAGTGAATCATGATGGGGACACCATATAGTGTACAGGATAAAAAAAATTGAAATGTGAATGTCTGTGCAAGAGCAAGTGTGAAGGCCAAAAGATGATATCAGGTGACCTGTTGTGTCACTCTCCATCTTAATCCCTGGTGACAAATCCCTGGTGACAGGGTCTTTCTTTGAACCAGAGGCTAGGCTTGTGGTCCAGCAAGCCCCAGCAATCTTCCTGCCTATACTACCCTACAGTGCTGTGGTTACAGGTGCATGCCTAGACACACCGGGCTTTTTATGTGAGTGCTTAGGATTTGGACTCAGATCTTCATGTGCTCATAGAAAGTAAGGTTTTTAATTAAAGGTTTAGTGAGGACATTGATTTTCATGGTAAATCGCTTAACCTCTACATAGGTGGGCTCAAGAAAATATTGAGGGTTGGCAAGATGGCTCAGTGGGTAAAGGCTCGTGGTGCAAGCCTGGCAAACCGAGTTTGATCCCTGGATCCCACAGTGAAAGGAGAGAACTGACTCCACAAAGTTGTCCTCTGATCTTTACAAGTGCACCATGGCATGTGTGTTCCGCATACACATCGTGCACACACAATAATAGTAAGTAAAACATTTTTAAAGCACGGAATATATCAGACTGTCAAAGTTGTCCCAGGAGGGAAAAACAAAAGACACACCTGGGGTTTCTACCAATATCGGGTATGACTGTTATGAGAAAGGTCATATCTATGCAAAGCTTCGGAAAGTTGGCAGCTGGGAAAGAAGGTGGACTCTACCAGGCCAGGTAAAGCAGAGGAGCACTAGCGGACATTGGTGTGGTGGTGCTGGTCATGCCCACACCAGTGAGTACAGCTGCAGGAGCAGAGCCACGTATTGGAAGGCACTGACCAAAGGCCTAAGGCTGGGAGATTGCTCAGTGGGTAATGTGCTTGCACATCAAGCAAGAAGAGCGAAGTTTGTATTCCTAGAATCCGCAAAATGCCAGGCATGGGAGTCAGCCCAGCCTTGGGAGGTGGGAAGGAGGCATCACAGGATCAAAGCTGGCCAGCTAGAGTAGCTGGGTCCATGTGGCCTGGGTACAATGAGGGGTCCTGTCTCTATCAAAAGGGGAATAGTGGTTGAGGAAGACATTCAGTGTCAATCTGTGGCTTCTACACCTACTCATATGCACATACACTCCCCACATATATGTTGTACCCATGCATATAAATCAAATAAAAAATAATACATAGAAAGGAGAATAAAAATGTTTTCTTTGTAAATGGCAAAGAAAATGTTATAAAATAACAATATAATGTAAAAATGTGGTAAAATGATTTAATGGTGATGAATGCAGTAATGGAAGTCAGGGATAAAGACAGAGAGAAGCTGATTACTACAGATGAAAGAGACATTCAGGTGCTGCCTTATAACCAAAGGACAGAGTGAGTGACAGGAGACAACAGACAGGATTGAGGGACAACAAGGTGAGAGGAGCCTCTCGTTTCCCAGCTCTAGAATAGGGTGTCCCCAGGAGAGCCGCAATAAGGGGATCCAGGAAAAAAGAGCTGGCCTTTGATCTCACGAGAAATGGAACAGTTATCTAAGGGGAACAGGAAAAGAGTTCAGAGAATGCCACCAAGCAGTATTTCAATCAACATGAAAATGTCACGGAGCATCACTGAACATCAGTGCCCCAGAGTACTAAAGAACTCAGCGAGAAAAGGGTAGAGCCAGAGTGTGGAATAGGAGTGGAAGCTCATTGTGCTGGGTTTGTGAGGGAAAGAATACGGTTTAGGTTTTGAAAGATTAAAAGGAGATCTGTTTGCTCAACTCAGGAAGAATTATAAATAGGTCATCATCCCATTCAATCCTGGCTGTAGCTGTCCTCCAAATTCAGGTACACCCCAAAGGGATGATAAGTACTAGGTTGATTAATGTTCTAGAGAAATGATGAATAGGTACACATATAACGGAAAAGTAATTATATGTATTATATACATACTTTATATGTATGTATATATTTATATAATGACTGTACAATTTCAATATATTAATTAGCAATTACAAGTATCTATTAGATACTCAACTCATTTATTAAAATAATTAAAGAATGATAAAGTGATATATAACTGTGTGTCAGAATCATTGGTCGCTTGGCTTGAATGTTTATGTACTAAGGGAAAGAGGCAAACACCAAAGTTACATAACCAATTATTTTTCACTGAGGGAAATGAGAAATGGGGGCTGGAGAGATGGCTCAGTTGGTAAGGTGCTTAACATGCAAGTCTGAAAATCTTTGTTCTGTTCCCCAAACCCATATATATATGTATACATGATAGTATGTGCTTGTAATCTAGCACTGAGGCCACAGAGACAGATGAATCCTGGGAACTGGTTGAGGAATTAGCCTAGCCTACTTGGAGAGTTCCAGGTCAGTGACCGATATAGTCTCAAACAATAAGGTGGAAGGCACAAGAGGAATGACACTACAGACTGTTTTCTGTCCTCCACATGCACATGTGCACCTTCACATACAGGAACACGCATGAATACACACAAATTAAATGACAAACTGGACTTTAAGCTTTATGACTGACTTGTGTATTGCTATTTTCAAAGACAAAGTGCTTTTCTTTAGGCAACGTCACTGTGAAACTTGTTCTTGACGTATCTCCATTGTGTTTCTATGAGTGGCAGCTTAATTTCTTCACAGATTGGCTTTTCCTTGCTGTTTCTTGTATTCTTTGTTTCTTTGCAACTGCCTCTTACCATCTGCATTACAGAGGAGCTTTGACCCAGCTTGTGCACAGTGAGCTCTCCTAAATGGCATATCACATAAATATCACAGAGCTTGTCTCTTGATTCCATCCAGTGAGCAGCTTCAGTGAAAATTTATTTGTGTGTTGTTCTTTGCTTTTGCTGTTAAAACTACTAGAATGTCATTTCATGAAAATGACATCAGTGCAATACTTGAGAACAATTTGGCATATAGAGGAGATATTTTTTCTTACTAATTAGTGCTGGTTGGCCTTTTCACCTGTTCTGTTGTGTGTTTCTGTGGTATATGTGTGTGTGTGTGAGTGTGTGTTTGTGAACTTATATAGAAGTCAGAGATCCATGTCAGGTATCTTCTTCCAAAGTTCTCTGCTATGTAAGAGACTTTTCTTGGGATACACAGCATACACATTCCTATTTACCCCCTAGAAAGAATCCACAATAGATCAAAATGAGAACTGCACTAAGATCTGATTCAGTGAACCAATGAATCTTTACTGGGATTACCAACAGAAGTGTGAGTGAGGGCTTTACTTATTATAGGATCAGGGATGACTCAAATGCTGCTGTATCACCAAAGAGTCCACTACAATACAGCTGAAAGCTCCGAACATGGAGTTCTTGGAATTGCTTGCAGCCTGTTCAAGAGATCTCCCTGCAACTTGGCTGCTCAGTCTCCTCCCCTAGCAATTGTTTACTGTTGCTGTAACCCTTAGGAATAGACCTGGTGAATCACAGGTTTCAGCTTTCCCAGGCCATGTAAAATTTGCTTACCTTCTGTGTCTCATGAGCCTTGCCTTCTCTCCCAGAAAGCTGTTTCAGTTAGTAGGGATCTGTTATGCAACATTCTCCATTTCATTTAAAATTATTTATTTAATATTTATTTTATGTATGAGTGTTTGCCTGCATGTATATAAGTACACCCATGTCATGAAATGCCCATGGGGGCCAGAAGAGGGCACTGGATTCCCTGGAACTGAGGGACATATGGTTGATAACTGCCATGTAGGTGCTGAACCAAACCTGGATCCTCTGCAAGAGCAGCCAGTGCTCTTACCCATTGAACCAGCCCTCCAACTCCCACTTTTTTGATAAGAAATGTTTCTATTAGTCCTTCAAGTATTTCATACAATGTATTTTAATCCTATCCATCTCCTTTCTGAATCTCCTCCATAATGCATCCCCACCTACACCCACCCACCCAATTTCCTGCCCCCCACATTTTTTAAGACCATTAAGTCCAATTTGTATGCCAAACGCTTGTTGATTTGGGTTCATTCCCTGAAGCATGGTTGACCTATCAGAGGTTGCACTCTTCAATAAAACTGACTCCCCCCCCACCCAGCAGCTATCAGTTATCAAAAGATCCTCAACTATGGATGTAACGTCATGCCCACCTCCCCTCTCCATGCTGAGATTCTGAGTTGAGCTTGCATAGGTTTTATACAAGCTGTCAAAACCAATCACATGATCAACTGCCCTGTTGTGGGAAGAAAACACTGTTTCCTTATAGACTTCAACTACCTCTGGCTCTTACAAGAAATCCATCCTGCTTCTGTATTGGTCCTGGAGTCTTGGAGAGGGGATATGCTATAGATGGGATGTAGATACAGGACAGAGGGCTTCACAGTTTATTATTCTCTGCACCTTGAACAGTTGTGATTCTCTGTTTATCACCATGTACGGCTAAAAGAAACTTCTCGGATGAAGACTAAGAGATGCACTAATCTATGTGTATAATGATAAATCATTAGGAATGAGTTTAATACTATGTCTATTTAGCAGAATTATGTTAATATTGTAGCTAAAATTTCTCTTGGAATGGGCTAAGTTTAGTCCCTCCCTCTCCAGGTCCTGTAATAAATGAGACACAAATTCCTCAACTCATAGTTAGGCAAATTCTAGCTAATTTACCTGGGATTACTAACAGAGTGATGGGTTACTTACAGAAAATGGGCGCCCTTCCTCGCCTCCATGTTACAGTAGCAAATCCACGAGGCTTGAATCTTACAACTTCCCAGTGGTCTGATCCAAAATGTCAATACGGGGAAGGAAAAAGGGCCACCTTGTGGCACCTTGAGCTTAAATGCCTTTAGCCCCTCTCCATCTTACATCCAAGGCCAATGAACTGGTTGGGAGGGGCATAGGACCTTACCAGCTCCTCATCTTTCCTCTGTGGAAGGTAGTCCTGGGTAAATACCACCTGGCTTGGGAGGGGGTGTTTGTCCACAGCTCATCTGGTTTGTCCCTCAGAGAATTAATTCACTCTAGAGCCCACCCCCTTCCCTGGCTCTTACATCCTTCATGCCCTCCTCTTCCACAAAAATCCCTGAGCCTTGAAAGGTGGTGACGATGAACCTGGTTGCAATACAGTATCAAATTCTTGGGTCTTATCATTTGTTTTTAGTGGTATTCTTCCCATTTTCTACCTCTGTGAAAAACAAAACAAAAACTCAAAGACAGCAACAAAAGGAAAGCAATAGCATCCACATAAGCCATACAAGTACTGATTGTTATAAAGACCTAACCTATGGGTATAAACAGAAATACATGGTAGGTGTATCACATCCATCTAGTAAAATAATTGCAGTGGCTTCCCCACTGAGGTCTATAACTTCCCTTGCCACTGGGGGTCATCCTGGATTACAGTACCAGATATGCTCCCGCCCAAGGAGTGGGCCTTAAGTCCAATTAGAAATTTGTGAGTTGTACAAACACTAGATGAACCACTACTGCACTAGCAGGAACATTTTGCTTAGCATGCTCATAGTGTAACATGTGGGGTCTGTCATTGAACAGGACTGTGGTGGACAATTCTCCTCCAGCCTTCTGCATAGCACCTTCTGGCACAATAAAGGCCATACAACCAGTGGCAGGGAGTTTCCAGCTTAGTCTCAGGCTGATTTCTCTCTCTCCCATGTCTTCAGCAGTAGAATCTTACTGTCTACTTCTGGTGTGCAACCAACATTTATGGCAATAACCTTTATGGTTTGGGGGCCTCCAGGGCTTCCTTGGCCAACAGCTCACAGGGGGCCAACCACTGGGATTTTCATTTGATAGCCATATGGTTTCTGGAAGGGCTCTCTTCCATCCCCATAGAGTTCCCTCTGCGCTTAAGGCTCTAAACTGTTCCTTCAATAACCTATTTTTTCTTTCAACCAGTCCCGCCCCAGTGGGATTATAAGGAAGGTGGAATATCATTGAACCTGGTTATTCTTGGCCCAGATTTGCACATCTGCACTCGTAAAGTGGGTTCCCCGATCACTCTCAATCCTCCGTGGGAACCCATACATGACACTGAGATGGGTCCAGCCCTTAATGGTAGCCTTACTCATTGCTCACTTGCATGGAAAGGACTTTGTAAGGCCTGTGGCAGTGTCCACACAAGTGAGAGCATACTTGCATCCTTCACTGGCTGGCAAGGGCCCTATATAATCTATTTGCCAGTCTCTTACTGGGGAGACAGCCTTATGCACATGTCCCATCATGGCATCCATCCCCCAGGGCCATAGTCGGGAACAAGCCTCACAGGGCTGGACTACTTACAGAATGTCAGAGTATATTATAGGAATGCCAGGAGCTTTGGCTATTTTCCATCCCATGGTGGCTCCCCAATGGCCAGAATTGATATGAATCTAGTGAGCTGCTTCTAAGGGTACCTGGGGGCAGATGGCTCTCATCTTAGTAACAGCATCAGCTTCCTGATTGCCTGGGGTGGGGCTCACTAGGTAGTGGGCTGACACATGATAAGCCACCAGGGGCGCTAGCTCTTGTTGCACCTTACTATATATTTCCTTCCACATTTGTTGTCCCCATAGTGGCTGTCCCATCATCTGCCAGTTCTCTTTCTCCCATTGCTCCATCCATAAAGTTAGGCCTTTGAACACTGCCCAACTGTCAGCACAGACGGTTACTGGCCAGGGCTCTTGCATCACTACTTCCCATACTGCCCTCAACTCAGCCCACTGGCTGCTCTCTGCTTCTCCCCTGTTCAGCCACACAGTGTCAGTGTTCATCTGTATTGCCACACCTACCCTCTCTTGCTTAGCTTCCCTGCTGGTGCCATCAGTATACCAGGCATCAGCAGGGACTGGGGGACTCCCTTCTAGCACCTGGGCCGGTCTTGCTGGAGGGTCGCCTATAGGAGGTGAGGGGAGAAGCTTGGTTCCTTGAAGTGACACTGGCCCCAGTGCTGCCTGCATGGCATTGGTGATCGGGCTCACTGACACCACCCTTCAATGCTGTAAATATGTGTGTCATGTTTGCAGTTTTTGGTTTTGTGCCACCCCAGATAGTGGTTTGGCTAGCAGGCCCTCCACCCATCCCTTTATAGGATACACAGTTTTTACGGTAATGGAGGAAGGCCCTGTAATGGATTCCACCTGCTGCAATGCTTTGTCAACTGCCAACAGTTGCTGCTCTAAAGCTGTGTACCAGGTCTCTTCCCCTTTCCATGGCTAGGACCAGAATCAAATCGGACAGTTTTCCCTGGTTGTTGTTGACATAAGCCCTGCCCATAGCCCTCAGGGCTTTAGGTGACTTCCAATAGGAAGGGACATTGAGGTATTGGAGCACACAGCTGTTTAGCTTGTCCAACCAGTACTTTGGCCTATTCAAAAGCTTCTTGGGTTTTTGCATCCCAATCCCATGTAATGCCTCTTTTTATCAGATTATGCAGAAGATGGGTGACCTGAGCAAGATCAGGCATGAAAATTCACCAATATCCTACAAGACCCCAAAATACCTGTAAACTGATTTGTATTTATTGGTATAGGTTGCTGTAAAAATTTTTTTCAACCTCTGTACTGGGTATGATGCAAGTCCTTCCTGACCATAAGATTCCTACAGATTTCACCACTGCCAGGCCCTTGTACCTTATTTGACTTTATTTCCCATCCTTTCTCCTTCAGGTGCACTTGTATGTCCCCCAAATTGGCTTCCAAATCTGTAAGGTACTCAGAAGTCAACATTATATCATCTATATAGTGGAACCTCCTCTCAGAAGGAGGACAGGGTAATAGGGGCAGGTCCCTGGCCACAGTGACAAACAGTGGGGCTGTGGAGATAACATTTGACACTCTGAAGGTCCACTGTCGTCCACTCCACATGAATGTGAATTGGCCCTGGGATTCAGCTGCTAAGGAGACACTAAAGAACACAATAGCAGGGTCCACTGCTGCATGGAAAGACCCCATATCCTGCACCAGCTGTTCTGTTAGAAGTGTGATGTTGGGCACAGCTGCATGGATAGGGGGCAGCACTTATTTAATTCTCGGTAGTCTACAGTCATTCTCCAGGAGCCAACTGCCTTCCTGATTGGCCATACAGGGCTATCTTTGAGTGGGGTGGATAATCTCCACTCTCTCCAGCTTCTGGATGGTTTCTGTAATTTTTCTCTTGAACCCAAGGAAGCTTGTACTGTTTGACATTCACCACCCTTCATGGAGTGGCTCCCATCCTGCCCACTCCTAAGTAATTGCTTTCACCGTGTGCACCCTCAGCTGGAACTCTCCAGCGGGGTGATATGTAGGGTGTGTCCCAGTAAGGCATCCACCCCCAGTATGTTCTCTTGCAAGGGAGAGATGCACACTGTGTACTCCTGGAGGGATAATTGCCTACCCCCAGAATAAGTCTAATACACCTTACTGTATGGGCTTATTGCCATACTTGCCTACTATCACCCATAAGCCCCAGTATTTGGGGGAGTTGCCATGAATCAATGTGTGCTGTGCTCCAGTATCCACTAGAGCTAATGTGTTTTGTGTATTAGTGGGGGACCAATAAATCCTTAATTCAACATAGGTCCTCTGGTCAGCTAGTATGGCCCTCACCCCTGGGCAACCTTGGCCATCCGTTCAAGGAAGTGTCTGGAGAGGCTCCCATCCCATGAAACTACCTTCCTCTGGAGCAGGTGATGCCACTGGAGTTATCCATACCTCCTGGTCTCCGGCCTCTCTTACTCCACTGGTGAATTGCTGGTCAGGTCTTAAAGGCTTCCATAGACTGACTAGTACCATGTGCGGGTACCTGTCCTGTGCAGATCCAGTCACATCTGTGTTCAAGAGACACCAAGGGGCCCCTTTGTGGGGTTGTTCCCCCTTTCCCTCGTGTCTGCCTGCTTTAGCACCTTTCAGACCTGGTTTACATGTTGGTCTACATCATTTAAATCAGCTAAAGCCCCACACAGGTCACGCCCCACCGAAGGGCTCAAGACTGCCACTGGTGCTCCATACCAGTATTGTAGGCCTTGTTGAATCAGTTGCTTTTGTAGGTCTCTGGTAAAAACTGTTCTATTTGGATGCATGAACTTGGCGTCAAACACTGCTTCCCTCATACTAGTTTCCTCAATAGCACTTGCCCTTCCTCTATGGTTTTCCAGTCTCTGGTGCTCATGGGAACCTCAGTTGGGGATAACCACATGTCCCTAATGGCTGGTATGAGCCAATCCTTTAGGGAGTGATCCCCCTCACAGTGCCTCAGATCGTGAAGTTTCTGTCTCAGAGAAGGATGGGTTGTTATATTGCTCAGCTTCTGCAGCACTTAAAATGATCCCATCTCCTTCCATGTCCCACAGCATTATGAGCTGGGGCTAGGGTTTCCTTCCTGGTTTATTTGAACATCTGTCCTAGCTCCAGGAGCTCCGGTGCTGAGTACTCTCTAATTGCCATGGTTCCCTTCACTGGGCTAGTCCCAATACCTCCATCAGCATGCTGAACTGTAGATTTTCCCTTTCTTTGTATTAAAGGTAGAATCTGAGAGACCTCTTCCACTATTTCTAGGTTGCTTCCTCCTTCATCACTGCCTGATTCCTCCAGGGATTCTAAGTTCTAGGGTCCCAGGATGGGTTTTGCATTATCAGCCTGACCTGGGCTTTCTTCCCTTTTATACTAGCTGTAAGAAATGGCAGGCTAAAACGTCTATCTCTTTTTCTCTTTTATCCAATTTGCCAGCATGGTCAGAGGCTAGTATGGAAGAGGCAAGCCTCATGTCCTTCTCTTGACCTAATTCCTCTCTCACACTTTGAGTCTCTTTCTGAGCTGCTGCCTCAGCAGGTCTCTCAGGAGGCATAGCAGTGGCCAGGCCACTTTGGCAGCTGTTTGTTGATATCTTGCTCCTGGCTCACCACTCCCAAGGACTGAAGAGTCTGTTCTAAACCTTCTATTGTTCTCAAAGCATTGCCATAGTCCTAAAATGTCCCTCATCAGTCAAGCAGGTGTGCCACTATTTACCTCTAACATATGAATTACCACCTCAGTATTTGCCCCACAGATCTCATCTGCTTAGTCAACTTCACCTTAGTTATGTATTTCACTGTAAACCACGCTATCCTTACAATGACCACCACACACAAACCAGTCCTATGGAGATAGTCCATCCATCATGTCAAAATATCCTCTGCCCACACTCTTCCCTCACCCAACTTTGTTTCAGTTGTTGGTTTTCTCCATAGTAGAGACAATACAGTTGCTCCTCCCAAATTCATTGTTCATTTGTATCCCATCTTCATCGCTAATTGTAGCTAAAATTTCTCTTGGAAGGGGCTAACTAAATTTAGTACCTTCTTTTCCAGGTCTTACAGCAAATGAGACACAAATTCCCCAACTCACAGTTAGGCAAATTCTAGCTAATTTACCTGGACTTACTAACAGATCAGTAAGTAGGGGGCTACTTACAGAATGTGAGCACTCTCATTCCCTCCATAAGTTACACTAGTAAATTCACAACCAAGCTTGAATCTTGTGACTTCCTGGTGGTCTGATTCAAAATGGCAAGGAAGGGAAGAGAAAAGGGCCCACCTCCAGGCACCCTCAGCTTAAATTCCTTTAGCCCCTCCCCTTGTTACATCCAATGAACTGGTTGGGAGGGGCATAGGACCTTACCAGCTCCTCATCTTTCCTCTGTGCAAGGTAGTTCTGGCTACTTACCACCCAGCCTGGTAGGGTAGTGTTTGTCCACAGCTCATCTGGCTTGTCCCAGGGAGAATTAATTCACTCTACAAGTATGTTCTCTCTTATGTCTATGACCTATCTAGCCACAGGTTCTTGGCCCTGATAATGGTGCCAGGATTGCATTCCATCTTGTGGAGTGGGCCTTGAAGCTAACAATAAGGTGGTTGATTGTTTCCATAACATTAGGACCACTATTGCATATCTTTCCAGGCCAGTTATTATTGTAGCTCACAGGGTTTGCAGTTGGGAAATATTGATGATCACTTCTCTTCTGGTAGCATGCATAGTACCTCCCAGTATTATGAAAACCTGTGGGTAATGATACATCTTTGAGATTAATAGCAGATTGATTTTTCCCACATTCTATGACTCAAGTATGTAATGTCTCCAGTAATAGAGTCTTACTGTCAAGTTTAGCCAGTAATGATCAGAGGTCTATGGGACCTAACCTGACTATCCAACAACTCTAAACAATCAGCCAATTCCAGGAATCAGACTCTCTATTTGTTAGTCTATGGTGTCTAGTAAGGGCAAGTCTCCCCATTTTAGTGTAGCTCTATTTAAAGTCCTTTAATACATGTACATGCATATAATTTAGGAAGCTTCTATAGTAGTATGTTTCCATATGATTTTTTCAAAAGGTCTTAGTTTTATAACTACAGCACCCTGAATATGCCCAATCAGATCCACTTTAATTTTTGAGACAAGGTCTCTCACTGAACCTGGAGGGAACTCACCAATTCAGCAAGAAAGGCTAGCTCACAAGCCCCAGGGGTCCTCCTGTCTCTTTCTCCCCAGCACTGGAACTTCAGGTACACACTTCATCATTCTGCTTTTATTTTGGTGCTGGAGATTCAAACGCAGGTCATAATGCTTGTTCAACAAGCACTTGCTGAGTGATCCATCTCCCCAGTCCTTAACCTGTTTTTTTTTTTTTGTTGTTGTTGTTACATACCAAAAATCAACACCATCACTGTGTCTCTTAACTCAAAGAGGAAGATCATGTGAGAGAGATTTTGGATTGCATCCCATTGATGGGGTGCTAACTGAATTCTTATTGAAGGGGACATTATTTCAGAGAAAAGATTAGCAAGCCACCCTCAGAAAGTATTTAATGTATAATAATAATGTCTAATATTCTATTGTAAATATCTACCATAGAATCATAAACATTATAACCCATAAATATAAACTCAAGTAAAAGAATGCTCTTGCTTGCTGTCAAGACTGCTGTCCTGAGTTCCAACCTTGGAACCCATATGATGGAAGGAGAGAACCAACTCCCAAAAGATGTCCTCTGACCTCTACACACATAGATGCACAAAGTAAACAAATAAATGTAATTTTGTAGAAGAAACATTCATTATATGTGTTTTGAATACCCCCTTTATGCTGAGCACATTAATTTAAATATACTTTAGAGGAGAATACTTTTCCTATCGTCTTTCCTTTAGAAGTGCAAAGGTCATTCATAGGCACATTTTAAGTATCTACTTTTTAAGAGAATTGTTGTATTGTGGATATATGAAGCAGCAGTGGAAAAATAAGCCTCTCACTGTCAGTCTTCGGGTACAGCATTACAGTAGGCATTTGCTAGCTATTGGTTCTGGTGATGGTTAAATTTGATTGTCAATTGAACAGGACCTAGAATTACCTAGGAGACAAATATATGAATTTGTCTGTGAGAGAGTTTCTAGACTGAACTCATTGAGCATGGAGGACATCCTAAATATGAGTAGCATGAGCCATGGGAAAGGTCTTCAACAGAAGAAAAAGAAGAAAGAAAACTAGGCCTCAGCTCTCATGTCTCTTTTCCTCACTGACTGAGACGCAATGTGACCAGCTGCCTTAAGCTCCTGTTACCATGATTTCCCAGGTATAATGGACTGTGTCCTTGAACTGTGAGCCAAGATAAAACTTTTCTTCCTTGAGTTGCTTTGGTGACATATTTTGCCACAGCAACCAGACAAATAACTAATATAGATGTTGATGAAAAATGGGTTTCATTGTAATTATAGTTCCTTATATTCTTGTTTTACCTTTTAAAAAGTCTGTGCAGTTGCAAATATCCTCTGGACATTTGTATCTCCTTTAAATTTTATATGAATTTCAAATCCCTAGGAGTGAAACATTTTCATAACATAACTTTTCCAGACCTTCTTTTCAGAGTCTAAGCTGCTCCAAGTTCAAGACAATTTTCTCTCTAGCTATATGAATATTTTATGTAACTATAATATTCCATTGTACCCAGATAAGTCAAGTTTGCCTCAAAAATTTAAATTTGAGCAGTTCATCTTTGGATAATTCATCTGATATATTCTTCTCATTCTGAAGGAATACACTTTTTTTCTTAGCTTTCAGAATTTCACTGAATGTCTGAGGAATAAAAAAAAAATGTATGCAACTTGTTATTCTTGCCTATGGGGAAATGAGCTGGCAGGGATAAATAAAATCCCAATATAATCCCTGAGACGTATTTTAATGACTCTTCTCAACTCCTTAATGAAGCCTCTGCCGGAAGGCTCATGAGAGGCAGACAAGAAATGTCTGTGGTTTCCCATGTGACCCCTCCCCGCCTCTTGGCACATGGAGGTGAAGGGACTTTAGTTGAAAGGAACAAGAGGGAATCCTTAGAAAACCAGGAAGTGGGTAGCTTTGCCATCTAGCATAACATGTAAATTAAATGAATGTTTCCCACTGCTAAGGTTTGACTGTGAAGTGTCCCCAACAGGCTCGTGTGTTTAACACTTGGTCCTAGATGGTGGGGTTGTTTATAGGAAGGCTGTGGGACCCTTAGTAGGAAGAGCCTTGCTGGAGGAATTGGGCCCCTGGAGGCAAGCTTTAAGGTTCTGTAGCCTGGCTCCATACTGCTTGCTCTCTGCCTCCAGAGTGTGGATGCTTTGTGACCAGCAGGTCCCACCCCTGCTTCGCTCAGTTACCATCCCTTCCCTCCGGCGTTGGAATGATCCCCTTAAACTGTGAGCTGTAAACATCTCCTCCTCCCTTAAGTTGCTTCTTGTTAGGTATTTGATCACAACAACGAGAAACAGTGACTACTACGCCTGCTGCTTCTGCCATATCTCTGCCCACACTAAGTTAGGCAGGAAGCCTTGTCCTGACGTATTGTCTTCGATTCCATACACATGTATCTGTTAAGTACAGCCTCTGTGAAAGACACTAGGAGCTGCTAGACAATAATGGATGATTACCGTTCATGTCTTCTTTTAGTTACCCTTAAAAGGTACAGCAGCTTCCAAAGGTTCCACATGTGAGATAAAGCTATCAGCTAGGGCTGCAGAATGTTTAGAGTTCATCATGGATCCCTCTATGACATTTCTAGCTCTAATGTGACTTATCATATCTTATCTAATAATGGTAATTAGTTCACACAGCTATCATCTTACATATTTTAAACTTGGTGTGTGTGTGTGTATGTGTGTGTGTGTGTGTGATGTGTATGTGTGTGTGTTCATGGATATGTATGCATGTGTGATTTTACAGGTGTAGTCCAGGCCTCTTTATGTCTCTGTCTCCACAGTAGTGGGATTACAAATTTGTATCACTGTGCCTGACGTTTTAAAATGGGTTCTGGAAATTGAACATAGGTTCTCGTGCTTGCAAGGCATGTGATACTGACCGAGCCATCTACCCAGTTCACATTTCCAACTTTTCATTTCTTCTGGTGGTCTCGAATCCCTATGTCTGATAGGATAAATGTGCCCATATGATGATATGATCTCTTGCCATGTACCCAAAGTCTTGACACAGTGGACATCTGGAATATTCTTGAAAAATATTCCTGTGCATGATGGCCTACAATAAACCATGTAGGGAAATAGCTATGAATCTCAAAAATATTCCCTGCACTCAGAATGAATAATTTTGAGCTCCATGTAGTCTTGACCAGATGTTATAATTTCTCTTTGTCACACACCATAGCCATTTTGTAAATGGACGGAGAGAATAGTGGAAAAAAAAATCCACTATTTAATCAGTTACAAATGAAACATTTTTGTTCAATTTCAAAAAAATGTGTATTTATGTAAATGCACTGTGTATGTCACTCAGAATCCTGGAAAAGGCTCAGCAAAAGAAGGGGCAAAAATTTCATGGAAAACCCAACCCTGACTGGAGAGCATCAAGTACTTAACTTTGAGACACAGAGCACGGATATTGAGATAACGGGGGAATTCAGGTAAACGGAACAAGCCGAGGCCCTTTTGCCAGGCTGTCTCCATGCTTTCAGCTTCTGTGCAGCAAACTGCAACCTGACTTAGTACTGAACAAGCCAAGCACAGCTCAGAAGTGACATTTGAAATAGACGGGTTGCGGGTGGGGCCTTTCATTCCTCACAGAGAGCTTCAGCCAAGCGCAGGGAGTCAGCAGAGCTGGCCACCCCCACAAAAGGCAAGCACCAGCTGTAACTAATCAGATTTCCTCCCTTTTTCCATGTTTGGCATAAAGGGGCTCTGTACAGAGTGCCAGGTGCAGCTCCCTGAGCCTCTCCTGGTTCTCAGTGCTGCCTGGCTCGTGAATTGGGTTTGGTTCTACTAAATTTGTGCTGAAATTGTCTAAAGCTGTTTTTCTTTTGTCTTCTTCTTCTCCCCATTGCTTCCTCTCCTTCCATCCCCTCTTCTCTTCCCTTCCATTCTCTTTCATTTCTCTTTCCTTCTGTATGTGTATGCATGAGACTGTGGAGGTCATAGGTTGAAGTGTGTCTTCCTCAGTCAGTCTCTACATTTTATATATTGTTTGATCACTTCACTTGTGCCTTGATCACATCTACCTCTCCCATTTCCTCCCCAATAATTCCTCCTGTGTCCCTGCCACCACTTTTCCCTCACAAGTGCTTTTAGTTTTCAACCCACTGAGTTAGTGCTAGCTTTACATACATACATATAAGGCTATCTCCTGGAGCATGGGTAGCCTCTCAAGGACTGTATTCCTGAATAAAGTGGGTTCCTCCTCCCCGACCAGCCAATAATTGCCAATAACTTCTCAGCCAGGCATGGAACTTCATGAACCCCTCCACAATCCATGCTGGGAGTTTGGCTGACTTGATCTTGTACAGGTCTTGTGTGTGCAGTCACAGCTGATATTAGTACATGTATGCAATGGTCTTGTCATATAGGGAAAACATTGTTTCACTGCAATAATTCATTCCCTCTGGTTGGCTCTTATAACCTTCCCATCACCTCTTCCTCAACAACCCCTGAGTCTTGTGGAGGGAATGCAATATTGTAGTCTCATTTGAGCTGAGAACTGTGCAGTCTCTTAGTCTCTGCACACTGACCAGGTGCGGGTCTCTATGTTAATCACTAGCTACTGCTAAAAGAAGCTTTTCTGGTGAGGTTTGATAAATGCAGTAATATATGGGTGTAAACGTAAGTACTTAGGGGGCAGTTTAATAGTATGTCTATTTAGCAGAACAATAGTAGTAGGTTCTTCATTACAGCCTGTCACGTACCCAGCCAAGAGTTCTTGGAGTAGTTAACAGTACCAAGAATGACTTTCCCTCTTTTATTATTTTATTTTAGCTTTTGAAATAGTGTCTGTCACTGACCCTGGAGCTCACCGATTTGGCTAAACTGGCTGTTCAGTGACCCCCAGGGATCCTATCTGTCCCAGTGCTATGATTATAGACTGGGCTTTTTACATGGGTTCTGAGGGATCAAATTGAGGTCCTTAAACTTGTTAGGCAAGTACATTATCCACTGAGCCATCTATCCAGCACCTATATACTTTTGATAAAATCTTTCAGAATTTGCTTCTCGTTTCTACAATTGCACCTGATGGTGGAGGAAAGGCCACAGCTTGCAGTTAGCTATTCTGGGGACCTTTTGTTCTGCAAGACATCAGGTGAGGCTTCCCACTCATGCACGCCTCCCTTACGCAGCTCTCCTGTACCTCTCTTCACTTTCTTCTTCCCTCTTTTGTTCCCTTCCCTCTCCTACCGCTTTGGTTACATAATCTGCACTGTTAACTCAGACTAACTCTGCTAATGCTGTGGAAGAAATTGGTTCGGGGAGCAGCCTCTCTACATTATAGCTCTCCTTAATTGTTCAAATCTGCTTTCTGTTTTGTCAATATTTGCTCAAGAACCAGGACACTGAGGCATGCACAGCAACACTCACTCTTAATTGTCTTGTCTCCCCTGCTCCGAGTGAACTTGAGTTTGAAGACTTGGCAGTCTTTCACTTTTCTTTCCTCCCTGTATATTTTGGCCAACAAGACCCATCCCTCCACGGTTCTATATTAGCAGTAGGAACATGATCAAGATCAAAACAGTTTTCTCAAATTCTGCCGTGTGTTTGGGGAGGCATAATTCTTTGTTGCCAAGCATTCTTAAGGCTGTAAAGTGTTGGCATCATCTAACACATGTCATGTCAGGATCCCATCTTGTTTTTTTAGACAGTATTTCCTGTAGTGCAGATGAACCTGGGACTTGTCCAGTAGCTGAGGCTGATTTTGAACTTCTAATACTCCTGCCTCCATCTGAGTTTTGGGATTACAGATATGCTCTACTATGTTCAATTTTATAAGGTGCTCGAGATTATACTTATGGTTTCATGCATGCTATGGAAGAATTCTACCAACTGAGCTGCATTCCCAGCTTTCTCCCCTTCCAGTCATCACAACCAAATATGTCTCTAAACATGCAAATCTCCTCTGCAGTATAAAATGATCCCTTTTGAAAGTCAGTAGTTTAAAGATAAGGATAAACAAAGGAATTAAGATTGTAATACCCCTATTAGGGTGTCTTAATTTTTACTATAAATATGACAATGTCTCATGCAGCAGAATGGGAAGCTATTATCAAGTCTGGCTTCAATTCTGTCTCCACTGCTGGTGGACATTCATACTTTTCATTTATTGTCTAGTCCAGACCAGATAAATCTCAAATAATAGCAGCAGCACAGGAATGTGAGAGGAAAGAAAAGAAGGTTGGGATGACTCACTAGAATAAACACACTCATGGGTCTCTCCAGTACCTGGTCCCTGCAGTGAGGATCCCCTAACTCTTCCCTTGGAAAAGCCTCTAGAGGAAAGGACAGCAGAGTGTCAGGAGGGAGGTTGAGAGAGTATTCAGGCTTGATACAAACAAGGGAGAAAATTGCCTATGACTAACACACAAAGTATGGAGGCCCTCAACACAGAACAATTTTTATGTTTTGAGAAACAGCAGCAAAAGCTTTATATAAGATGCTTGTGGTGTGTGTGTGTGTGTGTGTGTGTGTGTGAAAGAGAGACACAGAAAGAAAAGGATTAGAGAGAATTTGTGCAGGCTCATGAATCCGTGGATGGCATATTGGCATATGTGAAAGTCTATCTTGAGTGTCAGTCTTCAGGCACCTCCTATCCTTTGTGTGAGACAGGGTTTCTAACTGAGCTACTTTATTGATCAGGCTAGCTCACTCACAAGCTATCAGGAATAAGACTATCTCCACCTCCCAACTCACCATTACTGGAATTACAGGTATTACAGGTACATGCTACCACCACAACTGGAGTTCAAGTTGCATCTAGGGATTTGATTTTGGGTTCTCATACTTGCAAAGCAACTTCTTTCCTTACTGAGCCATCTCCCAGTCATACTTTTTTTCTTTCTTATTTTTTTATTGAATTGATGTGTATTTCACATAGAATATCTAAATCAATCTTAATCATGTTTATAACTCCTTTCTCACCGGGACTCCCCAATAGCACCCCGAATGGAATGCATGCACCCTGCCACCTGTGTTAAGGTCTATTGTGTCAAGTTAGTGTCCCAAAATGTCCCTCAGTGCAAGTTCATTCTCTGAGGTCTAGTCAGCCTATCCAGAGTCCCTAGTTTTAGGAAGATTAGCTCATCCTCATCCAACAGTAATCAGTTGCCATTCAAAAATGGTTGGGGTCTGCTGCCCTTTTTTCAAGTCCCATGCTGGGTTTTGTCTGCATGAGTTTTCATGGATCTTGAGCATGATTGCTGTAGGTTCATATGAACAGGGTCCCAGGAGCTTGTAGGATTCTATTTCCACATGGTCACATACCTCCTCACTGGCTCTTACAATCTTTCTGCCTCTCTTATACAATGGCCCTTGAGCCTTGTGTGAGTGAAACTTAAAACAATAGTTCTGTCCAGGGAACCCACACACTGCAAATTCCTAATCTCCATTCCTTGGCCATTTGTGACTCTTTGTGTTAGTGGTCCTCTGTTGCATGAGGTAGTTTCATTAATGAAAGTTGAAAGGTTCATTCGTGTCCTCTTTACCCCTGGTTCCATGTTGTGTGAGCCTCGGGGGTGGAGGTTTCATTGTAGGTGTGCTGCTTAGCGAAGGACAATTAAGGAACAATGTCTGTGTGACCAGTTGTGATACTCTGTAGTAGTCTCCATCTGGTGCAATAGAAACTTTTTTGATGTGTAGTGACTGGGATACTTGACTGTATATATAAGGATAAATATTCTGTACTTAGTAAGAGATTACATTAGCCTAGGCATCTTTGGTCGTGATTATAGTACCACACATGCATTTCCTCCCACTCAGTGGGCTCCAATTACAATTAGGAAGCCGTTGATTGTCTCCAAGATAAAAGTGCCACTACTGCACCTGTGTTGTATGCTGTATCTCATTGATGTGGGTTTTTTTGGTCAAGAAGCTAGTGTTGGGCCATTAATTGATGCTCTCCCTTCCTGCTTGTAAAGTGTTCTCCAGAGCTATGAGAGGTAGCCTTCAGGGGAAGTGACTTCCAGGTCAGTTCCAGCTTCATTGCTCCAAATCTAGTCTCTGAAGTACGTCCTGTTTTCAGTAATAGGGTCTTACCTTCAGTTTTCAGAGGCAAACAAGGGTTATGGCAATAGTCTGTGTAATTTTGGGAATCTCTTGGACCATCCTTGTCAACAATTCAAAGGAATTCTCCTGTTTGGCACCATTTCTTGTTATGTAGCCTTTAGCTATGCACATGGACTCATGTAGATATGTTGCATGTGGAAATTTTCTTTAGGTTGTTAAACTGATATTCCCTCAGAGGTTTTACATAGACATTATGATCGATCTCTCTCTCTCTCTCTCATACACACACTCTCTCTCTTCCTCTCTCTCCTTGTCTAACCCTCCCTCCATTTAAAATGTTTTTATATTCCACATTTCTCCCGTAATAATACCAGTCTACTATGGCCCCACCTCTCTTGAACTCCTTTTTGTTTATCCCTATAGTTGTTTGTATTACACCCCCACCTCCCATTTAAATACATCCCTTTTTATCTATTTCTCCCTTAGTAATACCTGTTTCCTACTATTCTTCTCTCCCATGTTCTTTCTTTCCCTTTATCTCCCTGGTTCCTTTCCATTTTCCTGGTTCTTGTAGTTATATCAGGATATATATACACCTTAACATATAAGGGTTTGGTGTTAGGATTCACAAATGAGGGAGAACACACATCATACTTTTATCTTTTAAATAAGCTAGTGTATGTTGGAAATTAAAACGGAGTCTGTGGATAAGGGTATATGCTTCAAGTCTCAATGCCCATTATAGTAACTCGTAGCCAGTTTATGGTTAGTAGCCTTACACTGAATAAACTCCTGCTGATCCAGTACTGGGCCCTCCTGACATTCTGTCAGTAGTCACATATGACATCCCACACTATTAATTTCTCTGACCACCTTTTCTGCCCCTTTCCTGTTTTAGAAATGAGATTAAAAACCATTGACCCATTGATGGAAAGTTCTGGCCTTGGCAAATTCACAATCTTCTGTGAGTGACAGCCTGGGAGAGCTGTATACAGAATAAATGTTGAGAAAGATTGGGTCATAATTAGCAAGCTGGATCTTCAGGGGAATAGCTATGAGAGATAGCATCTGAGCTTTGTAATGGGACAGACTTGGAATCCAGTGACAACTTCATGGTTCAATGGACAAGTTGCTTTCCCTCAGTTTAGTTTCTTCTTTTACTAAATGGGTCCTCGTTAACACTCAGTGATGGAACAAAGTTTATTTGAATTAAAAATTTAAAATGGAAAGCATATGGCTGTCTGTATAAAAACATTAATTGTGATAGGCCTGCACTAGAGTCGTATAGATCTATTATGGCTTGAACACAACATGTCTGGTCTCCAGCACGTAGTACTATTTTGGGGAGTGGGATCTAGCTGGAAGAAGTTCTTCACTCTGGGCATGCATTTGAAGATTGTTCCCAGTTCCTTATCCCATACAGCCTTCCTATGCTTTCTGTTTACTGTAATGTGAACAACTTCCTCTTCAAATGTTCCTGCTACCATGATGTTTTGTCCACCACATACTCAGAGTCAGTGGACCTGAGAACTGGGACATGAATTTCTGAGTCTCGAGCTAAAGTATATATATATATATATATATATATATATATATATATATATATATAATTCCATATAAGATTTGTGGGGTTTTTGTTGTGGTTTTTCAGCTCTTTTATTATAAGAAATCTAATGTAAGATCTGTATTAGTGAGAGTTCTCCAGAAGAACAGAACTAATTACAGGAATACTTCTGAGAAAAGAGAGTTATTAGATCGCCCTATAGGACATGAGCTTGGCAGTCCAGCACTATCCACATGCTAGAGAGGTTGGTAACCTGGTAGCTGCTCATCCCAGTCCCAACCTGGCACTGAAGTCCTGAAGGATACCTGGAGAGTCAATGGTCTTCACTACTCAATAGAAGGTTGAAGAAGATTCATTCTACTACCAGAAAAAGAGCAATAACAACAGCATAAAATTATTCATCAGCAAGAAGCAGAGGCTGGCAGGCAAAAAAAGCAAAAGCTTTGCCCTGAGACCTTCTTGCATTTGGGCTCTGCTGGAATCTGCTGCCCTCTCTTAGGGGAGTATCTTCTCCAGATCAGCTAATCCTTTAAAGAAATCCTCTCACACACATACCCAGTGGTAAGTCTCTTTGTTGTTTCCAGATTCAACCAAGTTGACCATCAAGATTAACCATTACAACATTTGAATATTTAAACATAGGAGTTACAACATGTCCTATTTTCCCTCATAAAGATTCTTTTTGGGGTTATGACCAATCAGGTTTTGAAGATCTTATACCTTTTTCAGTAGTTTAGTTTCTGTAGTGCTGGTAACTAATCCCAGTCTTCTTCAAGAGCAGTCAGTGCTCTTAATCACAGAGTCAGCTCTCTAGGTCCCTCTAAATTGTTTTTTGTCAGGATTTTTTTAGAAACTGAAATGAAATTAGAGCAGCTTGCGACATTTCCTATTCTATTCATTCTTACTCCAGTCTTGTAGTAAAGTCATGCTTCCCCTCAAAGAGTCCATCTGCTTGTGGACTCCAGAATAGAAAGAACAGTGTTAAAACAACAGTAACATTGCATAATAATACACAAAGAGGTTATTTTTCTGAGGTACTGTGAAGACTATCTGCTTTGGTCGAATCCATCTCAGCCAGCAGTGGGAAGGGCTTGGGTTCTTTGATTCAAAGTCTTGTCTCACTATGAAATGAGATAATAATGATCCTACTTACTTCATTGAAAGAATTAAAATAGTCTATACATTAGAACCCCTTAAATCCTAACTGGATCAAAACAAATCATTGTTAAATGTTTGTTCCTTCTTTTAGTATTCTTTGTGTTTATATTGGTGAGTATAATACGTGTGTTATGTGTATGTTATGTATGTGAGTACGAGTGCACATGTGTCATAGTGTGCATGTGGAGGTCAAAGGACAACTCACGGTGTGGGTCTTCATCTTGTATCTTGTTCAGGTATTGTGAATACAAGGCTAACTGGCCTACTCCCAGCAAGACTTTACCTCCTAAACATTGTGTAACTATTATGTTCTAGTTTCATTTCTGTTGCTTCAGAATAAAATATCCCGACCAAAAGCAGCTAAAAGTAGAAAGGGCTTACTTTAACTCACAATTACAGGCTCCCCTCTCCATTACTGCAGAGAATTCATGAGGGCAGAAATTCAAAGAATCTAGTCACATCACATGCATAGTCAAGAGCAGAGAAAGAGAGCACATGCACATTCACTTTCTTATTTGTGTTCAGCTTGGTTTCTACATTTATATAGTTCTGGACTCCCTTCTAGGGAATGCTTTTTCCTACACCAATTAAGACAATCCCCCACAGACATGCTTACGGGGCAGCCCAATGTAGATAACTCCTCTTTGAGATTCTTCCCAGGTGATTCTGAGTTATGTGAAATTAAAGTTAACTGCATACATCCTAAACAATGCCACCAGTTAGGGACCAAGGGTTCCAACATGTAAGCTACTGGGGAAGACTTCACATTGAATCCAGAGTAGTCTTTTGCTTTTCAGTGTCCTCTTGTCCTCCTATTTCTCTAGTCATCTTACTGGCAGCTGCCCATGTAATGCTTTTTCCATCTTTGTTAGTAGCCTTTGAGAAAATCACCTATAAAAATGGCCCTGAACTCTATTTGCTTTTGAAAGTCTCACAGTCATTCTTCCTTATTGAACCATGGAAGTAACTCCCATGTTTGTGTGCACAGAATGATACATACTTTCATCTAATATGATTTTTGTTGTTCACTCTACTAGCTATCCATCAACGGCTACAAAGAGCTAAAACTTAACATAATACATTATTCCTTTCACCACGGAATTTACATTTAAAATAGACAAAACAGAGGCAGACAGATGCCAGGAATAATGCTCTTTCACAAGGAAGATGACTTCAAAAAATCTGTGAACACAGATATGTAAATGTAAAGTCTAGCTCTTTAGTTATGGAACCTATTCTTAAATACAGAACAATAGCCTAACTGTCTGTCCTTCTTGCAAAGAAAGTTCTTAAGGAAATGTGCACATACGGGCATGATATCTCCTTTGTTCATGTCATTTTTTGAAGCTCTTTTTGGAATAGAAAGAGTGTGATTTTTTAATTTTCCTATATTGATATATGACTTTCTGGGACATCACCATACAGCAACATTCTGATGTGCTCCTGCCTCTAACTACCATGTAAGTTTCATAAAGGCAGAATGCAAGTTTCAAAATGGATAACATTTTATTTTTCTTATGTTTTAAAATACTTTTGTTTCTTTTTATTTTATATGCATGAGTGTTTTGCCTACATGTTTATAAGTACACCCATGCTGTGCAATGCTAATAGAAGCCAAAAGAGAATGCTGGTTCTCTTGAAACTAGAGTTACAGATGATTGTTAGCCACCATGGAGGTGATGGGAAAAATCCTACGTGCTCTGCAAGAACAGTAAGCACTCTTAACCACTGAGCCATATTGTGGACATGCATATATAAAGCTATCAACACAAAGAAAGTTGCCTGTTGGAATGGTTTTCAGCTCACACAAGCAGAGAATATAAGAAGGCTCTCTGTAGCATATAAGATGGGTCTCTGTAGCATAATCTTTGCTAGTTGCTAGTTTAAAATGCAGTTCTTTTGTTCTAGTTTTTATTTTTCAGTTGTAATTTGTTATTAATATTTAACCTCTTTAATTTACTATTAACATTTTTCTTAACTTCTATACCATATATCACAAACATCAGTCTCAACAACAAGTATAGTATCTATTACATATTTCTGACACAAAACAAAATTCTGAAATGATTTACCACATATACCACTAGGCACAATTTCTTTCTTTGTGAACACTAGCTGAATCTTATGTGTATTCATATCCTTTAAATAAAGCTAGAAGAGTTGGTCTCCAGACTTTCAGGACAGAACATTTTAAATTTGTAAATGACATTTATTTAATGTATGGAGTGGCACATGTGCCGTAGCATATTTGTGGGCAAATCAGAGGGCTATTTGCAGTGCTGGTTCTTTCCTTCTACCAGGTGGGCTTCCGTGACAAGCATCCTCACATCCGGAGTCATCTCAGTAGTCCATATTTTAGAACATCATGTGACTTATGAGATTGTTCAGGCTCGTTATCCTTTCAAAATCCTTTCTGTCTTCTTCAGATGAGCTAGTCCTGAGCTGCGGTATTTTTACTTAGTTCCTGTGTGTATCTTTGTATTTGCCTACAATTCATTTGAAAAGGGCAAGAAAGAGGTAAGAAAGAAAGTAAAGAGAGGGAAGAGGAGAAAAGGAAAAAGGGAAGAGAAAAGGAAAGAGAGAGAAGGAAGAACAGATTGGCTTCATTACGGAAAACCTTTGGTGATTTCGGAAATACTAGAGGAGTGGCTTTCAAGCTGCTGGAGCTAAAAGCAGTAGTTGAGGACACAGCTAGTTTCAAAAGAACTCAGTCCGTCCTCAAAAGCTTATAATGCACAGAAGTAGCTGCTGAGAATTTTGATTTGAAAATCTTGAACAGGTCTGCTCACCACCATAGGAGAGTACTTTAGGCCGAGATTAGAGGCAGAAGGTATCTGCATTTGCAGCATCCAATCGTGTGTTTTCAATAACCTTGCCACCGGGCTTCTCGGTCTCCTTGTTTGTTTCATCATGGAGAGGCAGGCCTCTGTAAAATCCAGCGATGGGGGTACTAATTACACACGATGGCTTTTGACCTTTTCATTCAGGAGAAACCAGGAAACAAGACCAAACATGAACTGCAGATGGACTGCCTGATGAAATGGGCAGGATATTCCAGGAAGGTTGACCAATCTGTGAGCTTGGTTCAGTTTTGGGACCAGCTGGCACTGCCCACTCTATTTCCAAGCTGGAGTTGTCTCTACGCTTGTGACAAAGCCAGGAGCAGCATCTTCCCTATACTTCTAATTGGTTCAACTGGTACTTGCTTGACCCTCTTCCAATACTGATTCTGAGGCAGGTAATATTTTTCTGCGGTCCTAAAGCTTTTGGTTACACCATACTGTTCAATGCACTGGACAACTGTTTCTTTTTTATAACAAGAAGAGGCATGTATTTAGCACTTTCTCAGTATGGATATTTTAAGATGCATTTTAAAAATAATACTACTACATTTATTATTTTTATTTTTTATGTATATGAGCATATTGCCTACATGTGTGTAAGTGCAAACATGTCACACAATGCCCAGGAATATCAGAAGAGGCTGTCAGTTTTCCCTGAAACTGGAGTTACAGATAGTTGTTAGATGCCATATGGGTGCTGGGAATCAAATCTGGGTCCTCTGCAAGAGTAGTCAGTGCTCTTAACTGCTAACTTATCTCTCCAGTACCTCTTTAAAAATTATTATTAAGATTATGTAATTATTATTATTAATTATTAAATTATTTTTAGTATTTTATTTTTATTGAATTCCTTAGATTTTCACACCATATGGTTTGAGGGTATTTAGATCAGATTCCTTATCTACAGTCCCCTGCTCATAACATGCCATAGAGTCTTAATGGTGTCTCCAAATGTCCTTCAATGTGGGTCCATTCACAGGGCTCACTGAGAGTCCCATCCTTATAAGATACTGTCTTTCCCCGTCCCAGCAGCCATCAATGGACAAAAGACCTCAAGATGGGTTGGGATTTTTTACCCACGTCCCAATGTCTATGCCGGGATTTTGTCTTGTTTGAGCTTGTATAGGACTTGTGTATGCTGTCAAAATTGCTGTGAATTCATATGTGTAACTGACACACTCTCTTGAAGACTCTGTTTCCTTTTTGTCATCTAGTTAGCATCTAGTTAGATGACCAAGCTCTAGTTAGAGACAGAGAGCCCCTGTGTTCTTGGGTCTTAATCTCTGGGGATCCCAGATGAGCCCCCCAATGCTGTGACACCTCACCAGAGAAGACCACTCAGGTTCAGAAAATAGCTAGAAGAAATTTTTTGTAGCCTGCCGGTGACTACACTTGACATTGATCACAAATGCAGTGCTGAACCTTTCTCAGGGTTGGGTTTTAGTCTTACAATCCAAAAAACCCACTTTCTATCAGCTCAGGGGTATAACGTCCCCTACAGTTTACAGTTTCTTCCTGCAGGTGCAAATCCAGCCTAGAAGAGAGTACAGAAACCAAAATTCGTATGTAACAATAACAATCAAGAACATGTTGACATTTTCTTAAACCTGCATTTTGGGGCAACTGGGCTGTTCTCTGTTCCCATGTGCTGGGTCAACTGTCTTTAGTTTCAGAGGCTAAGTTTAGCCCAGACTTCAACATGGCATAGGTGTAGTTAGTCTAGAAGGTGTTTTATCACACAATCACATCGAGCTTTTTGTGTGCATGCTGGGGATATTATTTCAGGTCCTCAGGTTTATGTAGAAAGCACTTTACTGCCTGAACCATCTCCGTTGCCCCACCCTCAAAGTATATTGTTTATACTATGCCGATTGACAACTCCTAAATTCCAGTGTAAAGTCAGAGGATTAGCACCAGTGGATCTTAACAAAATTGCACAGATCCTGTCTCCTGCCTAAACTTCCTGTTTCCTCTCAAATTTGTGTCAGCATCACACAGCACTCCTACCTTACCTGGGACCTGTGAGTAATACATTTCTTCTACTACATATGTTCTGATTATGTCTCACTGAGTCATATACTTACATCTAGCATTCCTCAGGTCAGGGTTGTCCTACAAGGTAAGCACTTGGTTTATGATCACTCTATACAGAAATATCTTAAGACCAAATTAGGCGAGAAAGTATAACAATAAAGAGCAAAATAAGAAGTTCTAACATGTATGTGCTCTCAATGAATGCTTCCTGAACCAGAAAATCCTGAAGAGAAAATATACTTTGTTCCTGTGGAAAATCTTCTGTAAGCACTGTTGAAAGAGCTGTTAAGGGCAAGGGAAATGGTTCAATTAGTGAAGCACTTGCTGTAAAAATATGAGGATCTGAATTTGAACCCTAGAGCCCACAGCAGAGACCTGCTACTCTACTTCTCAATAAAATGGTGCCCTGTGGCTCTGACTGGCATTATCAAGGGGGAAGTGGGGAAAATGGGGTACCTGGAGAGGGAGGAGAGAGGGCTATACAGGGAAGAGAGAAGAAAGATAAACACCACTTAAGTTGTGTGTGAAAAAACAGAAGGAACTGTATTAGTTGAAAAACCTACTGAAAAATGCATAGCTGTTATATAAGAGCTGTATGATATAAGCTATATAATAGGACAGGAGAAGCCTCATTTTAAGTTGTTGGTCAGAGGAGTAGTCCAAGAGACTCCAAAAATAACACAGGCTATTATCACAGCCTTATTGTTTCCCAGAACCTGAAGTTAAGACACGATTACTGAAGATAGAATATATTTTGGACACAGGACTTGGAACTTACCTGGAAGCTTTCTCCCCAAGACTAGCATTCAGTATCAGAGGATACTGCACAAGCTGCTAAGGGAGAAAATTCATCAATGGTCCAACCTAGCTCCAAAGCCTTTAGTTAATAACAATGCCCCGCATAGCAAATTATCTCTATTGGTACGGTAGTGGCACATTTATGTTTATTAGTCAATAGCTATTTAATTGGACTTAAGGCCCACTCAATGGGAGAGTACTCATAGATCACTATAAACATAACCACACATGGGTGGAGAGGTCATAGATCCTATAGAAAAGCCTATATCTGTCATATCCCTATGCAAATATGTATTTCTTACTGTATGTTAAATATGTATCTTTATATTTCCAGACAATTTTACTAATCACCACTCATCAAATAAACTTCTTTTTCAGCAGATGGAGACTATTACACAGTTCTACATCTGGACACACAGAAAATAAGTGTCTGTGAGATGCTTAGTCCTAAGTGCCATATAGAGTGCAATCTCTACATCTAGTGCTCATCAACCATAGCAGAATATCTCTCAGCTCTCATGAATGAAGCTTCCTTATGCAACAGATTGTAATCAACACAAAATGTCACAACTGGCTAAAATGCAGAGAATAAGAGACTGCAGAGTGCATGTTCCTAGATAGGACTCCTATAGTAAACCTCTGAGTCCCAGGACTCAGGGACATTGTGGTAGATGGAGCCAAAAGAGTGTAATAGCCAGGGGTGGTGATTACCTCAAGGCAATAGAGATTTCCAGTCTTCTGGGAACTTGCTCATATGAACTTACAGCAATGGTGACAGCATGTACAAGACCCATGCAAACTCAAAGCAGACAGAATTCTAGCTCAGAACTGGGGAAATAGACAAGAAGCCCAAACCTTTCTTAAAGAACTATTTGCAACTGATCGCTGCTGGGTGATGGAAAGTTGTTCTTTAAGGGAATGATACTGTATAGGTTTACAAGACTCCAGTGGATGAACTCTCACCAAGGGACATCTGGGACACACACTTGACTTGATAGGCCTTAACATATATGACAGAATATATGAAATATGACAGGGCACTATGCGGGGTGTGCAAATAAGGGAGATGCACAAATAAATATGATAAGCATGTGTTGTATGAAATGCACAAAAGTTAAATAAAAATAGAAAACAAACAAAAGCATCATGGTTGGTGGAATGTGCTTGTAATTTTAATGCTGGGAAATAGAGACAGGTGGGTCAATGGAGCTCGCTAGTCATCAGTGTAACCTGTTTAACAAGATCTAGGCCACTGACAGACCCTGCCTCAAAAAATTGAAAATGATGGATGTTACTTGAAGGATGACATGAGGATTAATTTTTGGACTGCACACCGATATGAGCAGATGTGTACCTCCTCGTCCAACACACGAAAGAGCTGATAAGCAAGCATGAAGCTTCCCAGGCTCCATTCTACTCTGTTCTGTGCCAGTGTGGAGTAGCACATCACTTTAATATACAAATTAGGCTGAGTCGCCCCCCAGGGTTGGGATCAGCTTAAGCCACAGCCAATTGATGCCTGTCCTTTCAGCATCCCCTCCACACGAGCTCACTGCTTTAGTCTATAGTGACTTATAAGAGGAGAGTGAGTGATTTGTCCAAAATCCGGCTTTTCCTGTGTGCCTGTGTAACATTACTTTTAGGCCACGGGAGGGAGGAGAGCTCCTCCACAGGAACATGCAGCACATCATAAATTTATAATCCATTTTTCTCCATGTGCTCAGACCAGCTTATGATGTTCATAATTAAAACTTTATGCAGACTTATGGCTACCAAGACAGGTTGATTTAGTGCTGGTTGTAGAGCATCATAAATCACTATAGATTATTGTACAATTGGGTTCTGATAATTATTGTGTTAATATGAAGGGGGACAGCACAGGCAGAAATGTGAGGCACGGGCACCTTCCTGTCAAGGCCCATGTTGCTGTGGTCCGACCCTTTAGTACAGCCTTTGCCAAAGTGTCATTGCTTCATTTTTTTCCATTTTCACGGTATGTATGCTGTGCATATATGTGTATATGCATGTTTTTGTTTGTGTGTGAGTTCTCTTACATCTATGTGCATTTGCACATGGAGGCCTGAAGTTAATGTCAGGAATTGTTGTTCATCTTCAACTGCTTTTCCGGCTTGTTCACGGAGACAAGTTTGCTCAGTCAAACCCAGAGCTCGCCTATATGGTTGGTCATGCTGTCAGCTTCTCTAGGAATTCCCTGTCTCCACCTTCTGAGGCCACAATTATAGGTGTACTGCCACACCCACTCTGACATTTCCCTGGGTCTCTGGAATCCAAATTCTAGTCCCTGATGCCTCCATGACAGCCTGGGATTTTGTCTGGCCTGAACTTATATGGGACTCGTATATGAGTCACCACTGCTGTGAATTCATATGAACAACTGCCCATCTGTCTGCAAAGCTGTTTCCTTGTGGTCTTCCATCACCAGTGACTTTTACAGTCTTTCCAACTACCCTTCCGCAATGATTCCTGAGCCTTGAGAGGCAGGAGTTTGCATAGGTGTCCTACTTAAAGAACACTCTGCAAGTTTGGCCATTGATGGTATTGTATATTTGTCTTCCGGGGTCTCATTTTTGTTTTCAGCCACTGAATAAGCCAAGGGTAGCTGACTGTCAAGCTTCCAAGGAGTCTTCCACTTTGCCTTCCACTTCGCTGAAGGAGTGCTGGGATTACAGACTGAGATTTCCATGCCTGGCTTTTACACAGGTTCTGAGAATTTGAACACAGGTTTCCAGGCTCACATGGCAAGCACTTTTCCCACTGCAATCTCCCCACCATTGAAACAAAAAAACTCACATCAATCCAGACTCCAGTGATATTCTTTAACTTTAGTTAACACCAGAGACTCACTCAAAATCACATTCCTTTTTCAAAAATGATTGCTCAGCAGAGGTGAATCCGATTCCTTTTTAAATAAATGCCTAAAAAAAAAAAAAACTATGTTGTCAGGCATGGTGGTGAATACTTTTAATTCCAACACTCAGGAGGCAAAGGCAGGCAGATCTCTGTGAGTTCTGGGCTTACATGGGGAGTTCCTGGTCTACATGAGATTTCCAGGCCTGGAACCATATCTCAAAAAAAATTGTCTATCTATCTACCTATCTATCTATATCTATCTATCTATCTATCTATCTATCTATCTATATCTGTCTATCTATCTATCTATCTATCTATCTATCTATCTATCTATCTATATCTGTCTGTCTGTCTATCTATCTATCTATCTATCTATCTATCTATCTATCTATCTATATATCTACCTGCCTACCTATAGAAATTATTTAAAAATGAACTTTTCTTACATTTTTTCTGGAAAGTTGAAGTGTTTTATAAGGGAAGGACTATTTATAGAGCCAGAAAATGAGCAAATGCTGAATTTCATCTTTTCCTGTAGATATGCTCTTCATATTATTTCTTCCTTTCGTGTGTCCTTCAACTTTCTTTTTCCTCAATGAAACACATCACATACTGGCTTAAATTCAGGAAACATCAATATGTAATTGAAAAATGTATATCCAAGCATTGGTGGCACAGGCCTTTAAGCCCACTACTTTGGAAGCAGCAGGTAGACCTATGAGTTTGAGACCAGCCTTATCTACACAGCATGAGTTCCAGACCCTCCAGTCTGATTCCTTTTTAAAAATGACAAAGTTCATCTTTGTTCACTTCATTTTAGCTCACCTCATGTTAGCAGGCTTTAAAGTTTTGAATATGTTGAATTTTGCCTGACCAGAGTGAAAAGCCTTTTGTGGGAGGAACATAATCAGAGCGTAGCAAACCCATGCAGAAAGGTAGGGAACATACTGCTCCAGCTGAGACCCAGGAGAGTCCAAGCATAAGACTAGGATAGGAGTCAAAACAGCTCATGGGTGACTAAAACTCATCTAGGTAACAGTCTGCTGATGGACCTGGAGAGTTCTTCAGTAAGCTCCATGTGCCGAAGAGCTTCAGTTGTCCACTTGACAGTGGAAGGAGGGCACCTCAACTGAGGAAATTCTTTTATCAGACTGGCCTGTGGACATGTCCGAGAAGCATTTTCTTGACTGCTGAGTGGTGTGGGAGGGTCCACCTCATTGTGAGTGGTGCAATCTCTGGGCAGGTTTTCCAGGGTTACATAAAAAGCAGGCTAAGCACAGACCAGATGAGCAAGACAGTAAGCAGCTTTCCTCCATGATCTGTGCTTCAACTCGTCCCTCCAGGCTCCTGCCCAGAGTTCCTGCCTTGACTTCCCTTGATAATGGATTGTGAGCTCTAAGCCACTCTTCCCCTCCAGCACCAAGTTGGATTTGGTCATAGTGTTTTATCACAGCAATAGAAAGCAAACAAAGATACCCCAAGAGCAGGTGAATTGCATCTTATTACTGAAGGGTTCCCAGTGCTAACATACTTTATAAAGCCATGCTCGACAACCAAACAAAATGAAATGTCAGGGCTTTTGAGTTATCTCCTGTATTCACTTACCTGTGTTTCATTGCTCTGTTAATGCAGAACTTGATTTTTACATAATTAAGTAATCTATCTTTATTCAAATAGAGTTTCCTAGGTGTGGATATGTTTTGGGAAGAGTACTAGCTCCCAAGTTGGGGGAGGAGTGAGCTAATGCCAGGTGACTAAGGAAAGATTCCACAAGTAGGGTTCTAATAACTGATTAAAAAGTAATCTAAACAATGTGCCACAATATAGTTCAATATATACTATGGATTATAGAAGGAAACATTAATACAAATAAATTCAGAAAAAAATGTATAGGATTATAAAGAACACACAGAATTGAGAAAGAACCAGTTCAAGGGACAGGTATTTGTTCTTTCTTAAGTTATATTTGTAAACATCAGATACATTTCCTTTACACTTCATTAGATATGTGACTACTTCCCCAAACTATTTTTATGTCACCAATACATCTTGGAGATCACCTCATGATTATATATTTTTTAAAACAGATACAATGCTATCTTCTCTATAGTAGTAAAGTAAGAATGTTCCCTAAATAGAAATTCTTTTAACCCAAATAGGGGGGGGGCAAAAGTGATAAACTCCACACAAATATATGAAACAGATATCAGAAATACATGTGTAATCTGTGAAAACAACTCCAAAATATGATTCCTTATGACTGTCACTTCAAGTGTTTCATATCTTTAATTTAGAGAGTGTTGCCCCACAATTATCTTTTAAAGCCTTTCTGCACTCTCACTTTACTGGCTTCACAAGTTAGACTTTTTTGCATGAATGATCATTGCTACAAGTACATGATATAGACTAGTTCAGGTGTTGCTAAAATAACCCCCTGGCCACATCTTTGAAGCACAATCAGTAGAGCATCTGTGTTTGTGGAGTTATTCTGGGTGACATTAGCATAATTCTTTTGTTTTTTAAATATTATTTTTATTCTTTGAAAATTTCATAGTTGTATACAATGTATCTTGAGAATATCCACTCCCCACACCTCCAGTCCAAGTATCCCCCAATCCACAATTATTTATTTAAAAAAACAACTCACTAAAACTAATTACTGCTGCCCTTATGCACATGAATGTGGAGCCAGCCACTAGGGCATAAACACCCTACCATTGGCCACACTGCCAAAGAAAAATATCTATCCCTCTCCTACCAGCTTTAGTCAGTAAAATTATCATGGGGTGGTTTGGGCCAAAGGGGAAAAACAACAGCAACAAAACCATGAAGGCTTTCCTCTGAGAAAATCATGTAGCCCTCCAACACCTTGATGTTGAAAGCTTCTGCCTTTATGCTAGGAGTTTCCTAGGCTAGGGCACATGGTATGAAGTCTGCCCACCACCTCTGGGAATCTCTGAGAGTCAGCAACCCCCTTTATTCTAGGAATTAGACTTTTCTTCAGGTCCTGCCATACTGTATTTGGTGGCTGCCTTTCTTACTCCTGCTCCTCTTTTCAGCTGAAGGTCTGCTGTCTCCCTTTAGGGTCTCCTCTCCTAATACAGCTCTTCTTCAGGGTAATCTCATGTTAGCTCCTTTGTGCATACCTGCTGCTCTTTGTAATTTCTAACATATGGAAATCCTCTCAAAACATGGCTACACTAATGTTATCCCTCACTAAACAGAACCCAGAGAAGAAGAGGCACTTACATTTGTTTTGCTTCTTTTTTGAAATGTTGTTGATTGAACCTAGGGTACCTCTCTTGTTACACAAACACTGTATTGATGAATTATATGCCCAGTATAAATGTCTTGAGTCTTAATCACAGTAAGCAATGAACAAATACTTGCTTAATATGAATAAAAGATGGTGACTGAAAATGGCAAATGAACAATTATGGATCAGTTTGCATTTCATCAGCCTTACAGAAGTGTAATTATTATTTTTGAGGTGAAGAGAATTTCCCATTGTTTTAATTTGAATTCCTTTGATTAGTTAACTTGGAAGACTTTCATGTGATTATCAGCTATTTTATATACACTTTTGTGAATTATCTTCTAAGTAGTGAAAAATTAAGGTCTTTATTTAATTTCAATTTTGTAAGCTCTGTTGAAAGAATAACTATTAACCTTTTATTTGACATCATAATTTTTGCAAATATAATTTTCCACCTAGTTGATTTTCTTTAAAGTGTATTTATAATACCTTTGAAGTACATGTTTATTAAATATTTTGAATCAAATCTGTTGGGTTTTCACCTTCTTGACTTATTATATTAGTTTTAAGTAGTCATTCTTTTGGGATTTACTTCAGAATACTTTTATAAAGAAAATGAGAGAATTGACTTAGTTACACTGACATTTGTTAGACAATTTCCTTCCCTGGAATTCAGTTCTATGCTATCTGCTTTCTCCTTTGGCTTTGGGTCATTAAGAATTGCATTTTTTAAAATACAAAAGTCATGTAGAAATTCCAGGACAGAGTAGAAACAATAAGAACTTGGAAAAAGATATAGAGACGATCAGTTGGAGAGCTGGCTCAGTGGTTAAGAGAACTTGCTCTTCTTCCGGAGGACGTAGGTTTGGTGCCCAGCAACTGCATATAACTCAAACCCTTGAGTATCTGCCTCCCTCATCTGACTTTTGCAGGCGCTGCATTCATGTGCCCATACACACATTTACATAAATAAAAAGCCAAATCTTTAAAGGTTATATAAAGAAAAATAATATAAGGCAAGGGATGAAGCTCAGTGGTGGAGCACCTGTTCAGCCTGCACAGGACCTGGGTTCGTTTCAGGCTCAGTGAACTAGAACAGCACGAAGAGCAAAATGTAAGGACTGGAATCTGTTATTATTTCTGCAGAATGGATTTCAAGCACCCTGGGTTTATGTCGGATTTGCTATGTTGCCCACAATGACCTTGAATGTTTTGTCATCTGGCTTCTACCTCCAAGTGCTGGTATTAAAAGTGTGAGCCTCAACATCCAATTGTATAAGGTACTGGATAGAGGTTCTTTGTGCATGCTAGGCAAATGTTCTGAGCTATATCCTTAGGCCAAATCCACTATTTTTCACTAACTGCAAATTATACATAATATATTAAACATTTATGTATATATGTGCACATTGTGTGTGTGTGTGTGTGTGTGTGTGTGTGTGGTGTGAATATGCATGTGTGCACACAGAGGCCAGGCCAGAGGAAGTCATTAAGTGTCCAGCTCTGTTATTCTCTTCTTTATTCCCTGGAGACAAGGTCTTTCTCTCAATGAACCTGGAGTTAGGCTGGCCCAAGCAAGCCCCAATGATACTCTGGTCTCTGCCCTTCACAGTGCTGTGGTTACAGGCCAGTGTGACACATCAAGATTTTTACTTGAGTATTGGTGATTTGAACTCAGGACTTCATGCTTGCTCATTAAGCCCCAAATATTAAAAAAAAAATCTTCTTACCAGATTCTGAAGAAGGACCCTGCGTATCACAAAGTTCCATGGTGTGGGACATGGATGTGTGACATGAAACTCCTTATTGAGATGTTTCCACCTTTCCTCTCACCAAGTACACATACCACCAATCTTATCTTCTGTTGATCCTATAATCCCTCAATGAGATTAGCAGTTTTCAGCATCATTTAGTTGGGGTGGCTTGCCTCAAAATTTAGTATTTAATATTGCCACATTAATATCCTAAGGAAAATGATTTTAATAATTTAATATTTACATTTCATTAGAGGTGAACATAGTTTTGAATTTATGGTTTTTCTAAGCCTGTATTTCTAATTTTCACTTAAACTATGCTTAATTCATTTAAAACTTTCTTCCATGTGGGGATGTCTATAAACATCTCTTTCCTTTGCACTTGTGGTTGAGTTGAGTGTAGTTATAATGGCACACTATGATAAAACACCCTGTAAAACAGTCAGAGATGCCATAATATACTTTCAACTGTAGATGCAGCATGTTTGAATTATGTTTCTACTTGAACACTTGAAAGTATGTCACCTTCTCTGCAAGTCCTGAGAATACGTGAGGTCTGTGTGCTCGGCACTAAAGGTACACCTGTATCAAGGCTGCCTACACCCAAGGCTCAGAAAACATCAAGGAAGAGGGGGTGGAAAGAATGTAAGGTTTGGAGGATGGAGAGGAATGCTGTAGATACTGTCTTTTGGACATGACATGCCCATTACACCCATGAACACCCTGCAACTGTGGTTACCAAAACCAAACCTACACAAAGTCAAGTCAACGGCATCAGTCAACTGTTAAACAGACAACACAATTGGATTCTGTGGGTTAAAGGACCAGAGAGAGGGCATGAGGAGGAGGGACACATATGATGGAGTTTGAGAGCAGCTGGAGGGGAAATTGAGAATGGATATGATCAAGACATGCATCAAAGAACAAATAACAAAAGATATTCTATTTTAAAAATAAGAAAGCTGTCACTCTCTGTTCTATATTACAGATCTTGATATTTTAAGGGCAATGATATAACCATGGGTGAAAAAATATCATTAATTACCTTCCTGTCGATTGGAACAAACAAGCTAAAGATATTTTGCAGCTAACGATTGATGTGCTTGAAAAGAGGTCAGTGTCTGGAGAATAAAGTTGTTTGATTTCATGCACATTAAATTATATGTTCTTTTATTTATTCTATGTTGTGGGTCATTTAAAAAAATACAGCACGATTTCTCTGCAAGAGGAATAGAATTAAAATTACAGAAGCTTTTCCCTGAGGGCATTCTTCTTAGGAATTAAACTATGTGAACAAAAGGATTTCCTTTTCTCTTCATATTTGAATTTTACAGAAATTCAATTGTCATTTCTCAATCCACTCCCCTTTTGTATGTCTATGTGGGGGACAGAGAGGAGAGAATTGCTTGCCAACAGAGGCTAGAAGTCTTCTATTAGGCTCCACCTCATTTTTTGAGACGGAAGCTCTCACTGCCCCCGAAGCTCATCCATTCAGCTAAATTGCTGGCTAGGGAGCCCCAGGGTCCTCCTGCCTCCCCCTTCTCTGGGTAGCGTTATAAGAGTATACCACAGAGCTTGGCTTGCTATGTGGGTGATCAAACTCAGGTCCTCATGCTTGTGAGGATAGAGCTTTACCACCTTAGCTACCTGCCTTGGGCCACACTTTCCCCCTTTTAGTATGTCCTGCCTCCTCCTCTCTTGATAAAAACATTCATAGTACTTTTGGTTGTCAATATGACAAGACTGAGGAATATCTAGAAAATAAGTACAACGCAGTTCAGGATATGTCCTGGAGGCTATTCTCCCACAAGGTTAATGTATAAATCATCAAACTGTATAGGGAAGATGTCCTCCTTGAATGTGGACTGTACTGCTCAAGAGCACGGAGCCCCAGATGGGATCAAGAACAGAGAGAACTTTCATACACAAACATGAGCCTTCTTGAGTGTTGTATGAAGTTTTTCCTCTGACTGGCAGAATGCACTGTGCGTGCTTGACCACAGCATAAACAATCTTGACTGACAAAGGAAGAAGCCAACAAAAATTGGCTACCTATCATAACCAACTAGGGACATAAGTTGTATGTGTGTTTGTGTGTGTGTTGGGGGGGAGGAGGAACTAAGGTATGAGCAGAGGAAGCTGGGAAAGAGATGAGTACCCTTGCCATCTTGTGCGGGTTGCAGTGGATCACGAGGACCCTGCAGAAATGTAGAATCAGCTACATGATCGCAGTAGAGGGATCTACTCCCCACCCCACTCCCTGCATGGCCTCAGTAGAGGGATCCCCCACACTCCCTGCATGGCCTCAGTAGAGGGATCCCCCACACTCCCTGCATGACCTCAGTAGAGGGATCCCCCACACTCCCTGCATGGCCTCAGTAGAGGGATCCCCCACACTCCCTGCATGGCCTCAGTAGAGGGATCCCCCACACTCCCTGCATGACCTCAGTAGAGGGATCCCCCCACACTCCCTGCATGACCTCAGTAGAGGGATCCCCCACACTCCCTGCATGGCCTCAGTAGAGGGATCCCCCACACTCCCTGCATGGCCTCAGTAGAGGGATCCCCCACACTCCCTGCATGACCTCAGTAGAGGAATCCCCCACACTCCCTGCATGGCCTCAGTAGAGGGATCCCCCACACTCCCTGCATGACCTCAGTAGAGGGATCCCCCACACTCCCTGCATGACCTCAGTAGAGGGATCCCCCGACACTCTCTGCATGACCTCAGTAGAGGGATCCCCCCCCACTCCCTGCATGACATCAGTAGAGGGATTCCCCCCGCCCCATTCTTGCATGACCTCAGTAGAGGGATTTCCCCCCACACTCCCTCCTAATTGCTCTGTAAGACCAAATACACTCTGGTTTCTCAAAATATACTTTGGCAAAATCATACTGCGTTCGCTTTTTTGTTCTGGGTCCAGAGAGGAGGGAGAGGTGGGGTGCTGCTTGTGCCTCATGGAAAGAAATTCTTGACACTGAGTCAGTGTTATTTGTTGTTGTTGACAGTAGACTCCAGATTCTTCAGGTTTCAAAAGCAGATCTGTATTCTTGGTTCTTTGCGGAGGACTTTGGGCTTTGGCCTTAGATCAGGGCTACATCATTGGCCTCCTTCTCTGTTTGAGGCACCAGGCTTTGTATATTGAACAGCTGCTAATTTCCCTGGCTCAGCAGCCTGAAGAAGGCCATTGTGAGACTGTGCAGTCTCTGATCATGTAAGCCAATCTAATAAATCCCTTCATAATTATATATATCTGATTTGTTATGTGTCTCTGGAGGACCTGGAGTAACATAGCATTGTTTATATTCCTCCTGTAAAAAATTTTCCATAAAACTCTCTGTCCAGCTGAGTTTAGGCTGTTTTATCTCTGTCTCTGTCTCTCTCTCCATGTGTGTATGTGTGGACAGTCACACTTTTATATGAGGGTGTGTATGCATGTGTGCATGTGCACATGTGTATGGAGGCCAGAGGTAAACCTCTTATATTATTCTCTAGAAGGTTGCCAACTTGATTTAGGTACAGGCTCTTTCACTGGTCTTCAGCTCATCAGTTAGGGTAGGCTGGTTTGTCAATGTATCCCAGAGATCCTCATGTTTCTACCAATTTCCCTGCCATTGGGATTATAGGCACTTGCCACAATGCTCTGCTTTTTATGTGGGGATTAGGGTTAGACCCACATGCTTGTATGGCAGGCACTTTGCTGACTGAGCTATCTTCCCGGCCTCAGAATGACTTACTTTCTGGATACGTCTCTGTGCCCCTTCTGCATAGCCAAAGATTCCATTCAGTGATCATGGAGCCAGAGAAAATTAAAGACATAGAAGTTAATTAGGCTTTCAGTATTTAGAAGAACATCAAACATTTGGCCAATTACAGTTGCTCAACTTCAGTAACATACTTACATACAGTTTTACATTTTTGTTTTAAAATTTTAATGCCCCGCAAAGAAGTCATAGATCTAAATAACCTGCTGGGAATACAGAGGAAAAGAGAAGGCAGTGTTTCCATAGCAGAGACTCAGCCCACACACTGTCTCCTGTATCTTATCTTCTTAATGTTGTCTCTGGACACCACAGCACACAGATTTCCCACCTGTTAATCTGGGATCCTTTTCAAGTTCCCTAGCGGTCTTCACAATGAAGCTTTTGCCTCCTTAATATTGAACAATAGTTTTCTATGATATGCTTAAATTATAAGTATTGTTTCCATAAAGATTTACATTAATCATAACAATGAACATGGGGAGAAGGGAAAGCGATGGAGGGTTAAGGTAGGCTGCTAAAGTATTGCGGGTGGAGTAAGAAAGAAGGAAGAGGTGAGTTCTAGTAAGTAGAATGGGCTCCGCAGAGTTCCACTCCCATCCATTCGGTATTATGTTATGGTCACTCCCATTCAGTTCATGTTCACCAGTAGGCTGTGACCCTTAGAGTTCAAGAGACATCGATTATCTCTACTGTCATTCTAGTACAGTGTGTGTGTGTGTATGTGTATAGAGAGAGAGAGAAAGAGAGAGAGGAAGAGGGGGAGAGAGAGAGAGAGAGAGAGAGGAGGGGGGTGAGTGTGGGTACCTGCCTGGAGGTCAGAGAACAATTTCAGTTGCTAGTCCTCACATTCCACCTTTTTGGAAACATGTCCCTTTTGTCATTCACGACTTCGTATGCCAGGCTTGCAGGCCTGAGGTTATGAAAAACTTTCTGTTGCCTTCTGCCATCTCTTTGTAGGAGCACTGGGATTAGAGACAGGAGCTACTGCATCATGCTTTCACATGAGTTCTGGGGTCCTCAGGTATATGCGGCAAGCCCTTTACTCCCTAAACCATCTCCCCAGCTGTCATCCTAACACTTAGTGTCAAACTAGGTGATTTATATATGTTTTGGATATAGTATATTTTTAGTAAGCAAATTAATAAGTTGAATTCATATATCCATTGAATACATTTTATTGACCTTTGCACATTATTTTAAAATCTTTATCCATATCAAGGAACAAAATAGACCCCTGTCCTTTGGAGTTTATGTATTTTGTTGGGGAGATAGAAAATAAATAATTATGACCAGCACTGCTTTTTTATAGTATGTTAACAAATTGTGGGACTCAGATTGATCAGCAGCAAATACATAAAACCTGCCCCAGACCTATTGGTGGAATGCTGCAAGCATCAACATTCCCTTAAAGACAACTATGAGATAAAGTATTTCTAACAGAAGTTATTATTAATTAGATCTAATATAGAGATGTTTATAGTAAGAGCAACTTATGACATGCTTGCTTATCCATACTGAGATTGTTGCAAAATCAGTTAAAATGACAAAATTAAATGTTAACCTTATGTAATTTAAATTTAACTATAAAAATTTTTGTTTACTCAATTACTGACTCAGATTATACCCGTCAAATTCTTGTTATGGATTATTCTCAAATATTCAATTATTTAAGTTTAACTGAATCGGCACATTTGATTTTTTGTTGTTGTTGTTTACTTCAGTGGATTCAAGCACTGACTGGTCATTGAAAGCTTATAACAAATGAACAAATATTGCTTAAAAGCCCCATTAAGAATGTTCTCAAAATTGATGCTAAATTTGTTAATTATGTTATGTCTCTTAGTATTGAGAAGTAAACAATGTTTGAGAAAGCATGTTAAATATATCTAAGAATAGAAATAATAAAGAAGGATTTACGGATGAAGATTAAGATCACTGGTAAAAAAGAAAAATTGAAAACCTGTGTAAGTGATGAAGGTCAAGGAAGTGCATGCTAATTAAAAAGATACAGTAAACAAGGTGTTAAAGGATGTAAGAATGAAGTTACTTTTAATGAAAAGGATTTTTTAAGCTGACTGATGTTTCAAGAATGAAAGAGAAGCTAAATAGTTTTTGCATATTGTGATTGTCTGAGTAGGTTTCTTAAGGTATATGAAAAGAAGATACTTAAAAATGATAAAAAAAACCTTTCCTGAAAATTTCTAAAATTTCAGAGTTCAGTCAAACTGATTTAGTAAAACTATTAATCTATTACTTTTAACAATTATAAAGGTGATTTTAAAGAACAAATATATGTCTAGTCCAATTTTATTTGTAAATGTTTGGTTTTGACTTAAACTTTATTTAAGTATTTCACAGTATTTAAGAATGTCAGACTAATGCAAATAACCTTGATGTTCAAAAGTCATACCCAGAGTACATTCTCCTTCAGTTGTCTTTCTAAACTACTTTATTATTTTTATTTATTTAGAGATTTTTAAAAATAAGATTTGCCATTCCTGTGTTTTTCAAAACTCAGACCCTTTTGTCACATTTTAAAATAAAAGGTTCTCCCTCCCATAATCTTTAGCACACCGAAAATATCTGGCAAATAAGACAATATACCTTATTAAAAAATTCTTTCCTAGTGCTTATATATTTCATTTTATGGATAATATCACATTAGAATCCTTTACTAAAGAAATGTCAAATTGTTTTGAAAGTTTTACAGGATTGTTTTATTTATTTACAGCTAACTCCAGACAAAAGTTAACATTAACATTAACTCTCTTGCACATCAATTAATTATTGCCAGTGTCAGTGAACTTGCACCTTCCCTTGCAATTCCCAGTATGGTTTTTACTCACATTTTTTCTCTTAAAGCCAACATTTGCATCTGAAAGCTGAGTTTAAAACAAAGACAACTTTCTTAAACAGGGGTAGATTTACTTGTTTGCTGGTTCATTTAAAACTCCTTTTTTCATTACAAAAATTTCAAGTGGTTATTTCTATCCAATACACCTTAACAAAAAATATGTTTGTACTCCAAATCAGTCAAAAATTAACTATTATCATTCAACAGGACTGAGCCGAAACCATCCAACTTACTGGACAGGGTCTTAATGTAATTTATCTCTCCATATCTCAAGATAACTCTACATTCTCTTACAGATTCCAAAAACATGATAGGTAATGTTTGCTCGTTCTTATGGAACAAAATTACTTTCATTCCTTTTCATATAAAATTCAATTACTTCTTATACAAATCTTTTCTCTCATAAGTACATAACCCATTCCTAATGCACTAATAATTTTTGTGCCTTTCAGATAGAGCCAATAAATCATTCAACAAAAACATTACATGGTTACATAGTGCTAAATATGACACTCTCCTGTGACACTCGGGAGCTGTTACTTAGTAGCAAACCAGGTACTTTACAGCATGTTTTAGATACAGCATGTCTTTTGTAAGCAAATAAATAAACTGAATCCATTCCCTGGTTGAATATATTTTATTGAGCTTTGCACATTTTTTTAAAAGCTTTGTCTATATCAAGGAACAAAATAAATCCCTGTTGGGATCTGTTTGGGGCTTATATATTTTATTAGGGGTAATTGGTAATGATGAAGAATTATAAGCAGCAATTCTTTCAACAGTATGATAACAGGTGACGCTGGAAGCACTGGTAAAAGTGAAAATAGATTAATCTCAAGGAGGTTTATGGTGCTGATTTGGGTGCTGCAGCATAGCACATAATTATTATTAATGTTGTATGGGGCTGTATGAGGGTGGTTATGTGTGCAGGTGTATGCACATGTGTGTGGAGACCAAGGGTCATCTTCAGCTGTCATTCTTCAAGAATGGCTCATAGGTTTAAAAGAATGTCTCTGGTTTAGACCTAGAACTCAGCAATATAATTAGAGTTCCAACTATTTCCACTTCCATAGAACTAGAATTAAAATGGGTATCAGCATACTTGGCTTTTTATATTGTTTCTGAGGATCAAACTAAGGTCCTTATGTTTGGACTGCAAGCACTTTGTCAGCTAAGCCATCATTCCAGCCCGGATTGCACCATTAAAAACAACATTGTCAAGATGAGATCTAACTAGTCAGAGAAGGAACAAGACCCCAGGATCTAACAGAGTAGAAAGAGCAAAAGAAAGAGCATAAGGGAGATGGGGCAGGAAATGGGGCAGGAAATGGGTCAGGAAATGGGTCAGGAGTGGGGCAGGAGGGAGCAGGAGTGGGGCAGGAGTGGGGGCAGGAGTGGGGGCAGGAGTGGGCGCAGGAGGGGGTCAGGAGTGGGGCAGGAGGGGACAGGAGGGGGGCAGGAGTGGGGCAGGAGTGGGGGCAGGAGAGGGCAGGAGTGGGGCAGGAGTGGGGGCAGGAGTGAGGGCAGGAGGGGGGCAGGAGGGGGGCAGGAGTGGGGGCAGGAGTGAGGGCAGGAGTGGGGCAGGAGGGGGGCAGGAGTGGGAGGCATGCAAGGGCCTTGCTGACGATGGGATGGTGTGAGTCAAAGGCAAGTATTTGACAAGAGAGTGAGACTTTATACATGGTTTTATTTTATATTTTTATGTATGTATATGTATATGTGTTGTGAAAGTCAGAAGTGAATGTCCTCGATTGTCTTCCTCTGTAGTTTTTGACATACGGTCCTTTACTGAACTTGGAGATCATTGATTTGGAGAGGCTGGCCATGTCCCAGGATCCTCTTGTCTTCTTTCCCCAGCTCTAGGATTGCTAAAGCATCATCATGCTAGTGCTTTTTCACATGTGCTTTGGGAGCTCATATTAAAGAAAATTTAAAGTACTTATGTTTGAACAAGAAGCACTCTATTAACTGAGCCATCTGTCCAGGCCAACATCTTATGTTTTAAAGGATTTTTCTGGAATATGTAGGGTTGGGGTGACAAAGAAGCATACATTTTAAAAGTAATTCAGTCAGGTAGGTGGTAGGCATAGAAATGGGCGAAGACTGCAAAATCCAGCCAATCTCTGACTATACAGCAACTTAGATTCCCAAACACATTGAATTAGGGTGTCAAAGAAGAAAGGTCAAACGTTTTTGGTTGAGTCAAAGAAAGACAGGACATCCATGCAATGAAATAGATGTGACGTGCTGTGGTGGTTTGAATGCGAGATGTCTCCTGTAGGCTCATGTGTTTACTTTTGTGGTTCCCGGGTCGTAGTGCTATTTGGGAGATTTGGAACCCTTAGAAGATGGAGTAGCTTCCTTGGACGAAATGGTAACTGCAGGTGGGCCTTGAGGCTTCATAGTCCAGCCCACTTTCCTTTTCATTCTCTGCTTCTTGACTGTGGATGCTCTGTGAAGAGCTGGCGTCCTCTCCTGCCATCATGTCTTCCCTGCCATGGTGGACTGTCCATTCTTAATAGGTATGCCAGAATAAATTCTTTCCTCCATTAAACTTCTTTTGTCAGGATATTTTATCATAGCAACAGGAATAGTAGCTAACACAAGTGAATGTGTGTATCCTAGCTAAAGCACGTACCCACCATTTCGATGGATTTTGTGTTCTTTGCATCTCCTTGTTTTCCTGTCAGTGAACTTCCAGTCAGTTATTCCACGTGTTAGTGAAATGTGTCAGTTGTCTAAATAAAACAATCTTTTAGACTGAGGATTTAAAAACATACCTGAGGCAGGTGTCAAGTCCATCCTGAGTATACTCAGCAGTGTCATCTGGAAAGTCACACCCTGGAGAATCACATCTAACCATCACCATGAACTATATAAGCAGAAATAATAATAAAGACTAAGATCAGCAAACTGGTTGATGTTAGTAGACAAGACACTGCAATACATACTTATAGAAGTAAAACAGGAAAGAGGCTAAGAAACTAATGCAACACGGATTCTAAAGTAAAGGAGGAGCTGAATTATTTAAACCTTGTGCAGAAAGTAGAAATTTCTGGGTATTAGCATCAGTATGTTACCCATGAGGAACTGAGGAACATGGAGAATCATGTCAGCTTCCATCAGACTTTGTTCTTTAAATTTCAATTTATTAATGATCAAATTTATTAAATAGTTAAGCATCTAATGCCATAGTTTTAATAAAATATATATCTTTAGATATTTACTCATAGGTCTTTAATTTGTTAAATTAAATTTACAAAGATATTTTTATTAAACTTGATACATTCTTTTTCCTTAAGCATGTTTGACACAATATTAGTATAATTAAAAAAATTTGTTAAATACATTTAATGATTATACATATATCTTTTTAAGTCTAATATTTTTCCTCACTTACTTTAGGCTCCTATTTTTCTTTATTTTAGCTTTATACATTATTTTTATTCTTATTTATTTATGTGTGTGTGTGTGTGTGTGTGTGTGTGTGTGTACGTGCCATGGTGTGTGGAGATCAGAGAACAATTTGTGGAATCTGGTGAACAAATTCAGGTCTTCAGGCATAGTGACAGTCACATTTACCTGCCAAGCAATCACACCATCCCTTATGCATTATTTAATTAAGTTATAGTCTCAATCTTATTCTTTTTTATTTTTTATATGTTTTTTTTAGTTGAATCATTGTGTGTTTCATACAGAACGTCTCAGTCAATCTTAATCATCTTTATATTCCTTTTCCCAATGGCACTCCCCATAACCCCTTAATTTGAATTCATACAATCTTTCATCTGTGTTAAGTTACATTGTGTACAGTTAGTGTCTCCAGTTTCCCACAGTGATCTCAATGCAGGTTTGTCTACTGAGGTTTAGTCAGCCTACCCAGAGTACCCTGCTTTAGGAAAACTAGCCCAACCTCACCCAACACTAATCAGTTGCCAGTATTAAGTGAAGGTTGGGGCCTGCTACCCATTTCCCCAGGTCCATGCTGGGTTTTTATTTCCTTGAGTTTGCATGGCACTTGAGCAAGCTCTCACGAGATTGTTGGATTCTATTTTTATATGGTCATGCACTTCCTCATTGGCTCTTATAGTCGTTCTACCCCCTCTTCAATGGTCCTTGAGTGTTGGGTGAGTGAACCTTAATCTTAATATAAGAGTTCTGTCCAGGAACCCACACTCTGCAGATTCCTAATCTTCATGGTCTAGCCATTTGTGACCTTTTGTGTTACTGGCCCTTTGACCTATGTGGGACCTTCATTAACAAGAGTTGAAAGATTCATTAGTGTTTTCTTTATCCCTTGTAATATATTGTATGAGCCTTGTGTGTAGAGACTGCATTGTAGATGTGCCACTTAGGCATGGACAATTCACAGACAATGTCTGTGCGTGACCAGCTGCATATGATGCAAAAGATGAGTGGTGACTGGGATACTTGACTGTAAATATAAGGATACATATTTTACACTTAGTAAGAAGTTATGTTAAGCTAGGGATGTGACATTCTTGGGAAATATCTTTGAGATCTATGACCCATTTAGTTATGGGTTATGATTACAGTAACACCTCATGAGTTTCCTCCCATTGAGTGGGCTCTAAGCCCAATTAGGTAGCTGTTGATTGGCCCAAGATAAAAGTGCCACTAGCACCAGTGGTGAATGCTGTGCCAGTCACTGAAGTAGATTCTTTGGTCATGAAACTGGTGTTGGGCCATCAATGGATGTTCTGTGTTGGCTAATTTTTAGTGCTCTCTGGAACTATGAAGGCTAGCTTTCAGGGGAAGTGAATTCCAGGTCAGTTCCAGTTCCATTGCTCCAAATCTGGTCTCTGAAGAATGTCTGGTCTTCAGCAATGGGGTCTTACATTAACGTTCTGGGAGGCAATCAAGGGCTGTGGCAATAGTCCATGTAGTTTTGGGAGGCTCTTGAACCACCCTGGTCAACAACTCAAAGGAAGGTTTCTTCTATCTGACACTGTTTCTTGTTACGTAACCTTCAGATGTGCAAATGGGCTCATGTAGAGATATTGTATGTGGAATCTGTTGTTGTTAGACTAATATGATCCACTCTGGTGATTTACACTAACTAGGCATTATTTTTCTCTTTTTTCCTCTCAGTCTCTCTCTCTCTCTTTCTATCTCCCTGTTTAACTTTCCCTCCATGCCTTCCCCATTTAAAGTATCCCCAGTTTTCTCCATTTTTCCCCTTGATAATACAATCTTCTAAGGCTTGGATGCCTTTTTTCCTTTACCCATATTTCCTGCCTCATTTCATTTTAAATACTCTGCTTTTATCTGTTTCTCCCTTAGTAACACCTGATTCCTATTATTCTTCTCTCTTAGGTTCCTTGTCTCCCTTTACCTCCCTGTTTCTTTTCATTTTCCAGGTTCCTGAAGTTACATCAGCATACAAACTCATATATAAGGGTTTGGTGCTAGGATCCACAAATGAGAGAGAACATATGTCATTGTCATTTGTTTTTCTAAGTCTGTGCTACTTCACTTAGCATAACAGTTTCTAGTTCCATCCATTTACCTACAAATGTCATGATTTCCTCTTTCTTTACCACTGAGTAGAACTCCACTGTGTGAATGTACCACATTTTCCTTATACATTCTTCAGCCAAGGAGCACTTAGGTTGCTTACATCCCTTACTGTGGAAAAAAGTAGCAATATACATGGATGTTCAAGTATCTGTACCATATGCCAAGGAGTGGTATAACCTGGTCAAATGGTAGATTCAGTTTTAGGTTTTAAGAGTTCTCCACACTGCTTTACATAGGGGTTGCATGAATTTACAATCACACCACAGTGAATGAACATTCCTCTTTCCCACCATCCTCTCCAGCAACTGGTTTTATTTGTTCTCCTGATCTTAGCCAGCAGTCTAACTGGGGTAAGATGAAAACTTAAAGTGTTTTTAATTTTCATTTCCCTAATTATTAATGACGTTGAGCACTTTTAAAGACGTTTCTCAGCATCCTCATTCTTTCTTTTGGGGACTCTCTGCTCAGTTCCTTTGCCCCTCTGATAATTGGGTCACTTTTTTTTTATTCTTTATGTAGTATGAATGTTAAACTTCTGTCAGATGTGTCACTGGTGAAGATCCTCTCCCACTCTGAGTTTTCTCTGCACTTCCTTGTTTTTTTTTTTCCTTTTCTGTACAGAAACTTTTTAGTTTAATGAGGTCCCACTTGTTGATTACTTATCTCAGTTCCTGAGCAACTGATGTCTGATTTAGAAAGTCCTTTCCTATACCTATATCTTGTAGGGTAGCACAAATGTTTTCTTTTAACAAGTCACAGAGTTTCATGTTTTACATTGAGGTCTTTGATCCATTTGGAGGTGACTTTGTACAAGGTGAATTACAAGGGTCTAGTTTCATTTTTCTACAGGTTTTCATCCAGTTTTTCCAGCTGAAAATCCAGTGAGTGTTTTTGAACCCTTTTCAAGTATCAGATAACTGAAATAGCATGTACCCTTATTTCAGTCTTCAATTATATTCCATTGGTCTATAGGTTTATTTTTTTGCCAGTGCCTTGCTGTTGTCAAGACTATAGCTCTGTAATAATTTTTAAAATCTGGTATAGTAATCTCCCTTACATTGCTCATTGTGCTCAAGGTTGCGTTGGCTATCTGGGGTCTTTTATGCTTCCATAGGAATTTTAGGGTTTTTTTCTAATGTTGTGAAGAATGTTATGGGGATTTTGATTGGGATTGTATTGAATTTATGTATCGATTTTGATAGGATGGTCATTTTCACGATAATAATTGTTCCAAACCATGAGCATGGAAGGTCCTTCCATCTTCTGGTGTTCTTATCAATATCTTTTCTTTAAAGACCTAAAATTTTCAAGTAGAAATCTTTAATGGCTTTGGTCAGGTTTATTCTGATACACTTTATTTTGAGGCTACTGTGAATGGAAGGGTTTCCTTGTACTCTTTCCAGTTGCTTTTTAGATTAGTTTTGTAATCTGCCTCTTTGATGAAAGTGTAAATCATTTCTATGAGTTTTCTTGGTGGAAATTTTGACATCACTTAGGTATAATAACATGTCCTCTGTAAAAAGGAATAATATTATTTTTTAAATTTTTCAATGAGTATTCCTATAACTTCTTTCTCTTGTCTTATTGTTCTAGCAAGAACTTCAAACACTATAATAAAAAGGCATGGAGATAGTGGACAGCCTTGTCTGGTTCCTGATTTTAATGGGAATGCTTCCAGTTTTTCTTCATTTAGAATGATGTTGGCTTTGGGTTTTGGTATATTGTTTTCATTATTTTGAGGTATATTAACTCCAGTTCAGTTCCCTCTAAGACATTTACCATAAATGCATGCTGAGTTTTGTAAAAGCCCTTTTCTGCATCTATTGAAATGACCATGTCATTTTTGTCTTTGAGTCCATTTATATGCTTTATGATATTTATTCACTTAACATATTTTGAAACACCCCAGTATCTCTGGAATAAAGCTAACTTGATCATTGTGGATGATCATTTTTATGTATGTCTGTATGTGGTTTGGAAGTATTTTGTTGAGAATTTGCATTCATTAAGGATATGAATCTATAGCTTTCTCTTTTGGTTCTATCTTTACCTGGTTTTGGTATTAAATCAATCCTGGTTTCATAGAAGGAATTTGGAAGTTCTGCCTCTGTTTCTATCTTTTTTAATAATTTGCTCGGTATTGGATATAGATCTTCTTTGAATTTCTGGTAGAATTCTGGTGTGAATCCGTCTGGGCCTGGGCCTTTTTTGGTGGGGAGTTTTTTATTACTGTTTCAATTTCCTTATATGTTATGGGTCTGTTTAAGCTGTTGATCTCTTCTTGGTTTAGCTTTGGTGATTCCCATGCTTTTGAACATGCATCCATTTCTTTAAGGCTTTCAAATATAATAGCATATATGCTTTTAAAAATATTCCCTTATAATGTTCTGAATCTTTTTTTTTTGTCTGTTTTGATGTTTCCCTTTTCATCTCTGATTTTGTTGATTGAAGTTGCTCTTTCTTTTGGTTAACTGAGCCAAGTGTCTGTCTATCCTGTTCATCTCTTCCAAGAACCAGCTCCTGACTCATTGATTCTTTGCATTGTTTTCTTTGTTTCTAGTTCATTATTTCTGCTGTGATTTTTGTTAATTCTCTTGTCCCCTGGGTTTGGGTTTCATTTGCTGTTGCCTTTTAAGATACTTGAGTTGCAATGTGAAATCATTTATTTGTGTTCTTTCTAAGTTTTTAAAGTAGGCACTCAGAGGTATAAACTTCCCTCTTAAGACAGTTTTCAACATGTCCCAGAGATTTTGTTGGGTTGCATTGTCCTTTTTGTTGAATTCCAGGAATATTTTTTTCCCTTAATTTCCGTTTTGACCCATTCAACATTCAGTAGTGTACTGTTAAGTCTCCATGAGTTTGTGAAGCTAATAGGGCTTCTTCCAGTGTTTATTTTAAGCATTATTCCATTGTGCTCTGATATAATTCATTTTATTTTCTATTTGTTGATGTTTGTTTTGTGTCCCGGTACATGGTCAGTTTTGGAGAAAGTTTCATGGGATGCTCAATAGAAAGTGTATTCTTGGTGCTTTGGTAGAATATTCAGTAGATTTTTGTTAGGTCCATCTGATATACAGTATAGTGTTTTTCAGATGTCTCACTGTTTATTCTTTGGCAGTTGACCTGTCTAATGGAGACAGTGGGGTGTTGAAGTCCCCCACTGTTAGTGAGTTGGGGTTAATCTGTGTCTTAAAGTCCTGTGGTACTGTTTTTATGAAGTTGGGTGCACTGGGGTGGTATAGATATATTCATGATTGTAACATCTTCTTGATTAATTTTTCCATTGATCAGAATGAAGTGATTCTCTTTATCTCTTCTATTAGCTTTAGTTTGAATTCTAAAATTTGTCAGCTCTTAGAATGGCAACTTCTGCTTGTTTCTTAGTGCCATTTGCTTGAAATATTTTTCCATTCTTTCTCCTCAAGCTACTGCCTATCCTTGAAGGATGAGATGAGTTTCTGGCAGACAACGAAAGGATGGATTTTGTTTCTTGATCCATTCCATTCAACTAACCCATGTCATCTGACTCGGTATTTCAGTTCATCTATATTTAAAGTTATTATTGGAAGATGTGAATCGGTCCCTGTCATTTTGTATTCTGTTTATATCTTTGGTTTAACTTTTTAGTTCCTCGGCTATGTGTTCATTTAGTTTCTTTCTGTTGCCCCTTGGGTATAGTTGTTTATTTCTTCAACTTTTTGTATCACTTCAAGTATTCTCTCAAGGGCTGGTTTTCTGGGCATGAATTCTTTGAACCTGTTCGTTGTCATTGAAGATGTTTCTTTCCCCTTCTGTAATAGACAATTTTGCTGCATAAAGTATTCTAGGTTGGCGTCTATGGTCATTTAGGACTGGGAATATTTTGGTCCAGGCTCTTCTGGCTTTTCTAGTTTGTCTTGAAAAGTTAGCTGTAATTCTGATGGGTTTTCTTTTATATGTGACTAAAATTTTTTCATAGTCTTTGCTTAAGTGCTCCAATTCTTCAACTTTATCTTCCAGTCTTGATATTCTGTTTTTCATTTCATTCATTCTATTGGTGAGGCTTTCTCTCACATTGTTTCAAATTGGCTGAGTTTCTTACTACCTTTTTCATTTTAGCCTGAGTTTTCTTTAATATTTCTATCTCTTTTGTGAATTCAGTCAGAAGCTTATCCCTCTCTTTTAGTTCTTAATTTGTTTTTGTGTGTGTGTTTTTTTTTAATTCATTGAATTCTTTGATCATGTTATGATTGCTCTTTTAAACTCTGGGACTTGGGTTATCTCAATGGAATTCTCAATGTAGAACATTTCTAAGGACTCATGATGTTTGGTGATGACATATTATTTGGGTTTTTCATATTTCTATTTTTTTGTTCATGTGAATTTCTTCTGCTGTTTGTGAGTTTGATGTGATACTCAAGCCTTCCTTTGTTTGGTTGAAGTCTGATTCTGATGGTATAATTGATGTGACTTAGTTATTTTCTTGTTGGGAACCAAAAACTGGTTGGTCAGGTTTCAGGTTCTCTTTTGATTTTATATCGGAAAACCAGATGACTCTAGTTCAGTTGCTCCGGTGTTTCCTGAGTGCCACAGGTTAGGTGAGATCAGATGCTCTATGCTCTCAGGCTCTCTCCTAAGTTCTGCATGCCTCTAGCCAACATCTTTTCAGAAAATTGCTAGATGAGGCTGAATTCAGGCTATCTCATGCAGTCTGCAGTGTTCTGGACCCCAGTGAAGAAGGCAATAAATGAAGTTGTTCACAGAAACTCAAGGCTTTTTACTGTCGTGGGTGATTAGTGAAGAAGCCCAAAAGTATCAAGCATACCTGATGGAAAAGGCCCTGGGCCCTGTATGGGACAGCTGTGTTCCCCCCCGCCCCCAAAGCTCAGGAAACATTGTGGAAGAGAAGGAGTAAAGAATGCAAGAGCCTGAGGATGGGAACATGTACAGCGAAGGAGGATTCTGGACATGACATGGCTTTTGCACTTATGAACTTACTACAGCTATGGTTGTTGCAGAACACCCGTCAACTTTTCATTGTGACTGGCTAATGATTTACTCTTGCAATTTTACATAAGTTTTTTTATGGATATATTGACTGATAATGTGACATAGATTGGAGATAAACTGACATTTTTACTTGAAACACAGCTTAGAACCTGACTCTTCTCTCTAAATGTTTTGGCATATAATAGGAATAACCATATACCTCTTGTTCTAGTTTCATTTCTGCTGCTGTGATAAAATCTCCTGAAATATAACAACTGAGGAGAGAAATGGTTTATTTGGCAATTTCAGGTCATAGTACATCATTTTGGAGGTCAGAGAAGAAGCTTAAGCATCTAATAATATCACAGCTACAGTCAAGAGCAGAGAAAGATAATGCATGTACATTACCTGCTATCTGCTTGCTAGCTTTCATCTAGTTCCTGTCTTATATAGCTCAGGACCCTCTGCCTAATAAACGGTGCTATACACAATGGGTTGGGTCTTCCTACATCAATTAACAATGAAGAAAACGCTCACAAAGTGATATGTCCATAGAAAATTCCTCAGTTGAGGCTCCCTTCTCAGTGATTCTAAGACATGGCAACATGACATTTAGAACTAACCAGCACACCTTTCTGAAGTTCTTACAAGGCTTATATAACATGCACAGATAAATATGGTCTTTCCCTTTAGATTTTAAAGATTTATTTTTATTTTTTAATTATGTATTTAGGTATGTGACTATGTATTAGTATGTACATGTGAGTGCAGGTAACTGTAGAGGCCAGAAAAGGGTGTTGTATTTAAAGGTGATTGTGAACCAACTGACATAATAACCAAACTTGGGGACTGAAGAGATGGCTCAGTGAATAAGAGCACTGGCTGCTTTAGCAGAGGACCCAGGTTTAATTCCCAGGACCCACAACAGTATAACTGTACTTCTAGGGGAATCCAGTGCTTCACAGGCATTACATGACATGGGTGAACTTAAACACATGAAGGCAATACACTCATACACACAAAACAAAAATAGTAAAAAAAAAAATTTTAAGAACCAAACTTGGGTCTTCTGCAAGAACAGTAGATGCTCTTAACCCCTGAGCCATCTCTCTGGCCCTTCCCGTTATATTATAAATCCCAAGCTTTTGGCTTGCTCATTGTGGTTTTATAGGCATTCTATCCCTTACCATATAGTTGGTTTTCAGTAAATATCACACATTCGCTAATTCTCCAGTAAACATCATCTCCTTTCCCTGGAACATTCTGTCATCCTAAGATCTAACATAAAGTCCTCTTATAGGGACACAGTCTACTGTTTTTGTCAACCAAATAACACAGTCACTAGCCCATAGTTTCTTTAATGCATTTCTACTAGTGTACTACCTATTGAAATATAATCAAGTTGTCATTTTTTTCAGAAATGATTTTTGATGATTTGTTGTTCTGAGTCGTTAATGCTCATGGTTTAATGTGATATTTTCCTCCAAGAACAATAAAAGCCATAACTTTGCCTTGATATAACAATAAATATGATTCAGTATTATGTGTTGGTAAAAAATTTGCATAAACCTTTAGAAGGACATATCACAGAAGTTTATTAATCCCGGGAAAGTATTTTGCAATCTTGAATAAACAATAATTTTTTAGAAGGACAGGAAATGACCAACCATGAACATATGAATATCAACAGAGCAAAATTTATATGGAGCTTCATAAATAAAATGACATAAATTCAAACTCATACATATACATATATAAAGTTTATCTTTGTAGCATGATTAAAAGTTTAATGATGTTTATGCTTAAAATAAGAAAATACAATTGTGTGTATGTGTGTGTGAGAGAGAACAAGAGAGAGAGAGAGAGAGAGAGCAAGAGAGAAAGAGATTTGCTGTGTATCTCCAGCTTGCCTCAGACTTGTTGCATAGCCAACGTGGTTCCAAACTCACAATCCACAGTTCTCATCATCTCAAGTGCTGTAATTACAAGCATGTGTTACTATGACCAGTTTATGGTCTTTATTTTACTTAATTTTTTTGAGAGCTCTAGTTGGCCTGGAACTCACTATGTAGACCAGGAGGTCCTCAGTCTCACAGAGATCCCCAAGTGCAAGGATTAAAGTTATCTACCACTATGCCTGGCCGTATTATTTTTATTTTTCTGTGTCAAAATACTCAACATAAAGTATTTAAAAGAGAAAGTGTTTTGGCTCACAGCCTCGGATATTTCAGTCTTCAGCCTCTGGCTCCATTGATTCCAGGCTTGTGGTGAGGCAAAGCATCATGGGGCTAGAGCACTGGAGGGAGAAGCTGTTTCACTCATAGTGGACCTGAAGCAGAGAGCAAGGACAGGACCCAAGAACGAGTTGAACCTTTATAAATGCCGCCGTGCCCACAACCTAGTTTAATGAGGTTCCAGCTTTTAAAGTTCCCAGAACCTCACTAAGCAGTGTTACCAGCTGTGGGAACAAGTGTTCAGTAAAGGAGCCTGTGAGTGACATTTCACATTTAAACTGTGGTACTTTGCTTTATAGTTCTTTATCAGAGGTGTATGTTAATTTTGATTGCTATGGAGCTCAAACTGCTCAGCAATGAAAAGCCTGAAAAGATGAATAGGGGATTGTTTATTCTGGAGAAGGGAGATCAGGAGGAGTGCAAAACCAGTGTTCTAGGCAGGCTCATTTTGTAAAGTATAGAACATTGTATTTTGTCTTTGGAACATAAGGGTGAGAAAATCACTTTAATTATAAACTGAGAGCTCTTGAAGCTGCTAAAATTACTTCAAGAGAAAAACAATCCATGAAAAGGCGATGGTGAGTTCATTTCTATGAGGATTCTCAAACAGAAGAAAAATAAGCTTTAAAAAAATATATACTTTTAACTGAAGGCTCACTTAAGACAGAAAAGTGAGTTATTTATGTCTTTCCTAATTTAAGATTTTAAAACAGGGAGATGAAGAGATGGTTTAGCAGTTAAGAGCACTGGCTACTCTTGCAGAATTCAATTCCCAGCACCTATATGGCAGCTAACAGTCATCCATAATTTCAGTTCCAGGGAATCTGATGTCCTCTTTCAGACTTTGTGGGCAATGTAATACATCGGTGTACTTACATGCTTGCAGACAAAACACATAAACATAAAATAAAAATTAATTAAAATATTTTAAAATTTAATTGAAGTATTCTAAATTAATGTTTCATATTTCTTTCACATACCATTGAAATATTTTCAGTTACAATAGCATTTACTTCTTTATATGTGTCATGTGTACATGTGTACTCACCTATTGTGATGACCACAGTGAACTCTGGGTATCTTCCTCTATCACCCTCTGCCATATTTTCTTATACAGTGTTACTCCCTGAGGCTGGAGCCTTCTGTTTTGGCTACACTTTCTGATTCTCCAGCCACAAGGATCCTCCTGCCTCTACACCTATTCCAGTGTGTTGGTTACTGGGATGCTCCACCATTCCTAGACATTATGTGGGTTCAGAGGATCTGAACTCAGATCTTCATGCTTGAGTGGTAGGCACTGAATCCACTGGGCAATCTCCCAAGCTATTTACTACTCTTAAAACAGATTTCTTTATTGATGAATATACCTGCCTGAGTTTATGTGTACAACAAGTGTGTGCAGATACCTAAGTAGGCTGGAAGAGGGCGTGAGATCCTGTGGATAACAGCTCATGAGCTGCCCGATATGGATACTAGGAACGGAACCCAGATACTCTGCAAGAGCAGCACCATTTACTGCTGAGCTGTATTTACTCCTCTTGGGGTGTGTATGTGCATATGTATACATAGCAAAAGATATCATTAGGAAAAATAAAAGATAAGTCACAACGTAGGAGAAAATATCTCCAAAAATTATAAAAATATTTATATTTAAGTACATAAAACCCCTTAAAATTCCATCATAATGATGCATCTAAGTCAACTAAAACTTCAGCCAAATGTTTAAACAAACATGGACAATCAAGAGAAAATAATAACTGCAATCAGGTGTGATGGTACACATTTTAAATCTCAGCACTCAGGAGGTAGAGACAGAAGGAACTCTGTGAGATCAAAGCCAGGCTGATCTACATAGCGAGGAACTCCTTGTGTTAGGCAGGATTAATTTTTGAGGAGGAATGCCTAAGATAATCAGTCTAAAGCAGGAAAATATCTCATAAGCTAAAATGATATTAGAGATCTGTAGCACTTAACACAACCCAATAACACATTTTTTAAAAGGAAACAAAACACAAATATTTTCTTAATATATGTGTATATATGCACAAGCATATTCTTAACAAAATAGGAAAGGTACACTCAAGTCAATTACAACCCTTGTTTCTGCAGCTGGTCACACGGCCTCAGTTGGTATTTATGACTACCTCCCTCTGCTGCCCATCTCTAGTTCTTCCACTATCAGCGAGTACCTCTGCAGGTCTTTGCTCTTTCCCTGGAGGAGTGACCCACACTTTCATCCCTCAAAGATTTGGGCCATTTTTATCCTATCTGGATGTCTTTCTTACCAAGTTTCCAGTCATGTTCCTTCCAAATCCCTGACCATTAAACCAAACCATTGGCTATAGCCCACACATCAGTCTGTAATAACACACTCGGCCATTTGTCCTTCCAAACACAATTCAAAACCGTGTTTACTTCCTGAAGTTTGGCCCACTGTGAAGACTTTCCTTCACCAATGTCCTTCGGGTTTGTTCAAGAATTTGGCTACAATACTGTAGCTGCCCACTTCTGGGCCATGCCTACATAGCTTGCTGAAACATCTGTAAACCAAGCCCTAGTCTTCTCCTCCTCAGTCAGCAGATCATAAAACACACCCATGAAGCCACAGGTGCATGCTTGAGGACGGAAGGTATTGTAACAACAATAGGAACCACAGGCATTTCTGCTATGTCTTCATGGTACTTGCTTGTGTCCTCAGGTCCTGTTCAGGCCGATCACATATATTATATATGACTTCCATTTGTTAATGAATTGCTGCTGTACATGTCCTAGGCTTTATTGCTCGGTGGGTCAGATAACACCCAATACATGAGGGACAGCTTAGGTTGCATGGTACCTTGGTGGCCCATTATCAAACATTCAGTTTTTACTGAGGCCCAGTAGTAAGTTAAGAGCTGTTTCTCAAAGGGAGAATAGATTGAAGGTAGAGCCTCGCTGCAAAATCCCAAAAGCCTCTACTATGCCTGTAATGTCCCATATAGCGAGCGGCATGCCAGGGACAGATTCGAAACAGTATCTCTGTCTGCCACCGACACCTCGAGTACTGTCAGGTCTGCTGGATCATACGGCCCAAGTGGCAGAGCAGCTTGCACAGCTGCCTGGACCCAATGAGGAGCCTTTTCCTGTTCCTGGATCCACTCAAAGACAGCTGCCTTCTGAGTCGCTTGATATATGGGCTCTAGTAACACACCTAGAAGAAGAATGTGCTGCCTCCAGAATTAAAGAGGCTCCCTAAAGGTTGCGCTTCTTTCTCGGTGGAGTGAGGGGCCAACGGCAACAACTTACCCTTCACCGTAAAAGGAGTATCTGTGCGTGCTCCACATCACTGAACTCCTCGAAATTTCACTGATGTGGAAGGCCCTTGAATTTTGGTTGGAATGATTTCTCATCTTTTCATGAGCATATGCTTTCCCAAGTACAGAGTTGCTGCTCTCTCCTGCTTACTGGCTCCAGCCAGCATAGACGTCATCAATATAGCAGACCAGTGTGATATTTTGTGGAAGAGACAGGTGATCAAGATCCTTTCAAACTCAGTTATGACACAAGGGCTGGAGAGTTAATAAACCCCTGAGGTAGGACAGTGAGGTTATACTGTTGGCCTCACTGGGTAAAAGCAAACTGCATCCTGTGGTCTTTATGGACTAGTATTGATAAGAAAGCATTTACCATGTATCAATAGCTACATACTAGGTACTAGAAGATGATCAAGTAAGGAAACCACATCTGGCAAAGCATCTGCAATTTGAGTCACTACTTGATTGAGTTGTCATTAGACAACTGTCATTCTTCATGAGCCATCTGTCTTTAGCACAGGCCAAATTGGAGAGTTAAAGGGAGATGTGGTGGACCCCTGCATCTTTCAAATCTTTGATAGTGGCAATTTCTGTAAACCTTCAAGGGATGTGATACTGTTTTTGGTTCACCATTTTCCCTTGTAGAGGCAGCTACACCAGTTTCCATGTGGCCTTTCCAATCGTAATAGCCCTCACTCCACAGGTTGTGGATCCAATGTGGGTATTCTGTCAACTCCTAAGTATACTTATCCCAATTATACATTCTGGAACTGGGGAAATAAACACAGGATGAGTTTGGGAACCCACTGTGAGTTGAACTTCAGTCAAAACTCCATTTGTCCCCAGACCTCTATAAGTCTCTATTTTAAATGGGGGGCCACATGCTTTTTATGGTCTCCAGGAATCAGTTTCAACTCAGAACCAGTATCCAATTGGCCTCAGAACGTCTGATTATTTCTTTTCTCTAATGTAGAGTTACCCAAGTAAAAGGCCACAGGTCCTTCTGAAAGTCTTTGGTGTTGTGGCAAGGTCCTTCCTCAAAACAACCCAGCTTTCCCTTCATTCAAGGAGCTCTGAGTCTGTAAACTGGCTCAAATCTGGAAATTGATTGATTGGATGGGATTCCCTATTGTTATGATCCAATGTATACTTTCATTTGTTCTGCAGCTTTTCTGCTTATACAGATAAAATAAAATCTTAGTAGATCTTCTATGTATTTGGTTCCTGGAAACACCATTAGTCAATAACAAAAGCCCATTACCGTTAGTCCATTATAGGCATTGCAGGCATGTGGTGGCTCGAATGAGAATGTCCTCCATTGGCTCTTAAGTATTTGAACATTTCATCCCCAGTTAGTGGCATTGTTTTGGGAGGTCTTAGAAGGTGTGGCCATGCTGGAGGAAGCACAGCACTGGGGGTGGCTTTAGAGAGTTCTGCCTTGCCTAATTTCCAGTCACTCTCCACTTCTTGTGCCTGTGTTAAGATGTGAGTCCTTAGCTTCTGCTCCTGCTCTAGCCACCTCTGCTACCATGCCTCCCCGCCATGATGAACTTGGGCCCCTTGGGAACTGTAAGCTAAATAAACCCTTCCTTTTATAAGTTCCCTTGGTCATTAGTGTTTCTATCACAATAGCAACAGAGAAGTGACTAATATAATGCCCATTATGATAGCTATGCTCACCTAGCTTTTGGCAACTCAGTGCTGCTACCTGACCCCCACTCTAAGGTTCTGTTAAACCCACTGCATTCAATTCATGCACTTGAGCATCAACATCTCCAACTATAAGATATGGCACAAGGAAAAGGGAAAAAACAAAGCCCTTCCCACATACTTGTGCCTCTCTCACTATTTTATGTCTCAGAATCAGTGAAAGGCATGTCTTCTGGGCTCTCCCTTTTACACAGAGAATCCACTCAAGCATTTCAGTTTGCCTAGGCTTTAAAATCCCTTCTTCAACACTAAGCCAGGGAATATCAGGCATCTCCAGCTCTTTCTCAATGGGTCACCTTTTGATAAATACCTCAGCCAACCAGTCAAATAAGCTTTTAGCATTTTTTTAAACTGTGGGAGCTTTGATACTGAACCTTGAATCTCTGCTCAGTGGACCCATATTGATAAATTCAGCCTGATCTAATTTTATGTTTCTTCCACCATTATCACCCACACTTAAAATCCATTCCCACACATATTTCCCAGACTGCTGCTTGAATGAGTCAGCAAACTCGTTAAGTTCTTTAGCGGTGTGGCTTCTCTCCTCAGGGATCATACTTTCTAACTCACCTCTAGAGGTCTGCTTAGCCCTGAGTCTGGTTATAGGTCTAACAGCAACAATAAGTAGGAACTGAGCTTTGTCTTGTCCCCAAGCAAGAGTGGGGAGGGAGGATCAGGGGGGTGTGGGAATGCATTCTCTGCTGAAGGTTGAGAGACTAATTCACCAATGGCAAAATAAGTTCTTCAGAGTCTGAGGGTTCAAAGTCCTCAGCCTTATTAGGGTTTTCCCACATATCCACATCCCAAGTCACAGGATCCTACTCTTCCTAACAATCACCTTACTGTTCCTGCTCACACTTTTCAAGGCTAGGAATTAAATGTGTGTTTAAGTCAGTCAAATGTATAATGAGGGCTTTGGCTTGATTTTCTGCAGCTTGAGCTCTATGGCTACTGGAGAGAAGACTCTCTTCCAGGGCACATTTAGAAAACTTTAGACTGTTGATACAAATCTGAAGCCAGTTAACTTTATCACTGAGCTCATTCTTTTCCTCCATCACTTTATGCAGAGATGATAAAAGTCACCAGCCAAAATCATTAATTTCCCTATTTTTCTGAAAATTGTCAAACATTTTGTATATAAAGTCACTAAATTCCTTGTTCTTCATACAGATGAGTTAGAAGATTCAAATGCATTTATCTTCATAATTTCTTTAAATAGTTCACACCACGATTTTCAGTGCTCTCCGTGATACCAGGGGATTCTTTAGTAACTGTAGGTTTCCTTAAGTTGAAGAATCTGCTCTGGGTATTAACCAACCCATTAACGAAATTCATCCTTTTCCTCTAGAACTACTTCTGGGTAAAGGAATTCATTCTTTCAGTTCTGTTTCTCTAGAACCACTACAATCAATATCCAGGTTATCTAAAGAAACACAATTGATAACATGAATATATTTATATTAGATTAGATTTCAGGACAGAGTCCCAATAGTCCAATAATGGCTGTGTCACACTGCAGAGATAGAAAATCTGGTAGTTGCTCAGTCCACAAGACTGTATGTTTTAGCAGTCCCAATCTGGTGCTGAAGGCCTGGAGGAATCTTGGAGCTCCAATAGTCTTCGAAGAAGTTGGTTCTACTATCAGTGGAGGACTGTCACAGCAACAAGATGAAACTGTCAGTGGGAAAGAAGTGAAAACAAGAAACAACTGAAAAGTTCCCTTCTGCCATGACCTTTTGTATGGGCTGCTATTAGAGGTGACAGCCACATTTAGGGTGGGTCTTCCAGCTTTGAATAATTCAATCAAGAAAGAAAGTCTCTCTCATTTCAGCTAATTTAAGATTCAGCTAAGCTGATAACCAAGATTAGCCATCACAACATCTAATGCATATAAACGATTCACTTTTGAAGAATATTAGGTAAATCTGGAAGACAATAACACATCTACTATTTTCTTCTGTGTCTGTGTGTATGTCTATGTGTGTCTATATGTTTTTTTTTTTTTTTTTTTACTATTTTAACTTTTACCAGTTTCTCAGGAGACCTGCATACAAATATTCATAGTAGCAAACTAAACAAACAAAAATTTTTGAGCCCTGAACACAAAATTCTTCTTTCCATGAGAATGGAAAAAGATTCAAACATTAGATTTAACAAGATAGGGAAAAGGAATAGTTATCAGTGTGTGCATTAGAACAGATGGATGTCAGGAAAGAAATTGATGAGGAGGAGGAGGAGGAGGAGGAGGAGGAAGAGGAGGAGGAGAACTGCAAATGTATGATCTCTGTGTGTATGACGTACGTGTACGTGTAGGGTATGTGCCTATGTGGAGGTAGGAAACCTGTTTTATATGGTAGGTTCTCCTTCCACAATTACCTGGGATCTGGGGATTGGACTCAGATTGTCAGGCTTGTGCAGGAAATGAGTTTACCTGCTTAACTGCTTTGCTGGCCAAGTAATTGTTATTTAAAATAATTAAAAAGTCCTACATAAGAATTCCCATAGAAAACAATGACACAATAATAGAAGATAGCAAGAACAAGAACATATAAGCAAGGATAATGGTGGAAGACATCTAGCATTAGTTCTGAATATGGAATATTACTCATTTGGAAAATGCATATTCTCAAGAACTATTTTTGAAAAATTTCATTAATTTTTAAATTTATTTGTGTGTGTGTGTGTGTGTGTGTGTGTGTGTGTGTACATGAGCGCAGTCAGTAACTATGGAGGTCAGAAGAGGGTATCAGATCCTCTGGAGTTCTAGGCAGTTGTAGGTCACCTGGTGTGGGTGCCAGAAATTTTACTAAGATCCTCTGGAAGAGCAGTAAGGACTTGTATAACAACTGAGTAATCTCCCAAGTGAAAGAATGCATATTTATTCTTGACTGCTTTTACCAAGCATTTTCATTACAATTATTACTACAAACTTATATTTATTAATATATTATTTTCAATTCATCATATATTGCATAAAGACAAGGCATAACACTTCCTAACTTAGTGTTTAGAATTAGAAACTGCAGATATCCACGTCCCCCAAGCTAACAATTATAGAGCACTGAGTAAACTAATCAGACCTTAACAAAATCCAAAATAGCTGTACTGTTCTAGAAAAGCATGCCTATTCTAAATTCAAACAGAAAAAAAACCCTGCAGTTTTCTGCTTTAACAAATGTAGTTATACAGTAGAACAGCCTTGGAGTTTGTAATAGTGCTTTAAAATTTATTTTGGAGACCAGCTTAAATATAGTTGGAATTGAACTTTCTCATTTATTATTTTTTGACTAACAATCCTGAGTCTTAGAAACAAAAAAGAACTATGGGTTCAGTAAGTGATCAGTGTAAAAATGCTTGTCAAATATTTATTTTGAATTACTGAGGATAAGGCAACACTCTTCCATGCCGTATGAAATTCAATCAAGATGCTGTTTGTATTTCTGCATGCATTGTTCTTTGGTGCCTTTCTTTATTAACTTCTCTGAGAACAGGTTTTTATCACGTTCTAGAGGTAGTCATGGCTGATTATAAAATGCAAGTCAAATACCAAATACAGCTACACCAGTGGTTATTTATTCATTTATGTCTTGAGTAGAATTCATGCTTAGAACAAACTTAAGTTTGGGAAACATTGGGAATCACAATATCTTTTTTATGTACTTCCCTCTCCACAAGCATGACTTTCCCATCACCAGTATCTCCTATCAGAGTGGCACCTTGCTAATATTAAAGGAGCTACACTGGCGTATCAGTATAACCTAAAGACCACTCATTATGACTCACTCTTGCTGATTGACACTTGATGGACTTAGACTAATGTCTGATGATTTAAATATACCATGTTGGTATACAAACTGACTGACTTCGTTGCCACATTAACACTCTGTGTTCTATCTCTTCATCCCTCCTATTTCAACTTCTACCAACCATCCTTAAAATAACACCATAGTTTGGACTTTTCCAGAATGTTACATTGTTGGAATCATGCCATATACATTCTTCAGACTAAATTCTTTCACTTAACAATGTGTATGGAAGATTCCTCCATGTCTTTCCTGCTTGATGGTTCATTTCAGTGCAGAGATGGATTGCATCCTTTTGCTTGGATAGATTATTCATCCACTCATCCATCAATGGCCACCTTGAGTGCTTCCAAGTTCTGTAACCTAAAATCCTGGTTGCCATGTACAGAAATTTACATGGACATAAGTGTCAGCTCCTCTGAGAAATCATCTCCAAAAATGCTGTGTTGTGTAGTAGGTGTATGTACAAATGCAATAAGCTGTCCTTCAATGCTTCTGTACTGCTTTACATCCCCATAGACAAAGAACAAGTTTCTAGTAATTCACAACCCTGCATGCATTTGGTGTTTAAGGGTTCTGAAATTTGGCCACAATAATAGAATTACATTTGTATCTAATTGTCTTTTGCATTTGTAATTCCCTGATGACAGAGGGCATGGAAAAATCTTTTGTATGTTGTTTGTCATTTGTGTTTGCTGAGGTGTTCTTTAAGATCTTTGGATAATGTTTTCTTCTTACTGAGTTGAAAAATTCTTTGTCTAATAGCTTTTTCTAGTTTCCTTTGTGTAGCTGTGATAAAATTCAAGTAATAAAAAACAAACTTAGGAGAGAAAGGGTTTATTTTGCTCACAATTCTGGGTTATGGCCCATCATGGCAAGGACGTCTAGCTGGGAGGAGCTTAAAATATCTGGTCACATTACACACATGTCAGAATCAGAGAAAGAGAATGAAACCAAGCATGCTTAGTGCTCAGTTAGCTTTCTCTGTTCTTATATAGTCCAGATCCCAAACCCAGAGAGTAGTGCCATTCACATTTGGGCTGGTTATCCCTACTCAGCTAGAGCAGTCAAGGCAATACCCTATAGACTTGCACACAGGTCTGTCTGATCTAGATAATCACTCATTGAGAGTATTCTCAGGGGATTCTAGGTTGTGTCAAGTTAACAATTAAAATTAACCATCATAGCCCTCTATGAAATATCTCTTTAAGAAATATGTTCTCCAAGCCTAAGTTCTAATGTCTCTTGCAGAAAAAAATTTCATAATATCTTGTTTATCAATACTTTTATGATTTATGTTTTGAGCTTCATATTTATACATACAAATATATGTATATACATACAAATATATATATGTATATATATACAGAGTCATAACAAAATTCAAGGTTGAGCAGATTTTGTTCTATTTTATCCTGTCAATGATTGATAGTTTTACCGTTTATATTTATTTCTGTAATACTTTCACTTTGTGAAAGGTGTAGAGTCTGTATCTACGCACTCATTATGTTGCCTTCAGATGTCCAATTGTTTTCCTTATACTTGATGAAGTAATTTAGTTTGGCTATTCTTCAAGGTATCTTAAAGAAAATTGAGTGGAGTTTCTAATACTGTTACTTATAAACATTATTATTTGTATACATGGGACTGGTAGGTTATCTTAGAAGAAATGCCTGATTTTAGGGAAATTCTAATTTTTAAAAAATCTGGTAGAATCTCTCCAGAATTTGTGTAGACCAAGGTTTAGATTTAGAATTTCACTGGTGAAGACAAGAGAAAAATAATAAGTGAAAGCGTTCTTAGCTTGTTTGAATTCTACCAAAATACAGTAGGAATGTGATAAATTTGTTGCATGCTTAAGTGCTTTTCACTCTATCTCTGTTATATATTAGAAAGATAATCTAGAAATTTTCATGAAGATATATTGTTAAATATTGCATTATACTGTGATGGATGGAAAAGGAGTTTTATTTATTACCTTTTATGGATAATAAAATAAATAAAATCAAAGTGTGCTTTAGAAGTCTTTAGAATTTTGATCCACATTCTGCAGAATAATTTCAGATTTACCTATGGATTCTCTTTGATGAGGTTTCTGAAATAATGGTTATCATGAAGATCAATGATAATTTAGACTTGATGATGCAAGATGAAAACTGATTTCCAGGAAATTAATAGAAGATATTATTGCCTAGTTTACTGTCACTTTATATGATGCATGAGAGAGGTTTGGAAAACAACTGAATAGTTAAGAGTGTGTACTACTTTTTCATATGATCTGAATCTGGTTCCCAGCACCCACGTCAAGTGGCTCACAACCACAGTAACTCTAGCTACAGGATTCTGGTGTTGTCTTGTTGCCCCAATTGGCCCTATCACTCACAGGTGCATATACACATAAAGAAACACACACAGATAATTTTAAAAAAGATTCTGAGAGTAAATTAACTGAAGCAACTTTAGTTGTCAACTTGAAACAACTGGGCTAAGGGAACCTCAGTTGGGAAATTGCTTCTATTGAGCTGATCTGTGGCCATATCTGTGATTTTTCTTGATTGTTGTGTGATGTGTGAGGGGCCAGCCCACTGCTGGCAGTACCACCCCTGGGCAGGTTGTTCTGTATTGTATAAGAAAGCAGCCTGAGCATGGCTCAGAGGAGCAAGTCAATTAGCAGTGTGCCTCCACATCCTGTGCTTTATCTCTTGCCTCCAGGTTCCTGGCCTGAGTGCCTTCCTATCTTAGGTTCCCTCAGTGATGAACTATGACCTGAGAGATACAAGGTAAATAAACACTTTCTTCTCCAAACTGGTATTGGACAGAGTGTTTTGTCACGTCATTTGGAAGCAAACTAGAACAATGTCATAAGTAAAACTGATCTTGTGAATTAGTGAATATTGGAAAATGAATATTACTAGGCTGTAATTAGGAAGGATTTGCCTTACAGTTTTATAAAGGTATTAAACCTTTCTATTCAGCAATTTGCACATTAATTGAGTTAAGCTGATTAAAATTCAGGATTTCAAAGACCAGGCTGAAGAATGGTGCTGGCATACTTATAAAAGACATCAACCCAACTGGGTTACAAGTAGCCAAAAAAAAAAAAAATACTATACATACCTGTTAGGAGCATAAAAAATGTTGTGCAAAACAAACTATGTCTCTGTCTTTGTCACAAAACTTTTTAAAAATTTTCATTTAATTATGTATGTATGTGTCTGTGCACATCAGTGTAGGTGCCTGTAGAGGCCAAAGTGGGCGTTAGATACCAGATACCCTGGAGCTGGAGTTATGGGTGGTTGTGGGCTGCCTTACATGGATATTGGCAACTGAACTTCGATCTTCTTCAAGAGCAGCCAATCTCTTAATTCTGAGCCATTTCTCGAATCCTGTCATAAAAGTCCTCATGAAGAGCCTAGGATTTTATTCATTTACATGACATTTCACATTTACATGGCTTATTACAATAAGTATTTTTATTTCCATTAAAACCTTTGATATATCTAGTGAAAGTTAAACATCAGTGATATTGCAGCAATAATCCAATAATCGAATAGTCCAGTATCCTTACCTATAACTGCGAACCTCTCTCTTTGTCATGTTTTTTCTTTTCTTTTCTTTCTTTTTTTCTTTTGTTTTCTTGAGACAAGATTTCATAATGTAGCCCCAGCTGGTATGGAACTCCCTATATAGATCATAAAAGGCTGGCCTCTATTTCACAGTGATCTACCTGCCTCTGCCTCCTGGGTGCTTGGATTGAAGTTGTTTGCAGCACTCTTGGCTACCATGTTTTTTTTCATGTCTTCCTAATATTAAGATGTATCTGAACGAATGTAATCTTTCTGTCAGTTGAAAGACAAGTTTTATGTTCTGGGAACGTAACCTGGTGAATAAAGTGCTTGCCTTACAAGCTTGAAAATTCAAATTCAGATATCCAGAAACAAGGTAAAGCCAAATGTATTACAGCATGTTTGCAATCGCAGCATTCTATGGTGAAGTGGGAAACTGAGACCAAAGTTTCCCTGAGAGCTGCTGGACCAACTAGCCTGATATACACAGGTGCAAACAAGAGACCCTGAAAAATAAGGCGAAAGATATTCACAAACTGTGTTTTCTTTGGTGGATGTCCTGCTGTGGCTCAGCCTTATTCTGAGCTGAGAGTGGAAGATTTTCCTTTAAAATTTGAGTAAAAGTAGAATCTTCCAAAGTGCTGTTATTTCTATACATATCAACAGCCACACTCATTGTTAGACTTATTATTAGGAGTACAAAGTGCCCACCTTTTGTTTTGTTATAGAGATAGTCTCCCCAGTGCTAGGACTACAACCCTGCACATCATGCCTGGATTTTAGTCTCATGGGTTTTGAGCTGGAGCCTCAGGACCTGTGGTAAAGAGCAAGGCAAACTTTATTGATTTAGTTGTCTTCCCACCCTCTAGAGTCACTGATTTTATTCAGGATCCCTCTACCTTTGCAAATTGAGAACTTAATAAAAAAAACTTTCATTTCTCCCTTCATTTACATGTATGAAGGAACAAGACACTTTAACTGGTGGCTGATGGACTTGAACAAACTTTCATTATGAACAAATAAGACCCTTCTACTGGTGGATTACAGATTTGAACCAACTATGTGTTATTTTGGCCTCATTTTCAGTCTCTGTACCCGTCCCGCCCTTATCAGTTCTTCTGTTGTGCCCCAACTTCCTCTTCAGTTGAGAGCCCTTTGGACCCCATCTTTCTGGAGTCTTTGGATGAACAGCATTAACTATATCTCTAGGATTCATACCTTATACAGCTTTAGCATGATGGCTCACAGAACTCAGTGAATAATGCTCATTCCTATTGGGTGGCAATTTCCTTCAAAATGAAACATTCTTTCAGGGAAGAACTGGGGAGACTCATGAGATTCAGGAAGTGAACAGCTCACATGTCTTGGGATGTTCCTAAAGCTACCAAGAATCACAAGGCCCCTCACCTGTGTATATTGTTGCTAAGAAGAGGGGAGCTTCCAATCACCAGATATGCCTGAAGGAGATTCTCTGACCAGTCAGGCTCCCTGGAGGAAACCCCTATGCCTGCAAGTTGTGCAGAGAGCTGCAGGGATGCAGCTTTAGTGAGTTCTCACCCATGTTGGTGTGGGCTTTTCAGTGATGCAGCAGCCTTTGAGTTGCATTAACTCTTCCATATTCCCATAAGTAACCCCAGAAAATTCATTGATTCACCAAGCTGAACTTTGGTGGACTTGCTACTTTTATCTATTATTGGTTCCCTATCTGCTCATGTCCCTCCAGGAAAAATTAAAACATTTCTCCAAGAGCAGCATGAGTAAGAAGTTTGTTCCCTGTCATCCTAGAGAGTGCAGCCAACTAGTACCTGAGTCTCCAAGAATGAGCTCTCAGTACGTAATAGTCACCATTTGGGATTGTAAAGGTCCCAATTTACTCTTGATTGATGCTTCCTTAATATAACTAGAAAATGGCTTTTCCAGACACTAGCGGGGACCAGAGACACATGGGTAAATGTCAATGCTCACAGTGTAGTGTGCATTCCTGCTTATGTAGAATGGAAGTAGCAGAACCTCTTCTAGCTGTATGCAGATGGTCAGATGGACTCATTCTCCTATTCGGTACATCAGAGGCATGCGTGTGTGTGTGTGTGTGTGTGTGTGTGTGTATGTGTGTGTGTGTGTGATGTGATGTGCATCTGTATGTTACGCTTAAGTGTGTGTGCTGGTATACCTGTATGTGTGTGCATGTACATGTAGATGCCTGAGTTTGACTTCCGGAGTCTTCCAGGAGGACTCTCCCCCTTGCTTAAAGCAGCATTTCTCACGTTAACTAATAAGCAGTAGTCAAACTAGCCAGCTTGTTCAGAGGAATCCTCATGCTCTATTTGAGCACTGGAATTATAACAACAAGGGTATCATGCCCATTCAGCACTTATCTGGGTTCTGGGGATCCAAACAGTTCACATAGTTGGGTGGCAAAGACTTACCTGCTGAGTCAATTCCCCAGACAAGCAGAAGCTCTCCCACAGTAGCAGTTCCAACACACAGGAAACTCAGCTGTGAGTCTTATAGCAGTGTTTAGTGAACTGGCTTAAAATACTTTGGGAAGATTTGGGGCAATAATACTGAATTACTCAAGAAACATAAAGAATTTTAAATAGTTTTTTTAAGTTCTTATTTTTACTTTTTATTTTGAGATAAAGTCTCATGTATCCCAATCTGGCCTGGAATTTGCTATGTAGCTGAGGGTGAACAACTTCTGATCCTCCTGTGTCCCCCTCTCAAGTGCTGGATAGGCATGCAGTATAACACCTGGTTTATATAGTGTGGGGGATAAAACACGGGGCTTCACACATGCTAGGCAAACACTCTACGGGATGAAACAACATTCCTAACTCTTAGTTTTAAATACTATTTTAAAATTTAAATGGATTTATCTTATTATATTTTAAAATAGATATGAAGACAAATCAAAATTATCTTCATGTTATCCATGTAGACCGGCTCCAGGGTGCTTGTCTCTACTATGAAATACACTTATGGCAAATGAAGAAATGCCAGTTATAACTATTTTAATTGACTCAGAATATAAACTAACTAAACAATACCAAAAAATCAGCATAGGGCTTGGTGTGAAATTCACCAGATACAAAAGTTACACAGTACTTTCTGAAAAAAAGATTGAGGGGAAATCAGGTTTTACATTGTACCAGATACTATAGTCTTGATAACTGAAATTATTGCTTACATTAAGTATTTCAGAGATATGGTCATATTGAGAATGAGCATTTACTATCACCAAATGACATCATATCATACTAAATAAACCTTTTAAAATATTTTTAGCGAGATTTTGTACATTTTATACAACAGTTCTTAATCAAATTTAGACTCTCCTTCTTCATGCATGATCCCCCAGTCCCTTCACCCAGCCACGTGTATTCTGTCATACGTGTTAAGTCCCATCCAGTCAAACATTTCACAAAGATATTCTTGGGTACAAGTTCATACACTAGAGTCTGTTCAACCTATCTAGAGATCTTAAGGAAGGTCTTCTCTCCCTCACCCAACCTTAATGTTTCCAGCATCTCTCCTTCTAGGACTGGTCCACCTCCCATTTCCCTTAAACCACTCTAGGCTTTTTTCTGATTGAGTTGGCATGGGTCTTGTCTTCAACACCACCATTGACACAAGTTCAGGTGAGCCAGCTTTCAATGGCCTCAGTTTCCCTATGTTCAAGGACTAACCCTGCCTCTTACATCTTACAATCCTTCTGTTCCTTCTTCTGAAATGGTCCCTGAACCATGGGTGGGTGAGGTTTAATGTAGGAGTCCTATCCGAGGACACACAACCTCCTGTTCTCAAAAACTTAGCCAGTTGTGGGCTTCTGTGTACACAGCCCTCTGTTGTATAAGGAAGCTTTGTTGGCAAGAGTTTAGAGATGCATTAGTATTCTCTCACCCCTGTTCCACTGTGTTCCATTAGTCTTAGGTATAGAGCTTCCATTGTTGATATGTTACCTGCGGTGGGCATCTCTTAAACATAAATTCTGTATGTGTGATCATTGCATTGACTTCTGTCTCTTGCAAAAAAGCTTCTTTGATGAGTGGTGTACTGTATACTTGTCTCTTGATACTGAAATTTAGTTTTGTATTTTCTGTATTTTGTTTTTTACTTTTTGAGACAAAATATCACTATGTAGTCCTGACTGACATGGAACTCACTGTGTAGACCAAGCTGACCTCAAACTCATAGAGATCAGATTGCTTCTTCCTCTTGAACACTGGGGTTAAAGGATCAAAACTTCTAGTATTTTTTATTGTATCATATCAATAAGCATGAAACATTCATAGAGTTAGCTAATAGTTCATTAAAGACACTTGGTAAGCCAGAGATTATGCAATATTTTAGTGAGAGAAACACTAACCTCAAATACACAACTATTGTCTTTGTAGTGGCTTGGAATAACAAATAAATTTATCATTTATTGGAAGAGGAGCTTTAATATGCTTGACTTCAAAGTAACATATTTTTATGATGATTGTCTTTTTCTCTCTATTTTTTAAAAAATTTCAGCACTCTGTTTCCTAAAAGCTACATGACGTATTTACAGGATCCTGTGAAAGAAGATGGCTTTTATTCACCATGGTTCACTGGGGCTGACACGCTTCAGAAGTTACATGCACAGTAGGACAAGGGGGTCATCAACTGGGAAACCCACCTTGGAAAGGGGGCTCCCTTCAGCACACCAGCTAGATGCCTTAAGGGCAAAACATTCACTTCTCTGAGTTTTGTTTTCTCAAATGTTATGCTCAAAAAAAAATTTAGCTCAAAAAATGTGTTACAGTGATGTATAAGTCAACAATGGGATGTCACCCATTTGTAGTAGAGACTCAATAAAACATTCTCATTGCCTTTGCTCCCAGATTTTCTTTGAGATAGGAGTCTTATGTACCCCAAGCTGGTTTTGAATTCATTATGTAGCTGAGAATTACCTTGAACTTCTGATTTTTCTGCCCCCATTTCAAGAGATCGGTGCTTACAGCCATGTGCCACCAGGTGCGTGCCATCACCATGCCAGGCTTATGCAATGCTGGGATGGAAACCAGGGTTTCAAACACTGCACTCACTGTGCTGCATACCCAGACCCTTGATCCGCAGCTTTAAGAGCCCATTACAGTTCATGTAAGAACATGAAAGCTGCCACATGACTCTCATATCTTCTACTGTGGCAAACTGTGAATATTTTTGGAGTGAATACTGTGTGATTTGTATTCAATTGATAGTTGCTGTAAAAAATATCGTTCTCAATATCAAAGAGTAAAGATTCTTCATTTTGACAAAACACTAAACAATCAAAAATCTGGAGTTTCTGAAAATAAAAGCCAGTGAAAGAGGTCATGTTGACAATCTGGACAAGAAGAACAGGGAAAGGGCAGACAAGGGAGGGCTGAACAGCAAATCCCATGCTGTTCCCTTTCAAGCTCATGTCACTATGTGCCCGGCACTGTTCTAAGAACTGGGAAGAGAATAATGAGCCAAAGAGATGAAATGTCACTTTCACAGAGCTTGTATTCTTAGGGAGCAGTTCAGGGGAAGATGGTCAACAAGTTACTCCCTGTTGCGCCTGCTATAGAAAGTCAGAGCAGCAGGGAATCATGCATCTGAGAAACTGGAATGCCCAGACTAGAAACTGGAATACACAGGCTGGAAACTTTGGGCCAGATTATGGCTAATAATCCAGTCACTCAAAAATGTAACAATATTACTATGTGTCAGAGACATATGGAAAACTCAGAAGTTCATAGTCTTTGTAGAAAGGTATTTAATGAACACAATAATTCAGGTAAATTGTATTCAGAGATAAGCTAAACAAGTTCAAAATAAACATACCTGAGTCTATAGGTATGAGCAATGTAGATTAAGAACAAATAATTTTGAAATTAATTTTTTAAATGTATGTGCTATAATGATTTGCCCTAATTTTCCAGAAGTTGGTAGAGAATACAAAGTAAAGTGACTACTATTTCTTAAGGTCACTGTAATTTTTGAAACATGAAGCAGAGGAGCATACAGAATAGTTAAGCCACTTGGGATTCCATTTCATTTTGCTGGGGCTATGTACTTAGCCCTCTTCTAACAATGCACTTGGCAGCTTGAGACTCTCATTTGTATATACTAAGCATACACACCCTTTCTAAACAATGCACCTAGCAACCTAAGATGCCAGCTTGCACCAAACTGCATGTATACATACTTTAAACAATGGAAATAGGATATGTCCCTTAGTCATCCCTTGATAACTCCCTAGTTTTTATTCAAATACTCTGAAAGTAGAACAAGCAACAGGTCGATCTAGTTTAGACTGGTTTTGGGTGCATATGCAATAAGGCAAACCATGTCTTCTGAGAGAACTTTTACGGAGAAGCACCTGCTTAACCATATTACTTGGGTGTGAAGATGATTAAAATCGAATATACCCTGGGAAGAGTCATTAACAGTGATCAGAGGCTGAAGTAAGCAAAGACTGTTAACCAAAACAGAGAATCACCCTTATTACGTCCTGTGTTAACCAAACTTCTCTTCTCTTGAACACCATAAGAGGAAGTCCCAAACCATAATTGGAGCCCTTGAGTACTTTCATATGCCCATTGTCACTCTTGACAACCCATTCCTTTCTGATATGTACTATTGCTTATCTTTGAATAAAGGTTCCTTGCTACTTTACACTTTGTTTTCACTTATTTCAGTACCTTGGATAAAGTGTCAAGAAGTTGGAAACATTCAGCATAGACTCTCCTGGCCAGTGGCAACAAAACCCAGGTTCTGGAGATGCAAGATTCATCAAAGGTTAGGAAAGTTTTCATTGGTGTCTTGGGTGATCATTTTAAAACTTCAGAGCACTAACCCATCCTAGACCTTGGAAATAATCCCTGCCTTGGAACACCTGTGGATCTTTTGAGACAATATTGCATAATACTTAATGAGAGCTCTAGAAGGAGTTAGCCCACAGATTAATTTTTGTCTAGAAAGCTGAATCAGTACTCTGGTCCAAGCTCAGAATTCTAGTGGGTGGCATAACCTTTCATAACATATCCTCTGTGGGAGATGGAGAGATTGCTCAGTGGTTAAAAGCGCTGGCTGCTCTTGCAGAGGACTTGAGTCTGCTTCCTAGAGGGCACTGCACAACAGGGGTGAACCTACATACATGCAGGCAATACACTCATACACATAAAATAAAAATAAATAAAATATTTAAAAATGTATCTTTTGTGTAAAAATCGACATGAACTTATTTAGGCAAGGGCGAACCCTGGACCACTTTGTTATTCTTCCTACTACTGTTGGGACAGCACAGTGCTGCTGGTCTACTGAGTAGTAGTAAAATGAAGCAAGAAAGAGGGAAGCTACTTGAACCAATAATTTATATTCCTCATCGCCAAAGGATGTTGCTAAGAGAGCATATAAACTGAGACAATAATTAGGGTGGTGTATTCATATAAGATAGGATATATATATATATATATATATATATATATATATCCATATCTATGTTTCTACCTACATAGCATGCATTCATTTATATCTCTATAGTATCTGTTATCTATCCATATATCTATCAGTCATCTGTCATCTACTGTCTATCTTTCATGTATCACTTATTTCTCTATATTCTATCCATTTGTCTACCAATTATCTCTCATTTACATATCATTTGCCATCTATAGCTATCATCTGTCTGTCATCTATCTATCTATCTATCTATCTATCTATCCATCCATCTGTCTAGTCTGGATACCATTCAGCCTTAAAATTAAAACCCTTTAATCTTTGGCCTCAAAACTGTAGGTCACCCAGACTCCATCTCATAGCATTTTAAAAATAAGGCTGAGGAAGAAAATCATATAGAGTGGCTTCACTGCAGAAAGTGATGCTGAAATGGTTGATTCAAAAACAAATTATCTGAGCATGGTTCCTGCAATTCACTGTGAGTCATTGGTTGGATGCCCCTGTACATTCATTTCCTGTAGGAATGCATTTGCTCACAGCTGTCTGTTAGGCATCTCAGAGTCAGGTGTGAGAGGCCAGGTTTCTGAAGCAAGTGCACTGTGGTTATTCCTTCTTCTCTTCTTACTCATTCTCACTACAGTTGTTAAATGTCAGGAGAGGATACAAAGGGATAGAAAAGCATGCTACCTGCGTTGCTGCCATCTTCATGAGCCACTGCATCAGATACATGTTCTTCAGGCCTTTAACCGACTTCTTTCTATTCTAAATCGTTTTTTTAGAAATTCTGCCTGGTGTGTACTGGGCTGGTCCAACCACCCCTGCGCCGAACAGTTTCAATTGTCAACTTGATACACTTGAGAAGAAGGAACCTCAATTGAGGGAATTTCTTTTATTAGACTGATCTGTAGGCGTGTCTGTGAGGCATTTTCTTGACTGATAAGTGATGTGGAGGAGTCTAGCCCATTGTGAACAGTGTCATTCCTGGGCAGGTAGGCCTGGTCTATATAAAAAGGTAGCTGAACAAGCCAAGAGGACCAAGCCAGTAAGCAGCATCCTCCATGGTCTATGCTTCAGTTTCTGCCTCTAGGTTCCTGTCCTGTTTGAGCTCTTGTCTTATCTTTCTGAATGATAAACTTAGTTTTGGGGATGTAAACCAAATAAACCCTTTCCTCACCAAGTTGGTTTTGGTCAATGTTTTGTCACAGTAGTAGAAACCAAAGTAGGACATCCACTAAACAGCTTGTTACAAATGAATGTATCTTGATAACCATAGGACAGAGAGGAAGATAAAGTGTGGTAGCTGTGGAATAAACAGCTACCTGCCTAGGGAATACTTGAAATCTTGATAGTGGGGCTGAGGAGGCATTGCAACTATTTCTCCTTGAATCATGTTGTACTTGTGTGGAGTTTTTATGTGTATGTGTTGCATGTGAGTGCATGCATGTGTAGAGGAAGATATTCATGTCAGATGTCTTCCTCAGTCACTGTTCACCTTTGATTCTTCAGACAGAGAGATTGAATCTTTCAGCAGGCCTGAAGTTCACCAATGCTTGTAGACTGGCCAGTCAGTGAGTCCCAGGGTCTTCCTTTCTCCATTTCCCCAGCACTGAGATTGCAAGTGTGTGCCATAGTGCCAGCTTTTATTTTTGTATTATTTTAAATGTGTGTTCTGATTATCAAACTGAAGCCTTTATGACTATCTGGCAAGCACTTTATCAACTTAGCTATCTCCCCAGCTCAAAATCTCTCAAATAAGATTGACTTTGTGAAGTGTTCAGGGCATCTTTTGTTGAATTCATAGGGCAAGATCTGAACAATACTTCTATAGAGTCAATGTTTGTTAAATGACTCATTGTGCTCTGAACATAGGCAGTAGTGACTTTGTACTCCTGGCCAGTTTTGAATTCCCTTACAGCACTGGGAAAAAAATCCTGCCCTATGGATAGGAAATGCTTATCAATAACTTTAGAGTTCTTTTGGAGTCTTTTCCTGTCTCCTATACTGAGCAAGGCAGAAGTGCTCCCAGAGGGCTCAGCTCATCCTTTTTAACCTTCCAAATTATGCCATCAACCCGATCATTATGCAAATATTAGTTCCACCATCTTTTCCTTGAGCAATTACATTCCCAATCCAAGAGATTCCTTTCTCTCTTCTTTTTGACCTAAATCCCTAGACACACATACTTGAACAGCACTTTATAAGCTGTAAAGCCCTTTCCATTCAGCTTTTTCTTTTGAATCTTCACAATTAGCCTTTTGTGCTCACTTTACAGAGAAGAGAAGTAAAGCTTACTCAAATTAAGTTGAATCTCTTCATTAAATCAAGAAATAAGTAGTACAACTGGGATACAAATGGAGGTTTGCCACTAAAACCAGTGCCCATTCCATTACACCAAATTGCCTCTTTAATTGGAAACTCAATTGCCAAGTTAGAGACTGGTATTATATTGCTGTTGTTCAGTTCACAAGCTTTCAAGGGATCTGTACCTGTTACAAATTAAATTGTTAGAATGTTAGAGGCCCACTGTCAAATTCTATAGCCCAATTTATTTCTTCTAATTCCATCTATAACCTAATGTAACCATCCTGGCATGAAAGAAGATCTTACAAATAGATACTTCTACTCCTCCCTGAGGACTGTTGAAACTATGGATCTCAAGGAATTGAAATTTTCCCAGGAATTTTAAGCTGGGAGAAGGAGAAAGCTGAGAGCCCTCTGCCAGTTAGAGGGGGAGCTTATCTCTTGTAAAGATATTTGCAGTTTGTCAGACCACCTTTCAGGAGAGATTTTAGCCCAGACAGTGATGGGCAGGACCACACATTAACTCAGAAAGGAATAAACCAGATTCAGGAAGAAAAAAAAAAAAGTCAAATACTTCCTAGTCCATGAGAAACATAGATTTTATTTTATTTTTAATTAAAAAATATATTATGAGTGTTTTACCTGCATGTTTGTAAGTGTACCCATTTCATGCAATGCCAATCAGATCACCTAAAATTGGAGTTAAGATGATAGCTGCCGTGTGGAGGTTGGGAACCCAACTCAGGTCCTCTGCAAGAACAACCAATTTTCTTAACCACTGAGTCATCTCTCTCCATCCCTGGAACATAGATTTTAAATTCTGTCTATCTATCTACCTATCTATCTATCTATCTATCTATCTATCTATCTATCTATCTATCTGTCTATCAGTATGTATGTGTGTATTTATATATGATTGTGCATATGTATTTACATATGAACATGTTTGTGTATATGTCATGAGGCTAGATGGGATAATGAGAAGGGAAGGAGAGATCTTAAATGGGACAAAAAGGTTAATAAAGTACATGTGATAAGACCGTGAGCAGAGGGGTCTAGAGAGATTTCTCAGTGATTAAGAGTACTTGCTACTCTTGAATAGAACCCTATTGCCTGTAACTCCCACTACAGGCCCCTCTTTCTGGCCTCCAGAAGCACCCACACATAGGCATACAGACACAGACACACACACATACACAAATATCAAAATAAATCTTAAAAATACAATGATTTATCAAAAATTCTCATTATTTTATTATAATAGTTTGTTAATCAGATATTACTGGATCATTATGACCTTTCAGTCTAGAAATCTTCTCCTCCAATTTAATTAAAAAAATTTCCCAATATATTTAAGTTATACATCTTCCCAACTAAGATTCATCGACACCACCTGGGATTGAATTGTCTTTCTCTTCTATAGGCAAGAAAACCAACAGTCAACACTGTCAGAAGCAACCTTCACTTTTTCAACTGCCTTACTGAGATATAACCTTGATTTCTCCTCTTACAGAGATTCTGCAGTGAAACAATAATGCAGACATCCTCCAAACACAACGGGAGTCTGAAAGATCACAGAGTTTCATTGCCTTCCATATTGACACTTTATAAAAATTTCTGAAAATAATATCACCCATTCTTTATTGTTCTGTTTTCCTAGTAAGAGCTGAAAAACTTTGGATTAGAGATACAAGAATCATTTTGTCAGGATTTATGGCCAAAGTAACCTGTGTTTCATAAGGGCAGGCTGTGCACATGTCTACAGCCATAACTTGCCTTCTAAGAAAATTATATTTTGGGGACTAGCGAGATGACTTAAGGGGTAAAAGACTTGCCATGAAGCCCAACTACCCATGTTCAATGCCCAGGACCCATACAATGAAAGGCAGACCTGCTTCCTGCAGATTGTCTTCTGATTTCTACACATGCACCCAGGTATATGCAGGCTCTCTCCCCCAACAGTGTAGCACGCACACACACACACACGCACAAATAAATTTATTAAGGATTAAATGTAACATTTGCTATAAGAAGAGAATTGTGTCTACATTTTTCCCTTAGGTTCTGTGTAGAGTTACTTCCAAGTCTTTCAAGTGACCTAAAATCTTCAGATGCACAAATCCCTGATACAAAATGGAACAGTATTTCCATATAACCTAGATTTACCCTTTCATGTACTTTGATTGATCTCTATACTATATATAAGACTGAATAAAATGCACATGCCTTATAATTGCTGTAAGACATGGCTCAGAAAATAATCAAAAGGAGAAAGTCTGTGCAGCTTTTGTATGGATACAGGAATTGTCCTAAGTACAGATGGTTAGTGGGCCTAACTACAGGTATGCAAACAGGACAAGAGGCAATGTGCAGACACAAAGTGCTAGAGGGAGTGCTAGATGAGTCTGAGGAGAGACCACGCAGTTCCCAGTACATTCCTGCGTGGTCACTGTATGCTCTGCTCTTCCTCTGCCTTTTCCTTCATTTGTATGCCCTTCATGTTCCAACAGCGTTTTCTACTCCATTTTACACTGATCAATGGAAAAGCATATTATTCAAAGAGCCAAGCGTAGAATGATATGAACAATATTGCTCTAATATATTTCCATTTGGGTGACTTGAACTCAAGCAACACAGGTGAAAGGCAAACTGTGCAGCTCATAAATTTTTGATACTTTTGGTGACAATTTCTTTTTCTTTTAAATATAATTTGTGTTGGGGGTCTGGAGAGATGGCTGAGAAGTTAAACAGTGCTTACTGTTCTTGCAGAGGACCCAGGTTCAGTTCCCAGAACCCACATGAAAGCTAAGAACAACCTATAAAACCATTTCCAAGGAATTGTATTCCTTCTTCTGGCTCTGAGTACCCATATATGTTGCACACAAGCACACATACATAGACATCAATTCTTTTTAATTAAAATTTGTGTGTGTGTGTGTGTGTGTGTGTGTGCGTGTGTGTGCGTGTGTGTGCGGTATTCATACATATGAACCTGAGGAGGCAGGAAGTCTATCTTTCTCCATCTTATTTGCTGAGACAAGGTCTCTTACTGAAACTGGTGCTCACTGATTGACTAATGAATCCCAGAGATAGGCTTGTTTCCAACTACCAGTGCTGGGGTTACAGACATGAGCAGCCAGGCCCTGCTTTTTATGTGTGTCCTATGGATTAAACTTGTTTATATTTTTATACTCTCTCATTCACAGAAAGAATTGCTTGTTCTGCAACTCACCGCTATTTTACAACATCTTGATCTGAGACTTCGTGACCTTCTCCTGCTGTCCTCACTCTCCTTCTGGAATTCCGATTGTAGGTATTATGGCAAGTTCTTCTCTATTGTTCCAACAAATGCTACCTCCATGTTTCTCAGTAAGGAGACATACCATCCTATGAGCACTGAGTACCTAAAGTCACCTGTGATAGCTAAATGATTGCCAATTTGATGACATTTAGTATCACCATGGAAATAAATCTCTGGGTGTGTCTGTGAGGGATTATCTAGATTAAGTTAATGGAGGTGGAAAGATCCACCTGTTCTAGCTTTCTTTCTGTTGCTGTGATGAAACACTCTGATTGCTAGCAACTTAGGTGAGGAAAGGATTTATTTTATCTTAAACTTCCAGGTTATAGTCCATCACTAAGGGAAGCTGGACAGAAACTCAAAGCAGGAACCTGAGGGCAGGCCGGAGTTCTGTTCCACGCAGCATTGCCTCTCCCAGCGGAAGCATGCAAAGCTAAGGAAATACAGCACAGCTTTGCTAGGTTTCTTATACAACCCAAACCCCCTGGCAAGGGAACGATGCTGTCCACTGGAGGCTGGATCCTCCCACATTCCTTAACAATCAAGACAACCCGCCCCGCCCAGACATATCCACAGGTCAATCTGATATGAACAATTCCTCAATTAAGACACCTTGTTCACAAGATTCCACTGTCAAACTGACTAACTAAAACACCACATTTTATGTGGGCAGCTCCATTTTATGGGCTGGAGTTCTGGACTGACTAAAAACTGAACAGTAGCATTCATCTCTCTCTGCTTCCTGAGTGTGGATGCAGTGTGACAGCTGCCTCCCACTTCTGCTGCCCTGCCCTCCCACCACGGTGGACTGGACTCTGAAACTGTGAGCTATATACACTTTTCCTCTTTTAAATTTCTCCTGCCAAGTATTTTGTTCCAGCAATAGGAAGAGCAACTATTATATCACCTATCAGAAATCTGCATCACTTTACATAGGACCTATTACTTGTGTAGAAGTTGGTTGCTGTCTGGCTACTGATATTTGCAGTGTATGTTTCTAGGTGGCATGATTACAGGGAACACTTCAAACCTCTGCTGTATTAGTGAACAATGAGTCCTAGAGTACTCTCAAGAATTCAACTAACTTTCAAATTGAGATGGTTTAGACTTAGGGATACATGTGTGCATGGGCATACAAGTTTGTGCGCGCACTTTGATCATCTGAAGATTGGGAAACAATCTTGCCTTTATTTCAAATATCTGATTTTTTCTTGTTATACAGAAGTGTAATCCTTCAAGTATAATATACTAGCTTTCTCCATATATTTATTACATGGAGAAAAGAATCTATTATCTTAATATTGCTACAAGAACTGGAGTTTTCATCTATCAGGTTAGAAATTTGTTTTGCCTAGAACAGCAACTATTCCCAACTTGGTCCTTAGACGTGAACGGACTTAGTTATGACAGAAAAACACCCTGTGTGCCAAGGACTTTTCAACAAGCATACACAGTTGGTGATATCCAGGAAGGTTCTGCCTGCTTGACAATTTGGCAGGAAGCTGATTTCAATGTGCAGCTAGTCTATTAAGAAACCAACCTCATACTGCTTTACATTTACATTTGATTTTTGTTAGTTTTGTTATTGTTTTTGAGACAGGTCTCCCTGTAGCCCAGGCTGGCTTCATAGCTGAGGATGACCCTGGATTTCTGACCTTTCTGCCTCTTCCTCCTGAGTGCTGGGCTTAGAGGCATGCATTATCATACCTGATTTATGCAAGGTTAGGGATGGAACCCAGGGAACTGAACATGCCAGACAGACAATCTTACAACTAAGCCACATCCCTAGCCTAATGCTTTAAGTTTGACTTATACTACATTCATTAATACTTTTGCCAAGTAATATATCCTGACTCCTTTGACCACCTTATTAAACGCCAAATGACACAGCTGTAATTTGAAGATCTTCAATGTGTTTTGTTATGTTGCTCTTCTAAATTCAGGGATCCCTCTCACTCTCATCTTTTCTCCAACAGAAAAAAGGAAAAAAAGAGGCCAGGACCTTTCTTAGACACCATGATCTTCTTCAATATATCATCACAATACTTTTCCTGGGTGATGGGTAGCCTCAACTGGCAGGAATGCCAGGGCCTTTAGGTGAAGGGTTGTGCACTGAGGCCAGCTGACCAGAATTGCTTTTGTGAGCCTCGTTATTTAAAGGGATGGATTGTTTCGACAACAACAGTAACTAATGAAGAAATGAACAGTATGTTAATATGTAGGCAAGGAGCCTCCTCATCAAGTCCACTAGCTAAGCTCATTAGAAAACGTTTTGGTTGTTGTTTGTCTTTTTAAGACAGGGTCTACTAGTAGCCACAGCTATCTGGAACTCACTATGTAGCCCAGGTTTTCCTCATTCTCACAGAGATCTGCCTGCTTCTGCCTCCCCACTGCTGGGATAAAAATCACGCACCACCATACTCGGTCTTAGAAAACAACATTTTAATGAATGGACAAAATGTGATCATTTCATTTTGTAAGGGGCACAACCCCTTCTTGAACAAATATTTGGAAGGAATACAATGAAGAAATACATTTTACATTCCTGTCCCCAAATCCTAAGATTGGACTCTGACAGTATTAGAGCTTTTCTAGGAAATGTCAGTACAGCTTAGCTTGAAAGAAGGTTAAATTTCCCAGATAAAATATACTCTGTTTAAAATTTTAAATCATCCAATCACCTCTTTTTTATGATAAAAACTTAATATTGAATTTAATGATTGTTTGAATTTTAAGATTTAAATTCGAAAAATTAGTTACCTAGCTATGTGTAGGGGAATTATGAAGAAAATTGATTACTACAGTCAAGTATAAATTTATTTGCTATAAAATGGAGAAAGTTTGTATGGAACCAGGCAAAGAGAATGGCTTTCTTATCTGAAATTAACTCTGACTGTATTTTTGTTACTTACCTGTGTGTATGTGCTTGTGTATGTACGTGTGTGTGTGTGTGTGTGTGTGTGTGTGTGTGTGGTCCTGTCACATGCACATGCCACAATGCTTATGTGAAGGCCAGAGGGTAACTTGCTCAGTTGATTGTTCTCTTCCACCATGTAGGTTCCAGATATTGAACTCAGACCATCAAGTTTGGCAGTCAGCACATCACTGAGCCATCTCACTAGCCCAACTCTGACTGTATCAAGAGCAGACGTGATTTGGGATGTAAATTTTCATAGTAAAGTCTGGAAGAAGAGTTAGTAGCATGTAAAATACATTGGATTCCAAAAAGCTACTCAAGAAAAGAAAAAAAAAAACAGGAAAACCAGGGAAACACAGAGGTAACATTGTGATGATACAAGTTCATTGGCTCATATATTTATTTTTATTAAGGACGCATCACATTATTTAGTGCATACAAGAACAAATATCAAGACAGATATTAGAATCTTAGAGATCAAATTCAACATAAAAATGAATAATATTGCATTTCTTCATCTGCTTTTGATTCAAGGAAATATCAGATTCTATTCTAAATTCCCTGTTCTTTGTGTTTGATTACATGCTCTCTCATGTGGGATAAACTGCAGGGCAGACAGCAATGAACAGCAAGAGTTCCATACTTGGTATTAAATGCCTTTCTTACATTGTCCTTTTGTAGTGATTATACTTTGGTCCCTTAACTATTTTATACATAGAGACTGCAGTATTCAAGTGATCCATCAAAGATCACACAGGGAGTTAATGACTCTGTTAAGAATGACCCATTATAGAGAAAGAGAGCATGACCCCACTCTCTTTCTGTCAAACCTGAAAGACTAGAGAAAAGTATAAACATATCCAACTTCAGTAATAGACTAAAGTTGACATGTAGAGGAAATAAAAGATGCCAAGAACTAGGAATGCATGGATAGAAAATTGATGTCTTGCATATCTTTAGCTATATCAATGTAAATCTTTTTTTGTCTGCTTAGTATGTATCTACTCAGAATGTGGCTTGGTAGGGAAATCTATTGCTTCTATGTCCTTGAAGACAGCTCACAGATAGGTGTACGGAAGAGCATTTGAGAAATTGTGGCTGGTTAGTTAAACTCAACGTCCATCAATAGTGCAACTTACCATAATTCCCATTACTTCCAAATATCAGTTGGTCATAGACTATATTAGCTTGGGTTTTCTAGAGAAACAGAACTGACAGAAAGATTGGTAATTAGAATGGCATTTGTTAGACTGACTTACACCATACAGTCTAATGATAAATGTGTGCACTGGAGACACTGAAAACCTGGGGGCTGCTCAGTTCATGAGGCTGGATGTCTTGGCAGTCTCAGTCTGGTGATGAAGACCTGGAGGAATCCTGGAGGTTCACTGTTGTCAGCCCACACTGCAAGCCCAAAGAAAATGTGTTTCATGCTATCTCATGTTAGGAGGAACATGTTAGCAGCAGTAGCAGAAGCAGTGGTGACAACAGCAGAGGGTAGATGAACTTCTCAGGGAGATGCAAAGACAAGCAGGCAAAAAGCAAAGCTTTTTCCTCACACCCTCTTTCTCTGCACTGTCACAGGTAGGTGCTGATCTCGTTTAGGGTATCTTCTCCCTTCAGATAAACTGATCAAGATAGTATCTAATAGGTGTGTCCGGTGGTCTGTCTCTTATTGATTTCAAATCCAGTCAAGTTGACAGCAAAAATTAATGATGATATTAACCAGATATAATATTTAGATGTAAATTTTTCTTTAAAACATAAGTGTTAACCCGGCATCACACCCACCTTTTGTCCTCACATGCTGACACACAGTTTACAAAGAATATACTTTGATGGTGCATCTAAAAGAAAAATAGAATTCTCCTCGAAAAGCTACCAGAGTTTAGGTCTCACAGAAATTTTATTCAGAGGAAAGAGTCCACTTTGAAGTTATAAATATTTATGAATATGAGAAAAGGAAGCAGAATTTCCATTTTTTAATCATGACTTTAAAATAATAGAATAAAAAGGTATGAAAACACTGATTACCTTAAAGATCATTCAGGTCAGTTGTTTTTCTTTTGTTTCCCATGTTGCAAATCTGAAATTTGAAGGAAGTTATGTGCCTAGCACCATATACTTTGAAGATGGTGAGCTCTGAATAAGCAGAGCATGGGACAGTGGGCAGTCACATATTCCTGGGCAAATCATTCACGGTGGATCAACACTACATGCCTACATGGGTTGTAAAAATCAAATGAGAGCACATTAGTTTCCTTAATATTATACAAATGCTTATAAAATATAATCACCATCTAGCCCTTTGAAATCACAGTCCTTAGACTGCGGACACTGCTGTAAAAGAGAGATAGCACTATTTTGAAACCAAACAGGGCTGAGTGCAAATACTAGCTTCACTATTTACTAACCCTCTGAGAATCCATGACCTTAAACATTGCTAGCAAGGATGAAGACAAGGGATCATACATGTTCACTGAGAAGTTTAATCCTTGCATTTTTAGAGTGAGACCTGTCAATGTGCATCACATATTAAAAGCCATGAATCTTTTGTTTAGTACACAAACTACAAGATATTGACAACACAGAAATGTATTTACAAATGTTTATAAATGCCTGTAGAGTAGAAAACCCATCATAACTTTTCTATTGTTACAAAAATGTTAAAATTCTATAATATATTGGTAGAAGATCAGTTAAATATGCATGCACATTTTTTCTATCATCTAGATAAGTTAGGGCCATTTTTTGTTTTAATTATAAGTTTAAAATGTGAATCATATTTAAAAAATAAATAAAAATCCAAGGAACAAGGTACTCTTTTGAACTAACTAAAGTAGTTATCTGATGACACATATAAAAAGAAATAGGATATGGGGCAGAATTCATAGAATGATTGTTTCTCTTTTTCCCTCCAATCTCTCCTTTGGGAATTAAAACACCTGTTAATGTATTTTTACACATATACTCATAACATTTATGGATTTTTTTGTAATAAGAAATCATACATAAAAAACCCCATAACATTTGTTAATGTAAAAATTGAGTGGTTTACTTGTCAAAAAATAAGTAAAATTAATAATAATGATAATGACAAATAAAGGACTTGAAGTAAAATTCAGTAAGGGGCAGGTTGGTGGGACAGGGTCTCAGGAGGTGTTGAAGAGAGGTATGGAGGGTGGATAGGATCAGACTTCATTATGTGTATGAGTGTGTGTGCGTACTTTTTAATGAAGAAATTAAAATACTATTTTTAATAACATAAATAAAATAAATGGCCTCTTCGGTATGGTAAGGAAAAATGACTATGATGTGCCAGATTCTACCAGGTATGGGGAATGCAGACTGCTACAGCACACCCTGATCCTGAGAATTTGTATTAGGTGAGAATTACATACATAGTGTGGTGGTTTGAATGAGAAACAGCTCCCATAGGCTCAGGTTTTTGAACTCTTGGTCCTCAGTAGGTAATGCTGTTTGGAGGTGAGGGCATCTTAGGAGGTGGGGCCTTGTAGGAGGAAACCGGTCAGTTGGGGTGTCCTTTGAGAGTCCATAGCCTCACCACACTTCCAGTTCACTCTCTCTGCTTTCACGTTTGCTGTTGAAGATTTGAACCCTCAGCCTTTGGCTTTTGTCGTGGTGACTGTGCTCCTACGGAAATGCCTCCCTACCATGTGGAACTCTTATTCCTTGGGAACCGTAAGCTAAAATAAACTCTTTCTCTCATAAGTTGGCTTTGATCATAGTGTCTAACCACAGCAACAGACAAGTAATGAATACACAACATACTCCAGCATTTGTGGTAAGTGTGAGTATTCATGACGTCAAAGAAATAACAGTAGCCAAGCCAAGACACAAAGTTAGGCTGTACTTGTTCACTACAACTAAAGTGGGAGTCAGGGAGTCCTCAGGAGCCAAACATCATGCATTTGAACTCGACTCTTCTGTCACATCTGAGCTACTGAGAATGCTGATGCAGGAGAGGCAGGTAGTTTCTCCTTCAGAAATAGCAATCAACTGGCAATTTGTCAACTAGATCTTATGGACAGAGCAGTTATGAAAGCACAAATATCTTTTACGAAGTGATTCCACTCTTGCCTGTGAGAAGAAGAGAAGGGAGAAGAGGAGAGGAGAGGAAAGGAGAAGAGACAGGAGAAAGAAGGGAAGGAAGGAAGAGGAGGGGAACAGAGAACAGGGGAAAGGAGGTGGGGGACTAGAGGAGAGGAGAGTGGAAGAGGAGTGGGGAGGCGGAGGAAGAGAGGGGAGAGGATGGAAGGAGAGAGGAAGGAGGAGAAGGGGGCAGAAGGGAGAAAGGGGGAGGGAAGAAAGGAAGAGGGAGAGAGTAAGAGCAGAGAGCGAAGGAGTCAACAGTGCATTATCTATAGGAAGGCCATGGACTTTAGAGGCATTTTTAATAAGGTAACAGCAGGAAATAATTGGACACATGATAAAGTTGGCGATGATTAACAGCACCAAATAAAGACAACTGGATGTTCTGGTTCTATTTTCTGAAAAAAATTTCAGGGAAATATTCAGGAGGGCAGGCAAGAGAATGGCCAGTGTATTGAGGCACTGTGAATGTCAGGAGGAAGATCCCTTGATGACAAGAGCTAAAATGACACAGTATGATGTGTCTGCAGCTTGGTGTCACTTCAGAAAGGAGCATGATCTTGATTTAGGAGTTGTTTGAGACATGAGAAGAGCTGGAAAGCAAGAGTGAGTGGCATGTACCTGAAGGCGGACACAGGAGAGGATGCCGACAGGCAGGTGGGTCCTCAAGACATATGAAGAAAAAGCAAAACTTTTTCCTATGGCTGTGTGTGTCTTTGTATATGTTGGTGTGTGTATGTGTATATGTGTGTGTGTGCTGCTATATATATGTATGTGTTTGTTGAGTGTGTTTACATGTGTTTATCAGGTGGCTTCTTTAATCCTTCTCCACTTAATGTTTTGAGATGCAGTCTTTCGCTGAAACTGGAGCTCACCAGTTCAGCTAGATTGGCTCACTAGCAAGCAGCAGGGATCCTCCTGTCTCTACCTCCCAAATGCTGGGATTTTAGAAATGTGCCACTAGCCCAGCTCATTCACATGGGAGGCTAAGGACCCACCTTAGGCCCTCCTGGGGGCAAGAACTTTACTGCCTGAGCCATCCCCTATTTCAACCCGCTTTTTCTTTTTGAAATGAGACTCAAGTCCTCCAAGGTCCAGAGATACACTAGAACACCTTATACTCTTAATTTGCTGTAATAGCTCTAGATAATTAAATATCACTCATTACAATTAAAATTTGATGTAACTCCTAGACACCTGCACTTTTAAGTCTTAACAGCAATTCTTGGTTAAATGAGCTACTTTTTGTAAACAACTTCTAAAGTATTTTATTTCTTTGGAGCAAAACCCTTTTAGAGCAATCTATTAAGTACTGCAATAAGGCTCTTAGATACAATTTTACTGTGTTTCTTGATAACAAAGATTTTAGCAATACTGTCAGGGTCTCAACAGACTCACTTCCAAGAACCAGCACTGGGTGTTTAGGGAGGGGTCATGACCAAGACTCTTACTGATCTCTGGAGAGTTGCAGGAAAAGACACTGAGATGCAACCTTGGCCTGACCTCAATAACACTCTGCCATGCTGGGATCGATAAATCAAGGGAAGCCTTTGGAGAGAATGCAGGTTGAATTTAATACTGCCCTCTGAGAATGGTCCCTTTTCCAAACCACAGAGAAAGGCTTAGCAAGTTCATTTTTGCAGAAAACCTCTTCCTTGAAGATTCTTCTTTAGCACACAAAAGCATCCAATACCAACAGAAGCTCTTCCAGCAAAAACACATGTGGGTGACCCTCCCTGTCTTGAAAGCAAACCAAGAGCTCATTAGGTTGCTAAGAAGCTAATTCTCTGGGCTCAGATCTGAAGGATAAGCTCCTTACTGATGCAGCCTCATCCTTCCTGGTGGCCTTTTTTCAGTTTTCCATTCTGTCTCAGATTGATTCTCTTTGGAAATCTTTTCACTTTTCGCAATAGAATTTCTTTAGTCGCCTTACACTCTGTCCACTCTGCATTTTTGAAACACATGATATCAGGAGATGAAGATTGTTTCCATTAGGATGTGACACCCAGAGCCAAATGCAGAAGTTTTCAGGTAATGCATTGTTTGTATATTCTTGTTACTGACACCTCTATTACTGAAGATTAAGATAGTTGAGATTCAGTAACATTTTTGATGTGGTTGAAACATTGAAGCCTTGGGTAAACTGGCTAAATGTTTAGAAAAGAAGTAGGAACTTTTGAAAGACATTTGAAAAAAATGGAGAATTTTTGAGTCACTGTAATTCCTATTTTAACTTAGAGACAAATACTCACTTTAACAACATTTGATAAAAGTAAAATCAAAGGTCATTAATGATGAGGTAAGAGGTTTCCAAGTCATGAGTTGGCAGAGAAGCCTCATCATGAGACTTGTAAAATCGATTGTGTTTTCTCTTAGTTGTGGTTCCTAGATTGTATATGGATACATAGGATCATGTTTATATATGGCATCAAGGTAGAAATGAAAATGTCTAGGGGGATCCAAAGTGACTAATGGCAGGAGGCATGGGAAGGAGGGTGGATGACCTTGGGGATGGTGCTCAGCACACCATGTAGGTTTTCTGTGAAGCACACTGTTGTGTACCAATTTCATCATGGAGAGAAGTTACTTAAAACTCAATGGGCAAACAATTCAGAAGGTTCAGGAAGTCCCTGAAACTAACCAGATTCACAAAATCTTTCTTCTTCAAAGTTATATAAGCAGCAAGAATTGCTGAAGAAACGGACCAGCCGAACTATCTGGAAGGGGCCTGGAAGACCACCTCACCTGATCAGTTACCTACAATCATTCAGTGAGTTCCAGGATTCCAACATGCATGAGCCGTCATCCACGTTGAGGCAGCCTTGTGGTGGTACCACTGCTTAGATCACTCTGGCCCCTGTGACTACTCCCTCACTCCTACTCTTATAGATGACCACAGTGAACTCACTAGTACACCAGCGGACTTTGGTAATATCCGAACTGTGATCTGTTATCAGTTCCCAAACTTGAATACATATTTGCCTCACATGTCCCCAGGAAAAGTGTCACACAGCAATTAATACATACAGTGTACATTTCAGACCAAATGCCACAACTACATAAAAATAAACTTTCATACCAAATTAGCCAACCATGTCAGTGTGTCAGCTCTAGATCTTATGAGGTATTTGATCCTTTGTGATTTACCTGAAGAATTCAGAGAGGATTGGCACTGAAGATGGTAGCTCTTCCTGGAGTTCAGTGTAGGTGAAATTACATAAGAGGACATGAGAGTGTCTGGTGAGATCAGAAACAAGAAAGAAAGTCTTCAGATATGAAATTTGTAAGCAGAATATTCCCTGGAGGAAGTGTGCACTGCCTCCACATGGCCATGCACAGGCCCCAGTCTTACCAGCTTATTAGGAAGCCCTGAGCAACTTGTTACAACTCTCTAAGATTCCATCTGCATATCTAAAATTAGAATTCAAAAGTGACTGCTACTTCATTGAGTACCTGAGACAGTAATATGATGGTTTGTTCAATAAGTAAATAGCCAATATACTAGCTGGTATTTGAATAGTTATTAGTGTGGAATTAGACTATCAGAGGGGTGAAGCCCAGGTATAAGATAAAGAAAACAAAGTGAAAGTCCCTGTAATTCTACAGGTTCATGAAATGCTCATTTCTCTGAAAGACTACCAGAATCAGAGCTGAGGAGATGACTCAGTAGGTAAGAGTGCTTTTTGCACAAACAGTAGGCTCCAAATACTTTCAGAAAAAGCTTGGCATGTTCTTGTTTGCCCCTGTAAACCTTAATACTGTGGGGGTCGGGATAGGGGACAGAGGATCTCTGGGTCTTGCTGTCTGTCAACTTGGCTCCAGGTTCAGTGAAGGACTCTATCCTAAGGATATAAGATGAAGTGTGATAGAGCAGGCCACCTAGATATCCTCTTCTGGTTTACATTAGTGCAGGCAAGTATGCATACAGTACACACACACACACACACACACAGACACACACAGAGAAGCATTGAAGCATGCCACCAGAATTATTTCTTCATCTAGCAAAACTAAATCAAGCTGTTTTATTGAATCCACTAAAAACAAGGAAAGTACTTTGGCAAAATCTTGGTGTCTTTGAACTGGGGACTTGAGTAGGGTAGGTACAGGCTTAGGAGATCTGGATCACATCTTTCAGGTTGAGAATTTCAAGATATGGTATCTATTTTAGTGGGTAAAGTTCATGGTATACGATATAGGATTGTTAACAGAGGAATAGGGTTGGGGGCTTGAATCCTGTCTCCATAAATTAACTGCTATTGGTGTAAAAACTAATATAAAACAATTCCATTATTTTATAAATCATATACAGATGACTAAAAGTGTGTATGCAGATATGTTTCATCAATGTAATTTCCTGAAGACAGTAAAATACTTACTGGCTTACAATAAATTTAAGTTCTCAATAATAAACTAGTAGAACACATTTGATTTGACCCTTGGGCTTAGAAGGAGAGTATCAACTTAATATATACTTGAGGCACATTGCCGGGGGACCTCTTCCATACATCAGATTAGCAGGCCTTAGAGATGAATGGAAGGACATGAAGTAATGGGTTTGTGAGGTCTAGTTCATCTCATAGAGCTAGAAACATAGAATTTTATATGTAATATTTAAGTTAAGGTGTTTAGAGGGTGCAGGATATCCAGGTGCATATAGCACATGTACCACAAGTTTAAATTCCTCACTGAAAGCAGCCATAGAAGGAAATAAGGTGGAATCCCCATAGAATGATAGGCATGAAAAAGGAATATGTACACAGTACTGGAATTTGTGCAATAACCTCAGCAAAAAAAATAAACTAACATATTAAGTGCAATTTATCTGCAGCAGAGATCACTAAGGTGCTCCTATCAGGAGAGGGAACTGGGAATCAAGATAAATTAGGACGTATCTACAAAGGATTCTCTGAACATGCAAAGCTTAAGCTTCTAAGTGATGCATTTAACATCACAGGTATTTTAGCTGGAAATTCAATAGAGTTATTCTCTAGATTTTGTCATAAGGTCAGGTTTAGACATTTAGTTTAATTTCCTAGTGTGTCTTCCATCTTTTAATAAAGATCTGTATTTACCAATGTGGGGGAGGAAAACCTGTTTCTTTCTGATCTATTTCTTTCCTCTGGCTGGTGTGCCATAAAATTAGTTGCACAAAAGACAGAAAAAGTAAGAGAAAAACAAACAGAAGCCAAATAATATGTGAATTATACATATGATAGTGCAAATAAATAGAACCGAGGTTTCTAGGGCTCCTGAAAAACAATAGATTTGAAGCTAGAGAGCTGGCTCACTGGTTAAGAGCCTTTGCTGTTCTTGTAGAGGACTTGACTTTGGCTCGAGATACCCACATCAAGTGGCTCAAGACTTCCTATAACTCCAGTTCCAGGGTATCTGAAACCCAAGTCTTTTTCTGACCTCTGTAAGAACTGCACTCATGTATATAACACCCCCTCCATAAACATATGCGCATAATTCATAATAAATGAATCTTTTAAATAAGAAGTGTTGAAGAAGTTATAAAGTAAATGGAAAGAACTTTATGTTTCTAGTAAGCAACAAGTGAGAAGGCTGTGGTTCAGAGAAACTGATAGGAAGAAAGTCTGGTACAGGGAAAGGAAGAATAGCGTAAGAGACAAAACCAAACATATATTTATTAGTATGAATATATATATATATATATATATATTATGTAAATATGGAAGACACCAGGAAAATGAGAATAGATTTGCATTTTCCTTATACAGTGTCTTCCACAAAAGATAGTACATTTTTTTAGGGAAATATCTGAGTTTCTCTTCTGTCACAGAGATGGAAACTTATAGTCTGATAAAGAAGTTTAAGGAAACAAGGATTTACTCTGCTCATAATCTGAGGAAACATCACTCATCGTGGTGAAGGCATGGGCTCAGGAGCGTGAGGCAGCTAGTCACTTTGTATTCACAGTCAGGACGCAGAGGGAGATGAATTCAGATGCTCAGCTCCGTTCTTCCTCTCTCTGCAGTCCACCACACTGCCCATGGAACAGCACTACCTTCCTTTAGGGTGGGTTTTCTCACTTCAGTTAGCCTAATTAAGATAATCCTTCACATGCATGTCCAGAGGATGACCTAGTCTAGATTCTCCTGGACAGATGTGTCCAGATACTTGACAAGAAGACAATATTAACTATTGCACAATCTCATGCAGTTTACTAACTGGAGGTTCACTCAGGAAATAATAATGATGATTCTTACACCACTTTCATTTGCTCATGTTTTCCAGTCAGGTATATCAACCATGTCTTAGCTCTTTGGAGAGGAGATTATTTGAAGATTCACCTTAAATAGGGTTTGGCTGCCCTTGTTCTTTCCCTGAGGAAGCCTGCTACTTTTCATTCTAGGAAACAGTTCATTGTGCAGACCAATATGAACTTGCCTAGTCCTGGGCCTCTGTGGCTGGCCTTGGGGAACACCAGGGAATTGAAATTCCTCAGCAGCTCAGTCTCCGTAATAAAACCATTTTTCTTTGAAATTGATTGCTTGCTCTCCTGGAGACCTAAGTCATTTCTTCTGGTCACTTTTGTTCTCCAAAGCACACTGGTTATTGCTGTGATCTTAAGAGAAATTGTTTCTGTTTTTAAAAAGAAGAGCTATGAGGCTGGAAAGATGGCTCAGTGGTTAACAGCATCTGCTCATCTTGCTGAGGATCCAAGTTTGGTTCCCAAAACCCATGATGGGTGGCTTATAACAGCTTGTAAGTCGAGCTCCCAGGGATTTGGCATCCTTCTTCTGGTCTGGGCATTGTGTACAAGTATTTATACACATACGGAAACATACACATATGCGTAAATAAAAATAAAACTTATGAGAAAGGAAAAGGGGTGAATACTAGCAGGTCAAGGCTTCTCTAAGTCTAAATTTTTTACATTAACAAAGAGGAAAGATGGTTTGAGGACTGTGAACTAGTCCCTTTACAGGCTCCCTTGCTGGTAGCTGGTAGTGCTACTTGAAAAGGTCCTGGAAATTTAATGAGATAAATCCTCATTGGAGGAAGTAGATTTCTGGTGGTGGCATCAGGGATAGGAGAGTGGTGTGTGTGTGTGTGTGTGTGTGTGTGTGTGTGTGTGTGTGTGTAATTCATGGCCACTACCTGTCTCGTGCTCTCAGCTTCCTGTGTACCATTATGAAAATAACCAGTTCCTCATTTCCCACTGCGCTGGCGCTCTGCTTCACTCCACGGCAGAATGTGTAGCCAAGAAACCATGGACTGAACTGTATGATAGCATGAGCCCAAAGAAATCCTTACTCCATGTTCTCTGGGCTGACTTTTACTTTACCTTGAGTCTTTATGTAAAGCACTGCTGTCCTAGATAACTTTAATTGTCAGCTTGACAGAGTCCAAAGTCATCTGACTGAAGAGCTCCAACTGAGGTATTTTCTGATCAGACTGGCCTGAGGGTACATCTGTGGGGGATTATGTTGATTGTTAATTGATGTACAAAGGCCTAGCCTACTGTGACAGGCGCTATTCCCTGTGCAGGTATCCTGAACTGTATAAGTCTGATAGCTGTGGGGCTGGAGAGATGGCTCAGTGGTTAAGAGCACTTCCCGGTTTTGCAGAGGACCCAAGTTCAGTTCCCAGCACCCACATCAGGCAGCTTATAACTCTCTGTAACTTCAGCTCCTGGGGATCCAATATCTTCCTCTGCCCTCCATGGTATGAATGAAAGTTCCCAGAAAAATCCTGCATCTTGAAATGAATTTGATGTAAGGTTGCCCAGCTGATTAGCATTCCAGTGACTGTGGTGAGTTTTAGAATGTTGCAGATCCAGAGCCTATGTACAATTTATCTTGGACCATGCATGTGCCCTAAATAAATATCTTTGCCTATCTCTGTTTCTGAATTAGCATCTTAGGACTAACAGAATGTATTAACAAAGAAACAGTTCCACAACCGGAAGGCTGAGTACGATCTGGCAGCACCTGAGGCCCACATCTGAGAGCTCTCTTTGTGCTCTATCTAGGTACATTGGAACCTTAATTCCAGGGCAACTGCTGTTTAATTTACATCCTGTCTTACACCTATATCGTGTAGGTTACTGCCAACATTTTCTTCTACATTGCAGTCTTTGATCTATTTAGATCAAAGGTCCAGAAGAAGTACACAGGGAGGCAGGATTTCAGGCAGGAAAAGTTCAGTGTCTCATTAACACACTTGGCATTCCATCCATCTATTTAGTATAACTTAAGGTGAACTCACCTTCCTAAGGGTGGTCCTGTGATCAGGTGATTAACCAGAGAAACTGGAAACAAGAATCTTTCAACAGATGAAGTAGAGAATTTATAGTCTGTCCCAGTTAGATAGCTATCTGCTCTCTAACGATATTAATTGTTCTAATCCATGAGCATGGGTGGTCCTTCCACCTTCTGGTGTCCTCATCAATTTCTTTCTTTAAAGTTTTAAAAATAGAGTTCTTTAATGTCTTTGGTCAGGTTTATTCTGAGATATCTTTTTTTTTTTTTTTTAATGAGGCTACTGTGTATTGTGAGTGGGAGGGTTTCCTTGTACTCTCTCTCCAAGTTCTTGTTATTGGTATATAGAAAGGTTACTGATTTTTGTAGATTAATTTTGTAACCTGCCACTTTACTGAAAGTGATAATAATTTCTACGTGTTTTCTAGTCAATTTTTGGCATCTCTTAAGTATTATCTCATGTCCTCTTCAAAAAAGGATAATTTGATTTCTTAGTTTCCAGTGAGTACTCCTTTAACTTCCTTCTCTTGTCTTATTGCTCTAGCAAGATTTTCAAGCACTGTATTAAAAAGGAGTGGAGATAGTGTACCTCTTTGTCTGATTCCTGATTTTAATGGGAATATTTCCAGTTTTTTTTCCATTTGGAATGATGTTGGCTGTGGGTTTTTTGTATACAGCTTTAATTATGTTGACATATGTTCCCTCCGGTCCAATTCCCTCAAGGACTTTTAACATAAATGCATGTTGAATTTTGTCAAAGGCCTTTTCTACATCTGATGAGATGACTATGTGCTTTTAGTCTTTGAGTCCATTTATGTGCTTTATGATATTTATTGATTTACGTATAGTGAACCACCCCTCCATCTCTGTAATAAAGCTGACTTGATATTTGTGGATATCTTTTTGATGCATGTCTGTATATGTTTGCAAGTATTTTGTTGAGAATTTTTGCATCTATGTTCACTAAGGTTTTGGGGCTATAGTTTTCTTTTTTGGTTGTATCTTTACCTGGTTTTGGTATTAAAGTAATGCTAGCTTCACAGATGGAATTTGGGAGTTCTCCTCTTGTTTCTCTCTTTCTTGAATAATGTAACTTACACAGTCTAAAATATTTCCTGTCTGTCCTTGTATAAGAAAAGTTTGCTGACTTCCTATAAATTAGACAAGTGATGGCTCACTCTATTTAATATTCTAGAATTCTTTAGCTTTTGGAAATCCAGTGTGTGTTGCTGGGGTATATGCATGTTCATGTACATGCATGTAATAATATGTACGTGTATGTGGATATACATGTCTTTGGAACCAGAGGTCAGTGTTGGGTATCTTCTATTTTTCTTCCCTCCCCCCTAATTTCACCTAACTTGGACCTCATTTAATCATGCCAGAGGTGACCAGCAAGCCGCAAGCTGCGAGAATTCTCCTTTCTTTAATTCCCACTTGGGGTTCTGGGCACGTGCCATTCCACCTAGCTTTTTATGTGGGTATCCACATTCAGGACCTCATGCTTGCGTGGCAAACACTGTACTGACTGAGGCATCTCCCAAGCCTCAAGAAAATCTATGAATGATGTTATTTAAAAGTCTTTGAATTAGTACAGCAGGTATCATTATTTTCATTTGACAGTCAAGGTAGAAATTGGAATGGACATTAAAAGTACTCAGGAGAGTTGTCCTGCCAAATCCCACATCAGAATGGTGGCTCATCCTTGCCTGTGTCAGAGGATGACCTTCAGTTTGCTGCTTCAAACTGGTGCGCAATCCTCCTGCTCGCCTTTGTGCATTCGAGTCTACCCCTTCCCACCCCCCCAAGGCTACCTCTCCATCTCACCATGGGTAACAAATGAGAAATTTTGAGGACTGTTGAGCACTATAAATTTTCACAGCAGGACTGCTTCTTAGCCCAGGAACTTGGGTAATTGTCACACATTGGTAAAATTCATAGGAGACAATTGCCCTGGAATCAGCAGCCCCATCTGTAAGAAACTGCTGGGGTGGGGCAATGTTAGAACCTACCTGCCAGACTCCTTGCATAGGATCAAGAATGACTTTGCTCTTTTCTTTTTTTAAGTTAATTTTTTTGTTTGTTTGTTTGAGTTGGCTTACTATCATATATTTAAACCTGGCCTCACATAATAAACTACTGGAAAGATGTAATAAATATTCTTAAATGCCACAAACAGAAAGATAATGTGTATTTCAGTCCTTGGCATTTTATATTTCCTACCTTTACTTTATTTTTAAAAACTCACTGTATTTATTTGCTTATTTGTTTATGTGTGGGATGGCTCACATGTGGAGGTTTTGCAGGGTTCATTTTCTCCTTCTGCAATGTGTGTCCCAGGGATCACACTCATTTGGTTAGGACCTTCACCTACTGAGCTATCTCATTTACTTTGTTTTGAATCATTTAATCCCATATGTTAACATATATATATACAAGCAAGCAAGAATACACTTTTCCAGGGGATTTAGCAAAGCCCATCTCCTTGGTCAAATGCTATATAAGTTAAACAGTCTAGTTCTCAACTCCGAGATTTGCCTTTGGCCTGCCTAGCCCAGTTTAACAAGAATAATGATAAATTGGTTTAGGGAGACTCTAACCAACCCACACTCGATGTCTTATTGCACTTAATAGCTGATAAAACTCCTCTTCCCTTACATTGATATCTAACCACTCTGGGTACTGTCAACAGGGATCCTGTCAAATAGACTTAGAAAAAATTCCCTTTTCCTTTGATGTCTCTCCTCTTAGTAGTTTTCTAGGGTGAGTTCTGCTATTTCTTGATGTATCCTCTTAGAATTTTCAGGTCACTCCCTCTCCCCCCACTTCTGGGCTATAAATCACCAGCTGTCCTTGTTTTATTTTGAGTTGAGCCCCATTTCTCTTTCCAGTTGTGAAACTCTTGACATCTTTTGCAATACTCCTAAATAAAGCCTGCCTTGCTATTTTAACAAGTGTCAGAATAATATTTTCTTTAACACTCTCAGAGGACTGTATAATTTTCAAGTTGTCTTTTAGCACTCTCTTCAAGGAACCAATAAAAGCTTTACCTCAGACCCACTTTTTGGTCCAAAATTCCTCACATAAATATCTACCTTTTCCACCTCTCTGTCTTTACTGATAGCTTCCAACCAGGGCAAACTTTCTTCTAGTTCTTAATCTATAAACAGTAGATCAAGAAGGTATAAACACAGACAGGCCTTGTGGATTTGTCAACACACTGCATGAAAGCAGTTGGGTAGGTTTACTGATAGCAGGAACTGTACCTAGTTCACTTTTATCAGGTCCCAGAGGCCACCTGATGTGCCTGGTTTAGGCTAATAACTGAAGGCAGCTTTAACTGTGGTGACTCTCAAAATCTGTGTGTGAAGACCAGTCCTAAATGTCTATGATAATGTTACTTACCTCTGAACAAACTTCTGAGGTATATAGGAGAGGGTGTTTGTTCAGTGATATGGACAGTTTCAACAACTCAATTTTCAATTTTGCCAAATATCTTCAAATCTCAAGAGCTCAGAGAGAAAAGGAGAGGTGAGTGCTGATGAGAAAGAGAAAAATGGAGGTCTTTGCATCATCGTTAAAAAATGGTAGTGCATAATGGTCTCAGGGGGTCACCAGTGTGATTGACCCAGTGTTATATGCAGGGAGATCCTGGAATAGGAGCAATGAAGTTGTTCCAGTAAGAACAAGTCACTGGGTGTGACAAAAGACAGAGGATTATTAAAGGACATTAAAAGGCTAACTCTACCACAAAACACATCTCAAGTCAGTCTAACCACAGCACCCTAACCTTCTACTACCTTTAGTAAATTATTTCATTGTAAGAACATCATGATTCTAATGGCTCTCATTAAAACCCAATTAATTTCTTAAATGGAAAAATAGAGAGCCGTCATTCATTAGAATTCAGGAATCATTTCAAAAAGCACTGCTATAGGTGCAGTTCATGCCAAGCCCTTTGGGGGACAGTCGGTATCTTGTCATGCAATGGGAAATCAGCCACATAAACCTTTGTGTCCTGAAGGGTAGTTTTCATTTTTCTTTAACCTAATCATGCAGTGAATAGCTGGTATTCACACACGTTTCACTGATTCAGCTTAAAAGCACCCAAACTGGGCTATATCTTATTTTAATGAGATATTTCCACTAATCACCTGTGTGGGAGTCACAGCAATGTCAAGTTGCTACAAACATTCTGAAATGCTTATTCTCATTAGAGAACTCAGCTCACTTTGAATTTCTGAAATGATCCTCTCTGTGGACTGCAAGAAACAGTTCAGGGCCAGCCATGTATTTTGAGCAGTTCCTTGTCTATGTTCAATATTAACAGGTCTGGTTGCCGGTCACAAACATCTGGGAAGCTTTAACAGTTACGTACCCTAACCCTGGTTTCATCAGTTTGTTACAAGATTTTCTTTTTAGAGACAGAGCTTTACTAGCTTGCTCAGGTGGTTGTCTAACTCTTGCTCTCAAGTGGGTTTCGCTATATAACTACAGCTTCCTGGGCCTCTGAGACAATAGGTGTTATCATTGTGCCGCGCTCAGTGCCTAGTTTAAACTCATCACTGGAGATGGAGCATGAAATAAGTATTATTGGAACATAGTAAGAGTGAGAAGATGCAAGAGGTTCTAAGGACCTTGTGTAGTAACTCTCTGGAGAGATTGTTCATTTTCCTACTATACAGTATATGTAGTAAGCCAACATGCGGTGTAAATTGCTAGCTTTATTAGAACATTGCTTGTAGACAATAGAATTCTTTTATTTTGACAAAGCAGTAGTGTTTAGACAATAATAGTCATTTAAAAATGGTTCAGAGTTCAGGTATTTGCAAGTGTGTCTTTGAGTCCTTTAAAAAGTTTCAGTCTTCTTTTCTTTTTAATTTGCTTAGGATGGAAAAACAATTCATATTTATTGTATAACACTTAGATAATTTGCAATAATCTAAGGAAGGAGGAAAAAAGATCTTCTCTAATTCCATTACCTAAAATAGATAATTTGCAATGATCTAAGGAAGGAAAAAAAAAAGATCGGTAATTCCATTACCTAAAACATGACTACTATTAACATGATATTCTGGAAAACCTGAGATATATACTTTTGTACAAAATAGCCACATTTAAAAACTATCACTATGGTGTTAGTTTCTTTCCTGTTGCTGTGATAAAATACAAAAATAACTTAAGGAACAAAATATTTATTTCAAATAGTGGTTCCAGAGGCATAGAGGCCATCATGGGGGTTGGGGGCAGGCAGGGCAACAGACAGGGAAGTCATGGATGCGGGAGTGACCAGCTGGCAGCAGAGAGATCAAATAAGAAGTGGGGCCAGACTATAAAACCTCAGTGCCTGCCCTCAGTAATGTACGTCTCCCAGCAATGCCCATGGGCTAAAGAGTCTATAACTTCCACAAACACCACTGCTAACTGATGACGAAATATTCAAATGCAGGAGTTTATGGGGGCATTCTCCATTCAATTCACCATAGTCATATAGATATAACATATTTCTATTTCCACAGAAATGTATATTAATGAATACACATCTTACAGTTTCATACATTTTTATTTATTCATTGTTATACTTAGAGAATGCTAATTTTCTCATAAATCTATAGGAATGATTATTATATATGAAGATAATATTTGTGAAGACATTTGCCTTCTGTTTTCATTCAAATTCAATTTAAATAATAAAATGATGAATTCATGTTAAGGTAAACATGTCATGATTCACAGGCAGGACAATTACTTTATGTGTGTCCCTCAAGAGGTTTCTTGCTTTTACTTTCTGTAGAGGGATAGAAGTACACATTTTCTAGACTAAAAGACCATTGGGCAATATTATTATTTGAATGTTTACCGAGTGAAATGTGCCATTTATTTCCATTTTTAAGTTGTGATTTTTTTAAGTAATAATTCAGTTAATATGCGGCTGGAGAGATATTGCTAAAATTCCTCCTGGAAGGTGCCAACTAAGTTTAGTCCCTTCCTCTCTCGGTCCTACAGCAAACAAGACACAAATTCTCCAACTCACAGTTAGGCAAATTCTAGGTCATTTACTTGGGCTTACTAACAGAGAAGTGGGTAAGGGGTCACTTATAGAAAATGGGCGCCTCAGCCCTCTCCATAAATTACATGAGTAAATCCACAACCAGGCTTGAATCTAGGGACTTCCTGGTGGTCAGACCAAAAATGGCAAAGAGGGGAAGAAAAGGGTCCATCTCATGGCCCTCACAGCTTATATGCCTTTAGCCCCTCCCCCTCTTACACCCAAGGCCAATGGACTGCTTGGGAGGGGTGTAGGACTTTCCCAGCTCCTCATTTTCTGGCCTGAGAGGGTGTGTTTGTTCACAGTTTGTCCATCCAGTTTGTCCCTCTGAAAATTAATCCACTCTTCATGAGATGACTCGGTGATTAAGAATGCTTACTGCTCTTGCAGAGGACCTGAGTTTAGATCCCAGGACCCACATGAGGAAGCTCACAACCACCTGTAACTCCAGCTTCATGGGATCCAAAATCATCTTCTGGCATCTGCAGGTACACAAGCATATAACAACACAGAGACACACATGTGTCTACATAATTGAAAATTTTAAATGTTCATAGTGATGATGCCAGTGACAGAGTAGTGTACCGGACCAGTTTCTAGGTTCCTTCTTTATCAGTTGACCTCTTTTCTGTTTTGTTTGTGTCTTGGTGATAGGAATTGGATTCAGGATCTTGTGTATGCTAGGCATGCAACCCAACATGGACCCAAACCCCTTCCTTTAAAGCCTTCTGTTTGAATTTTTGAGTAAACTTAGATTAGAACTCCTGAACAAGTATTTTATAATATATTTTTTCTAGAGGACTGAAGAGATGATGGAAATGGCTCAGTGGTTAGAAACGCTTGCTGCTCAACTACTGAGCTGGGATCTTAGTAGTTATGTACAATGCTGGTTGTGGCCTGTGCCTGTCTGTAATCACAGCCCTGTGGGGTTTGGAGATAGGAGGATCACTGTGGCTTACTGGCTGCCAGTCTATGTTTAAGCTCAATGAGAGAAACTGTCTTCAAAAGAAATAAGGCAGAGAGTGACTGAGGAGGACACCTAGTGTCTTCTTTTGGTCTTTACATGTACTTGCACACCCTACTACACACACACTGGTGCACATACACCACACACACACATACTCTATGAGTACATACACACAATATAAATACCATCATTTACTATCTACAGTAATTGTCCTGAAAAAGACTTACAAGAAAATATTGTTTGCCAGATGAAGGTTCCTAGAAACTGCAGTGTTGTACACTAGGATGTGAGAACAGCTGACATTAACCCAAGAAATGAGAATGGATTTCAGCAGCTCCGGCGCACCTGGCAACATGTGATAGCATCAGCATTATCTTCAAGAAACTCTGTGAAATTGAAAGTGAGAGAGTTACCAGCACGGATCTGGGCTGCCTGGGTGGTTTGAAGCAAAGTTCAGACTCATAAACCATGACAAACCAAAGAGCCCTGATGTGAGATTTCAAGGTGTTTTACACAATGAAGACATGACACAAAATCATACAGACAGAATCTCGTGTGGTGGAGTGACCTGGTTTGCTTCTGTTGAACACTGCTGCTCCACCATTTAGATAAACTGCGTATGTGCTGACAGATGTTGCTGCCTCACCTAGGCACCTGGACCCAGTTCACAGAGGACAGAATCCAGGAACTGGCTTAGCTTCAGAGATAATAATAGGCAACATTTTGTGTCTCATGGGCTGAATGTGAAAGGTCCCCCTTAGGCTCATGTGTTTGAACACTTGGACCTCAGCTGGTGGTGCTGCTGGGAAATTGTTGGACCTTTAGGAGGTAGAGCTTCTACAGGAATTAAAACACTGGCGGGAGCCTTGACATGTGATTTCCAGTCCCACTTCCTATCCTCTATTTCTTGACTGTGTAGACAATGTAGAGAATGGCACCAGCCTTTTCCCACTCCTGTCACCATGCTTTCCCCTGGGAAAGACTGTATCTCTGTTTATACAATGGGCCCAAATAAACCTTTCTTCCCTTAAGTTGCATCTTGTCAGGCATCTGGTTACAGCAACAAGAAAAGTAGCTAAGACAAACATCTAACTGCTAAAGAAGAGACTAAAGTAAAATGAAAAAGAGTGGAGTGACCCCATAAGCCCTAAATCAATTCTTAGGGCCTCTAGATTCATTTAAAGAAACTGAAATCAGTTGTTTTAACACTAATTATTTTCTAAACTGAACTCATCCCTTGCTGTCAGAGTCAAAGATGGGGACACAAATGTTTTTAATTAACCCTTATCATCAAAGATGAATAAACAGGGTCTGTGAGATGGTTTACTGTGTAAAGGTACTTGCCTCCAAGCTTAAAGACTGGAGTTTGATCCCTGGAGCTCACAGGGAGGAAGGAAAGAATGGCCTACTACAAGGTATTCTCTGACTGTCACATGTGTGCCATAGTATGAGACCAGTACTAAATAAATACAATTTATATTAAAATAAAATAATAAATATGAAAGAGAGGTTGACAGCAACAAATGTCCATGATTTTGGGTTTGTCATTAAAATAAACCAAAGCTGTACCCTGGGATTCATTAATGTGGGCTTTGGTGGTTACTGAAGGAGAGCCACACACCGTGGACCTGGTGCTCATTAGAATTCTCTGAGCTTTTCTAGCCTGCCACAAACTTCTTGGTGTACTGAGATATGCTTTACAGCCTGGTTCCACCCCATGCTTCTCTTTAGCCCTAACTGTTTTCCCATTAGTTTTGAATTCTCAACTTACCCATTCCTTTCACACCTCCAGGACATTACAGATACTGGCCAGGCATCTTTATATCCCTTAGAGATTCTCTCATTCCTTCTATGACATCTATATATCTAGATATAATATAGATATATGTATATTTCATTCCTCCCCAACTCATCCTTTCTCTTCCACATACTCTTGCCTTTTCATGTTATGTGTGTCTCTCAGTAGACAACATACCTAAATGTCTATCAGCTCTATGCTTTTGTCAGTAATAAGGTCCTCAAAATTCTTATGTTTGAGCAAAAAAAGTCACAGAAAAGTTATAACTAGCTATTTGTAAGCAGAGGTACTGAAGGTTTGGACCACAGTTGGGATTGTGAATGGGTTGAAGCTGGAGAGACGGCTTAGTGAGCAAAGTACTCACCTTGCAAATAAGGAGACCAGAATTTGCTTCCCAGAACACCTGGAACTCTAACAGAAAGAACCAGGGGCAGTGACTAGGTAATACTGGCACTGGAGAGACAGAGACAAGGAGAGCCCTGGGACCGCCTGGGAAGCCAGCCTGGCATGTTCTACAAGTCCCAGGACAGAGAGACCCGATCTCAAAAAATCAAGATGGACAGAATCGGAGGAATGACAACTGAAACTGACTTCTGACTTTTATTTACATACATATACTTGTACACAAATGAACACAGGCACGCATATACACACAATTAATATGTGAAGGGGTGATGTAAATACGTAACCCACGTGCAGATATGAGATACCGCTAACCAGTGGTGTAAATACGTAACCTACGTGCAGATATGAGATACCGCTAACCAGTGGTCTCAGTGTGCTTCTTAAACTATTAGAGGCTGACAAGATGGATCAGTGGGTAAAGTCTCTTGTCACCAAGACTGATGACCTGAGTTCTAACCCTGAGAAAGAGAGGACTAACTCCTGTAATTTCCCCTCCGACGCCTACCCTTACCTCCTGCCACACTCCATGGAACACATATACTAACCCACACATACATACACAAACACATACACACACTTACACATGCATAGACATAAAATAAAATAATGTAATTTTTTAATTGAGTGCTTTTCACTAAGATTATTCCATGTGAGGTTACTGTCATCACTGATCATCCCAAAGCCATTTCTCCCCTGGGGAGAGAAATGAGAAAATATTCCCATATTTTCATTTGTCTTAATTTCAAGAAAGTTCTGGTGCTTTCTCATACTGGCAGTTCGAACCCTGGAGATCTTACATGCGGACTTTTAAACACATCACTAGGAAATCAGGTTTGAAGCAGTTCACAGTATGCCTGTGTTCCTTGTTGACTACTGCACAACCCCAGTTTCTAGTATGGCCTAAGATAAATTTTATAGGCAATATTTGACACAAAGACTAAAGAAGTACGAATAAAGAAAAGAACACATTTAAGGAGTGAGCTCATTTGGTTTGCTCCAAAGCCTTGTGGGTGTCTTGCACCAACTCATCGAAACACAGGTTGGAGCATCTTGTTCCCAAGCCCCACATGCTGGAAGGCATTTCAGACTAAAAGCTTTCATCCACAGGCACTTTATCTCTTCAAAAGCTCTAGTTAAGTACAATTTTGTCTCATTTTCTTAACTCCTACAGTTTTGTAGCTCTGGTTTGAAAGTTAGAAAATAAAATGTTTTTTGCTTCCCAACTTCTCTTTTAGGAGTAACTTCCTCCCCCTCCTAGTTCAGCTGTTGCCAACATCTGGCCAGGATCTTGTTTGTGCCTCTTTCAGAAACCATAGAGAACAGGATGCAACTGGCTTCTTGTGATGCCTGGTGAAGTGCCAGCACTTTGTACTTGATAAACAATAGGAGAGAGTGGAAAAATGTGTTGTGGTCGAGACAAAGGATAGGACAAAATAAGCCAATGGATTATTGATGCCTACATATTTTCAAAGTGTTATATTTAAGAAAGATCAAAATCAGAAAGGAAAGGACCAAAATTGTCCTTTATACTGTGGATGGTCATAGGATGCAAAACAAGGAAAAAAGAATCATGAAAAATTGTTGGAAATAACCAGACATACAGGTCACAGTAGTGGAAATGTCTCTTCTAGTTGGGGTCCAGAGAGGGTCAAGGCATGTCCTGGGGTACAGTAAGAAGAATGTCCTGGGGTGGGGAGTATCTTAGGGCAATCTTTTGTGAGAAAATGGGATTACATTTTGATCTTAAGATTTATACGAGGGGTCAGGCATGGTGGCACAGGTCTACAATCTCAGCACTCAGAAGGCAGAGGCAGGAGGATCAGGAGTTCAAGGTCAGGCTTGGCTACACAGTAAGGTCACAGTCAGCCTGAGCTCCGTGACACCTTGTCTCAAAAGACAAATGAAAAATTTATGAGATGAGCGGGCCCAGAAGACATCAAAAACAAAAGTAAAGGAAAACAAATACTAACAACATGTATTTGAGTAGATGCAGAACGAGTTATTCCCTTCCCTGAAGAGCAAGAGACTGAGTTTCCCCGTTCAGGAAGGCTGGGTCTTCTTTCACCCGTGGAATCTGGGACCCACGTCTTTATTCCTCTCCTGCTGTTGTAGAATAGCTTGAAATACTTTTCTGAGGCCATGGCAGGAAATGCTGCCTTTCCTTTAATCATGTGCACGACTGAAACCACAGCTCAGGGTGTGAGGTGACCAGACAGAAGGAGCTCTGCACAGGTGAGTGGGTGTCTGGGATTTTCTTAAGTTTTGGAGTGTGTGTGTTGCTCATATGTGTATGATGTATGTGTGGGGTCCATGTGTGGTGTGCGTATGTGCTATGACATATGTAGTGTTCATATGTGTGGCCTACGTAGTATGCTGTGTGTATGGTATTTATGTGTGTGTATGTGTATGTGTATGTATGTGTTATGTGTGTGATGGGTATGTATAGATTAGTGGTGTTCTGTAGGTGTGCACATGCATGTACTTGTGTGCACATGTGTGTGGAGGCTAGTAGCCAAGTCAGGTGTCTTCCTCTCTCGTTCTGTCTTCTTTTTAGGACAGTGTCTCCTTGAGGCTGGACTCCCCTGATTCAGCTAAATTGGCTGACCAGCCAGCCTCTGGGGTGCCCCCTCTCTATACACATCCTTAGCTCTAAGATCACAGGCGTGCCACGCTGTCCAGCATTTTACCTGGAAGCTAGGAATCAATACTCAGGTTCTCATGCTCACATGGCATGCACTCACCCCACTGGGATTCCCCACATTCCTAAGTGAGTTTTTGTTGTTGTTCAAGATCAATAAAAGGAAGGACTTAGGATCCTGATCCATCGACAGGAGGAACCGACCCATAACTAATAGCAGACATCAAATACAGACTAAAGACAGCAGGCATTTGACATCATGGGGAATGAGGAGTTAAAGGAGATAGCACTCGCCTCTCTGCCACTGGGCGGAGACTAGCACAGGGTCTCCTAGAGGACGGAAGCCTGACAGAGAAAACAAAGTACTGGCAAGGGCGGCAAGGCCAGGCTTGCAGCAGCACGAATGAGGGCGACCTGCAACGGCTCCAGGGTGCACCCATTTTTCTGACAGTAAGTTTTAATAGACTCATTTTTACCTGTAGGAGTGTCTTGAGCAGGGAAACAACCAAGCTATGGCAGGCATAAGCTAGTAAGACAAAAGACATGTTACTGCATGAAAAGAATTTCAGGTTAAGACCTGTGATGTCTGATTCACAGGTTTTGAGATGGTTTATTTTTTAAATGGCTTTTGACCCATTTTTAAGTTTTCATTATTTGTTAAATATTTTAAAATTTTATTTATATTATGCGTGTGTATATGTGTGTGTGTGTGTGTGTGTGTGTGTGTGTGTGTCCCACTTGCATGAAGGTAACCACAGAAACCAGGAGAGGGTATCAGATTCCCTGGAGCTGGTGTTGCAAGTGGTTGTGAACCACCTGCATTGGGTGCTAGGAACATAGCTCTATTTGTCTGGACAACCAGTTTCTGCCTTCCCCCTCTATGGCCACAATAAGCCACTCTGCACACAAGCAACTTGGGGAGGAAAAGGTTTATTTGGCTTAGACTTCCCGATCACATTTTGTCACTGAGGAAGTAAGGGTCTCAAGGCAGGAGTAGAGGCAGAACCTGATGCAGAGACCGTGGAGAGTGCTGCTGGTTGGTTTGCTCACCTGCTCTTACATAGCTCAGGCCCATCTGCTCAGGGAAGGCATTGCCCACCCTAGGCTGAACCCTCCCACGCCAACTGGCAACTAGGAAAATATGCCACAGACATGGCATTAGTCCTTTTCGATGAAGGATTTTCCTCAATTGAAGTTCCCTCTCTCCACACAACTCTAGTTTGTGTCAACTTTTCAAAAACTAATTAGAACCAGCAGTAAGCACTCTTAACCACTAGGCCATCTCTCTTGCCCCTGAACACCTGTTAAAGTTCAGGACTCCTGCATTTTCTTCAAGATTCATTTTCGATATCTTCTCCGGCAACCCAGTGTGCCTGTACCTTGAACACTGCCTGAACAAATTTTATGGAACTCAGGACTTTCATTGATGTCACTGTTCTCTTGCTGTGATGATATGTTCATTGCAAGCTGATGATCATTAAGATATTTACAGCTGATTTATTCAGAAAATGAGTGTCATGCTTCTATGATGTTTTCTATCCCAAAGCACGTGAGAGGTAGAAGATTATAAGATTTCCTTAACATCTATACACATCTACACATATGTACATATGTGTTCATAAGTCTATAAATTTAATTGTGATCTACAGAGAATCAGATTCTATTGAATTTGATGGATTTGTTTCATAGATCAAAATGAGAATGAACTAAAAAATCATATTACTGTCCTCCTGGTGCTTATTCTCTAGCAGAGAATTGACAAAACAAAGAAGTATAAGAATTGATAATCTTTCAGACCTCATAATGTCAAGGAGAAGGACCTTTTCTGGCTATCTCGCTAAAATCCCAAGCTTCCAACAGCACAGCTTGCTCTCTGCCATCTTTAGAGTTTTCAGAAGCACTCAGCATCATTTGACATATTTTATCTTTTACCTACTGATTGATATCTTCTCCCCCACCTAGAATCCAAGATGTTTCATTTACTCCTAAACCCCAGGAGCACAGAAAAGGTCTATTAGGGCATAAGTCTCTCTAGGCTGGGGACATGGCTGAGTGGATTACAGCACTTGCTGTGCAGATATAAGAACCTGAGTTCGAACCCCAGCACCTATACAAAAGGAGGCGGATGCAGTCAAGACATCTTGTGACTTCAGAGCTAAGGAGGAGAAGACAGGAGACTTAATGGAGCTTACTGCCTGTCAGCATAGCTCCAGACATCAAGCAATCCATCCTGTCTGAGAGGAATAAATGGACAGTGATGGAGTAGGACACCTGATGTCCTTCTCTGGCCTCCACATGCATATACACAGGTGCACACCCCATACACAAGTGTACACACCTCCCCATACACACACAGAGGAAGATAGGCCTTCTATAAATAACAGACAAGCAAATCAGTTTTGATGAAAGGTGGTTAGAGACAGACCACTTTGGAGAAAACAATTTATACTTAGTCCCACTGTCTACTACTAGTGATTGGCACCAGGACCCTGTGCAGATGCCCAGATGTACTGATGCTTGGTTCCCCCGTGTACAATGACACAGTGCTTTCACAGAGCCTGGCCATTTGCTAGTTCATGTTTTAATTTGTCTCTAGATTTAAGACCTAATACAAATGTGTATACATATGTTGCATACTGTATTGTGTATAGAATAATGACAAGAAGTTAAATTCAGCACAGACAAGTCTCCCCCCAAATATTTTCCCTCTGAGTTTGGCTGACTGATAGATGGGGAACGTGTGTTTATAAGGGCCAACTAGGCTCAGTTGTGATTTACAGCTGGGTAATAAAGTGGCGCTTGAAAAGCGACCTTTACAGAAGTCCTTGAGAATTTTGGAGAAAGCCTTGCTTGATGAGGCAGGAGCATGCCTGGTGTTCCCTGCAATGGCAGGGGAATAGGCAGCTTCGGAGGAAGAACTAATAGGGAGTGGGGGGTTGGTTAGAGCTTAGGAAAGGAGGTTGGAAGACTGGAAAAGAAACTGAATACGGAGGCCCGGGGCTTTAAAATAAGATTTATTTACTTATTTACTATTTATGTTTGTCTGACTGTCTGAGGGTACAAACGTGTGTGTGTGCATGTGTGTGTATGTGTGTGCATTTGTGAATATCTATGCATAGGAGGGTGCTGGGTATTTTTTCTTACCCCTGTCTGCCTATTACTTTGAGGCAAATTATCTCCATGAACCTAGGGCATACAGTTTCTCAGTTAGTGGTCCTCCTGTCTCCTCTCTTGTTGAGGGTGGAGTTATGGACATACATGAGATGCCCTATTTGTCATGTGAGCACAGAGATTCAAACTCCTGTCCTCAAGACAAGTGCTCTTAACCATTGAGACATCTCTCTAGGACCAGACTTTGGGATTTTATCCTAATTTTGTGCTAATCTTATATAATTCATCCCACTCATTCGCAACAGGGACCAATTTTTCTCCCAGTAGCATATTTGTTAATGTCTGCAAAATTCTTCATTGTTGCAGCAGTGAGGGGCTCTGCTGGTACCTAGTGGTACCTAGTAATGAGATGCTAAATAAAATCATGGGCTAGGCCCAAAATGAAATGTTATCTACCCCAGAGTCTGTAGAGATGACATCAACACTGAGAAATATTTTCTAGATTTTTTTGAAACAGAATCTCATGTAGTCCTGACTGGTCTCAAACTTATTAAGTTTGAGGATAGTCTTGAAGGATGGATTCTCCTGCCTCCAATTTCCTAGTGCTGGGAAGAAAGGTGTGTGTCACCATTCCTGATTCATGTGGTACTAAGGATAGAACTGAAGGCTTCATACATTCTAGGTAAGCACTTTGCTAACTCAACTCCACCCCTAGCCTGTGATTAAATTTTCAAAGAGTGACTCTGTACGCTGTACTTGGAACAGACACACAGAAGCAAGAGAACTATTGATGTCAGTTTGGAAGCAATTTCAGTGAACCTGTGAGATAGGGTGTCAGTTCTGACTATGGTAAAAGTGGTCTTTGTGGCTTTCATTCTAAAGACCAGACCGTGTCATGTTTACATAAATTCTTCATGATTTTTTTTGCTAATTTATTGTTTTAAAGACTGCCAGTCAAGGACCTCCACATGAATGGAATGTAAAATTAATACATTTTTCCCATACAACACAAACATGAAGATATCTGATATACAGTTGGATAAGTGGGTCTGGAGTTAAGAAGAAACATCTGAGATTTAATTCCATATTTGGGAGTCTTCAGTACATCAGTTATATTTAAAGAAATTTCCAGAGAGGCTGGAGAGATGGCTCAGTGGTTAAGAGCCATCTGCTTTTGTAGAGGGTTCAAGTTCAAATACTAGCACCCACATAGCAGCTACCAACTGTCTGTAATTCCAGTTCCAGGACATCCAGTGCTCTCCTCTGCCTTCAAGGGTATTGCAGAACACACAGGCAATACAATCACACACCTACAATTAAAAAATAAATAATAAACAAAAATTTTAAAAAGAAGTTTCCAGAAAGTGAATGTAGAAAGTAACAAGAAGAGAAGCAGGAATGGACAGAAGGGGACGCTGATATGCAGAGGTCACAGAGACTCAGACCAAGAATGACAGGAAGCTCTGCACCAGCCATCTTCCCTATGCTGCAATTGGACTCTAGTCACCTAAATAATTTGGCTGTATTATTTAATCTATAAAAATTATTAATTGTTTCATCTTGGTGCTTAAGACTGTTAGTCTTGACCTGAGAATCTATCCATTCCAAATGAAAAGAGAAAGAAAGAAAGAAAGAAGAAAGAAAGAGAGAAAAGTTCATAGGAAAAGTGTGCATCTTCAAACTGAACTTTCTGTGTGGTTGATCAGCTGATTAGAACTTCGATGATTGTGGAGAGTTTGGAAATGTTGCAGGTCCAGAGCCTAATTACAATTTATCTCAGGCTAGCTTTAGCTCCTAAATGGCCATCTTCTTGCCCACTCTTGTTTCTGACCTAACATCCTGTGACTAACAGATAATCTTTTGGAATGTATTAACTTAGCAGACCACCAGCTGCCACCAACCAGAAGGTTGAGTGTCTTCAGATAGCATCTGAGGACTGTAGCTGAGATTTCTCTGTTTTGCTGTAACTATGTACTTCATGTTTCCACCATGTGTATTTGAAGATTGTCTTGATTTATGATTTTCTTTCTTCTGTTAGTATAAAAACTTCATGGAACTGCTTCAATGTTGGAACATGGAATTTTAAGTGACCGTCTTCTGTGTTCCTGGGCCATAGTCACTCATATTTGCCCCCAGAATAACTGTCTTTTATCCTCTTTGAGGTGACAGTTGTACTTTGTTAACAGATGCAGCTCAGGTCTTCCTGCTTGGTAGCAGACACCTTCACCTCTGTGTCATCTCTCTCGCTGGCTCCTCTTCTGTTCATTTGTGTTGACTCGTCGTTGTCAGCTGTTTTCCCATCTTTGCCATCATTTATTGTCTAAAAATGATTGCATCTCTGTTCATTTAGCACAGTGCCTTGTCAGTGTGGCCATGAGGAACGTGTGTGTGTGTGTGTGTAATGTATGCACATTAAGAATTTTCATGTAGCAAAATCCCATTTTTAGTTCCTGTATCATAATGAATTACTGAATTCTCAGGGCTTTTAAAAATCAAATAATTAGGGACTGGACAGGTATTTGAGCAGTTAAGAATACTGGCTGTTCTTGCAGAGGATTCGGGTTCAATTCCCAGAACCTACATTGTAGGTAACAACCATCAATAACTCCATTTCCAGGGATCTGATGCCCTCTGTCAGTACATGTCATTACATGATACACATGCACTTATATACATGCAGGCAATACTCTCATACACATAAAATAAAAATAATGGATAAAATATTTTGTAAAATTAAATAATTTTTGTGTACTTGTGTTTGAGTGTGTATGTATATGTGTATATGTGTATATGTGGTGTATACAGGCACACACACACACACACACACACACACACACACACACACACACCACACAGCTGTGCACCTGCATGCAGAGGCCAGAGGAGGACACCGGGTGTTCTGCTCTACCATTCTCTGCCTTAGTGCCTTGAGACAGGGTCTCTCACTGAACTCGCTAGGTTGGTGGCCAGAAAGCCCCAGGAATCTTACTCTTTCCCTATTACGGTACTGGGGTTATAGATTTGCAGGGATGGACAGTTGAGGCTTTTACTTGGCATCCTGGGGATCAGAACTCAGGTCTTTGTGCTTGTGCGGAAAGCACTCTCACCACTGAACACCTCCCCAGTCCTGATCTTCGGGCTTTTGAATACGAAGTATTTTTTTTTTTTCCTGGGAATTTGTTTTATTGCTGAGATGCCAGCCAAGAGGTTCTCTTCAGAGAACCTTCTTTACGCATTCAGGACTGGCTAGGGAGACCTTGAGTGCTCATACCAGCAGTTCCCACCAGACTGCAGTTTTCACTTTACTGGACAACATTCTCCATTCAGAAACAGCCCTCTTGAGAATAACATCTCTCTTTGATGTCATTGTATCTGTAACATGTAACTCTGAGTATACACTAGACAATGATTTTTGAGTGAGTAAATACATTAACAAAATAATTTACATGTTTGTATCATTAATCAGACTAAGAGCAATTCACCATGAAATAAGATGAACCTATTTTCTTTAGCACCTGGTCTGTCGTAGGCACAGTGTGGGAAGTAATAAATAGCTGTTGATTGACATAATTGAGTTTATGCTATGAATTACTGAATTCATCTGAATTTTTTCATACACTATATTGGTGCTGAAAAAAAGTCCTGCCCTAAATAATCCCTTGGGTTATCAGTTCTGAATGATACAAAGTTTAAAGTAAATTGGTTTCTTTTGCTGCTGTTAAAGTGCCTAAAGTGAGAGAGGTTAGAAGAACAGGGAGAGATGATCAGATTAGCAGCTTTGAAACCATATTCTTCTGATAGTTCAGCAACCAAATATGAATATTAAAGTGTTCTATAAAGGTCAGGCTATGAAAAAGTGCTTCAATCAAAGTAAAATGTTACTCCAGTAAACAATGCACTAACTAAATTTGTGAAGCTCTGAGAGATAACCTTTGTGTGGCTCTGACTTTGAGGAAGGCCGATCAGCAATGCATATAAATATTCCTTTCTCTTTTCAAAGGTCAGTCAGCTTTTATCTCAAAAGAAACAAACAAAATTGAATCAACCAATGAAAGAATTCAAAGATGAGAGCAAGGCTGTAAAATTAATGAAATGTATGATTTTGCCTGACTGGAGATGAGAATCCAAAAACCTTTAGTCCAGTCAAGTCTTTTATGTGTTCTCAAATAGCGCACTGCTCAGGACTTTCCCTTCAAGTGTGGCACCTTCTATAGGCCCAACTGTGAAGTATGTGGTTCTTTCCTACTCAGTTTGTGATACTTAATTCCTTGATAATGCCTACTGTATATGCACATACACCACACACCTACATCACACAACAGACACACATATATACACACACATCACACACATACACGAACACACAAACATAAACAAACATACATACAGCCCATGTACAAACACAAATGTAAAGGTATATAATACAAACACATAAATACATAAGCAAATACACATGCATATACATAAAAGACACATACCTATACAAATGACTGTAAACAAATACACTATACACACATATATATAAACACATACAAAAACAAAACTATAAACCTACACATACAAACACACGTAAGCATGCACATACAAGCAAGCATATAAAACTACATATACATACGTAAATATACACACATGCAAACATACACATGCAAACTCACATTAGACACTCACAAATGCACACATAAACCTACACATACTCATAGAAACACAAGCACACACATAGAAACACAAACACACAGATAAATATATATACACAGAGAACCCTGAACCATCACACATAGTTGGAATCACAAAGAACCCACATGTGCTTTGGTTTGATTTAGATATCTAGTCCCTCAGCTTCTGGTTTCCTTTGCTTGTCTCTCTTTTCGTGTGTACATGTGTGTCTCTCTGTGTGTATGTGTTTGGGTGTGCACATTCATGTGGAGTCCAGAGACACTGAGTTCCTTCCTCTTTTGAGCCAGGGTCTCTTACTGAATCTTGAACTCGTCAACTGAGCTAGGGTGGTTTGTCAGCACGCTCCACGGATTATCTTGTCTCAGCCCTGCCTCCCAGTGATGGGGTTATGGTCATGCACCATGGCACTAGCTTTTTGCTTGGGTGCTTGAAATATGAACTCAGGTCCTCATAGCTTGTGCAATAAGTACTTTACTGACTGAGCCATGTCCTTTGCTATATCTTTCTTTGAGACAACATCCCACAGTGCAGCCCAGCGTGGCCAGGACCTTTGCCTCTCCTCCTCCAGCCTCCTCCACACTGGCCTTCTCCAGGTTTCTGCACCATTGTATCAGTATTCACAGAGTTCTGGCCCACTGTCTTGACATTGCTCATTTTAGCATCTCTCGTCTCTTGTCTATGATAGACTGTAAGTCATTTAACCATGTGCCCGAGATGACACCCAGAACCAAACAGTTATTTCCCAAATGTTAAATTGCTCTAGTCAAGAATGAACGAGTCTGTATATAAAGCCAAAAGATCAGTTGAAGGCAGTTGCTGTGGTGGGCATCCAATAAGGATGTAACTATGAAAAAAACCCCTCAAGCTTCTTATATATCTCTTATATATCAGCTTGTTTTAGAATGGTTGGAAATGCATTTTTACTTAGACTCTTTGGAACTTTGTAGGAGGATACTAACCATTATGTTTTGAATAAGCTACAGAAATCCTTTGGGATCTATTAGTTACTTTTCTTATTATTCTCACAAAATACATAACAAAAGCAATAAGGGAAGAGAGAGTTTATTTTGCCTTACACTGTTATAGTAATGGCAGTGACGTCATGACGTCATGGCGGCAGGAGTATGAGGCAGCCTGTCACATTTCATCCACAGTTAAGAAGCAGAGTAATGAAGGCTGGGGCTCAGCTCACATTCTTCATTATATTCAACTCAGGACTTGGCTAGATGTGGTGAACATTGGACCAGATGTGCTACCCACATTTAGGGTAGATTTTCACACCTCAATTAACACAATCTAGAAACCAGTCACAGACAGACATGCCCAGAGTTTCTTGTTTCCATGACTGATAATTCTAAATCCCAATAAAGTTGGAAATCAAGATTAACCATCCCCATGGCCAACAATTCATGAAGGAGTTTCTAGTCTGAGTGCAACTGACCAGCATATTCTATAGCTGTAAGTATCTACCATCCAGAGCTTGCACCAAATTCTATGTAGGACCTACTTAGATTTGGATTGCAAAGCTGAACTTTCACCTTCTCTCAACCTGCGTACCACCTTAGTCTTTTACCACGTTAATCACAGATATTCCTACTACATTCTATGAATCTGTTATAACACGGTGACACATTTCACGTGATGCACATTTTTGAACCCTATTGGTTACAATATGGCACCATTGATCTTGCTGTCATATATCCCCCACTTCTAGGGGAATTGTGAGGATTAAATGAGGTTCTCCTCATCAGTGCTTATCCCTAGGATTGGCACTCATTATAGATTATAACAGATTCATACTAACCCAAACCCACAAATTCAAGGAAGTCTTTTGTTTTTGTGATTTATTTACCTCTCACAAAAGAAGCACATAATATTTTTTCCCTAATGTTGATATTCTAAAATCAAATAATCTTAAATTTATAAAGGAATTTTATGAGGAGAGATGGTTCAGTGGTTAAGAGCACTGATTGCTCTTGCAGAGGACCTGAGTTTGATTCCCAGCACCCACACAGTGGTTAACAACTGTCTGAAACTCCAGTTCCAGGTGATCTGATACCCTCTTCTGACCTTCATGGGTATTTTACCATATGGATGTACTTACCAACATTCTAGCAATACACTTGTACACATAAAATTAAAAAGAGAATTTTATCTATTGTGTTAGTTTCCTTTTCTTTTGATGTGATTAAAACCCCCCGTTCTAGTTTATTTTCTGTCGATATGATAAATATCCTTATCAAAAACAAACTTGGAGAAGAAAGGGTTTATTTATCTTATATCTTATAGTTTATCATCAAGGCAGGAAATCATGAAGGAACCTGTAGCAGGAACTGAAGCAGAGATCACAGAGAAACACTGCTTTCTGCTGTGCTCCCCCTGGCTTGCTCAGCTACATTTTTAGACAACGCAGCTCACCCGCCCAAGGTTAAAGCTATCCATAGTGGGCTGGGTCTCCCTGCATCAATAAAAATTAAGAAAATGCCTCACAGATATGGCCATGAGTTACTCTGGTAGAGGAAATTCCTCCATTGAGATTCCATCTTTCAAGGTGACACTAGATTGTGTCAAGTTGATAAAAACTAACACACACAGGAACAACTTAAGGGAAAAGATTTATTAACAATGTAGAGAAGGTGTGGTGCAGAAGCAGGAGGCCCTATGGCCACATTGCATCTGCTGTCACCAGGCAGAGAAAAAGCAGCAAGAGAGAGTAGACTGCTAAACTTCAAGGCCCACCCTAGGTGAAATATGTCCTCCAGCAAGGCCTCTTATAAGCCATTAGCTGGGTACCAAGTGTTCTAACCCTGACCCAATGGGGACATTTCACATACAATGCGCAATATATATCATACATATTTTATATCAATATCTGTTGGTTTATTTGACCTTTAACAGAATTATTCCAAAAGGTAAGTGCATCAGGATATAGAAATGCCAAGAAATAACACAACATAGAGTGCTAATTTAATTCATCTTTAACTCTCTGTGCCTTTCTGAGTATAGACATATTTAGAACAACTGGGCACCATTATAAGACTCATAAGAAGGTTTCAGAATGGAAACAATCTCTGTATGAACCAGTGAAAGACTGGTTTGAAAATTGAGATTCTTTTAAATAAAACAACAGGCATTATTGCTCTGGTTAAATGATTACATTTACATATGACTGAAGTTTGGTTCTTTTGTGTAACAGGAAACTATTTTGAAGCCAACCAGACATCTGAGTTCTTTGTACTCCCATTGGGAAAAATAAATAAATAAAAACTACACTGTGGTCTTTTCTTTCTGAACTTTTATATGATTTTCAGATTCAATAGGAAAACTGGGCTCCTAGCCATAGATGCTGTACTGCTCCTTACAATAATAAAAGAGAAGAGCACCAATTTGACTAATGAATCTTAGACAGACAGATGTGTAGTAGAGCATGCCATGGTAGAGATCAGAAGGAAAGATCAACACAGCTGGGGCCAGCTCCTGTGTGGTGTGCCTTACAAACTATCCTATAACACATTCAGTTTCTTTCTTGTCCTTCTTTTCTTTTCAGAATTGTTTTATTATAATTTATATGTCTCTGTCGTGGTATAAGCAGTTACTTATGGAGACCAGAGACGGGATCAGGTCCCCTGGAACTGGAGTCACAGGCCATTGTGAGCCATCCCATGTGGGTGGTTGGGAACCACACTTGACTCCTCTGCAAGATCAACAAATGCTCTTAACTGCTGAGCTGCTTTCCAGCTCTAATTCTTCCTACCTTTATCCTCTTTCTGTTTCCAGTCCTCCTCATCCTCTTCCTGACAAGGTCTCAGAGACCATTTGAAAGCATGGGATAAATGAGCCTTTAATAAACATACTTCAAAGGTCATCAAATCAGAGACCTAGAGGAGATCTCTTTAATTTCCCTTATCCAGATTAAATCAAGAACATTTCTGGATTGTTTGAACACCCTTTATCCATTGATACTAATTTTGTTTAAAAAAATACTTCATTTATTGTTTTTATTTTATGTGTGTCAGTGTTATAACTGCATGCATATATTTAAGCATAATGCTCCCAAGGAGAAAAGAGGATGCTGGATCCCTTGGACTGGAGTTATGGTCAATTGTTAGCTGCCATGTGGGTTCTAAGAACTGAACCTTGGTCCTCTGCAAGAGCAGTCAGTTCTCTTAACTATTGAGCCATCTCTCTAGCCTCCTAACTCTGTCTTAAATTACAGTAAGCAATGATGAACAGCTGTTGTGGTTCTGGAGGAATGCACAAATATACTGAATACCCATTTAGACTTCATATTTGTCCATTGTCCCCACTGATCTATGAGACTGACAGAACACACTGCAAATGCACACAAACACACACACACACACACACACACACACACACACACACATGCACACACCCTATCTAACTCTAAACTCTAATAGATTGGTAATAATTGAGAGAATATATGGGAAAAACCTGTCACAGACAAGGTCTTCAATGATCACTTACATCTTTTGCCTCTTGTTCTGACAGACACATTTATACACACACAGAATTTAAGACCAGCCTGGGTGAGATATGTCTGAGAATGAAAAAATGGCGAGAGAGAGAGAGAGAGAGAGAGAGAGAGAGAGAGAGAGAGAGAGCAAAAAAGGATGGATGGATAGAGGAGGGAAGGAAAGAGAAAAAAGAAATGAAAATTACTACTCAGAAATAGTGTCTAGAAGATGCATGAGTATCTTGTTTGGAATCAATTCATTTACATACAATTTCAAATTATTTTAATTTTTTTATTCTTTGGAAGTTCCATACATTGACACAATGTGTTTGGATCATATCCACTCACTACTACCTGCTTCTCACTCTCTCAAGTGATCTCACTCTGTCTTCTTCCCAGCATCATGTCTCCACTGTTTTGCTAATAGTGTCTCGCTGAGTTCAGTTGGCACTATCCATATGCATATGGGTATGTGACCATTCACTGGGGCATGAACGTCCTGCCGTGCTGGGATTTTGGCTTGCTTGTTCTTGTGCATGTAACCACAGTGATGTGAGTTGATACCTGCAACAACCATCTCACGTCCAGAAGACAGCTCCCTCCTGAACAGCCAGTCCTTACATTCTTTCTACCCCCTCTTTCACAGGTTTCTGGGCCTGTGGAAGGTTGGCATAGATGATTCACCTACAGCTGAATACTGAATAAATGGTTACAAGTCTCTGTATTTGCCAGTACTTACTTCAAAAAGAGATTTCTCTGGGGCTGGAGAGATGGATCAGCATTTAAGAGTAATTGATGTTCTTGAAGAAGACCCAAATTCAGGCTCCTGCAGCTGCATATTGACTAACACCTGTCTGTTCTGATGCCCTTTTCTGCACTCCATGAGCATGTACAGTCATGGTGCACGTATATACACACAGGCAAAACATTCATTCATATACGCAAAATAAAATTAAACAAAACAATTTTAAAAAGAAGCTCCTTTGACCAAATTTATGGGCATGAAGATAAATGTTTAGAATGCAGTTTGATGGCATGACCATTTAGCAAAACAACAGAAGGTGTCTCCCTAGGGCTCATGACCTCCTCAGTCATGGGGTTTTGACCAGGTTAACGGTGCCAGCCATGAAATACCTCTTGTGGAGCATGCCTCATATCCAATGAGAAAGTATTTGGTCGCTCTCATCAGAATCATGCTAACCAATATCACACCAGGGAGTCTAGCCAACAAGTCAGTATTTTATACCATACTCCAGTACTGGATAAAACCATTGAGATCCTTTCTCTCCCACCAGTGTGCATAGATACCATGTTAGCTACCTAGTTTGAGACTGATTTCTCTGTCTTGCATTCAAATTCAGCAAGTCATTATTGTCTTCGGCAAAAGGGTCTTATCTCCCAGTTATGGTGGGCAACTAGGAGTGAGAGCAGAAGCCCATATTGGTTTTGGTGCCTGCAGGGTCTTCCTGACCAGTAAGTTCAATTTCCCCTTTTAAAAATAATGTTTATTAATTAATCTTTTACAAACTCTGTATTTGCTTTATGTCAATCGAAATATTTAAATTTAATAAGAAAGAAGCTGTGTACTGGACAATTATGGGAAAAATTGGAATATTTGCTGAAAACATTTTCTCCTCTTTAATGCAAGTCCATCCCATTGTAATGTTGTTCCTGCTGCCTCAGGGACATTGGACTTGGCATTTTAATTTTAACTACTACTGTGGACAAACTTTATGTGGATGAGGCTGGTCTTCCTCCTGAACAGAGCCCTAAGGATGCATTGTTTGCTAGTGTCAGTTCATTTACTTCTTTAGCTTTGGACCTGGAGATCATTCAAGGCAGCTGCAGCCACACTTCTGCAGATATGTGAGCAACAAGCTTTAATAAACAACTTCTGTATACTTTTGACCAAAGAATGCACATATTATCACTACAAAAATTCAGGAAGAATATATCTTCCACACCCTGAAACCTATTTGTGGCTCTTTCCAGTTACTACATTTCTCAAAGATAAACATTTTCTGATTTATATTTGAAATTAATTTAAAAAATATTACATTTCCTCTACTGAGAAAAACAGAGGGAATTAGAGAGCAGATTTTGTAGTGAGCACAGAGGTCAGATGACAGCCTATGGGCTTTCTCTCTTTCTGCCATGTGTATCCTGGGATTGGAAATTGTCATCAAGTACATTTAACCATTTTGCCTGCTTTCCAAACTAATTCTTACTCTCTGAATTCTTTGTGTCTGATTTATCTTATTATTGATTGTACTTCTGATGTCACTGTGAAATGTTCCATTATATGAGTACAGCACTGTGTTTTATATGTCCTCATTGTTTGAAACTGTAGTTGCTAGAAGTTTGGGGGTTATCTTTTTTGACAAAATTCCTTGTATACATGCGTTCATACACAGTCCTGCATTTCTCCTGGGTGGATTTTTAGGGATCGAAACAGAGTTATACACAGTGCATGTTCCCCCAGGTTTCCAGCATCATTGTACTAGTGTGTACTTTAATCTGAATGCATGCAAGCTTCTGTCCATCATGATGACTGAGGTAGCTTGTCTTTCAATACGTCTATTAGTTCTTGTATCTCTTACTTCCTTTCTGAAGTGTGTTCTCTAATCTTTTCTTTATTTTTATTTATTTGTGTATGTGCCTGTGGTGTATAGACATGTTCATGCACCTGTGTGCCAGGTGTGTGGAGGCGAAAGGTCCATATCGGGTGCTTTCCTCTATTGTTGTCCATCTTATTTTTTGAGAGCAGGCTTCTCAATGAATCTTGACTTCATCAATTTGCCTAGGATGGTCAGTAAATGAGCCACACGAGACTTTTTACTCTGATTGAACTCAGGTCCCCATGCTTACACAGCAAGCACTTTACCCACTAAGCCAACTTCCCGGCCTTTTGGTTACTAAAGTCTGTGATATCACATTGTCTCCTAGTCTTACATATAACTATCATTCTGTTTTCATCCTAACCTCCTTGTTGAATAGTTTAATGCTAGTAAGATTAAGCATATAATTCTGGCCACTGGCCATGTGCAAAACCTGAAAAAATTGTGGTTTTGTGAGTTGATTTGGAAGCAAAGAATTTTCAAGCTATTGAAGAGGTGATATGTTAATATATAAAGTTTTAACTAAGTTCTAACAGATTAGCCTCCAGCACACCCACCTACCCAGAACAAGGATGAATGTAAGGTAAAATGCAAAGTGTATCTGTCTGAAAACATCAATACTACAAAGACAGAACTTAGGAGACCAAAATCCCCAAAGAAAAATACTGGGATGGGATTTCAACTGTCAGAGTTGAAATCTTCTTTTGAAGCATTTGAAAAAATGGCATCAGTCTTAAATGCAGTTCCCTAAAAGAGAGAAAAAATTCTTCTCCACTAAGTTTTATAAGACAAGAATAAATATAATACCAGATCCTCACAAGGTTATTATAAAAATACCCAAACTGTACCTCATAAATATAAGTACAAAAGTCACCCAAAATATCAGAATATAACACATAATCATGAGTGAAAAAAACCAAATGTAACATATAAAATAAAGTGTATTCAAATTTATGTAGCTAAAATTTATACCAATTCTGGAAAACTGATTTAAATTTGAAAGCTAAATTTTTATTTTTCTTTGGTGCCTCCAGAAATTCTTATATTGTTCAGGATTATTTTGGCTAAAATAAATCTGGTATAAAAACAGATACATTGATCAGAATTGAGGACCCAGATTTAAATCTACCCATTATAGCCACCTGATTTTTTACAAAGGTGCCAAAAATACACACTGAAGAAAATCCAGCATGTTCAAGAAATGGTACTAGTCAAACTGGATAACAACATGTAGAAGAACAAAGCTAGATTCCTATCTCTCACCATGCACAAATCTAAACTACAGCTATCAGGACCTGAGCATAAGACACAGCATTGGGAATCAGAGTTGGGAAAAAGAAGGGAACACAATGAAACTTATACACACAGGAAAGGACTTTCTCAACAACAGGGTTCCTATAGTGCAATCATTAAGTAGAACAGTTGAGAAATGGGGCCACATGAAACCAAAAAGCTTCTGTAGAAAGGCTATCAAAGGATAGCATCATTTAAGTCAGCTTACAGAATGGGAACAAAAGTCTTTACCAGCTATACCCCTGAAGAGAGTTGGTATCTAGAATGTACGAGGAACTCAAAATTAAACATTAAAAAGAAAACAAAAACTGGGGCAAGGTGCTAAACAGGGAGTTCAATAAATACGGAAAGCCAGTGGCTGACAGATGTCTACAAATAGGTTCAACATCTCTAGTCATTGGGGGAATGCAGATTAAAACCAATTTAGGATTTCATCTTACCCCTTTAGCAAGGCTAAGATCCAGAAAATAAACAATGGCAAAAGCTGGTGAGGATGTGGAGAAAAGGGAATTCTTATCCACTACTGGTGGCAGCACAAACCAGTGCATCCACTATGGAAAGCATGCAGAATCTTCAAAAAGCTTGGAATTGATCTATCATATGACCCAGCCACACCACTCGGGACAGATACCCAAAAGGCACCATACCTTACTACAGAAACACCTGTTCACTCTTGTTCATTACTACCCTTTCATAATAGCCAGAAACTGGAAGCAACCTAGACATCCATCCACTGATAAGTAGATAGTGAAAGTTATACACAATGGAATATTTCAGATCTTAAAAAAACTAAAATCATGAAATTACCAGCTAAATGGATAGAGCTGGAAATAATTGTCCCAAGTGAGGTAACCCAATCCAGGAAAACAAATGTAGCATGACCCCTACAGCTGGATGCCAGATTTGAAATATTAGACATGCATGTATCAATTTGAAAATCCAGAGAGGTCAAGAACCTAATAAATGGTCATGGGTGAGTGCAGGGGTGCCTCCTGGGAGGGGTGGTGGAATACTGTGACGTGAAGGAGAAAAGCTGAACATTAGAGGAGGCAGGGCTAAATGGGGTGAGGATGGGAGGGCAGGGTAGAGGAGGGACAAGTAACACTTAAAGGCCTTTAGAAGAAGCCATATGGAACCGTACAAGTATAGACGCTTCTTAACATATATACATATACATTATAAGAAGAGATTAAAAGAGTTTGCCCTAGTATAGGAGGACATTCTCCCTGCTACACATCAGTGACTAATGTAAAAAACCACTTCTATAAAAGAAATGGACTCCGACTGTAGAAACTGTGGACCAGGGGTCCAATGAACCTTCAAACAATGCTGCTCATTGCCTGATGCTGATGCTTGATGGTAAGTCCATGTTGCTGAAGATATTGCATACATGAGCTGAAGACCAAACAAAGACAAAGAGAACCCAAGCTGGTGCTGTCTTTGGAGCCCCATCTTTGGCTAGTGTTCATAATGCTGGAAGGTGTTTGGTATGCTACCAGAAGGAAAAGCTTATCATTACCATTACCCAACCTGTGAATCCTGTGAGCTACAATAACAACCAGCCTGGCAAAATATGCCCATCAGTGCAAGAGTTCCATGAATATTGTGAGAGTAACCAACCACTGATTAGATTTAAGGTTCAGGTCATTTGATGGAGCCTATATCTGACATTGATAACAGGTCTAGGAACCTGAGGCTGTATAGGTCACAGGACACAGGGGAGAGCCTAATAGTAGTTTTCTACTAAGAAGTTACGTAACTAACTCCTAATGACTTTGTTATACCTATAGATTAATGCATCTCTCAACCCTTACTAGAGGGGTTTCCTTATGCATTAAATTATGTTTAACACAGAAACCCACAACTGGCCAATGTGCAGAGAATAAGAGACTGCAAAGTGCTTATTCCTGAATAGGACACCTATATCAAATGTTTGCCTCCCAAGGTTCAGAGATCGTAACAGAAGAGAGGGCAGAAAGACTGTTAAGACCTAAAGGTCTTTGTGATGACCACAAAGAAAGTTTTCTACATAGCTGGTCTGTTACTCATATGAACTCACTGCAGTGATGACAGCATGCACAAGTCCCATGCAATCTCAAACCAAGCAAAAATTCCAGCATAGTGATGGAGAAGTAAGAAACTCAAATCAATTTACAGAAATTTTGGCAACCAATGGCAGTTAGGAAGTAGAGAGACCATCTCATTCAAGGATGGTACTCTTGGTAGGTTAATTAGGCTCCAGTGCATGGACCCACACTGAAGGACATTTGAGGACACAAATTAGACTTTATAAGCCTTAATATACATTGACATTAAAGTGGAGTAGGGTCAATAAGGGGAGAGGATCTAAATACTATCAGATTTCATTGTATAAATATTGCAAACATTCAGTTGGAATTTTTATTTGTGCCTAAGAGTATCAAATGATTATTTGAGCAAAAGAGGAGGCGATGTGGAATCTTAGATCTTAGATCATTAAAATTAAAGTTTATTAGTCTTGGGAGAAGGCTAGGAGGTAATGTGCTTGGTACACAGGCAGGAGGAGAGAATCAGAGTTTAAACTCTCATAACCCATGGAAAAAACTACAGGCAACAGGATACAAACCTGTAATTTCAGCACTCCTATGGGGAGATGAGTGGTAAAGACAGGAGAATCCACAGATGGTGCTGGGCTAGCTAGCCTGGTGTACATGGCAGAAAAACAACTAAAGAGACCCTATCTCGTGACTTGTTAAGAGCACTTGTTGCAAAATAATGAGGACCAGAATTTGGATATCAGTACTTAAGTAAAAACCAGGCATTCTGCTCAGCTCTGAGTGTCCACACAACAGGATAATCCCTGGGGCTTGATGGCTTCCAGCCTAATGGCATAAATGGGACCCCCAGGTTCAGAGAGAAACCTTGCCTCAAAGGAATATGTAGAGCTTGATGAAAGTCACCCAACATCCTCTTTTGGTGTCTGGGAATGCAAGCATAGTCACCTATATACACGGTTGCACATACACACTTTCTCAGTCACATATATCCTTACAACTACTTTCTTATGAAGGAGCTTTATTGAAGGCAGTCTCTGGTGTTCTCATTGGTAGGACTGCTGCTGCCTCCGAGGACAGGTGAAGTACAATAGTCTAGTTCTCCTTTCAGAGAAGATGCTAGATGTGCTTCTTGGGAGTGTGGAAAACACATGTAAGTTCAGTATAATACACAAGTAGTGTGTGTGTTTGTGTGTGCGTGTGTGGGTTTTGGTTAACATCACCAGTGATCACTAAAACTGGTGACTTGAGACACTGTCACTACTTTTTGGCAAAGTAAAAAACAGTAAGAAGGTTTCAGAGGCAAATTTAATGATCTCTGTGGCTTTAAAGAAAGACTCAGAACCAAACAATTACTAGCAATATAACTTTAGACATATTGAGATGAAATAAAAGATAATGTAGAGAGACCACTTAGTACTATTTCAGGAATCTGAAGGGTGCTCATTACATGTGAGTCATCAGTATTTAGACAGATACTACTTCCTTTATGCCTATGCATAGAGAAGTTCCCAAATGGAGACACTTATAAAGCAAGTACCTTTTGGTGTTCCCTTCTAAATTATTCCTTGATTCCATCCACTCATTTCTAGTGAGGTGGGGTTATTACAGAGATTGAAATGAGTCTGACCAGATTTAGTAGGAAAATATTGACTTCCTGTGGTGGGTTACTGCTTTCTAGTGCTACTTATCAACACCTGTTCCTCCTATCTCTCGTATGTAATGTCACTAGTGGGGTTGAATGAAACTCAGACACAGATCTGAAAACCCACTGGACAGTACTGATGTTTTGTCTTCAGTGGTATCTCTGCCACCAGCATGCTAAAATTCTTATTTAGGAAGAGTAGATATTTTCATTAAAACAAAAGTCTATGATAATATATGTGATGGCTTTGAATATGTTAAGAACTATATGCAATAAAACCATATAGTATCTGTGACTTGGCTTATATAGGTCATATCTACTCAACTATATACAAAGATGCATTTATTAAAATGCATGTTAGCCATTAACCTTCTGTGTATTTATATGTGCAACTATAGATGTATCATAAGACGAATGTATTCAAATACTTATTGTGTTAGTCAAGGTTCCCTAGAGGAATAGAATAGAGTGGATATATTATTTTTTTAGAAAAAAAGATTCATTAGATTGACCTACATGATACAGGTTGAATGGTCCAACAATGGTTGTCTTCACACTGGAGTGGATAAGTACCAGCTCGTTGTTTTGTCCACCAGAGTTGGTGTCTCACCTGTACCAGCCTATCACTGAAGGCCTAGATGATTCCTGGAGAACTACTGGTCTTTATTCCATGTTGAAGGCTAGAGAAGCTAGGTTCTGATGTCAGGGAACAATGGTAGCCCCAACAACAATGGGATAGATGCATTTGCCAGAAAGAAGCAAAGGTGAGCAGGCAAAACAATCCTGCTTTTTCCTGGGACATCTTCTTGGGCCATGGTGGGAAGGTTCTTTTCATTTGAGGGAAAGATTCTCTCTCTCTCTCTCTCTCTCTCTCTCTCTCTCTCTCTCTCTCTCTCTCTCTCTCTCTCTCTCTTTCAATGTCTCTGGGCTATGCCCTAACAATCACCCAGAGTCTTACTTGATTCTTTCTCTGCTCTATTGTTGTTCTCCACCTCACTTTTTAAGAGGGTCTCTCATTCCACTTGAACCACACCATTTTATACTGGCTGGCTTGCCCACAAACTCCCAGGATCTTAGTATCTTCCTATCTGTTCCCACCCCAAGACTGGTATTACAAATACATGTTGCCATGACAGCTTTTTACAGAGTGCTGGGGGCTTAAACTCAGTCCTTCGAGTTTTCATGGCAAACACTTTACCCACCGATCCATCTCTCCAGTGCCAAATATATCTAAAAACCACTCACGCATATACGGAATATTAAGGAGAGAATGGAAGGTGGACTAAAAGGCGTAACTATCTTATGGTTTTCCTTGAGATTGAGCCAGGATTCATCTTGGTCTTCTGAAAATCAGTTGCTAATCAGGTTAAATATTTAAGAAACAAATTAGGGGAAATAGTTACAGAAGGAAATGGAAAGCTACTGGGAGAACCCAGGACAGTGGACACATGACAGGCGAGTTTGAAATGAATTAGGGGGAGAGATTTACAGAAGAAAACAAAAGAACTGAGGAGAAGGCTCAGTGGCCAAACGCTTGCTGTGCAAACAGGAGGACATGAGTTTAGATTCTAGTGCCCATGTAAAAGGCTGGGTGTGGTAATGCACACCCCTAATCCTAAAGCTAAGAAGGTAGAAGCAGGAGGATCCCTCCAGCTCCATGACTGGTTAGTCTGGCTGGATCAGTGAGCTCCAGGTTTAATGAGAGACAATTGTAAGAAACAAGGTGGGTAACACCTGGAGAATGATACTCAAGTTTGACCTCTGGTCTCCACAGGCATGCACACAGGTTCATGCAGATGTGCACCCACATGAACATGCACTGACACAAAAGTGATTTTTGAAGTTACAGAATATATGATCCTAGGAAAATGGAAACTTGCCTCAGTTTATAATTATAACTGTATTGGGCATATCATCACATCTAAGTCAGTAAGATGTTTTATAAAACAAATCAGGGTTAGATACCAAAACAGCATTTATTGACAGTTTAGCATTGCCGACATTTTCCTTGCATTGTAGGCTCAAAAATACTTTGTTATTATTTGAACACATTAAACAGGCAAAGAAACTGAGATACAGAAAGATAAAGAATCTTAACAATTTGAGTTGAGGGTGTGTGCATTGCACATGTGTCTGAGTGTCTGTAACTGTGCATTCATGTTTGAAGCTCATAGGAAGACATCAACTGCCCTGCTCTAGGACTGTCTGACTTATTCAATTGAGACAGGGTCTGTCACTGAACCTGGATCTAGGTTAACCACACTGACCCACAGTCAGGAAGCAGAGAGAGATGAATGCTGGTGCCAGCTTGCTTTCTCCTTTTTATTCAGTCCAGGACCCCAGTCCATGAGATGGTGCCATCTACATTAGGATGGTCTTTGTCCTCAATTAACTTAGTCTAGAAACTCCCTCACAAACATGCCCAAAGGTTTATTCCCCTCGTGATTCTGGGTATGGTCAAGCTGACAGTATTACCATCATGGAATTGACTGTCAGGGGTTATAAACCATTGCAGGAGTGTCTTGAGTTTAGCAGGAGGGTTCAGTGGACAGTAGCCCAGTTATCTATTCCCATCACTTCTCTGGGATGCTCATTTGTTACTTATTGCATACCTCAAGAGCTGTATGATGCTTTGAGTCCATGTGAGTTTTCTCATAGCCATGAGCACTGCTGAGCCCCAGAACTGTGTTGTATTCCCCACTAATCTGGAAAGGTATTACCTCACAGTGCTCCCTGGAGCCCAGAAACTGTCAGTCTATTAAAGAGAGAGAATTAGGAACACCTTCTTCTTTTCTAAATCCACCTTACCCCTGCTGTTAATCTTCAGTCTATATGAGATGCAACTGCTGTAGGTACACACTGTGAATAGGCCACTTTATTACTTTAGAAGCCATAAAACACTTCTAGATCTAGAAGTGAGGCTAATTCTCCAAGAACATCTGGGAGCATGTCTTGATGCTCTCCGCCCTTTGGTTTAGAAAGTAGATTGGTTGTCTGAAAGAGACAAGCACAGCAAATGCTCTTCAAGTGTGTTATGACAGAGAAAAGTACAGGAGCTCTAAAAGTGGTTCAGTTCCATAGAGTGCTTGCTGTGAAAGCATGACAACCTATGTTTGGATCCCCACATCCATAGACAGGAGGCAAGCGCTGGGCCTGGAGAAAGGGCTAAGCAGTTAAGTGCACATGCTGCTGTAGGAATGCAGTTTTATGCCCAGCCCTGATGTCAGGAGACATTTAGCTGCCTATAGCTCCAGCTCTGGGGCATCCAATGCCCTCTTCTTACCTCCATAGGCACCTTTACACATGTGGCACACACACAGGCATACACATAAACATATGAAACAATCTTTTTTTAATTCAAGGGTCAGGGAGTTGGAGACAGGAAAGTTCCTGGGGCTCACTGCCAGTCAGCCTAACCAAATCATTGAGTTCTGGGTTCAGTGAGAGACCCTGTGCCAGAAAATAAAGTGGACAGAGATTGAGGAAGACATGTGACATTTACCTTTGGCCTTCACAAGCACATGTACGTGTACCCACATACATGTGTACACACATACATGCAGATACACTGTATATAACCACAAGTATATATTAAGGATCCATAGATATAAGTTTGTGTATGTAAGTCCATCTTTCCCAAAGGGGCTTCAAAAAGCTCCTATTTTGTAGGATTTTTGTAAGACAAGAGCAATATTGAAAACCATTCCAAAATCAAAGAATAAAGTGACCTATATTGAACATGTCTAAACCAATTACTTTCAAATTTCTTGGCTTTATTGTGAAATTGTGCACTCAATTATTGGGAAAATGTCATAAATATACTATTTTTAATAGTCACTTTTATTTTTAACTATTGTATATGTGTATATCTGTGTTTGTGCATGTGAGTGCAGCTACTCAGAGTCAGAGGCTCTGGAGCCCCTAGAGCTGGAGTTATGGCAGTTGTATGCTGGGTGACCTGCGTGCTGGGAACCAAACTTAACCACTGAGCCATCTCACCACTTCTCTAAAGACATTTTATGAAGGAAAACTCCTTATTGAGAAGAACAACAAGTAGCAGGGCTTGAACAGCATGCTGTTTGGAAAACAGCTATTTCAATGTGAGGCATTGACGATTTTATAGGTGATATGGGTCTTTGTATCCCACAGGAGGCTCTATCTGCAGTTTACTTTTCTTCAGACATATTTCTAAACATGAATCAGATTCCTATTATCTCTGATACATGAGTTTCCAGTTTGTGACAGAGGGATGGATTTGCTGAAATCTTAGTGCTACTTAATTGCCTAGGAACACTTATTAGATTGAAGAAATTTTATTTTTACTTTTAATTATGTACATATGTTTGTGTCTGCGTGGGTATTTGCACATGAGGTGGGGATGCCCTCAGAGGCCAGATTAGGGTGTCAGATCTCCTGGAGCTTACAGGTAGTTGTGAAGTACCCGGCTTGGGTGCTAGGAACTGAACTCAGGTCCTTTGCAAGAGCAGTATGTGTTCTTAACCACTATGCTGTCTTTTCAGCCTGTCCAATCACCTTTTCTAAATTATAGACTTTTTAAAATATGTATGTGTATATGATGTGTGTGTGCATAAATAAATGCATGTCTGATTGTGTGTGGGCACATGTATGCTTGCATGTGTCTACAGGTGCATGTGGAGGCTCAGGTTGACATCAGGAGTCTTCCTCAATTACATTGCCTCAATTGATTGAGGCAGGGTCTCTTAACTGAACTCAGAGTTTGCACGTTCAGATAGTCTAGTTAGACACTGGCTCTCCGGATCCCTTGTCTCTATTTTCTAGGACTGGAATTGGAGGTGGGTCAGCATACCAGCCCATATTTATGTAGGTGGTGGGGAATACAAACTCTAGTCTCCATGTTTTTTTGTCACAATCACTTTAACCACTGAGCTATCTCCCTACCCCTTAATGAGTCCGTTTTCTGGATATGAAATAAAATGCCTTTGATCATGAGGAAAGCAAGGATAAGTGAAGGCAGCCTGGCCATCTGGAAGTGTTGGTCTACGTGATTATTCATAAGATGACTCAAATAAGCAGATGCCAGGCATAGTAATTAAACCTCTCTTCTTTTCTCATTGGAATGTAAAACTATTTCCTTTGATGACAAAGTACCAGTGTCACATATTCAAGGGTAATCACAAAAGGAGGAAATAATCACACTGCTAATCATCGGAGAACAGGGCCACTGTCACAGCAGCATTTTCTCAAGGTGATCCTGGTTTCTTTACACACAGAGCCAAATGACCCTAAGAAACACATGTTAGACCTCACACAGTGCATCCACTCACCTGTTCTTCCAGACTCCAAGCAATTAGCTAGCATCTCCCTCTGGCCTAAGAATTTTCTTTTTTCTCTGCAAACAGTTCTGTGCTATAAGAGGTAGAGTTTATGTGTGCCCCCAAGGGGTGCTCTCATCTGTGATCTGAAAGCTTTTTGAAATTACAGACTCCTTACTTGTTAGAAACAAGAGTTCTCCTCTCTTGAACTAATTCTCTATAAAATTTACCATTTCCTCATGGCCTTCACTAATTTGTCTCTTTTTTTTCCATTTCTTCAGAAAGGCAAACCAGAGTGGAAGAGGTGAGTACCAGGCAGACTTTCAGAGGACATACTTCCAGAAACATGCACAGAGCCTTCTGTTTTTGACCCAGGATCAACATCAGCAGTTGCTTTCTATTTGCATGGTTCCAGATAACATTCTGAGCAAAGGGAAAAACAGAAATATAGTAACAAGATAAAACAACATAAAAACAGCTATTGAAATACTATTTGGAAATTTTAGCCCCTGTGGTGATTGATATTGATTGTCAACTTGATAAGATCTAGACTCACCTAAAAGACAACTTCTAGGCATGTCTGTGGAGGAGTTTTTTAATTGGGTTAATTGAAGTTGGAAGACCCACCCAAAGTGTGGGTGTCATAGAACTATGATCTCAGTATAACTCTGTTCTGTTTGGTAGATTTATATATACCAACAAATATATTTGATAAGAACTCTATGCATTACTAATAATAAGTGTGCTTGCTGATATGTGTAGCAACAACAGAACTTTGTGATGAAGTTTATTTATGTTTTAGTCTTATAAGCCTCTACATTAGATCTATATTTAAAAAGTATAAGCAGGAAGAACTTTCCACTCTAAGCTTTAATCAGTCACAGGATGAGATAGACAAACCCACAGAAGCTGAAGTCTTGGAGAGCCTTGAAGAATGCTGCCTCTTTCAGTGGTCTGGAGGAAGACCTGCTATGAAGTGTCATATTTGTTAAAATAACTAAGGTTTTACTGGTGTTAGCCTTCTGTCATGTTACTAGGAAATGTCACAACCCACAGTTGTCTGAAATACCTGTGTGTGTGGTTTTTTTGAATAAAAATATTGACTGTTTAAAATTTTCCACACTAGCCTAAAGGGTATATATACTTCTGTGTTGGAAGTCTCAGATCAACCAATGTGATTACCTCCAAGAGATGATATGAAAAATTCCATAGAAACCTGTATGCATTTCTTGTCCATGTCTCAGTTTCTTGAGAGCATGTTAGCCTAGTCTAATCTAGTGCAATAATCTGGGGCTATTGCACAATAAAGGATGTACATCTTCCACTTCCTGAGCATGGTCTGGGTTTTCTTGGTGGGCTAGGTCAATTTTAATTTTTGTAACAGTGTGACACTATTCTTGGAGAGACTTGGACAAATGTCAACTTATTCTAGAGCACCAACAACAGATCAAAATAATGATATCACTGAGTACATTGCTCAACCAATGAGTTTGTTAGGTTAGTTACAGGAGTATAGGGAGGGGTTACTTACAGGACCAAAAAACCAAACCAAGTATGAGTGATACTGGAAGAGCTATAACTCTGGAGCAGCTTTCTGCATTACTTTCAGGCAGCCTAACAGATTGGAAACTTCAGGAAACTCAATAGTCTATTCTCCTTATATAATATTGAGAAAGGTGGGGTCTTATGCATCTGGTTAGTTTCAGGTCTTTTTGAGAGTTCTGAGATGTTTATATCTGGAGTCTTAACAAACCTCCCTTTGGAATTTCTTCGGTCTTAATGAGCTTTCCTTCCAGACTGAATGCTTCAACTTGGAGGAAATTCCTATACACCACCTCTCATAATCAAAAAAATATATTTTTTAATGTTGAATTATAAGATAATTTGAGATTCATGGAAAAGTTTCAAAAATCATGAAGGGAGATTCTGTATGTTTCTTAGCTCATTCTTTATGCTATCAGCATTTGACATTTTTATAGGACAATGTCACAACTAAAAAAGATGGCTATATTCCCATTACATTCTTATCAACTAAGTTACCTCAACTCACAATTTTTAGATTTATTAGTTTTTCCTAATATCCATTTTGTAGTTGTTTTCTTCTTTGTTCTTGGATTCCATCTAAGACAACACTACAATTAGCTGTTTTATGCCCTGAGCTTACTCTGGGCAGTGACAGTTTCTCAGACTCTCCTTATTTTTAATAACCTTGAAGAATAATGGCTGTGCACTTTGTAGGCTGACCCTTGGTTTGAACTTGAACTTGGTTAGGATTTTCATATGGAGAGATACAGATGAGGGATTTTTGGGAACAAAACAACAGAGGCAAGATCTTACTTTGTCTTCTGATGAAAATAGTATTTAAAAATCTATCCATTAACAAAGCAGTATGTGAGAGCCGGAGAGATGGCTCAATGGATAATGTGCTTGTTATGCTAAAGCATGAGGGACCTCGTTTTGATGGTCAGTGTTCAAGCAAAAAGCTAGGTATGACCAGGAAGTCTCTAACTCAAGTGCTGGAGGGTAGAGATATGTTGATCCCATGATTCACTGTCAAGTCAGTCTAGCCAAAATGCCAAACTTTATGATCAGAGATTTGTCTTCTGCTCTATTAATTAATTTTATTTGGCCATTTTATAAATCACTATAATTATAGATTTAATATTTTGAGTTAAAATGCATTTCTTATTTTGGTGATAAAACCATTTGGCTCTGGTCATCAAAGGATCTTATGGATTGTTAACTGAGTCCATTTGTCTTGACACTGTAAGGTGTTTCATGGTCTTATATATTTCTGCTCTCATTCTTGGCAACCAGAGAAAGCTAGTTCCTTTCCTTGAAGAATGGTATCAGAAGATAAGACCTGAGCTTCAGGCTCCCTGACTGGGAATCTCATGCCCTCTACTGGCCTCTGCTTCTAGGAAAATGAAACCTAAAAAAATTCCAAACCACAAAACAGTTAATATTGTATCTTAAACCCCAAAAGTACCCCCTCAGTTTCATCAGATTTATTTTTTCTAATTTCAGAAGTACAACAACATAAATAAAAACTAGGGGGCTGGAGAGATGGCTCAGTGTTTAAGAGCACTTCCTGTTCCTCCAGAGGACCTGAGTTTGGTTCTTATAGCCATGTTATATGGCACAGATCTGCCTATAACTGCAACTCTGGAGGATCAGACACTATCTTCTGGCCTCTAAAGATACATACATGCACACACACACACACACACACACACACGTGACATACACACAGAAAGACACATAGACATATAGATATGAAAAGAAAAGAAAAGATCTGGAATCTCCTGTGTTCTTCTTCCTCAGGTGACACTTTGTCAAAGACTCTCTCACTTTGCCTATAAATTTGGATATATGCATTTACAATTATTTTTACAACAGTTCCTCTGACTCTCTGTTAAGTGTAGAAACATGACCGGAATGATGCGCCTACTATACTCCTATGCCTAGCTTGTTCCTTCACTTATCTGTAAGTTTCATCGTCATAGGTAAGGTGAGCAATATTACTCCTGCCATCAAATATCTATGTATTTATTAGCTCAAGCTCAGTACATCTGTAGAACTTTCTCAGAATTTCTAATTCATTCCCATGAGAAATAACTTTACCAGTTGTGATATAACTTTTATTTGCACATCCATCATTGTCTTTTTAGTCTATGTTTTTCAGTCAGATCACTGTTTTCAAAGTGATGCAGGTCAGAAATTTAACCAGTAAAGATTCTTTTATAACAGTACATTTCTTCCTTGGATTCTCTAACTCTTGCTTGATTTTATTTTTCATACATTGTTATTCCTTGTATTATAGAATTCAAAGGGTATTGACAAATGTGTGCTGTCCATAATATCCTTAACAACAGTGAAATGCACGTTTTTCATTCACTTACAAACTGTCTTTTGGGCTGATGAGCTGAATCACTGGGTAAAGGAGATTACCACCAAGACCGAGGACCTGAAGTTGATCCCCAGGATGCAGATAATAGAAGGAAATACCTATGTCTTATAAATTGACTTCTGACCTCTAAACTTGGGCAATGGTACACTAGTACACATACACACACATAAACACACATATACACACAAGCACACAAATAAAAATAACTAAACATAATGTAATAAAAATTAATTTCTAAACACTTTTTCTTCCCTAGTTGAGTACCTTCAGTTTCCAAGACCTCTAACAGGCAGGAATACGATTCTACCCCCTATAATTTTGCTTTATCCAGAATGTCATAGAAATTGAACCATAAAATTATATTCTTAATCTGTCTTCACTCATCCACGTATACTCTATGAACATCAATAATATATCTTGCATCACTGAATTCAGTTACAACTCATTGTATAAATGAGCAACCATCTGTCAGTCTCATGATTGAAAGTCATCTTAGTGACTTGTTGATTTAGAAAATTCTAAATCAGGCTAATATAAATATTGGTAGCTACATTTTCAAATCATGTTGAGGAACAGCCAACAGTAAGATGAGTGAGATTAGATGATTAGCCTATATCTAACTACAGAGAGTGCTTTGCAAGCTTGTCCAAATATCAGTAGTCTCTCATCCCTCTGGATCTATGCCTTTGCTTTTCCTTCTGCATGGAAGACTGTACTCACCTTCTTTGTTCACTTATTCATGTGTCAACTTATTTCTTACAGATATCTCCTTAGTGTCATCTTCTCTTTCAAATATTTACCTCTTGACTTTTGACTACATATCATCAATCATGAACTATTGTGTTTTCTTTATTATGTTCTCTTTTTTCTTTCCTTCCCTGAAAGTCAGTGGATACTTTCAAGTGAAGGGTTGTATCTCTCATTTCTACAATATAGTTTTTATGACTAGCTTCAGTGCAGAGGGCAAACCCATTCACTGAAAGTCTAATCATACATTTTATATAATATCATGAATAAACTTTATGTACATCTCAATCTAATTTTCCCAGTATTGACTATGTTTGTTATAGCTGTAAATTGTTTGATATTTATACATTGCAAATAAGTTAATATGTATCTCTTTGGAATTCTGGTTAATTTCAGTGTCTACATTATATATGGATTCATAGATGAACAATAATCTTTAAACCAAAGTACAGCTGTAGTTAATTTCTCCTTTTCCAGATTATATTTTCTGATGCTCGTAGCTATTTTTATAATGCAATCTTCCATTTCCACATAGGATTAGGACATGGACACTTCCTGAGCAAAGTTCTTCCTCCCTCAAATCCCCAATCTGAATTTAACCATTGTAAACACTCTTCAAATTCAATTTGAGAGACTTTCTATGAAGTGAATGAACAGTATTCCTCAACATTTTCAATTTTATTAAAAGCAAGAAATGTCTAAGAAACTGTCAGTCTCCAAAGGAGGCCGAGGACACATGACAACTAAATGTGAAAGAGCTAGAGGTGGAGCATGTAAGGAAGAGACATCACGGCAAAATTATTCACGGCTGCATATCGTCTCTGCCTCTCTGAAGAGTACTCAGGCACTCTATTAATATCATTGTTAGTTACAGGAGGGCATCAAGGGAGAGCTTGAGACCCTTGTTCGCATTGTAAAAACCAAGCTGAACAAAAGGAAAGTGATGGCATAAAGTTTCTTCCTTCTTCATTGAGTTGAAAAAACTGTTTTAAAAGCCTGAGGCAATCTTTAAGTTCAGAAGGCTGTTCATTTCTCTAAGGTGCCTAGTTTGCCAGAAGATAAACCTTTCTTTTGTATTATTTATATGAACTGATCATTTTGGCTGAGATTGGAAGAAAATATTATTGAAGTCCTGCAAACTAAGTTGATCTTATCTGGTTGATATTGGTGTTGAAGCCTCATTTTCTTCTAAGCAATCAAAGCTGGGAAGGTAGAAGGGTATGTAAGGGGAAGGGGCAGAAAAAGTCATGTTTTGTGGGGGCTTAAGAGGTGATTCAGTTACTAAAACCCTTGCTGCAGAAGCACAAGGACCAGAATTTGATCTCTTGAATCCACACACAAACCAGATATAGCAGCACATGTCTGTAACCCAGTGCTGGGGAGGCAGATGGATCCCACCCAGTGCTGGGGAGACAGATGGATCCCACCCAGTGCTGGGGAGATAGACAGATCCCTGGGATTCACTAGTCAGCCAGTTTTGATCTAGGCTCAGTGAGAGATTTTGCCTCAACACACAGTGGAGAAAAGTTAGGGACTACAGTTGATATCAACTGCTGGCTTTCATATGCAGTCACACACATGCCCATACACCTGCACATATATACACACATCACACAAACCACACACACACACACACACACACACACACACACATAAATACAGTGTCTGAAATCTTGCTTTTACAAAGTTCAATCTCAGTCCCTCATCAACTGATTCTTGAATGAACTTAAGTGTTCAGAGAAAAAGAAACTGAATTGCTTATACTTAAGATTGTTGACTTCCTTCTTCATGTAATCATAGAAAAATTGGGGAGAAGAAATGCCAATAGCTGTTCTTCTAATATTGAGAAGAGGAGGTCGGGTGAAGCCTGTGGTCAGAGAAGTCGTGGACAACATACACACCTTCTTCATTCACATTTCAAATGCAACTAGTTTGGTTAGGTTATAAAGCTGCCCTCGCTTCAGTTGTACCATCTATAACTTGGGCAACATGAAAATGTACCTGCTACCTAGAGCTGCCACAAGTAATTAATCAGGCATTTCTCTTCAATACAATGGTCTTTCAGTGTTAGGCTGTCAGCATGAATTCTCATCGCTTTCAAGCTTGTCGTCTTGGTGGAGGTGCCTCAAAAAATCAAATTTTGTCTGCAGTTACACATCCCTAAATGTGCCTGATGTTGTTTGATCTCAGAAGCTAAGAAGGGTCAAACCTGCCTAGTACATAGAGGGGGAGAAATTAAACACACCCTTTGAGGTAAGGGGCAATCTTCATTTACTCAGTGCTAAGTTAATCTTCAGATTTTTGCTCTAGGGTTAAAATAGAGAAGTGCTTTCTTTCAGGACATGGCTAAAGAAGAGAGGGCTGGAGAAAGATAGCACAGGCTGCAAAGTGCATGTTTTGTAGTATGAAGACCTCCATTCAGACCCAAAAAACCATGCCAAAATCCAGGCGGGGAGCATGGTTGTAATCCCAGCAATGTTTGGGAAGTGGAGACACATGGATCTCTAGGGTTAACCAGACTAGCATACTTGATAAGATTCGGGCCAGTGAGAGACCCCCATCTCGAAAAATGTGGATGGTTCCTGAGGAACAGCTGAGGTTATTCCTGGGTCTCCACATGAATATGCATATGCATGCATGTGCATTCCCTAACACATGAACAGGTACCTAAGCATGTGCACAGAGACACAAAATAAAGGAGAGGAGAGAAGTGGGGAAGTCTACCTGAAGAATTCAAAGCAACAGACAGGAGCAACATTCCTTCACCCCACATTACCGCGAGAAAGAATCAGGACCATAGGGGCTGGAGAGATGACTCAGAGGTTAAGAGTACTGCCTGCTCTTGCAGAAGACTTGAGTTCAGTTTCCGGTACCATGCTGGGTAACATACAACCTATGAATCCAGCTCCAGGTGATCCAACACCTTGAACCTCTGTGAGCACGTGCATCCATGTACACATAAACACACAGAGACATAAACATATATGTAATTTAAAATATTTTATTTTTAGCATTTTAATTTATTTTATGTGTATGAGCGGATTGCCTGCGTACATATGAGGGCATCCCCGCCATGCGCTGCCTGCTGAGGTCAGCCTTGGAGTCCATGGAACTGGAGTTATGGGTGGTTTTAGGTCACCTTAGGGTGCTGGGAACCCAACCTGGATCACTCTGAAAGACACCTAAATCACCTCTCCAGCCCCATTTTGAAATATTTTATTTTTATGATTTTAATATACGTAATTAAAAAAATAAAAAATAAATTCTAAAATAAGATTACAGAGGATGAGGCACACATTTTCTTAGAGCTGTTAGCATAAACAGAATATGGTGCCTATTTTTCTTTCTTCCCAATTCATCCTTTTTCTCTCTGATGCTAAAGGAGGGAATGAGAAAATCTCCAGTCTATCAAATAAGAGTTGGCAGGGAGATGTGGAGCATTATCACACTGTGACACAAAACTTATTCCATATTGATAGAATAGGCTAATCTGCATTGTGCCGAATTCAATCTCCCTGATCAATTATTGATGACCGGAAGGAAGTGATAAATGGCCTGCCAGGGAGAAAATCATACTGCTTCAGCTCAACGTGGCAAGAGGTGATGAGATTTTTCAATGTCCACAATGACAGCATTCCAATGTGCTGATGAGCCCTCTCTGCTGACATTCAACATCACTGAGCTTCATCTCAAGACTACAGTAGCTTTCAGTTTAATCTTCTAGATGGGTTTGTGAAGGAAATCATTTAAAATTAGTTATACGAAATGGTATACTTTCTCTGCAATTGCATTACAATAGTTAACTATGGCACAAATGAAAGCCTGTCTAAGGGGCTGGTGAGATGGCTTAACAGGTAAAAGTGTTGAACTCCAAACAGATGAGTGAGTTCAATCCCCAGAATCCACATCACAGAGGGAGAGAACCAAATTCCCTGGGTGGTCCTCTGACCTTTATATATTCACTGTGGCTCCTGCATGCCCCCCCATCCCAAATAAATAAATAAGTGTAAAAATGAAGTACGTTTAAAACATGAGGAAAGGGCCGAGACTGTCGCTCAGTGGTAGAGTACTGTCCTAGAATGTGTAAGACTATGTAGTGCTAAAATAATATTAATAAAATAATAATTTAGTAACAGTATAGAACACGAGACACAGAAAAGCAGTATAAGTTTTGGTTCTTCTGTTTTCTTGCTATGACCCCCAAAACTCACTTCAATGTTTGGTGCCTCAGTTGCTTCAGTTAAAAATGAAGATAAGGATTTAATAAGGCGAATTAAGAAGCTTGTACAATTTTGTGCAAGGTCTGACAGCATAGGTGTTTTCTATTCTCTTGTCCCTGAAAGAGCAGGTCTTCATATCCATGTTTCGATGATTTGAAAGCATGTGTGAACATAAAAATTACTGGAGTGTTAGTGTGTTAGTGAGAGTACACATTTAAATATTCCTAAATCCCAGCCCAAATCTTCTGAAGTGGATTTTCTCTGGAGAGGAATGGTAGCCTGTAATTTAGCCACACCATCACGCAATTCTGATTGTCTATCAAATCTGGGTGAATGCTGATTCCTGAGTGTCCCTCTGCTCTATATTTGCTAACGTAATTATAACCTACCACATTGAGTTCAAAGCTTCTAGTGCCTCTTATAGACAGGTTTATTTTCCTTCTTTTGTAGAGATTTCTATTTATTTGTGTGTTAGAGTATGGTTTGTGCATGTGAGTGCAGTGGCCTCAGAGACCTCAAGGAGTCGTCTGATCTCCTATAGCTGGAGTAACAGGTGGTTAGTTGTAAGCTGACGATTGGGTGCTGGGAACAGAACCTGGGTCCTTTGTGAGGGCAGTGAGTACTCTTAACTTCTAAGCCATCGTATCAGCCCCCAAATGTCTGCGTTTTTGCATTTCCTTGGATTCCATGTGCATGGCAAACTGTCCCAGGCAGTACATGCTGTAAATATTCAGCAGCTGAGCATCCTCTAACTTTTCAAGTTGTACCTGGAGGCCCAGAAAGGGCTATATAAGCTGAATGGAGATGTAGGGTCTAAGATGAAGAATAAATACATTCAACTTTGATGTATTCTCCAACCAAGCTTTGTAATAACAATTCCTGTTTATTTTTATCTTTCTTTTTTTTCCCTATACTTCCTCTTGAATATTGAGAATCCAGAAGGGTGGAAAGAGTACAAATTTATATTAGAGTACAAAGAAAATTTTTTAAAAATTAAAATTTATCACCTTTCTATTCATACTTTAGAGTACTATTCATACTGTCATCTAAAAATAGTGTCCTCCAAAACTGAGAGCTAATCTTCAGGAAGCAGCCTTCCAGGTCAATTCAGACTCCATTGCTCCAACTCTCCTGTCCTAAGTATGTCCTGTCTTCAGCAATAGGGTCTTATTTCCAAGTTCTAGGAGGTAATCAAGGTCTGTGTCAACAGTTTGTACTATTTTTGGAGTCTCTTGGACTACCCTGACCAACAACTTAAGGGAAGTTTCTCCTGTCTGACCCTGTGTTTCTTGTTACATAGCCTTCAGGTATACACATGCAGTCATGTACAGATATTGCATGCATATTGTTCAGTAAGTTTCTGAAATAAGACTGTTCCCTGCATTTTTTCACACCACCTCTGCATTATTTACCGCTCGTCTCTCTCTCCTTGTCTAACCTTCCCTCCTCCCTCTCCCTAGTTCTCCCATTTTCCCTTGATACAATCGATCTCCTATATCCTCTCGCTTGAGTTCCTTCTTCCACTTCACTCCCACTGTTCCCATAAGTCCTGCCCTCCCCGCTTCCCACTGGAAAGCACCCATGTCCCGCATGTCCCCTTTGGTAACATCTGTCTTCTTCTCTACCCCTCTCTCAAAATTATTGTTCTCTTTGCCTCCATGTATTTTTTCCATTTTCCTGTCGCCTGTTGTTACATCACCATATATGCCCACATATAAGGATTTGGTACTAACATCTACAAAAGAGAGAGAACATCTGTAACTCTTTTTTTCTCAGTCTGTGTTACTTCACTTAATGTAACATTTCTAGTTCTACCCCATGTACTTTTAAATTTCATTGTTTCATCTTTCTTTAGTGCTGAGTAGAACTCCACTGTGCAAGTGAATCACATTTTCATTATTCATTGTCAGTTGAGGGACATTTAGTTTTTGGGTTTTTTTTCCATTTCTTGTGTATTGTAGGAAGAGCGTCAACGGACATGGATGTACAAGTATTTCTGCACTTGCATGAGTCTTTGGTATGTGCCAAAGAGTGGAATAGATTCATTTTAGGTTTTTTTTTTTTTTAAGACTTCCTCACACTGCTTCCCATATCCCGTGTCTGTTGCATGAATTCTCACTCCCACCAGCAGTGAACAAGAGCTCCCCTTCCCTGCATCATTGAACCTGGAACTCACCAATTCAGCTAGCCTGGCTGGCCAGCAAGCTCCAGGGATCTTCCTGTATCTGTCTCCCTAGCAGTGGGATTATAGGCATTTGTCACTGTGTCTGGCTTTTGTGCAGGTACCAGGGATCTGAACTCGGGTCCTCCTGTCTGCACAGTCAGTTCTTTATTCACTGAGCTCTTTCCCTAGTCCTGGAAAGACATTTTAAATGCAGTATGCCAGAGGTTGAAGTTATAGACAGAAACTAAAACTTCAGAAGTCACTGAAGCAAAATGATAGGAAAAAATAAACAACATATTAAAATTATTTTGAAGTTCTTATCTAAAAATAGCATGTGTAGAAACATCAGTTTCATAACTGACTAGAAAAAGAAAAGCTTTCCAAAATTATAAAAAATATTGTGATGTGAAATTTGTTTCCATTTTCTACTAAAGATTGATTTATCTGTTGGCTTTTTACAACAATGTCATTCCTAAATTATGTTCATCTGTGATTTCCACCCAGACTGTCACATAATCAGGAGAGGACATCAGGATGGTATTGACAAAATTTTGGAGAGGTAAATGAATTTTACTCTTTTCATTCAGCTCTTTCTTAAAAGAAAGTTGTATCTGATATTATTGGGTTGTAAGATCCATATTTCTACATTAAAGAACAAATCAAAGAAAAGCTTGCCCTATCGAATTTGGTGAAATCTTCAGAAGAAAGTTTCCCATACGAACAGTGCAAAATGAGATTAAAGATCCATTGACCTCAAACGCTACCTCTCCTGACCCTGAGTAGTGCTAAAGTCTTAAGAACAGGGTGAGGTTACATCATCAACATGTAGAAGAATGAGCAAGTTTCCAGGGAAACGGAACACATTGTGTTTGAATTGCCCAGTGATTTATTTTATGTCATTTTATTAATTAATCTTTTTTGTGTGTAGGTACATGTGTTTGTCTTATGTGTTCATGTATGCACATTCATATGTGTTCATGTATGCACGTTCATGTGGAAGCCACGTTCATGTGGAAGCCAGAGCTAGACATCCTTAATTGCTTCTTAACTTATTTTGTTTGCTTGAGACAAAATCTTCACTTGCCTGGGGCTCACTAATTCAACTAGTGTGGCTTGGTAGCTGCCTCAGAGATCATCCTTACTTTGTCCCATTCCCTGCCATTTCTGGGATTACATGTGTTTGTCACCACTCCCAATATTTTATATGAATTCTAGATATCTCTAATTCTGATTCTCATGCTTGAAAGTCAAGCACTTTACTGACTGATCCATCTTTATAGTCCTTTGTTTTAACACTATTTTTATAAATAAGGATAGATTGAGATTATTACATATGCCAATTCCGGAGTCTGAAATACTATTTAGTGTGGAGCAGCGTCAGCATGTGTTAACACATACAGCAATTGAACTGGGACTGGGGGACAGTGGATGATGTGTCCTATCACAAGGAAAGTCAGAGATTCATAGGTAATGACAATTAGAGCCCTGATTACCTGGCCATCTATCCCTCCTACACAAGAATAGTGATGAGATGCTTGTCTCCATTTGTGATTAAGAGATGCCATATTTGGGGTCTTTAATCTTACTGCAGAAATCATTTGAGAAATCAGTCTTCACATATGAAAGTCTTTATGTTTCACATTGAGAATTTAACATGATGCTGATTTGGCTTTTAAGGGTCAGCTTGCTCTTTTTTACTGATAATTTTTAAAGATTTTTTTCTTACATTATGAGTGTGTGTGTGTGTGTGTGTGTGTGTGTGTGTGTGTCTGTGTGTGTGTATGTGTGAATGTGAGTATCCTGGATAGGCCATAGGTGTAAGAATACTCATAACAAGTGTTACACCCAGCCTCCTGAGGTGAGTGCTGGGAACTGAATGTGTATTCTTCACAAGAGCAGTATGTGCTCCTAACCAATAAGCTGTCTTTTCAGCCCCCCAATTTGTCCCCTTTATATTCTTTGTTCAACTTTTCATTTCTTTCCTGGCACCTCTGATATGATTCCAGGCATGTTCGCTCCAATTTCACATGAAGACTTTTTAGTGTGTCTGCCATTGGGCTTCCTTGGTTGAATGGCCAGAAGAACACTCAGGTGGCTGTTTCCTAGGTATCAGCACTGCTGTTGGATGAAGACAGTTCTATAAATGATGGAGGTTACCGTGGTTACTACCTCTGGAAGGCTATCAGGATGGGTGCACTCAGGCCATAACTACTTATCCAAAATGCCAGAAGTTTGTCTTATGTGAATACATTGTTTCAAGCTCTTTAAAATCTTAAAAAGATAGAAACCAAATCATTCTTTTCATTTCTCAGCTGCTGGGGTTCAAGGCTCTTCCCTGGATCTCAAAGATCTCCATGATCACTCACTTCTCAAGATGAGCAAGTTTTTGTTCCTTACCTGTGGCATTCACTATTGTTCCTACTCTTTCCAAATCTGTAGCCTCAGTTTACCTGTCTGTACTTAGCTTCCAAAGCTTTCAATTGCAGATAACTCTTGTGAAGACACTGTGGAAATACAGATTCCTCTGAATATCTTTGGGTGGCATCTGAAATTCTGCCTGTGCCACAACTGCCCTGTAAAGCTTTTGATGCTACGTAACAAGTGGCTAGTACATTTTTATGGCCAGCACTGATGCTAAAGAAGTAATTAGCTGGCCTGGGAGATGATGTGTGGGAGTAAAGGTAGCTGGCCAGGGAGATGTGTAAAAGTCTTGCTGCTGCGACTGACGACCTGAGCTCTATCTCCAGGGCTGACATTGTGGAAGGAGTGAATGAACTCTTGCAAGTTCTCTCTGCTTCCCCCACATATGCTATAGACCTACACATGCACAAATATACATATACAGTAAGTGAATGCCACACAAATTTTTTAAAGAACTAAGTTCATAAGGGATGGATCTGAAGTGGACAGATGCACAAATGTGTTCAGAGGACCATCATTCACTCCAAGCTCCCAAATTCCTAACTGGACTGGGAATCAGAATCTAAATCTGAATTGACATCTTTGTCACGTCAGGTAAACTAGTTAATTCCACTGAGCAATGTACCTGGGGGAAATGAAAGATCTATTTCACAAGACTGTCATCAGATTTATGTGGCAATCTGTAAAAGATTGTTCTGAAAATAGGAATAAAAAAATCAAATTAAGGCTACTTTGTAATCATTACCTAATATGAAGTTTTGTGATTCAGAATGAATCACCTCACTAAGTCTCTGTGAAATCAAACTTAATATTATGTTTGATGGATAAAAGACAGTTGTGTCATGTTTTGTGCTTAGTTGAAAAGATCTAATCAGTACCATACATAGACCAAGCTTCAACACAATTCAAATAGTCTTTAGGGAGTAAAAATTAATCTTTTTAAATGAATAATCAGTTCAACTCCTGTTAAACTGAGGTAATCACCTTCTGGGTGTGATTATATTTCTTTCCCTTATAAAATGGAAAGAACCAAAGGCACCCTAATAATTAAGGTCTGACTAATTCATAGTACCTTTGCATCTGTTTCCTGAAAAAGTAGAAAGTATATGAAAAATAAAAGCGGAAATCAGAAAATCACTGTTCCAATTTCCTTTCTCCTGCTGGGATTCAATACCATGAATAAAAGCAACTTTGGGGAGGAAGAAATTGACTTGGCTTATCCCTCCAAGTAATAGTTTACCATGGGAGATGTCAAGACAGGAATTTAAGCAGCTAATTACATCACATCCGGTCAAGAGTTCAGAAAGATTAAATGCATGGTGCCTTGCTGGCTTGCTGTTTATGCTCACCTAGCTTTCTTCATTCTTATACAGCTCATGAAATGGGCCTGCCCACAGTAGCCAGGCTCAGTCAACAATCAAGAAAATCCTCCACAGCCCAGTCTGATCTGGGAAAACCCTCATTTGAGACTCCCTTCTCAGGTGACTCTGGGCTTCAAGTTCACAGTTAAAGCTGACAGGCACAATCACCCATCTGAATGTCTGGCTTGGTACTGCCACTTGCTCTGTTGCTGAATACTGTCCTTAAAATCAAGAGAACTACTTAAAAATGATTGATATCAAATATTAAAGATAACTTGAAGATTTTGCTAAGTCAAGTTAAACAGCAAAAAAGAATGGAATAATCTCAATAAAAATTACACTCGTTCAGTAAAATGCCTATTAAGTCAGATTTGGCTTTTTGGAAGAAAATTAATACTTCTGAATACCTAATTTCTACCAGCTGCTTTAGACGAGTCCACTGAATTAATGCTCATGGAAGCCCTTCATAGTATAAATTATTCCTACTTGATTGATGAGAAAATTGGTTTTGCTCTGCTAAGATCTTATACAAGTTCATGACAGTAGATGGTAAATCTGGGACCCCAGTTTGTCCCAGTCCAAAGTCATTCTGTTCTCAATTCACTTTTCTGAAAGTTCTAAACTCACCAATATCTCACCCGGGTACACAGTACTTCATTGGAGTGGCTAAGAGGAGAATTAAAGGATTCAACACAATAGCGCATATTCTTAGAACCATTCCACATGGAACTCTGTGCATTATTTTCTTCAGATAAGAATTTCCGGGAGGGGCATATATTTCCATGCATTTCTTATATAAATAATGATTATAGTATATTAGAGTCTAGGTTTAAGAAAACACAACTTATAGGCACCATAGAAAATACTACCCCATAGAAAAATTTCAGTGAAAAATAGAAATTCATGACCCCTTTCACACACATAAGACAACTCATATGACCAAAATAGTCTTTTAGTTTAAAGTAAAATGTTTCATTTTTTTTTAAGGTGTGTATGTGCATGAGAATGCAATGCCCAGAGAGGCAAGAAGAAGGCATCAGATCCCCTGGAGCTGGATTTACAGGTGGTTGTGAGCCACCTGACATGGATGTGCTGGGAAAATAAGAGCAACAAGCACTCTTAGCAGCTCAACTGTCTCTCCAGTCCTAGTAATTTTTAAAAGTTAACTTATGAAGTAGAAAGTTTCCACAGTCCCTTTTCATAAGTTCTCGTTATTACTGACTTTCCTCTCCCTTCCTCATCTCCAAGCCCTTTATTTATGCTCAAATTCATGTACTTCCAGTTTTCATATCCATATCACGTGTTTGATTACCCTCCCCACTCTTTTCCCTTGAAGCCTCTATTTCCCCTCTCCTAGGCCCTTTCTAGTTTCCTGGCATCTGTACATTATCACTCCCTTCTCACGTTTATAAAATTTAGAATCTAAGACATAAACACCTTACAGTTACTTTCAACTTCATATTTCCAGAGACTTGAAACAATCACGCATCAGGGTACACAAAAATGAATTCTCTTGCGCTCCACCTGACCTCCCTTATTGTGGCAACTTCGGTGATCATCATTGTAATGTGGAACTGGGAAGGTCTGTGATTAGCAGTTGTATCACCTTATGGGTTTATCCCATCTTTGTAGCCTTTCTCCTATCCTACGTACTATCCTTTTCAAGATACTCCAGAACCACTGCAAGTGACCAATACAAGTAAGAGAAGCATCCAATATCAGAATAATAGGAATTCACAATCGGAAAGTATGCTGAAGTTACTCTTCATTCTATCTCTAGGTACGGAAGTTAATTTTTGACTGATAGAGTGAAGCTACATATTTATTCTGTTGACTGTGATATTTCAGTACATGTTAGATATTGTATAATATCTATTGATATTATTCAAATTTGGACAAGCCTGTGTATCTCATCAAGCACTTCTTATTTCTCATGGTGGAACATTCAGCATACTTCCTTCTACCTTTTGTGAAAGATGCCTCACATTGTCATAATATTCTGTGTAACATAGTTCCAGAACTTCTTTCTCCTCTTAGCATCCTTCATTTTAACAGAAGAACTTGAAGCACAATCATTAAGAAATTTATAATACAACTTAGGTGCCATATGCTAAAAGAAGTGGGCTCTCTTTTGTGCTATGGGATTGTTTACTAATGCCACAATCAATTGATCTTTGACTTTTAAAAATAATACAATTCATATTTGCTTGTCTCATTAGCTTTAAGCTCTAGGGTTAGTTGTAACTGTTTATCTGAAAGAACCTATAATCACTCAGGAAGTGAGTTTCAGTTGATGAATAATGTAGATCAGGTTGACCTTTGGGTCTGATTTGTGAGGGATTTTCTTATTTGTATATTTTTTGTTTACTTACTTATTTTTATACATTTCATATAGAAGTTCTTGATCAAATTCAGATCCCCATCCACACTCCAAACCTTACTGTACTCCGTGTAGTCCATCGTACATGTTAAGCCCTATCCAGTCAAACATTTGTGCCCGATGTCTTTTAGTGCTAATTGATCCACTGGAGTCCAGTCAAGCTATCTAAAAGTCGTAAATAAGGCATACTCCCCTTCTCCCAATAGTAATCAGTCTCCAGTAGTTCTCAGTCGAGGTCTGGTCTCCCACAAGTTTCTATTGTTCCACCCTGGACCCTTGTCCTATTTGAGTTGGTGTGAGTCTTGTGCTTGCTTGATGCCAGCATTGCCACAAGTCCACATGTGTAAGCTTCCAGTGGCCTAGAGAACTGCTTGCCTAAATTCATGAGCCAGCCTTGGCTTTTACAACCTTTCTGTCCTCTCTTCTGCAATGATCCCTGAGCCATAGGTGGGCGAGGTTCAGTATAAAAGTCCTATCCAGGGATACACACTCTGCAGTCTCTTTATTCTATAAAACTTGGCCAGTTGTGGCCTTCTGTGTGGAAAACGTTATGTTGTTTGAGGAAGCCTCACTGATGAGAGTTGAGGAATGCTTTTGTTTTCTTTCTACCCCTTGATCTACTGTGTTCCATGGATTTTCTTGATTCTTATTGATGCAGAATGACATGTAGGAAGAGAAAGCCAGCTGAAGCGAGTGGAGAAGCAGGTGATGGTATATTGATTCTCTCTGCTCTTGACTGTGAATGGCATGTGATGGACTGTTTGAGCTCTTGCCTAGATTTCCCTGTAATGATGGACTGTAACTTGGAATTTTAAGCCAAATAAACCTTCCTCCTCTCCATTCCTTATCAGAGCAACTTAAAGGAAACTAGAAGAGTTCTTTAAGCAGAGAAGGAAATGTGTCAGGAATACAAATTGTATAATGACATATTGAGGCTGTATGTGCATTAAAAACAATAATGAGAGCAGGAGGTGGAAATTGGCTGGGAAATTTAGAGTGAAAATGTCCCAAAGGAAAGTAATTGGTTTCTTTCTTGGCTAAAAACCATGAATGTCTTTGGGCCTCTTTGTGACCTCATCCTTGCCAAAAGCCAGAGGTACCTGAAGTAAGTATCTAAGGGCTCTGATATTCCGCTGTATGATTTTGGGGGTGAATGTTACAGTATCAATAAAGGCCTGATGAGAGAGAATTGGGCTGGAGAGATGTCTTAGCAGTTAAGATCATGGCTTTTCTTCCAGAGGACATAGGTCTAGTTGCCAGCAAACATGATGGCTCACAACCACCTTTAATCTCCATTTCAGGGGATCCAAAGCCCTCTCTGACCTCTGCAGGTATTTACCCACATGTGAGCCACTTACATATACTCAGGCATGCACATATATACATTAATAAAAACAAAATAAATATTTTTTTAAAGGAAAAAACTCCACTGGACAAGAGAATAGAATCTCTGCCCTTGGTAGAAACTAACATTCCAGTCAGTTGGGAAGAACAGTCACCTGTTCAGCAGACCTTCAGTAAGGGAGGAAGGATCACCTTAAGTCATGCTAAAGAGATAGGCAGAGTAATTAGTCTAGTTTTTCAGTGTGGTAGCACTCTTTTCATCCTCAGAATGAATCCTAACCCTGGCCCTGGTGGAATATCTTCCTAAGGCTTAGTAAGTTTTCTTGCTTTTCTGACTTCTTCAGTACAGAGTAATGTCTACTTTTCATCTTTATATCTGTTTTCAAAGCATGCTTTCCTTAATATTTTGGTCTTCCCCAACATTCTAGCTTCTTTACTCATTCTCTGAAGCCCCTTTCCCTACCATGGGTCTGCTAGTCCACCATGCATGCGACCTCTTTGCAGGCTTAAATTAAATGGCAATATGGCCTTTCTTCTTTCCTGCATTTTCCTCCTGGGGCAGCTGCTCAGATTTACAGCTTGCTTGCCTAAAGGATTTTTCTTTGGATCACTGGCACAGTTTCTTTAGTTTCCACTTGAGTCTATTCTTAAACTCTTTACTAATGAGACCAAGACCCCATGAGAAGTCCCCAATTTCCCCTGTATCATTAGTATATCAGAAACTCAAATTAGTCTTTTTGGAAAAATGGTTTTATGTAACATATAACCAACACAAGATGACTACAAATGACCTTTAGGCATTGCTATTAATATTTTCTGGGAAGCAAAGCTCATTTTCTGTCTTTCTGCTCCTCCTTTTCACTGCCTGACTCTCTCTCCTTTGTTTGCTCACCTCTGTTGTATTCGTAGGATAAACTGGCAGCTCTCTTCTTCTCCATGCTGAATTGTTTTTCAGATATTGTGAATTACCAAACCCACCATCTGGAACAACCCAGCAGTTGAGAGGCTGAGATGGGGATGTTCAACTGAACTGCATAGGGAAAGGTTGTCCCCTAAAAACATAAAAACAAAACACCAAAGTCAGAGATTCATACTCAAGTCAAAATCTATGACTTCGTCCAGGGATCATGGCCAACTAGGATTCCATGACACAAAAGATGTATTTTTTTCTGATGCTCCAATCAAAATGTCCTTGGAAAAGTCTTTGATTATACTGGTTTGGCTCAGAAACTCATGATCAGGGAGATGAGATTCTAAGATAGTCTCAGTGGGAGTTACCAACCATCCCCATGAGAGAATAGAGTCACATATCTATTCCTAAATAAGAAGGGTTGCAAGAGAGAAAAGAAAAGGCTACCTACAAGGATATCCATGGACAGGGACATGGGACAGCAGGTAAGAGCAACTGCTGCATAAACATGAGGAGCTAGCACTCACTGCATGAGTGCTCATGCCTGTAATCCTAAGTCTGTGGGGACACAGACAGGACATACTGCCTTCCAGCCTAGACCTAGGTTCAGTGCAAGATCCTATCTCAAGGAAATAAGGCAGAAAATGATAGCGAAGGATATCCAGTGTCCTCCTAGGACCTCTGTAGGATTGCATAGGTGCAAATACACTCCCAGTTATGTACATGTTTCACACACACATAACACTCACATACACGCACACACATAGAATGCCCATGCTCGTTTTCAAATAATGGAATGCAGTCTGACATAAACAGATGTAGAACCAGTCCTGTTAAAAAGTGGGTCATGTAAAGCTTTAATGCTTTTGTGTTCCATTCTAACTGCCTCCCTGTAGTGAGTTAATATCCTAATGTTCATAGAGAACTAAAGTATAAGGCAGACCAGGGGTTCAAACTGAAGCTCAGCCTCCTGTCCACACCCTCTCGCTGTTTAGAATAAGGTTTTGTTCTTCTTCCTCAAAGCTTGAATATGAACCTCTTCAGTTTGTGAGGACAATGCAATGTGGCTTCAGCTCTCTCACACTTTTCTTACATTATTTACTGCCCACTTCTCTTTCCAACAAGAGAGAACAGGATGCTGTAGGAAAGTGTCATAGCATGATGACTGCAACAATAGTTCTATACACTGGGGACAAATCCAGAAAGAGACTTGAAACTAGATAAACTGGTGAAAATGAGGACAAGCTCAAATGCTTTCAAACAGGAAAGCTGTCATTGTTTTGTATTAATAGAACATCCATCATATTTTGGGAGATTAATCAGACCGCTGCAAAGATGTCATCTCAGAAGAAGATGAATCAGTTACCGTTGGTAGGGAAAGTTTCGTGTGGATACTGGAGGAGAGGAGACTCCAGCTGTCCTAGGAGAAGGGACTGAGTTTCCTCTGCCTTTTGCATACATTCTACTCATTCATAAGTGAAGGGACAGGGAGTCCCTGCTTGAGAATAGGGGCAAGCTCGCTAGGACACTTGTGCAAGCTTCTGCCCTGTTTCCACGTGGCTGAGCCCATGTTTTCAGATGCAGTGTTGTGGGTAAGAAGAGATGCCTCCTGTGTTCCTTCAAGTCCAAACACTGTAGTCTCCACTCTTGTCCTCTCAAAGCAGAAGAATTCACACCAGGGCACAGCTGGGGTGAGCACTTAGTCAAGGTTTATATCAGCAGGAGAGACAACCAGAGCGGAAAGCACACCCTTAGAGTGGAGCTAGGCTTTATAGGGAACAGCGGGCTGCCTCCAGCATCTGGACTTGTAAATCAAGGTCTCCCTTGCTCTACCCCAGGGGCTCTGGAGTAGGTCCTTCCTGAATCAGACTTTTCAGAAGTCATCCCTACCCACAATTCAGCCTGTCATTAATGGAGGAAGGTGTATAAATGTATAATTACCCACAAAATTGTGATGTTTACTGGGGGAAAGTGTGTGATGCCTGATTGTGTTCTTTGTGGCTGTGCTTCCTGGAAACCTGTAGAGACTTGTGTTGTTTTCCCCAGAGCCCAGTCCTATTTATCTGGTCAGCGTTGCTCTCTCCTACCCAGCTGTGAGCCCTCTCCTTAACCTTCCCCAGTGTTCCCAACCTCGCCATTATAATACTAACATTCATTTTAATCATGACACAGGTAGGGCCCCATTTTTAAGGGCTTCAAATTCAAACTGGGCATAAAGGCATCCTTAATGTGCCAAGAAGGCACTGAAGGGCAGCCATTTTGGGTGTAAACTGCAAATGGCAGGAAGACTTCACCCACTCCACAGACAAATGAAGGGAAGGGAGCCTAGAAGCAAGCTGGCTTCTGATATAGACGACAGTAAAGCTGGTTTCGCATATAGACAACTTATTTCTTTCTAACCATCAGGTTTTAAAACCCTGCGTTTTAACGGGCTAATCTCAGTATTCTCGCATCACCGTGCTCCTTTCTTTTCAGCGCAGGCATTCAGTGACAGTCAATGGCTGACATACAATGAACATTTTATGTGCTGATTTTGATTGTTCATTTATTAGATGCAGTCTCATGTATCCCAGGCTGGCCTCTCCCTTCCTTTGTAGCCAAAGGTGACCTTGAATTTCTGATCCTTCTCTTGCTACCTCACATGTATTGGGGTTACAGGAGTGTACTACCATACTGGTTTAATGGGTTCTGGGGGTAGAACCCAGGGCTTCATGCACACTAGGCAAGCACTACCGACTGAGCTACATCCCCAGGCTTTGTTTATTTGATATTCAATGCAGTTTTCAAATTAATGACTATACTGAGAAGATCTAATTTTCTTTTTAAAACCAACGGCCAGACCATGGCACCCAGAATTCATTTTGGCACTTTTGGATGAGACTGTGTGTTGGGTGCGTTTATACACAGCTCACCTTGACTCTGCTTCTTAATACGTTTTCATTCTGCTCTACTGTCACCTCTCTATTCTTTTTACTTCAGCCCTTCCCATGACTCACTGTTCTGCCTTAGGCTGTGCCTTTCACCGTCTACGTCATCTCGCTTCTTAATCCCTCATCTTCACTGCAGAGACTATATTTGGAACATTGCTTACTTTTGCTCAAGAATTTTCAAACAACCCTGGAGAAATGGCTCAGCGGTTGAGAGCACTGGCTGCTCTTAAAGATGACCAGGATTAGAATCCCAGGTCCAGCACACACTTTGTGGTTACCAACCACCTGTAACTCAAATCCTAGGGAATCAGACTCCTTCCTATGACCTCCATGGATATTGCATGACACGGGTACACTTACATACAGACAGACAATGCACTCATATACATAAAATAGAAACAACAAAAATTTATTAAAAGAAGTTTCAAAGCATTCTGTAGTAGAGTTGCTGTACTTACTTTCTCGTCTCTATCCCTGGATACAGCTTTGTAGAAATTTATAGGATCTTCTGCAATACTTACTTTTCTGAAGACTTTTTATTAAAAGGCATTTCTAGGTTCTTCACTTGAAACTGCATGCCAGTTCTTCTCAATTCCTGCATTTTAAAGATAAGAAAGCAGCAGTTATTACTCCTAATTCATATATTTTCTCTTTTCTTTCCCCCCAAAATATGAGCTTCATGCTTTCAATGACTGCTATGTTATATGTACAGTTATGAATTAAGCACAGAGAATAACTCATACTAAGTACATAATTACTAGATGATAAGTAAATAGTTATCTATGCTAAAGACTAAAATTATATGTCGATTTATATCTCATTTTGATACTGGATTATTGGGGTGTTTAAGAAAATGATGGAGCCTTTGTTAGGCAGGTATGATCCAAGAAACTCACTGACCACTAAAACCAACCCCAGGCAGTGACTTTTGGTGTCTTTGAAGGAAACATGCCTAGACTTAAAGGGACCCTGAACTAACTTCCAAAGGGCCACATACTGGGTTGAGTAAACTTTAGGTACGAACTAATATCTAACCTAGAAACTGTGTAAAACTCCCAAACTGGAGATTGTGTTATCTGGGAAAACAAATTAGCAGGACATAATGTCTAAAAACTTCTGAACTTTGTCATCAGCACTAACCCTACCTGCCCTCTCCCTTTCCCAATTCCACAACCATTTTAAGCAGCTCACCCAACTGTGCCTGAGTAAATGCAGTTTCAAATCCCAAGGGGAAACTATTACCACCTTTATTGTTCTTAATAAAGACAACCGTGTTCTTAAGGTTGAGCTCTTGTCTTTATTTTTCATATTGCCCTGGTCAATACTGATCTAACATTTTCTAATACTCCTCTTTCACAAATTTGAATGAATCCCTTGACAACAGAGAGAAAATTTAGACTGCAGTTTATCATAACTTCAAAGATGGGAGCTTATGAGGGAGGGATAGAAAGAGAGAGAGCGAGTCAGTCAGCTAGGCTGGGGATTTTCAAAGGACTTATGATAGAAATTGAGGTGAGGTTTGAGGACAGGATTGAGGTGGTCAGTCGCAACTCAGTTGATTCAATTGTGAAGTGTCCAGGCACCTCCTCTCAGGTTCAGTCACATAGTCATGTCAGCCTCCATGAAGAGTGACCCATGTAGAACTGTTGCTAAAATTCTTTCTGGGAGGCACAAGTGGTGTCCAGCCCTGCCCTAATAGCAAAGTGAAATATAATTTCACCAAACTACATTTTGGGAAACCAGAGTTTATTTGGGTTTACTTACAGAGCTATGGGAGAGGGAAGGGGCTTCCATACTGAAGCCATATAGCAAATTCTACATTTTGGCGGGGACCCTGTGAGCTGCTGCCAGCTTCTATGGATGGGAGAGTTGGTTAGTTTCCACCAAGCTTTTTCTGCATATACCCTTAGTCCGTCCCCATATGGCTCAGGCCACTGGTTGGTTGGGAGGCATAACTGACCCTCTCAGCTCCTCCTTTTTTTATGGAGCACCAACAGCCAAGTTTGTACTTATCCAAACAGGTGGGTGAGACTGAATGCAGTCCAGGTTGCCAAGCAGAGGACAAGATCACCCCTTTTTGTGCCCTTATGTTCTTTCTGCCACCCTCTTCTGAAAGAATCTCTGAATTTAGGAAGTGTTGATGGGTGTATTGCAATCTTTCTCCCATTGTAGCAAGACATTGACCTTTTGGGCCTTTTCATCATCTGTTTTCAATGGACTGCTGGCCAAATTTTGTGGTATACCTCCTACTGTAAAACACAGAAAGAAGCAGGAACATCTACACAAACAGTGACTACTATAATAACCTAACATAAACACAAATACTTGGATGCTACCTTAGTGAATGCATTGTGTCCATTTAACAAAACAATTGCAGTGGTTTCCCCACTGAGACCTGTAACTTTCCCTGCCATGGGGGGATCAACCTTCCTTACAGTACCAGATCTGCATTTGTCCCTGAGGAGCAGACCTTAAACTGAATTGGGAATTTTCTGGTTGTACATATACTGGACGAGTCACTGTTGCTCCCACAGGAACATCTTGCTTGGCATTTGATAGTGGAGCACACAGGATCCGTTGTTAAGTAGAACTTTTGCAACCATTCTCCCCGGTGACCTACACAGCAGCCCTGGCACTATGAAGTTCGGTCGTCCAGTGGCAGCGAGTTTCCGGCTTGGTTCCACCTGGATGTCTCTTTCCCATACTCCTATCGTGCCACGTCTTCAACAATAGGTTTTTATTGTCTGCTTTCAGTGTGTAGCCACCACAATGGTAATGGCCTTCATTGCAGAGGGGTCCTCTAGGGCTTCCCTGACCAACAGCTCATGGGGTGGCAACCCTCCCCTGTTACTGGAATTTTCAGTTAACAATTGTATAAGATATCTTTTTACACTTTGGCATCTAAAGACCAAGTTTGTTGTAGACTTTTCTCAACCATTATGGTGGATGTCACTTGTGTAGAATTTTACAGCTATACCTGGCCCTTATGCCCTCTGTGAATTTTTATATTCCACCCTTGTTTCTTCAGGTGTACTTCATGTATCTCAAATGGAGTTCACGTCTGTAAAACACTCAGAAGTTAACAATATATACTAACTCAAACATGAACAAGGTCTAACACAGCACGGAAAGACTTTATCCATTTGTGTCAACTGTTTTCTCAACAGGTCCATGTTGGCTACAAGAGTAGGGACAAGAGGCATTAATTAATTCTTTACTATCTTAGTCATCTTCTTGAATTCATTTAGTATCTGGAGTTTGTACATGAAACCTCCCTGCATTTATTTATCCTTGATAAACTCACTGGAACTGCCTCAAGCTTCATGGCCCTACAAAGGTCCAAGAAGGAATAAGGCTCCTCTTGTCCTCTTGTTCCTATTTCACCTGTTGCTTCCCAGGGCCAGACAGGCACTGGGTCTGACTCCTGGCACTAGCCACAGCTGGTTGGCTTTCCACTGATCATACCTGGCTGCTGGGGGAGTACCTGGCTGGGAAGACTGTCTTAGCCCTCAAATAACCTTTTTTAGGAGAGAAATGTACTCTGTTTACTCTGGGCGCGGGGGGGGGGTAATTATCCACCACTGGTGATAATATACCACTAATGGCTCCTAAAAGCCAAGTCACAAGAGACTGATTTTCCCCTAAACTGCCTTGATTTGTGCAGCATATATCTCAAGGAGGGATGAGTGATTATATTGCTCAGCTTTTTTGTTTTATAGCACTTCAACTAATATCATCTGCTACCATGTCCCATATCCTTAGGGTATCTGCTTATCTGAAAGTCTTCCCTAGTTTCACCAGCTCCACTGTTGAGTTTCCTTTGATTGCCAAAGTCTCCCACTTTTTAAAGCCTCCGATCAGCATGCTGAAACATGGAATTTTCCCTTTCTTTGCATTAAAGATTGAACCTGGGGGCATCTTCATCTTTTTCAGGGTTGGGCCCTTGCTCATCACTATCTGCCTTCCCCCATGGGTTCCAAGTTGAGGGGTCCCAGGATAAGCCTTATATTTTTGAACTAATCTGAGCTTCCTTCTCCTTCTCGCTCCCAACCCTAAAAAAACGGCAGGCTAATACCTCTATCTCTTTTTCTCTTTTATATAATTCACTGGCAAGGTCAGAGGCAAATGCTGAAGATGCCAGCCTCTTCTTTCTTTCTTTTATTAATTCTTCTTTTACACTTTTAGTTTCCCTCTGGTCTATGGCCTCCACCTGAGATGGATATCTTACACATAGCAGCTGCCAGGCTGCCTCTGCAGCTGCTTGATGATATCTTTGCTCCTAGTATACCAATCCCAGGGGTTGCAAAGATTGTTCTTCTACTATTCTCAAAGCATCTCCATACTCACGTGGTGGATCCCACAGGCCAAGCAGGCCTATCACTCCATACCACCTACAAGTGGATTGCCATCCCAAGATTTCTCCCACAGACATCATTCACCTTGGTGGCTTCACCTAAGTGAGGAATCTCAGTAGTCGTTTCATGATCCATGCCAGATATCCACTGTCTACACTCTCCCCTTGCTCAGCTTCTGGTGGTTGCTGGTCTCTTTACCCGTATATATTCTTAGTTTATTCATATTCTGCTTGATTATGCAAATTGATGCTAAAATTCTTTCTGGGAGGCATGAGTGGCATCCATCCCTGCCCTCCTCTCTAAGTCCCTAATGACAACATGAGGTATAATTTCACCAAACTACATTTTGGGAAACCAGAGTTTATTTGGGCTTACTTAGAGAGAAATGGGCAAGGGACGGGAGCTCCTCTATTGAAGATATACGGCAAATTCTACATTTTGGCAGGGACCCCGTGAATTGCTGCCAGCCACCCAAGATGGCAACGGGGTTAGCCTCCATCCAGCTTCTTCTGCTCATACCTTTAGCCCCTCCTCCCACATCCAACTCAGGCCACTGGTTGGTTGGGAGGGGTAGCTGACTCTCCCAGCTCCTCCTTTTCTTCTGAATGCCAATATTCATTTCTGTTTTTGCTGATCCAAACAGGCATATACAGCTAAATACAGTTCAGCTTGCCAGGTAGAGGACAAGTCCACACAACAAGGAGAAAACAAAGAAAGGAAGCAGAGCTCTCTTCTGGCATTTCTGTCTCCAGCAAGACCATTCTCAGAACTGCCGTATGGGGTTCCTGCACTAACTGACCAGTTTCTATTTCTGGTTCTCATCAGTTTTATCTCGAGATCTTCCCATCATAGGATCAGCTTATTATTATTATTTGATTATCAGGAATTGGACTTCTCTTTGCCCTTTTTCTTGTATTATTATAAATAGAAAAAGTTAAAGAACTAAAGTTACACCTAAAATAATACCGACATTCAATTTTGCTGAAAATCTGAAATCCCAGTTCTCTCATTTCTTACATTTCTTCTTTCAAGAGCATATGGACCTGAAAAAGTGACAGTAACTCATAAAGTTACTTAGTACTTCCAGAATCAGGATTAATTTTTGCATCAGATATCAGTAGTCTATGTGACTCTGGGGACTGAGCTGAGTATTCAGCTTCAATTTCTGGTCCCCTGATGGGCTTGTTGGGTGACCTTTGGATAGTTAATGAGTTACCATGGAGACAAGGGTATGGCAAGATTGATGATACCCTCTCTATGAATGGTTCAGAACTCCTTGGAGACAGCAGTGGTATGCCATTTCCTCTCTCATATTTAATGGCTTTATATTATTCAATAACCTGGAAGAGAGAAATGTACTCCTGGCAATGACAGAGGAGATTCTATCAAACCATTTCCCTTGCTGTCAACAACTAGAAAGGTTAAATAAAATGAAGTTTACAAAGAAGCCATTTGAAAACTTCAGACAGGAGCCAACATTGTGAACATGACTAATCTCCTGAAGAGAAGGGAAATATATTTAGCTGATCCCAGAATCTTCTAATACCTTTGTATTTAAGACACTTGCCAGTTTTTAATGTGTGCAGGAAGCCAGTTGGCAGATAATAGACCAAAAGTATAAGTAAAGTTTTCTTGATCTTGTGCACTAGAGTGAAAAATTGAATCATGTGCCAACAACAGAAAATGAGAATATTTGATTAATATCATGCACTTTTGCTTTATCAGATTTTACCTGTTAAATTTAATATATAATCTCAGAAGAAAAATACTATACAGAGTCATTACAATTTTGATCACCACAGTGTCTTTAATTCCATGAAAACTAGGAAATATGCCAGCAAGCAAATCCAGATAACTAGACTCCGAGACACAGACAACTGACTAAAAAATAACAAAACAAAAAAATCCCCAAAGCCAGACATGCCAGAGTTTTAACAACATAAGAATGCCGGGAGATTCTGTTACACTTCATATATATGTCTTTTATATATGAAATGATATGATAATTATACTCTACAAGACAATGACATGCTTTTTCATTTTCTTTTAAAGATATTTTATAATTTTATGAGTAGGAGTGTATTGCCTGCATGTGCGTAAGTGCACCCATGTTATGTAATTCCTCTGAAGGTCAGAAAAGGGTATCAGATTTCCTGGAACTGGAGTTACAGACGGTTGTTAGCCATCATGCGGGTGCTAGGAATTGAACCCAGGTCATCTGAAACAGAAACCAGTGCTCTTATTCACGAAACTATTTTTTCAGCCCCCAATCTTTTCATTTTCTTAACAATATCTTTGAAATAACCAAGTATTTTATGTTTGATGGAGACCAAGTTACCTTTTAATTTTTTATGGATGGCACTTTAGATTTATAAAGAAATATTTTGTTAATTTGAGTTCACCACATTTTTCTAATATATTCACTCTAAAAATTCATATTTTTTACTCTGATTTATAAATCTTTCATTCATTGTGAGTACATTGTGTGTATAGCTTAGCATATGGATGAGAAGAAAGAATTAGAGATCTTTGACAGTTATTTATACAAGGATTAATATCCAGAATATGCAGACCAAATTCCAAGAGAACAAGCAATATCACCAATAATTGGGCAGAAAAGTGATTTGACAGTTCTCAAGAGAAATAAAAATGATCAATAAATACATGAAGCAGATTTTTTATCCCTGAGAGAAATGAAGATTAAAATTACTTGGAAATTCCATCTCACCCAAATTGTCTAGTTATCATCAAGGAAACAGTCAAAGAACCAACAGTGAGAAGGGTGGGGGTAAAATCACATTCATGCTTAATATATATATTTTAGCTACTATGGAAAATAAAATGGTGTTTCTTTAAAAAATGAGAATTACAGTTATATGATTGATCCCGATTCACTATTCCTGGGTATATGACAAAATAATCAAAATCAACATGTGGTGTAAATACTCAAGCAATTGTGTTTGTTACAGCACTGTTCACACTAGCTGCTGTGGAATCAGCTGTGATTCCTCTGAACAGATAAAAATGTATAGAAATACAATGGGATATTATGCAGTCACAAATAAGAATACAATTGCGTCTTTTTAGAAGAAAATGGATGGACCACATGATCATGGGGTTAAGTAAAATAAGACAGACTCAGAAAATAAACGTCACATGTTTCACACTACATGGTTTTTAAAAATGACCCAGTAGCAGAAAGGGAGCCATTTGGGAAGAAAAAGGTGACTAGGAGGAGTAGGAGGAAGCGGGGACAAAATAGGTAATAAGATTTGAATGTAATCAAATACATGATATGTGTGTTTACATGTCACAGTAAAACTAATTTTATACAACTAATATAATGTTAAAAATGTATACGGAATTAATCCTAATCCTACAGTCAAATATTGAACAAAAGAAGTTTTGTGTGTGTGTATGTTTTACCTGAATGTATATATGTATGTGCACTACATGCATGCCTGATGCCATTGGAGGTTATCAAAGGGCCTTGGATTTTCTGGAACTAAGTCATTGATGATTGTGAGTCATCATGTAGATGATGGGAACCAAACACAGGTACTCTGCAAGTATTCTTAACTGCTGAGCAAACCCCCCAGCCCCACAAAAGCAGTCTTATACAATGTTTTATGTTACAAGATTTTAATTATATAAAGTTCACAAACAGAACCAAACTATTGTTTAAAAAATAAGGAGTAGTGATTGTCTTTGTAAGATGGAATAGGAATCGCTCCAGCGTGATAAGGAGAGATAGTGCAGTGAGGGAGGACTTAAGAATGCAGAAAGTCTAACTTGATTGCAATAAAGGTAGCCATGTAGCATATACATATCATATATATATATATATATATAAGTTTATTGAGTTGAGTATTTATGACATACACTTTCTAAATGCATGATATACTTCAAATGAAATATTTACTTCAAAATTATTATAAAAACTTAACTGAGGTCTGGAAAGATGGCTCTGTGGTTAAGATCACTGTCACTCTTGCAGAAGACCTGGTTTAATTCCCAGCACCCACCTAGTGCAGCTAACAACCATTTGTAACTTCAGTTCCAGGGGAATTCAATGCTCTCTCTTCTGACCTCTGTGGGCATTACATGACAGGTGCACTTACATAAACCTAGCCAATACACTCATACACATAAAAATAATAAATAAAATATTTTTAAAAACTGCTCTCAACTGCATTGTTTCCATTAATCTAAACAGTTAAAATATCAAGAAATTCAGAAGATAGGATAATTTTTACTTATCTGTGTAGGCATTGTATACTTTTATTCTAGTGATCATGGAAAATGTTTCTATATACATTTCTTCACATGGCCAAGGCCATACTTCTATATGCAGGTGTTGCATTTATTTCCTGATTAACAAACATTTGAAAAGATGTAGAAGGCATAGGCAGCATTCTCCGAAAACATGCACATAATACATGACAAAGTCAGAGTTAATGAACTTCAGAACACTGGCTTTTTTCATGTTTATGTTTACCAAAAGAAATTATAGAAAAGACTATCTCAGAACTTATCATTCCTGTGACAAATGTCTGAGTATTTGAGTGATGATTACACATTTCATCTATACCCCTGAGGAATAAAACCCAAAGGCCTTTGGGGAAATAAAAATGAGGTAAGTAGATTTGGTTATATGGCAGAAAATCACTAACTACAGAATAAATGGAGCCAGCATAAACCTGATGATGAATACCTGCTGACACTAGGAAATGATGGCATGGCTTTCAGAGTCAGGTCTATCAATCTTTTGGTACTTAAATATTGCTAATTACTTCAAAAGTTTATAAAACACAGTGTCATAAAACTAACCAAATTAATACAATTTTTAGGCAGCTCATGTGACTATTCCCTTCGCTATCAACGAATAGTCTTTAAATCATGCATTTAAAAAGTGATTATGCTGGACTAGTCAGATGACTCAGTGGGTATAGGCAACTGTTGTCAAACCTGATGGCCTAAATTCAATCTCCATGGTGAAAAGAGAGAATTGACACCCTCAAGTCTTCCTCTGATGTTTCTGTATGCATATGTGTACACACACCATACACAAACACACACACACATAATAACTAAATAATATAATTTCTTTTTAGGTGATTATATTTCTTAATAATGGACACACTTATTACTATAGATATTAGTTGTACATTGGTGAGGTTATTCACTTTGTTCTCTCTGTTGGACCCTAGTATTTTCACTTTTTATGTGTACATGTTTATGTACATGTGTGTACAGTAGAACATATGTGGACATATGTGTGGTGGCCAGAGATCTATGTTGAGTATCATTTCTCAATCACTCTTCACTCTATTTTTGTATGTAGAATCTCTCACTGAACATAGGACTCACTAGCTTAGGCTGGCTGGCCACTGAGCCCCAGGAACAGCCTGTCTCTGCTTCCCCTGTGTTGAGATTATAAGTGCATACCAGCACATCTTACTTTTTATGTGGAGTCTTGTTTTAAGAATTTCTTTCTGTGAGGTGTGAGTATTGATCAGCTCTACCCATCTCTCTAGGTCTGGAACAACAAAGCAAACGGAGTACAATTTTTCCAAATTAGAGTTTAGGAAAGTGTATTATTTGTTCTTGTGTACAGAGCAACTATTGAGGCTATGCAGTAAAATTTACATTTCTACTGGGACCTCCGATCCACTGCCAGCCTCCCAAGATGGTGAATGGCCTGTCGCTTTCCCAGCTTCCTCCACTCACACCTTAGTCCCCTCCCCATACAACTCAAGTTACTGATTGGTTGGGAGAGTAGCTTTGTTGGTTTCTTCCTTTGTCAGTCAAGCTTCTTTATGCTGTGCTCCCAGTGTGTGCAGTCCATTCTGCCAATCAGAGGAAAAATTTCATGGAAGACTTCTGATAACCAAACTTAGGTCCTTATGCTTACAAGGCAAATGTTTTACCTACTAATTTAGTGCTTTGCCCACTGGCACTACCAGGTGTGAATATATACTTTTCTTTTGGATGATACAAGCTTTCAACATACTTATATTCAGTTTATTAAAATGAATCTTTAATTTCATACCAAATATATACAGAATTACTCATATTTTCTTATACAGTCGGGGCACGATGTGACAATGCATACTTAAGCCATCTTCAAATATTTTGGGAATGAGAAAAGGACCTATCTAATAAATAAAATAAATTATTGTAATGATATAGAAAATTGTGATAAGGACATGACATGTATCTTACTATTACCTAAAAGTAACAAATCTAAAATAGGTTCATGTAACAAGAAAAATCTGAAATATGGCTAGAAAAAAAGAGAATTACAGAGTTCAGTTAGACAGAGTTCAGGAAAATGAGTGTTCTGGCTCAGCAATGTCAATATTTAACCTATTGTGGAGATGGCTAATTTAGGCACAGCAGTCATGGGGATAGGACCACTTAGGGTATGAGATAGACAGACAGACAAATAGAAAGACAGACAATAGAAAGGTAGATAGACAGATAGATAATTAACTTCTCTGCTGCTGTGATGAAAATCTGACCAAGTGCAATATGGAGCAGAAAAGGGTTATTTCATCTTAAAGTTCACAGGCCATCACGAAAAGAATCCAGGGAGAAACACACAGCAGGAACCTGGAGAAGGAATTGAAGCACAGACCATAGAGGAATGCTGCCTACTGGCTTGCACTCCTAGCCCATACTTGGTCTGCTTTCTTATACCACCCAAGACGATATGACCAGAGATGGCACCACTCACAGTGGGTTTGGCCCTTTCACATCACACAACAATCAAGAAAATTTGTCACAGATATGGCCATAGGCCAATATGTTGGCGGAAATGCCTCAATTGAGGTTCCTCTTCCCTGGATATGTGAAGTTGACATCTAAAGCTATCCAGCATAAATAAATGGCTGAAAGATCTCTCTCTCTGTATAGATAGATAGATAGATATAGATGTATTATATAGTAGATAAATAGACAAATATATATGATAGATAGAATACAGATAAATAGATGATAAGTAGATATTTGGACATATAGGCAGATAGTAGATGGATTGATGATAGTTTGCTGAATAGATGATAGAGAAATATATAGATGACAGAGATGATAGACAGGTAGATAATAGACATAAATACAAAATCCTTGTCCCATGGCATTAATGAAATTACATCAGATAGTTCCATAAATATTCATCATAATCCCATAAAGGCTATCAGGAAGGAAGATTCCAAGAGAAAGATATATTCTAGTCTGGTGGATTTTCTATACAATGACACTGTGAGCTCCTATCCTTGAAGTTGTGAGATACTTACACCTTGGCTTTTTAAAACTTAGAGGTTGAAATCTTACCAGTGTATGATGGTGATATCTTTGTGAAACATGGTTGACTAGATCTCCCAGGGGAAGGATAATTCTTTACATTTATTTTTAATTAAGCACAAGTTTGTGTTTGTATGTAGGTATGTTCATGCTACTGCCTGTGCCCACGGAGGCCAGAGGCATCAGTTCCAATGGAGCTGGAGTTATAGGCATAGTCCTGGAATGGGAACTTGAGAACTCTGCAAGATTGGTAGGGTTTCTTAACCACTGAGACATCTCTCTAGCCACAATTTCTTAATTTTCAATGTATATCATAAGTTTACTTATAAGAAGATTACTAAAGAGAGAAAATGACACTAGAGTGTATACATTCTCTATGGCTACTTGTGCATGTAAGCATTTCTTTAAACCTTGAAACAACAAAACACGTAGGTGTGTCTGTGTATGTTATATTTTGCTGATGGTATAAGGGGAGAAAATAAATTGACTGCGTATCATTTTACAGTTTGCATGAGACAAGACTGAATTTCAACCCAGGTCTGCCTCTCTTGCATCTTTACACCATTCCTGTGTGTTCTTCATGCTGGGAATAAAATCATAGACCAAAACGATTTACAGAATGGAAGACCCATAGGGCCCTGGAGACCTCAATTATGTTGAATAGTCCTTTAATTAACCTGATATGCACACTGTATTCAATGACTTTTATAACTAGTCACTTTAAAATACAGACCAATGATTCATTCTGTAGAAGAATTCTAAATCATTCTGTAAAAATGCATTGCAAGAATATTTATAGAGTATTCAGTGATCTGGGAAGGATTGAATAGAAAACTTTAGGCTTAGCTAGATATGCTAAGTATTTATTTTTCATATTTAGTGTTCTAGAAGTAATTATTCATGTAGGTACTCTAGGAATTGCTGACCTAGAATAACTTCGACATTTGCAAGGTGTGGCACCTTGGAAACTTAGGTCAATAGAATCACCCTACAGTGTTTTCCAAGCTTATGGATGTTATATGACAAAACTTCATGGTTTCTGTTTATAGAAATACCATTTGCAAAGGGAGTGCATTCATTATAACATGATTTATGTCAGGAACAAATTGTCTTCCTTCCCATTTCCCCCATCCCTGTTCATAAATGACAAAGCAGCAGACAACTTTAAAGTGATAAAAAAAACAGAGTGGTAGTCAGAGAGTAACAGTTTAGCCTATTTGTCATTAGAAAAAGGAAACTACAGAAATAGTGGAATAGAAAATTAATTAGCCTTCCATTCATATTATGGGCACGAAAAACGGTGGGCACACAACTCAGTGTACACATTCTGACTTGACATATTTGTGACTGGTTTAAAGAAGGTAAAGAAGACAGCATGTTGTTGTCTTTATCCTGTCACTGCTGAGTAGAACCTGAATACTATTGAGTTTGCTAATGGAGCATCAGTAACAGAAGCTTGATATATCAGCTCTGCAAGAATCTGACCATGGAAAGCTATAAATGAGGCTCAACACAAAGCTTTAAAATTTCTCAAAACGTGATGAGATTTGTTTTCTGTGATTTTTATGATGCCAGGGCAGTTATTCGTGTAAGTTTTGTACATGACGACACTGGTTCGTACTGTCAAATGCTGGACACACCAGTCCAGATTTGTTTTTCTTATAAGAGAAGATGAGCCAGTCAATTAGAAATAAACTGATTTTGCTTATCTGTACTTTGCTGTGGTTACTGTTGTTCCTTCCTTAGAGTGGAATAAAAAAGTCAAACATAGGTCTATCATCTCTCTATCTATCTATCTATCTATCTATCTATCTATCATCTATCTATCATATGTCTATCCATCTACCATCTATTAATCTATCATATATCTATCTGTCATCTGTCATTCCTCTATCACCTTTTCTCTCTCCTAACTCCCTCTCTTTCCCTTTCTCCCTCTACTATGTGAAGGGAATATATGGAAACTTGTCACTGCTTGTCCCTCCCTCTTCATCTCTGAAGCTTCTCTTTCTCTATATCTCTCTGTCTCTGTCTCTGTCTCTCTGTCTCTGTCTCTGTTTCTCTCTCTCTCTCTCTCTCTCTCTCTCTCTCTCTCTCTCTCTCTCTCTCCCCTTTATCTTAAATAATCCAGAAAAGTAAAGAAAAGGCACGCATGTGGCAGCATTATTATGCAAAGATGTGGAACTATTTCTTCCTAAGGAAGACTTCGCTTTTTCTAACATTGCACTTCTTAATCTTTCCCAGGTATTTTTATTGATAAGTAATTGTAGTTTTAAGTACTGTTGAAAATGATGAACTGAGCAAACAGAAAGACAGATGACACTGAGGTGAGAATAAGGAGAGCAAATTGAAGCCAGAGAGGAAGGGAAAGGAAAATCAGACAGAACAGTGGAAGAAATCTAGAGCAGGTCGTGAGGATGAAAAGAAGAAAGGACAGGAAGGATACGGACATCCACAGCTGAGGAAGGAAAGAGGAAAATCATTTCCAGGCAGGAAGCCAAAAAGATATAGGGAGCTGCTGAGTCTTATAAGAACAAGCTGGCAGTTTGTTCACATAAGTTGGTATGCTATAGCAGGCATTTTAGTTTCATTTCTTTTGCTGTGATAAAATATCCTGACAAAAATCAGCTTTAGGGAGAAAGTATCTATTTTACCTCAGGATTCCCTGGAACTAAAATTATGTTTGGTTGTAGGAGTCATGTGGTGCTGGGAACCACACCCAGGTCTTCTGCAAGAGCAGCCAGTGCTCTGAACTGCTGAACATTCTCTCTAACCCCATCCTATAGGTCTTAAATTAAGACATTTCCAAAACTCTTTTAAAAATTACATGTATTTACTTATTGTGTGTGCATATATATTGTTGAGGGTACATGCGGAGGTCAGAGGACAACTTATGGAAATCAGCTCTCTCCTTCCACCCTGTGGGTTCCAGGGACCAAACTCAGATTGTCAACCTTGACTACAATATCATTTACAAGCTGAACCATCTCACTGACTTCACAACTTAAAAAGAAATGAAAGTAATGATACTCTTGAAAAGAATAGGAATATTTGCATATTTAGAAATCAGAAGAAGTCTTATGACTTTCAAGTGCTGGAGTGCTTGAAATGGAAGTTTTCTGCTAATCCTCTTGTTACTCAAGCAGGTTAATTTGGTGTCTTGATGTAAAACTTCAGCCTCTTCATTTCTTGATAAACGTTAATATATTACCTTTTCTAAAATAATACCTATAAATATCTAGTGGGAGCAAAGAGGGAGCGAGAGGGAGAGAGAGTGAAAGGGAAGGAGGAAGGAGAGAGGGAAGGCAGAAAGGGAGAGTAAGAGAGACAGAGATTCTGAGAGTATATTACATATGCTTCTGTTGTTCTGCCAAAACACACTGTCCAAATATAAGTTAGAGGAAAAGAAAGGTTTGTTTGGCTTACACTCTCCAGTCACAGTCCACACCGATGGAACGCACCGTAGCAGGGTGGGAAGTTGGACCCCTCTTAATCTACACACAGGAAGCAGAGACAGAGAATGGGAAGTGGGGTCAGGTTATACAATCTCAAGACCACCCCCACTGCCACACTTCTTCCAGTGAGACTCCACCTGCTAAAGGCTCTTTCAAACAGCATTACCAACTACAGACCACATTTTTGAATATATGGTCCTGTGGGGAACGTTTCATGTTCAAACCACAGCACACAGATACAGATACAGATAAACATGTGCCTGCAGGCATGTCCATGAAAATATTAAACTGGATGGTCTTTCCTAGCAGAAATGTAACTAGGCCTTGTGGTCTCTTACTCTGCAAATGTTAAAAATTTTATTACATATGTGGCAATGAGAATGTGTTCTTTCCCCCCAGCTTTTACAAAATATAAAAAATGAGATTTCTACTTAATCCCCTCTGTTAGTCTACATTTGTTTAGGTGATGCACTTTGATGACAGACTGAAGTTGAGATGAGACAGAACTTTATCGTGGGGCATGTGTTTTGCTGTCTGGATTGAAACTGAAATAACGGTTGATGGCTCATCTTTCTGAGCTTCTGTGTCAAGTGCTCCCTCACTCTCTTCTCCTAGGAGGGTCTGCCTCTGTGTATCGTGAGCAGCAACTGCCTTGTTCCGGCATTTGAGAGAAATAAATTGTGAATTCTCAATGATTTTTCATGCCTTCCAGTCTAGCAGCTCTTCCCTAGGGTGTAAGTGCTAAGATTTTTAACAGTTTTGCATGTCAAAGATTGGTAACTGCATATATCTGGAATGTTAGGAAAGCCTGTGGCTTCTTTTCTTTCAGCACTGCATGAAAAAATAAATTTTGAACTGAACAGAAATTAAACAGTGGCAAGGTTTTCTGTTGGCTTGGTCCACAGGAAGAACTTGGCTGAAAAGAATGGGTCTTTAACAATGAACTTACTGCCAGGGGCATCTTAATTCTGGAAAAGGCTGAAAAGAAATGATGTTAACAGTGTTAGCCAACAAGCCAGCGTTCCAAGAGAGCCTAATGAATCCTGCAACCACTATTTACTCTAGCTGAAATGTCAGAGCCTGATTGCACACCATGGTCAAGGTCATGTTCAGCACAGACAGACGGAATGTCATGTCAACAGAGGAAGGATGAAGGGAGAGCTGAAAAGACTTGTCAAACATGGGGCTTCATCAGTGCTCCTAAAAAAAGCTATAATGCAAGGAGCAAAATGGGGTGGCTCATTTTATGCCTCAACTAGACTGAGCTCAGCAGTGCCCATAGTCTTTATTGTGTGTGTGTGTGTGTGTGTGTGTGTGTGTGTGTGTAACTAGTGTGGGCAGCCATCATCAAATCTGTTGAGTTTTGAGTTCCCAGAAAGAGCACAAACATGGATAAAGGAGAATTAACTCTGCCTTCTTTTAAATATATGTATTAAAAATGTCATATACATATATATATATATATATATATATATATATATATATATGTTTTTGAAAGTGTATGCCACATGTGTGCAGGTGCCTGTGGAAGCCAGAAGAGGGCATAGAATCCCCAAAACAGAACTACCCAACTTGGGTGCTGGGAACCGAACTTCAGTCCTTTGGAAAAGCATCAAGCTCTGAACCATTGGTCCATCTTTCCAGTCCCTATCTCTTCCTTTTTGAATTGATACATCTGTATCCTTAGGTATTGAAAACTGTTCTTGGTTTCTCAAACCCTGGGGCAAAAATAAGGCCTTCAGATTCAGTCTGAATTCAGGCTCTGATTTGCTTGACTTTCTAGCCATTTGGTGGGCATGAGTTCTTGGATCATTCTGATGTCAGCATTTCAGTAGATGAAATATCAGTCTGGTTCTGCTTTGGAAAAGCAACAACAGGAGAGAGAATTGAGTATCTGATGGTACTTCCTGTTCTGTTCTTGAGAGGAGGCATGCAGGTGGGGTTACAGAGAGAAGAACAAACACATCTGACTTCATCAATTGTTTCCTGCTCTTTTAGTAACTTTGAAGATCTTTCCTGAACAGGTGAGTATAAGCTTGCTTCATCATTTGCCTCGGGCTTTGTTGTTCTTGGGCATACCAGGGCTCATAAAGAAGACATTGTCATATATCTAGATGCCATGGAGTTCGTTACACTTTGTAATGTGTATTTTTTTATAAGTAGACTGTTTTGGTATTTATGTGTGTGATATATTTGTATATTCACAAATGTGTGTGCAGATGTGTGTGTAGAGGTCAGAGGAGTATATTCAGTGTCCTGTCTATGCTCTGCTCTATCACTCTCCATCATATTCCCTTAGACAGTGTCTCTCACTGAACCTGAAGCTATGCTAGCAGCCACCAGGTCCCAACAAGCCTCTTAGTCTCTGTCCCCAACCCCCAACTCTGGTGGGATTAGAGGTACTCATGAGGCCGTTATCTAGATCTGGAGTATTACATGGTGCTAGGGATTCTTATTCATTTTCTCTTGCCTGTGCAAGAAATGCTCTTACCGACTGAGTTATCTCCCCAGCCCCATGAGTGGAAATTTGAGTTCTGTGTAAAAGATAAGCCCTTTATGACCCCATTCATTCTGTTGTTATATCAATTACACTTAAAAACCCAGAGATTGCAGTGGTGGACTTTGTTTTAGACAAAGACACTGCACTTGGGCACATGTGTTATCTTGTAATAGATGACTTTACTCTTCTCTCCTGTAGCACCTGGTGATAAATGCATAGGACAAAGTATATTAGAGTGAGCTCAAATATAGGAAATGATATAGGGTAGAGAACATTCTTTACATTTATTCCATTTATTAGATTTGTGGGTAATCTTTGCTTTTCCTTACTCAGTAATTAACTGCCGTTGGCTTGACAGGACTATTTTTCCACATTTGTTTATGTGAAACAGTTACAGGAAAGCATTTGTGTTTGCAAAAATAAAGACCCTGAGCCTCTAGTCTGAGTGGGAATTGACTGGACATATCTATCCAAAGTCACTAGAAGTGGTAAGCAATCAAAACCAACCTAATGTAAATTGTCTAGGGGAACAGATGGATTTGTATTTATCATCCCGTTTCTCCTCATTATAGACACGTAATAGAAAGGAATGCCAACACCCCTTGCAGATTAATGAATGTGATGATGGAGATTCTAATTTCCCTAGTGAAACACTTTTTACCTAGTGGTAACTTTGGGAGATGAGTCTGAACCTCATTAAACTCTCTATGTGTTATACACAGACAACCTAATTCCATTCCTGTAAAAACAGGCAAATAGGGTGTTTATGTAAATTAAATCCATATGCAAACAGGAGTCACCACGACATTTGGTTACATGAGCACTTGTCTCATAAATGTAATAGTGAATTAAACTGTTAATTTCAATAGCAATATTAGAAAAAGGAAGTTTCCAGCTGTAGGCATCAAAGGCAAGATAGTGGTACCCTCCTCCATCCTGCCTCTCTCTATGGCTCACATCTCCTTTGCATGCATTTCTTTTAAAACCAAGTTGACCATGGTCAGGACTTTGTCTTCTTTTAAAATTTCACATAGCAGAGTTAGAGATTTCATTAAAAGAGACTTTAATGTGAGAAAGTTGCTTGGGAAGAAAGATACACTTCAAAGTATAGGTATGAACTTTTCCAAGGTAGAGTCACACTTCATTGTCTCTACAATAGCCACATGTACCATTTTGGAAGGTTTGAAGATACAGCTATAAAGATTTACTAAAGAACCTAAATGAGATTGTCCAGTGGTTTCTAGAGACACCTGACAGAATCACAAATATTAAAGTATGGAGGCAAAGTTCCTGGAAAGAAATACATCTTTCATTGAAACATCTGCAAGGATGATTGACTGATTAAAACTCCAGTGACTGATGAGAAGTGAGAAAATTGCAGGTCCAAAGTTTAATTATGTTATCATGGGCTACTTTTGGCCCCCTAAATAGCCATTTCATGCCAACCTGTGCATCTGACCTACCATTTCTGTGATTAGCAGGCAAAATCTTTTGAAATATATTAATTTAATAGACCATTAGCTTCTGCCAATGAAAAGGCTAAGAATTTTTCAGGTAGCACTGAGGACTACAGTAGAGTTTTCCTTTCTATAGAGAAAACGGTGAGCTCTCTAAATGCTTCCACCAAAGTGCTTGAAGATTGCCTTGATTTATGGCTTTCTTCATTCTTTAACTAGAAAACTTATCCTTATTTTTGCCACTCTGGACCCAAATCTGTGTTCCTGGGATATGGTTCTCGTATTTGGCTCCATAATAAACTATCACTTATGTCCTTTGAAGTGAGAGTTGTATTTCTGAATCAATAAGTAAAATTCTAAATGACAAGGCTGCAGAAATTTAGGATATATATAGGATGAAGACTGTCTTATGTTTCACTCTTGCATTTTTTCATGAAAAGCTGACAAATGACCATCTTCACTTGTTCCAAAATCAAGTATTACCACTAGAAGGTTTGTACTCAGCAAATTGTCCAGTAACTATTGACTGAATGATATCTGGTGTCACAAGGAAGCTGATGTATAGTCAATCACCTATGCAAGCTTTTTCTCAGCACTATCCTTGCAAGGGACCATGTCCCTGCCCTGATATCTTAGAGATACTGTAGGCACTTTTGGAGGCAAAAGCAGAAGTCACAGCTGACATGACCTTCCTAGGACACTAAAGGGTGGGTGGTCAGCCTAAACCCACCAAGGGTGCACATCCCACTTGCTGAACTTTCTTCCATCGGGGATGATCATGACACACATCTCTGCTTTGCTCTCTTTAGAGTGGATCTGCAAAATTAAGAACATTCTGTTCTGTGAGGTAACCTGTGGTGCTTGTGTCAGCCTCCCTTTGCTTCAAATGCTGCATAGGGAGTACTGAGATTTCTCCTTTCCAGTTTAAATCTTTGCTGTGGAAGTCACAATATATGCTCATATCTGAAAGTGGGTTTTACTTTCATAAGCAAGTCAGTCTGGCTTTTATCTCGCCATATTTGGACAATTAACATCTCTTTCATTTTCTTTCCTGTACCTTTATTTTCCATTTCTTTCCTTCTTTTACCATCTCCCTCCCTTCTTCCCTCCCCGTCCGTCATTTCTTCTGCCCTTCGTTCCTTCTTCTCTTTCTCTCCTTCCCCTCCCTCCTTTCTGTCTTCTTCTCTCCTCTTCCTCCCCCACCTCTGACATTTGCCCCCCTGTGATTCATCTCTCAAACTTCTGTCCTCTCCTCCCTCCCTTCTTCCTTCCTCCCTCCCTCCTTCCCTCACTCCCTCCTTCCTTTCCTTCCTTCCTTCTTTTCACCTCTCCCTTCATCTTCTTCTCTTCATTATTTCTATCTCTACAATTCTGTCTTTACACCAGTACTTAGATTTTTAAAATTACATAAGTAGTATTTTCTTAAAATTCTTCATGTCCCACAGGAAATTTTATCTTTCCATGAGTAAAATAAAAATGTCTAAAAATTATCTCCAGTGTGTAAGACCCTCCCAAAAAGAAGTATGTTTCTTGCGTGTGAGTTATATAATAAAATATAGATAACTGGAGAATAAGTTGTGGTTTTTAGAAAAACTTTAGATATTTCTGTTTTAAACCTAATGTAATTATTGTTGGGTATATTGCCACAAAAAAGAAACCCTTTAAAATTACTGAATAGATAGTGTCTCAATGTAGGAGCTAGCATGCCACCCCACTGTGGATATTTCTTTGAAATACTGGCCACTGTCCAAAAATATGAGTTTACAGGACATTAATCACTTGAGACATCAGGAGGACAGATGGTCCTTGGGTTCCCGATACTCTTTAGAGGTTGTCTGATTCGTCTTGCTTTCTATAGCCTAAAAATAGAGGAAAATCAATTGTCATTGAAAGTTAATTCTTTCTCTGGACATAAAAAATTGTTTTAATCACTCAGCTACAACTCTTCTTTTCATAAAAGGAGTGCCAAGTGTATTGTTCTGTGAGGGAATGTAAGGCTACAAGCTGTGATCAGGAATTAAGCCATCTTACTTTATAGTCATGGTATTATTTTCAACCTTCCTGCAAATTCGAGCTGAAAAGAAAGCCTGGTTCTACTGAGAATTCATGCTTTTGTCCCATCTCCCTTTGTGGGATGACTGCCTTGTTTGTCTCTAGTGAATATGTACAAAGGTAAGAAGGTAGGGAGTCAATGGAAATCCATTTAGAAGATATCTACAGCACATCCAGCCAGGTTTCCTCCAAGTCTAAAATAACATGAGCAATAGCAGCCTCAGGAGTTGAGCACATTGAAGGCGGCTTCTGATGATCTTCTAGAGACTTAATTCAACCCGGGAACTGCGATGCAATCATGAATGGTATGTCAGTCTTCCTTTATCTCAGAAGTGTGATCTTTAAATTCCTATTTGTTTTGTTATTATTTCTAAAAATGAACGTTGTAAAGGAGGTAGGTAGGCAGTCTCTAAAGTAAATAATGCTGCGGTGACCATTCTTCTTTGCTTTAGAAACTTGCCTGGTTGCTGTGACAAAAGCAACTTCAAGGGTTATTTTGGCTCACAACTTGAATGACAGCAGTCCATAGTGGCTGGAAGTTATAATAGCTGGAGTTTAAGGCAGCTGGTCACATTGCATCTACAGCAAGGAATCAGAGAGAGGTTAAGGCCGGTGTTCAGCTTGCTTCTGCCGTTTTAGTCAGTCTAAGAGCCCGACCTATAAGATGGAGCCACCTATACTGAAAGTGGGTCTTCATTCCTCAAAAAAACCAGCCTACAAGCTACTCTAGAGATATGCCCAGAGACTTATCTTCTAAGTGATTCTAGAGCTTGTCAAACTGACAACCTAGTTTAACCATGACTATCTTCATAGCTGTATTTCATAATCCATTATAACTCTAAGAGGTGATCCCCTTTCCGTGAGTTTGAGTCCATAGCATTAACATGAGATCTTAGATCATCCCAGACGTTCACAGTCATTAAGGAATCATTAAAGAGTCTCATGCAAGATAACTCAGAAATTAATGAGTGTGCAACCAAGTCAGATGACTTAGTTCAGGCTCTGGGACCTACATTGTTCAAAGAGAACCAACTTCTCCTGGTTTACCTCTGACCTCCACAAGAGCACAGTGACACATATGTACTCACCACACACACACACATATACACACATACATACGTACATATACACATCCCATAAATATAGAAATATGTGTGGAAATGCCTTCTATTGCCTGGACTACTCCTGTAGCTCACATGGAAGGTTTTATTAGAATTCCTTATTTATTTTTATACATTTCATACAACAGTTCTTAATCAAGTTTAGACCCTCAACCACCCCCAAGCCTCACCATACCTCATGCATTATGCCATACGTGTTAATACCTATCCGAACAAACATTTGTGCCCAAATTTCCTTTAGTGTAAATTCATTCACTGGAGTCTGGTCAGGCTATCTAGGGATCAAAGTAAGGCATACTAGTCTAATCTGAGTTACTATGGGTTCTGTGCTCAATGCTACCCTTGCCACAAATTCACTTGTACAAGCTTCCACTAACCTGAAAGCCTTTGCTTCCCTAAGTTCATGAACAAGCCCTGGTATGTAAAGCTTTCCACACCCTCTTTTGCAATTATCCCTGAGTCATAGGTGGGTGAGGTTCAATATAGGAACCTATCCATAGATACACATTCTTCAGTCTCTTATTCTATAAAAATTGGCCAGTTGTGGTCTTCTGTATGGATAGTGTTAGGTTGTTTAAGAAAGCTTCACTAGTGAGAGTTGAGGGATGCTTTAATTTTCTCTCTACCTCTCATTCTGCTGTGTTCCATGAACCTCAGGTGTAGAGGTTCAACTGTAGATGTGTCACTTAGGACTTGGCATCTCTCAAACATATATTCTCTCTGTCTGACCAGTTGTGGAATTCGGCTGTAGGCTCCATCTGTTGCAAAAAGAAGCTTCTTTGATGAGTGGTGTATTGAATGTCTGTAAATGTAAGGATCCATACTTAGCGTGTGGTAAGAGATTTCATATGTCTACAGGTGTGACAGAGATAGGCTTCTCTCTAGGATCTATACACTTTCCAACTCCATGTATTTGACTGAGTCAACAGTGCCACCGAGGAGTTCCATCCCACTGAGAGGATTTTAAGTCTATTGCTAACTGTTGATTGCCCCCCCGATGACAGTGATGCTACTGTACAATAGAGATAGTGTCCTGTGACAGTTGTTGTAGCTATGAGAATTTAGGGTTGGGTTAGAGCATTGGTTTATTTTCTCCTTTAATAGTTTGAATGTTGTCGTCTAGCGTTATGGGAGTTAAACTTCAGGTAGATGACTTCCAGGTCAGCTCCTGCTATATTACTCCAAGTCCTATATCCCAAGTAGGTCCTCTCTTCAGTAATAGGATATTATCTTCTAGTTCTTGGAGATTACCAAGAACTTTGGCAATAGACAGTATTATTTTGGGAATCTCTTGCACCACTCTCACCAAACACAAAAAGGGAAGTATGTCCTGTCTGGCACTGCATACCTTGCCAAATAGCCCCCGGTTTTAAATTATACTGAGGTATGTTCCCTTCAGACCAATTCCTTCTAGGATTTTTAACATGAATACATGTTGGGTTTTGTCAAATGCCTTTTCTGTATCTATCAAGATGACCATGTGGTTTTTGTCTTTAAGCCCATTTATATGTTTTATTACATTTATTGAGTTACATATATTGAACCACCCCTGCATCTCTGGAATAAAACTGAATTGATGATGGTGGATAATATTTTTGATATGTGTCTGTATGCAGTTTGGAAGTATTTTGTTAATTATCTTTGCATATATATTCATTAGGGATATGGACCTACAGTTTTCTTTTTTGGTTGTCATTACCTTGTTTTGATATTAGAGCAAGTTCTCCCTCTGTTTCTATCTTTTTGAATAATATAAGCAGCATTGGTTGTGGATCTTCCTTCAGCGAATGGTTGAATTCTGCTGTGAATCCTTCTGGGCCTGGACTTTTTTTAGTCAGGAGATTTTATAGTACTGTTTCAATTTCCTTATTTGTTATGGGTCTGTTTAAGCTGTCAGTTTCTTCTTGGTTTAATTTAGGTATTGTCCAGGATTTTAGAAATTCATTAAAGGGATGAATTTAATGGAGTATAGAGTATAGAATTTTAAAATATTCCCTTAGACTGTTCTGAGGGTTTTTTTTCTGTCTGTGTGTGTGTGTCTGTTATGATGTTTCCTATTTTATCTCTGATTTTATTGATTTTTTTTCTTCTGGTTAACTGGGCTGGGGTTCTGTATATCTTGTTTAACCTGTCAAAGAACCAGCTCTTAAAATTCATTGATTTTTAAATTTTATTTTCTTTGTTTTTATTTCACTAACATCTGCTCTGATTTTTGTTATTTCTTCTCTTCCACTAGATTTGTGGTTGGTTTGTTCTTGACTTCCCAGAGACTTGAGCTGTACTTTTAAGTCATGTACATGTGCTCTTTCTGCTTTTTGATGTAGGCATTATGAGCTGTACACTTCCCTCTTAGGACTGCTTTTAAGGTGTCCCAGAGGTTTTGTTGTGTTATATTCTTATTGTCATTTACTGCCAGGTATATTTTGATTTCTTTGTTAATTACTTTTTAAATTAATTCATCATTTAGGAGTGTGTTGCTTAATCTCCATGAGTTTGTGTGGTTACTAGAGCTTATTTTGAAGTTGATAATAAGCTTTCTTGCACTACGGTCTGATAAAATGGAATTATTTCAATTTTTTGTATTTATTGAGATTTATTTTGTGTCATGGAATGTGGTCAATTTTAGCAAAGTTTGCATGGGCTGCTGAGTAGAAGATGTACTAGTTAGTGATTGTGTTGAATATTCTGCAGATGTGTGTTAGGTCTATTTCATGTAAAGTGCCATTTAATTCAGATGTTTTTCTGTTTATTCTTTGTCCAGATGACCTGTCTATTGAAGAGAGTGGGGCATTATAATTACCTAAAAGTACTGTGTTTTATAGACCTGGAGTATTATTTTCATGAAATTGAGTGCAACATAGTTTGGTGCACATATGTTCATGAATGTAATATCTTCTTGTTCGATTGCTCCTTTGATTAGAATGAAGTAATCCGCTTTATCTTTTCTGATTAGTTTTAATTTGAAATATGTTTTGTCAGGTATTAGAATGACAACACCTCCTTGCCTCTTATAGTCATTTGCTTTGAATATTTTTCCATCCTTTCACCTACGATAGTGTCTATCTTTAAAGGTGAAATGAGTTTCTTGAAGACAACAAAAGACGGATTTTCTTTCATGATATATTCAGCTAGCCTGTGTCTTTTGACAGGGGAGTTGACGCCTTTGACACTTAGTTTTATTATTGAAATATGTTTGCTGGATACTCTCATTTTAATTTCTTTGTGTCTGTGGCCCTATTTTGTTTTTCCTTTATTATACCTTTCTTTGTTTTCTTTCTGTAGCATCTTGTGTATACTCATTACTTTCTTCCATCCTCTGTATTGGTTCGAATAGTCTCTGTAGAGCTGGTTTGGTGGACATGAATTCTTTTAGCCTATCTATATTATGAAATTTTTCCATTCCTCTTTCTTTTTTTCTGGATAAAGTATTTGGGGTTGGCATCCACATTCATTGAGAGCAGGGAATACTTTTGTCCATGTTCTTCTGGCTTTCATAGTTTTTATTGAAAAGTCAGCTATAATTCTGATGGGTTTTCCTTTATTTGCAATCTGCTGTTTTTCTGCAGAAGCTTTCAGTATTATCTCTATGTTCTGTACATTTAATGTTTTTATTATGATGTTCCACGAGTAGTTGCTGTTCTGGTTATGTCTAATTGTTGTTTTATATGCTTCTTGAATTTCTATAGGTAAGTCTTTCCTTAGTCTTCTATAATTCTGATGAAGATCTGTTCAATGTCATTGGTTTGAGAGTCATCTCTTTTCTGTATGCCTATAATTCCTAGATTTGGTCTTTTCATATTTTCCCACATACTCTGAGTATTCCATTCCTTTATTTTTAATTTTATATAGTCTTTGCTTACAGAGTTCAAATCTTCAACTTTGCCACCGAGTCTTGATATCCTGTTTTCAGTTTCATTCACTCTGCTTGTGAGGCTTTCTGCTATTGTTTCCAATTGGCTTATTTGGTTTTTCAGTGTCATGTACATTTCTGTTTGGGTTTTCTTCACTATTTCTATCTTTTTTGTGAATTCATTTTTCAAGTCATGAATTGTTTTTGATATTTCACTAAGTTTCATAGTTGTATATTCTTTAGCTTCTATCACAAGCTTATATCTTTCCTCTTTGAGGTCCTTGAGTTATTTGTCTATGTTTTCTTTAAGTTCATTGATCATGTTTATTATTGTTCTTTTTAAATTCTGTGTTCTTGTGTTCCTCAGGACAGTTCTCATAGTACACTTCTGTAGGTCTAGTGGGTTTTGTTGGAGACATATATTCTCATGGTATTTCATATTATTTGTGTTTCTGTGCTGCCATTTGGACATGTGGATGTTCTTTGTTGGTTATATGTCTAGTAGGAACTTCTACTCTGCTTTTGTTTAATTTAGTTTTGGTTTTCCTTATATTGTTTATATAGCCCAGGTGCTTTTGTTTATTTATAGAAAAAAATTGTCCTATGTTTCAAGTTCTTGCAGGGTAATAGACTGGTCTGGGTGATTGGTAGGACAGGATAGTGGGTAGGCTGGTCAGATTAGTATTAGTGCTGGTCTGTGTCAGATAGATCAGAAACAAGTGGAGTCTATGCTTGGGAGTTTAGCTAGTTTGGGTTAGGAAGCTATTCCTGTGGTCTGAGGCAGAGGACATGGAGCATGGCTGGGGCCAAGGCTGGCAGAGGAAAGTGTGGATTGGACCAAAGGGATGGAACAGAGATGATGGGTGTGTCTGACTTACCAGACTCCTAAGTGGCCAGGCTTGTCCAGTTGATTGGGAGCCTGAAAAGATGGATGGGGAAACTGCCTGAGAAATGACTTAGTGATCTATGGTGGGCTTTTTTAACTAGTCTGGGTTAGAAAATTAGTCCAGAGATCTGAAATGTGGGACTGGAGCATGGTTAGGGGGAGAGGTGGCATGGGCTAGTGTGGGAGTGTGCCAAAAAAAATGGAACATAGATGTTGTGGGTGGGATCTGACTTACCAGACTAGTAGTTAGGCAAGTCTGTCCACCTGATTGGGATCTGGGGATAATGGAGGTTGGGGGATCTGCCTGAGGATGGACTTAGGGATCTATTGTGGGTTATTTAACTAGTCTGGATTGGGAGAGGCTTATTAGCATTCTTATCACCTAGTTTCTCAATAATGTTGAAACCTTGCCTTATATATAAACTACATAGATGCTGTCCAGTGAATGCAACCAGGGTTGCATGCTTTGGGATTTTCTTCCTAATGTAGTTAGTTTCTTCTTCATTAGCTATGGTGAAGACATGATGGGGCACCTGATAAAATTTGACAAAGGAAATCATTGTCTCTTAAAGTTCAATGTGAATGGTGATCATTTGGTCTTAAAGCCAATCCCATGGAATGAATGCTAGTGAAGAATTGAATAAATATGCTAATTAGGGCCACATGCAATTTGAGAGACAGTTAATTCTATTTTGGGCCTCTGGGAAGTTTTTTATTTCTATATATGAAAGTCATATATTTTGTGTGGAATATTCATGAATATATATATAAGTACATATATGGGTGCTCTTCCTCAGGTGATAGCTACCTTATTTTTTGTGGAAATGCCTGTTACTGGGACCTGGGCTTCACTACTGAGGCAAGACTGGCTTGCTATTGACCTCTAGGGATCCACATGTCTCCACTTCCCCAGAAATGGGATTACAAGAGGAGCATGGCACCTCACCTGACTCTGGGGATTTAATTTAGGTCTTCATGTTTACACTGCAGGCACTTTACCAACTTAGCCATCTAACAACCCCTCTGGAATTCATATCTTAATGGAGGTTGCTCCCATAGTAAATTATTCCTACAGCTAACAGAAGTGTGTTTCAAAATAACTGGTGTGTCTTCCAATAAAGGAGTTGTTCTTTGTTCAGTCTTTCAGGTCAGCTTTTCCAACAAAGTTGGCATTGGGTCAAGAAGAAGATGTCTCTTTAACTGGTCAAAGGATTCCTTCAAATTACCTGTGTGGTTGGTTTAGCTGAAATCCTTTAATTCACACTGGAGAAAGTAGAATGTTTAATGGCAATAAAATTAACTTCAAACACTTGTTTCTTGATCTGCCTCGTTAAAGGGAGCTGGCAGCTGCTCATGCAATACTGGGTTAGCGCAGCAGGGCCCTGTGCCCATGGCCGCCATGTCTGCAGTCTGTCTGCTGGACTGACATATGCTGGGCCTCTGGTGACTCCATTGGACAACTTAGGAAAATGTTGACAGTAAAGAGAAAAGTGACTGCTGTGTTTTAAGAGGAGAAGATATGAATTTGGATGCCATTTAATGATTATAGGGCAAAAATGCCATAAAAACTATTTCTTTCTTCTTGTCCCACCAGGCTGAGATACCAATACATAGCATCTACTTATTTTTTTCCTGGAAATCGCTGGAATTTGCATGGACCACTCTCACCCAAACCCTCATATCTACTGCTGTACTCATTTTGAGAATAAGCTCTTAATCATTTCCACTTAGTTATTTAATAATTGTTTTCATGAAGAAATATCATTTTCTTCTGAACTATAACCAGATGTTAAGGACCTAGATTCATTGAAAATGGTCATGTCCTTAAATAGTTGTCTGTTTCCTGAACATAATTCCTGGACTTTTATTTCCATCTTCTTTCTTCTTCAAAAACAAAATTCATAAAGTAGGTGTGATGGATAATTTGAATTATCATCTTGACAATCAAGGATCAAACTGGAAAGAGAATGTCAATGAAGGACTGTCACATTGGGTTGACATGTAGGCATGTTGGTGGGGAGACTGTCTAAATTAAGGGAGCTGATTTATAGGACCTCGTCCACTGTGGGTGGCAGGAATCCTTAGGTAGGGTACTTTGAAATGTATACAAGTAGAGAAATTAAGCAAATGAGCATCCATGCATTCATTTCCCTCTTCTCTTGTCCATGGATATGATATGACTAATTATTTGAAGTTCCTGCCTTAACTTCCTACAATGATGGACTGTATCCTGGCATTATACGATGAAATAATCCCTCTCTCCCCTAAGTTGCTTTTTTCAGAGTATTTAATTATCTCAGAAGCATAAATTAAACTAGATCTAGAGTTTTCAGAATACTCTACTTCTAAGTCCTCGGCTCCTGTTTGTTTCAACTTTAGGTTTTGGGCCCCACATTTCTGCCAACTTCTTATCAAGATCACAACAACCTCCTGACAGCTAAATCCAAAATCCAATACTAATCCTCCCTCCTTTACATGTTCCTAGTCATTTTCTTTAACACCTAAACAACAGAAAAACCCATGGACTCATGACTTCCGTGTGGTTGTAAATATCTATATTTTGATAACTCTCAAATTTGTGACTCTATTGACGTGCTTTTCTATCAATGGGAGAAAAAGACTCTGAGCTTCATGGGAAAAAGTGGGTGTTCTCTGGCCTGGCCTGGTATCAATGATCTCCTTTACTAATCTTTTTGATTAATGTGAGGACCCTTTAACACCAAAGAAACCACTGACATATTCTTAAAATCAAGTCAGTTCATGAAAGACATCCGTCTCAAACTAACAGTTTTCAATCTTACTTAAAATGAAGTGAATGAAAATTCTCCCCAGTATCCTCCTTCCACCATTACATTGTGGCCTCATTTGCTATGAGCCGTTTTAATTCATCCTGCTCACGTCTGTCTGCTCTATTGTTTCTCAGTTGTGTCACTGCTTCTTCAAGGTCTTGCTCCTACTCTTCCCTTTTCTGGAAACACATTTCTCCAGAAAAATCCAACAGTTTTGGTCTTGCTTTCATTAAATATTCAAAAACCACATTCTCTCTGATGTCCAACTCATTTATGTGACTATAGAACCACTTTCCAAAACTCATGTTGCCAATACTTTTCCTGATTTATTTTCTTCATGGACTTTGCCTCCGCTGAACATAGCAAGTTTTATACTTATTTTTCTTAAAATGTTGCACTCTCTTATGAGGGTGACAACTATGCTGCTCTTCTGTCTTGAAGTGTGATCAGCATCCTGATAGCAGCTGCCTTGACAACACATGCATTAAATGATTAAGAAATGAACATGCCATTGCTTAATAAACATTTATTTAATTAAATTTGAGGGTGATGCTCAGGAGTTATTTACCTGAAACACTAATGAAGGGTCAGTTTTCCTTTTCAGTTGTTTTAGTGTATACAAACAGCTTTCTGTAAGCAATGGAGCTTTTTTAAAGGTTCAAACTATATTTGAGAAACCCTACTCATTTGAGTGATTAATGTATTTATTGACTCTAAGCCTCATAGGTTCTACATAAAATACAGGTAATGTTATCTAAATCACAAAAATACAAAAATATGTGCTGCTGTGCTCACAACACAATAGACTGTTTACTAAATCAGCCTGTTTTCTTTGATATAAGTGAAGCTGATTAGATTACATGGTGTGGACTCCTAATTCTGGATGTACAAAAACATATTTGAAAATTATGTGTAGAATTTTTTCTGAATCCTGTCATCAAATTCTGAGCGTTCTCTCCTTTTGACTTGCTGACTGCTATGTTTTGTCTCAAGTTCTCTGTCTGTCCTTGGTCTATTGATATCACAGTTTGAGTACAATTTCCCAAGAATAATCTCCAGCTCTCCTCTAGAAGATTTTTTTCCAAAATCTATTATGTACTCAACAAATACTATCATGTATTTCTTAAGCAGACATTAAAAACAGTTATGACTTCACCTAGATGAAAACGGCTGTCAATTCTATGATTGTTTTAGAGATAAAAAATGGGAGGCACAAGACAAAAACATGATTTTGAATTGGGGAATTATTTTATAATGGGATAATTTTGTCAATGCCTCAATAAGAATTTCTGAGAAGCAATTCTAATTAATTTATACTCAAACCACAGCAAAGATTAGATTTATGATTAGAAATATTTATTTGTTTAAAGACAGAGATGTTCTTTTTTCCATCTTTGTCTCAAATATACTTCAGAAGCTATTCCCTCATGTCATTAACAGTGCTCATTTGATTCAGTAACACATGTTTAGGGCATTTAGTCTGATGTGAAGAAGAAAGGTCTAAATTCCTTGGAGTTGAGTACACAGCAGCACTGACTGGGATTAGTCAACCTACAAACTCTATATTTACTGTCAATTAGGAAAGCTAAACAATATTAATCCAGGACTGTAGAGATGGTTCAATGGTTAAATCAAGTGTTGTTCTTGCAGAGGACCTGAGTTCAGTTCCCAGAAGCCATGACTAGTGGCTGACTAGTTACAGGGATTTGTAACTCCAGTTTCAGGTGATCTAACAACCCATTTCTAGTCTCTTTGGTCACCTACACACCTGCAATCACATATGCGCATACACACACAGACAAAAAAATTTAAAAATAAAATAAACATTTAAAAAAGAGTATTACTAGTTCAGCTCTTGATAAAACAGAAGGCAGGCATGCAGAGATTTTCACACCAGAAAACAGAAGTCAAACTGCAGGACACTCAATGTGGAGACATACTTCCATGACTTGCTAAGCAATTCCCAGCTGGATTTAACAATCTGTAAGGCTCATGCAGGTAGAACAATGAGAGGACTATCACAGTTGAAATGAGTGTCTACACTTACCACCATTTTAAATGAAAATTATTAAGAAGGGGAGTAGCATCTGCCATTTATCTAAATAAAACGACTGCGGACTATAATCCATGCTACCCACTAATAAAGAACAATATTGATAAAGATGCTGATGCAACAGAAGCTGCATTTTAAATATGAATGCTTCTGTTGTACATGGACATCAGGGCTTCAAAACATGTCTATAAAGTAAATATCCCCCCATTTCTTTTGATTTCCTTCATGGAATGAATTATTAATTTCCAACTGCTCCTATTGCAGGTGCTGAACAGACCCAAAAATAAATCATGGAATTTATTTTCAATAGGTTTATTATTTATTTATTTATTTTACTATGAACATTTCAAAAGCAGGTGTTCACCTATGAAACCCAAATAATCAAAATTCCCAGATTAAATTTTATAGTCATGGGCTCAAGAGACGGTTCAGTTGGTAAAGTACTTGCATCACAGGTATGAGGCTGTCAGTTTGGATTCTGAGCACCCAGGTAAAAGTCAGGCAGGATGGTGAAGGTTGATAACCCCAGCCCTGGGGTAGCAGAGACAGGAGGCTACCTGGAACTCATTGGCTAACCAGCTTAGCAAAATCAGTAAGTCTAGATTTACTGGTAGTACCCACCTCAAAAAATAAGTTGGAGAGCACTCAATACATGCATACATATAAATATAATGCAGACACACAGACACTAATTTTTCTTGTCAATGAGTATATTAAACATTTCTCAGGTCATTTTTTAAACTAGGAAGGAAGTATGGATGAAATGCATATTTATTTATAGTATAGTTGGTGTTTTATTGGACCATTCTTCATCTTGGGTTTTTTAAGAAGTAGATAGGAAACTGTAAGGTATGCCCCAGAGAGCCATTCACAATTCTTGTTAGGGTAAATTGGTATTAACATTTTTATAGGAGATGTCAATGATGTTCTTTTGTCAGAGAAATCCCCTTTCTATATATAGCCCAAGGCATTGCTTCGTGAGCTGTAAATGTACTCTCCTCAACAGCATGACAGTCTACAATTGGATAATCCATTAGAAAGGCAGTGGGAAAATGACTGCTAGCAGATGCTATTGCTGGGAGATAGGCAGGCAAGCAAGCAAAACATTCATTTCAGCACGTAGATAAAATAGCAACATTATACCTAGCTATTTCTAAGTAATGCATCCTGCTATGCAAATTATTCCAAATCTATGAAGACAGTGTCATATATTAGTACAGAGGCCATACATTATCACAAGGATTAGGAAAACACCTCTGTATTTTAACAGGATCTGAATATGAAAAAGTCTTGTGATGTATGTGACCAGTATACACTGGAATTTTTTCAGGTCATTTCCATACCTTTGAACATTTTACTAAGATATGCTGCACAATATTTAGGAAGATAACTATAATGAGAATGGTAAACCAGATATTATAGAACTAGGATCCAAATAATCCTATTACCTTTGTTATAAGATCTTTCCTTGGGTAGACAAACCAAAGTTTATTCTGTAGATAAGACACCAATAAAAGACAAAAGAAATAATTCTAGCCAAGTCTAGCTTGGTGAACCAATGAATTTCATTAAGGTTGTTTACAGGTACATAGGTGAGGGTTTCTTGACAAGACAACTTACAAGGGGCTAGAAAACTGCATCTCTATCTTGAGGGGGCAAGTATGGTCTCATGTATCCCTCCCCAATTGAAACTTTTAACTGACCACTGGCATTTAGGAACGGGGAGGAACCAAGACAGACTGCTCATGAGCCAAATTGTGTACAGGACTTGTTCAGGTGAACACAGTTATTAAATGTTCATGAGTGAAACCACAGCATGTTTAGAGGACAGTGGTCCACACCATGACCAGAGAACAGTATTGCACAGTAGACCTTCATCAAGTTGTGAAGTTGCTATTGATAACTTTTGATATCCCAGGTAAGGATTAGCAATTGTACTTGTCCTGAGATTAGTAACTAAAAATTATGTTTGTTTTCCATATTACAAAACTCTGAATATAAAGTTTCTCTTTGCTTAATCTTGACCATTACCTTCATGGGGTTTAGAATCACCAGGGAAACAAAACTGTTGGCATGTCCCTGAGGACTTTCAAGCTGTATTAATTTTGGTGAGAAGACTCACCCTAACTCTTGATGACATCATTCTATAGCTTGAGTCTTAATATAAAGGAGAAAGTGAGCTGAGCACCAGTGCTCATCTCTGTTTCCTGACTCAGTTCTCAGTTGCAGTGTGACCAGCTGCCTCACACCCTTGCCACCACACCTTCCCACCATGATGAACTGAACCTGAAACTGTGAAACAAAATTATCAATGAGCCTAAGGCTGAGTTTTCTGGGAATAGCTAGGAGAGTTTGGGGAAGTACATAACTTTAGTGGCTCTGGAGGGAGGATAGCGAAACCAAGTTATAACTGACACTATTTTAAAATCAAGAAGTAATTGGAGAGTCAACTCTGGTGGCCATGTTAGATAATGCCTGAGATGAGAAAGTGGAGCAGTCATCCACAGGGAGCAAAGCTCTAAGAGATGGTGCCTGGTGAGGAGCAGAGAAGAGAGGGAGAGAATGAGCTCAGCATCCTGTTTTCCAGTCCACACAGAGTCGGCAAATCTTTTCTTGTTCTTTGATATGGTAAAGTCATTTTTCATGCTTAAGAAACTTCATTTACGTGGAGAATGTTTATGTTCACAATATGTAAAGACAATTAAGTGTATCAGAATTCTTTATGTGAAAAATGACTTGCTTTCTCTTAGATGATGAGAAAAACAAGTTGTTAAACTAAGTTAATTTAGGATTCTACTGTCAACAATACAAACATTTTGATGATATTTTGTGGACTGTAAAGAAATATTCATTTTGTTTTTCTTTTTTTACATTACTTTATATATTTGGGAAGGGCATGTGTGGTACAGTGTGTGTGTAGAAGTCAGAGAAAGCATGTGGATTCCAGGGATTGAATTCAGGTCATCAGGCTGGGCAGCAAGCACCTTTATCCACTGAGCATCTCACTAGCCTGAAGTAATTTTCAGTTTGCAAAACTCTAGGGATCCTGGAGACAACAACGTGATACTGCTAGGAGATGCCATTTGCCAGGAGCCCAGAAACATATGTGTAAGACAAAAAGAGAAAAAAAAAATTGTAAATGAAATACCAAAGAATTTCAAATGCCAATTAAAAGGCTGCATTTCCATTTCCTGAGTTGTACTGTCATGCATTATGATCACAGCATAGCCATTTGTTTTAAGAAATGAAATACTCCGGGAAATGAGGAAAAGCAGCTGCACCAATGACCTAATTTATTTCTAATACAAATGAAACACTGCCAAGCGACATTCAAAGAAAAGAATGATGGGGGTTTGTGTGTGGGAGCAATGATGCTGCTGACTGCCGGTGACTGGAATTTCATCTTGGTTTTTAATTTCTATCTTATTTGACATTTTTTTGAGTGTGATGTGTATATGGTGGTCGGGGAGAATACATGTCTGCCTCAGTGCACTTGTGGATGTCAGAGGACAATTTTGTGGATTTAATTCTTTTTTTCTATCTTTCCATGTGCTCCAGGGATAGAACTTAGGGAATCACAATACATTATATGGACTGTATGTGTTTATACATGTATGTATGTATGTATGTATATGTAACAAAAATAAAGAAGAGGACAAGGAATTGAGGGAATGGAAGGACATGGGTGAAGGTGGTGAGGGAGTGGGAAGAATGGAAATAATGCAACCATAAAATTTACATATAATATTTTCAAAAATTAAAAACTAAAATAATAAAATCTCTACCTGCAGGCTGACTCAAACTCTCCTAAACACATTAGCTTAAGAATCTAATTACTCAGACCCAACACTCATCTCCAGAATCCCACCTACTGACTTGTTATGTATAAATCTTCCTTCTGGGGCTGAACAGATGGCTCAGTGATTAAGGGTTCTCTTGCAGAGAACCCAAGTTCAGTTCCTAGTACCATGTCAGGGGCCTTATAAAAATCTGTAACTTCAGTCCCAGGGTTCCAACACCCTTATCTGACTTGGTGCACTGAACTTACACACAGACATCCACTCTCAGATATACACACAGTACCTTATGAATTCACTCGTGCTGAGGCACGGCATTCAGCGCCCCCACCCCCAACCCCAAGCTTGAACCAATTGAGCTGACAGAGAATGCTCTCTTAGAGAAATTAGTTTATTCCGGGTTACCTCATGCCCGAGGGAAGAGAGACAGAGATTTTCTATGGTGGAGCCTGCATTTTGATCATAAGTCTTCCAGAACCTCTAGAACAGCCCAAGATGGAGCACTGGTGCCATGCCCACCCCTCTCTTTCCCAGCATTCCCTGGGTTTCTGCCAGACCTCATCCCATAAGCCATTGGTTAGTGGGATGTCAATCACATTTGGAATCCTGTCCCTCACAGCAGAGAGGAAACTGTAGATCTGTCTAGCGTGCACGCACACACACACACACACACACACACACACACACATGCATATTCTCCCTTCATGGTGTATTTTCATCCTGTAAATTCCCGGTAAACTATGCTTGCTGTGTTTACCATTCAAGGCTGAGGGAGCACATGACTTTACAGCTACCTGTTTACACTGGTCTCTTTTTATCAAACTCTTATTTTTTTTCTTAATGTTTAATTTTAAATATAATATAAAATCCACACATCAATTATGATAAATATGCAAAATGAAGCATAATGATTATAATAACTAGTCATTGATAACTTACTGGTGGATTTGACAGAAATGAGTCCGTAAACTGGCATAGTTACAATATAATCAGACTTAGTTAATGACAAAGATATAAATATCTGTTCTGTATATCTCTAACTAAAAAGTTCTCAGTCTCTCAGTTTTTGTGATTTACTTCTCAATTCCTTTCTTCCCCAAATGTGAAGTTGTTTAATGTATGGTTGGCGCATAGAAATCCAGAAAGCTTTTGGTGTGTGTGTTCATCTGTTTGTAAATGTGTTTGTGTCGGTGTGTACGCATATGTGCATTTATGTGTAGAGTCCAGAGTGTCAAGTTTCTTCCTCAGTTGCTCTCTGTCTTGTAGTTGGAGACAGGGTTGCTCATTAAACCGGGAGCTCATCAGTTCAGCTAAATGAACCAGTCAGCTAGCATCAGGAATCCTCCTATATCCCCCTCTGTAGCACTCCCACAGCACTGAGATCACAAATGCCTGTCACTGCACTTGGCTTTTTATGTGAGTGCTGGGGATTAAACTCAGGACCTCGTGCTTGTACAACAAGCATGTCACCAATCGATCTATCTTCCTATTCAAATCTTTAAATCTTAAGTGTGAAGTTTGATCACCTCAGACGCCTGAATACTTCTAAGTCTTTCTTATCGAGACAAGAATATTTCATCACCTAATAAATTGTCTCCCACCTCATTCCATACAAGTTCACCCTCAGAATGGTGGACACTTTAGTTCCCACCATAATAGGTTGGCTTTGTTTAAAATTCCATAGAAATGAATTATGAAGTTTCTCCCCTTTATTGTCTAGCACCTTTTCCTTTCACTCAGCATAATGCTTTATTGAGATTGATCTATGTGATATATGACTGTAGTTAATAAATTCTGAAGCTCAGTGTTTTTCATGGTATGAATATGAGACTATTTGTTCATTGATCTGTTAATGGTTATTTGGGCTGTTTCCAACTTTTCTGCTATTGATAAAGCTGCTACTGGTATAAGTTGTAGAAGGTTCTTTGTAAATTATAATTTTCTTTCTCTTTGAAAAAACACATTTATACATACTAAATATATATACTATTTTTATATATAAATATATATATATGCATAATAATATATGTACTTGTGAGGTTTCTGGGATATTCCAGATGTTTATATTTGGATTTCTAATAATAGTCAAAGCATTTTTCAAATAACGAACATATTTACATACTCCCAAATGATGAATTAAGGCTCCAGCTATGGCCAACACTTGATATTGTCTATCATAAAAACAAATTTTGTGCCAGAGAAAAGGCTTGGTGTGTAAAATGTTTGCTCTAATACCTATAGATTCTTCATTTGCAGGTACGTGTACTGTTGCTTTGTTCACAGGTTCATTCAACACACTTATTATGTTACTTGAGTAAATCTAGAGAGGATTAAGAGATAAGTAATGTTCCCTGTTTTATCAATTGGGAAAAATATTCAAACTCCTTAAACACTTGATTTGTATCTCTATATTATTATTTTTATTTTGTAACCTGTGGATTCTATGATATTTAAAGATTTATTTTATTTTTATTTATGTATATGTATGTGCACACTTGTGGGTGAGTGTCCACGTTAGGCCAGGAGAGGGCATCAATTCCCCTATAACTGGAGTTACAAGTAAATGTGAGTCACCTGACTAGTGTGCTTGGAACTGAACCCTCTGCAAGAGCAGTACATACTCCTAGCCCTTAAGCCACTCTGTATCCCTGAGGGTTCTAGAACATACAAAAACAGTATTTTCTTCTCAAAGTTCTGTAAACAATTCATAATGAACAAGATGAGGAGCAGTGAATCAAAGGCAAATGTAGAATTAAGGGCATTTTTGAGGCTATCTATGCATGGTAAAGTTCTACTGTGCTTAAAATTATTTACATGTTAAAGTATCTACTTATTAGACAGTGAAGAGGCTCAGTGGTAAAGGTGCTTGTTGCCAAGCCTGAGGATTTGAGTTTGATCCAGGGGACCCACATGGTAGAAGAAAAGAACCCACACCCACAAGTTGTCCTCTGACCTACACATGAATGCCCTGACCTGTGAGTGTCCCCCTCCTTTCACACACAAAAATAAACAATAAAACGGAATAAAAACATCCTCTTAAAGTGTTCTTCGATGAAAAGTAAAGCTATCATTTTCTTTAGGAAGACTACTTTTCAGCTGATCTTATTTGAGAGTATGAAAGAGCTCCCTCTCCTTGTATCGAAATGACCCACTTAGATTTCAAGAATTAAGGACATCTTCCTTACCCCCTTATATATATAGTCAGACTATTAGAAAATTGTTACTACATGGAGAGTTATGGAACTGAATATTTATCCCATAGGAAATTGCTCTAAATTCTGAACTCAGCTACCCCTTGATCCTTGTGGCTGAAAGAGCAATTGGAAATATAGGCCTATCTTACTATGCATAGATATTCACAGATGTCGTAGTTAGAATGCTTTTAATGATAAATAAATTAAAAGAGACATGAATTAATTTAAATTACTTCAAAAAACATCTCAGAGAGTGCACTTTGAATTCACTAAGAATGTTTTTTAGAAGCTGGTATTTGAGCATGATTGTTTAAGGGTCTTGGGATGAAGCATAGTGATAGAACATTTACCTAGTATAGATGAGGCCCTGGTTTCAATCCACAATACTGAAAAAAAATGAGAGGTTAGTTGCTTGTTAAAAATGACTAATGACTCAAAGCTACAGCTAGGGTTAAATAAAGTCTAAAGATTTGTATGTGTATGTGTGTGTGTGCATGTATGGATGTAGGTGTATATGTGTGTTGGATTTGGGGTGTGTATGTGTGTCAGGGTACATATGTGTGGTTGTACATGCCTGCCTATGCATGTGGAGGTCATAGGACAACTTCAGCTGACATTCCTCAGGTCCATCCACCTTGTTTACTGAGATAGGATTTCTATCTGACCTGGAGCCACCAATTAGCCTAGGCTAGCCAGGGGGCACAGGAGTCCTTCTATCTCTGCCTCTCCAGTGCTTGAATTACAGGAGTGTATCACCACACTGGCTTTTTATATGGGTTCGGCAACAATTCAGATTCGGGTCTTTGTGCTTTCACACCAAACACATTAAAGTCTGAGCCACTTCCCCAGCCCTCGAAATCATCCTGAGCATGCGATTTGAAGTCATTTTCCCCAAGATACCCAGCTTAGTTTACCTATTAAACGGTCATCACGATGGGTGTCTTCTAAAGTTTCTTTAGCTGTTGTGATATCACTCCTCGCTCAAACATTGTCTCTGCTGTTGCCCTGTTCACATAACTATATACACTGAGCAATTCTTTCTTCAAGAACATATCTTTCAGGAGAATGGGGTTTGGTATCCACTTGTTTTCTGCTTTGTCACCTATGGTACATTTATTGCCTGGTACTATAATCGTCCTGGCAGGAATGAAGGTATTCTAAGAGATATTTGTGGCTTCATATGTTCCATCCCTTTGTCTATCAACTACTAAAACAATAGACCCCAAGAAATTGGAATTTTCCCAATGGTCTCACATTGGGGAAAAGAAAACCAAACAAACAAACAAAAAAAACCACAAAAAACAAAACACAAAAAACTGAAGCCTCATGTCAGCCAGAAGAGGGAGCTTGTCTCCTAGAAAGAGATTTCTCAGAGTGCTGACAACATGGTACACTATCTTACAGGAGACTGGATCCCAGACAATGATGGGTCAGTGCTGGGTGGTACCACGTTTGGAGCAGGACTGTTTAGCTATGCATGCCGTTTGCTTCCTTTTAATGCCTGAATCTCGTGACAAACTTTGTGGGGAGTTCACTGGACCTCTTTCTTCCTTTTCCCATTGTGGGAAGGGGAGATCTTCTTTCAGTTCTTTCCACTATGATTAATTCATTGAATTGGCTTATTGAGGACAGGTGGGTGAGTTTGTGTTGTTAGAGGCTATGGCGACCCAAACTCTGACCCTAATAATTTCAGTAACAGTACTTGGGGACTGTTAAATATCTGTTGAGTAGGTTTATGATAATATACAAGTCAAGTTTGGTTTTAGGTTATAATTTTATACTAAAACATTTTATTTTCCAAGCTTTATTCTACTATTAAATTTATGGAAAAATAAGTTGTGGAAAAAGAACTATTTGCCTGAAGTGGCTTTCATTTCTGTGGCTGTACTTTATCTCCAGTCATGAAAATCTAAGTTAATGATAAGAGTTTCACTGTAATATGAGAGTCCCACAGTCTCAAAGCTAAATAGCTATAGACCTAAAATGGGCATAGTTTATTTTATGTAAATTGTGATAGAATGATGGTACATCAATACCTTTTAGACTTTCAAGTCTACCAGTTAGTTTCTTATTCAAAAACTATCAGTGTCTTCAATTTTGGAAACTCTGCAATTGTCTCCATGGAAACATGCACAGTTCTGTTTCTCATCACTTATTCACCAGTCTGTGATTCTACACAGCGATCCCCAGACCACACTTTATTCGTTGCTGACCTTGACTTATCCCTCATCCTTAAAACAGTCCATCTCTGTCTACAGTTCTTGGCAGGTATTCATAAACACTCTTACACTTAAAGTGAAATTTTATTGTGGCTAGTCTTACACATCTATGTTTTACTTTCATTTCTGTCACTGTGATAAAATACTCCAACCAAAGTCAACACAAAGGAGGGGAGGGTCTATTTGGTTTATATTTCCAGGTTATAGTCCTTTTCTGTAGGGAAGTCAGAGGCAGGAGCCCGAGACAGCTCATCACATCATATTCAGTCAAGAGCACAGAGAAAGAAATGCGCATGCTCCTGTCAGTTTTTTTTTTAATCTTATGATATAGTGCTGCCCCTATTCAGGGTGGTCCTTCCCTTTCCCACCTCAGTTAACAATCAAGAAAATCCTCTACAGACAGGCCAACTCAATGCAGACAGTCTCTCATTGAGACTCTTGTCCCAAGTGATTTCATTTAAACTTGACAGCTAAAAGTAACCAACACAATCTATGTTTATCCTTCATTCTGTCTGATGTAAATATCCTTCTCCCATGTGAACTAGTCTTCCTGGGTGTCAGAAACTGACTTCATACCTATGGAATTCTCTACCATGTTTTATATAAGGCAGCCTCTCTCCTATGACCCAATTGACTTAGAGAACCTATAGATCACAAAGAGCTTTACACTATATGGGAAAAAAAAGATGCCAGGAGCCAAAGACATATTGTTTCTATCTTTGTAAATGAGAAAGGTAGATAACAATAATTAGGAACAAAAGAAAAACATAATGAATCAATGTGATAGCAAATCATCACACAAGGAGATTAGTAGGCTTTCCTCTCTTCCTGTGGTCCAATGGAACCAAGTATAGGAAGAATGATGAAGGCAAGGATAGGAATATTGTAATTACAGTTGCCTTCAATTTCATCATATTAATCTAAAAATCCTAGCAACAATACACTGCAGGAGACAGAAAATGATGAATGTGGCAAATTACTGCTTCCTGGAGCAACGTGTGGGTATTTCTCAAACTGATTCTTATCAATGGTCAAAGCGAGACCAGTAAATTAGTGTCACTGAAGTGAATCCTTTCCAATATAATTGTATCAGGTGAAATCATAAAAAAATTGAAGCAAATTTATTTATAAAACACAACTTATAACTTTCAGGAGACTGGCCAGAAATGTAATTCAAGAAAACAAGTGAATTATACACAGTGGAGAATGGAAGCCAAGAGAAAATCTAATGCAGAGGATGGACACTATTTGGAATCTTCTCTCTCTCTTTCTCTCTCTCCTCTCTCTCAAAATGTGAAAGAGGGTTCAGGAAGTAGCTCAGTAGGTAAACCATTGCTTTGAACAGAAGCTCAATGCTCAGAACCACATAAAAATGCACTGGGAGGCAGAGATAGGCTCCCTGTCCCTGGAGCTCACTACAGTCCAGCCTAGCCTACTTGGCAAGTTCCAGAAGTGAGAGACCCTATCTCAAAAAATAAGGTAAGTACCACTTGAGGAACAACAGCCAAGAGTTACTTCTCTTGCCCAAATGCAAGTGTACACATGTATACACATCTGTACCTGCACACATGAATGTTTACACACATATACACATGCACAGATTTGTAAGAAACTATATATAATACAATCTAACAAGTGTTTGCTAGGTCAGATATTGTATGAGTTTCTGTAGTAGAAATTTGAAAGGGATTAGACAACTTCCTTCCAGTAAAGCTAACTAATGACTTAAGAGCAAAAGTGTGGGAGTTTCAAGGGAGAAAGGGGACCCCATTGTTGCAAGTCAGACAGCACAATGGCAGCACAGAAGGCACTGAGGCCGAAGAGCAGGTTCATGGGATAGCATCTTCCCCTTATGGGTAACATATGATTCCATCCCTGGCAAAAATGAATAAAAAACCAGTCAGGGACTGCCGATATGACTCAGTGGCTCAAGGCACTTGCCTCAAGATTGCCAACCTGATTTCCATCCACAGGATCCACGCGCTGGAAGAAACTGTCCTCTGACCCCCACATGCATGGTGCTTTCACACATACACAGGCGAAAACACACACAGTACATTCTACAGTGCAGTTAGGAAAGCTGGAGATGAGATGGTAGGAAGATGTGCAACAATGTGATCATTTCACACCACACCTGTCTAAACCTGATTTGAATCCTGTATTATAGGCCACCTCCATTTCAAACTAAGTTAAGCTAGTTTTTGGCATTTCAAATCCTCAAGCGCTTATTTTAGCTATTTCTTTGTTTATTATTTACGTATTTTGTAGTGCTGGAGACTAAACCCAGAACCTTGCACATAGTAGACAAATGCTCTGTCATCGAGTTCCAATAGTATTTTTGATTGTGAAATTTTTGTGAGATCTCAAGTAATGTCTGCTTACTCCAAACAGGACACCAATGACAACAACAACAAAAACATAGTTCCCAAGTATGGCTTAGAGAACCAGTGAGTTTAATTTGGTGTTTACTTAAAGGAGTAGCAGCAATGTATGAGCAGCTACACCTCTGAAGGAAAAAAAATCTCTCCTGGCCCAGCAACTGTTAACTGTCGTATCCCTGGGGAGACCACCGTGGCCTCAGGAGCCCCTCATCCTAGCAGCTGTTAACTGCCTATAAATCCCGGTAGGTGTGGCTTCATGAATAGTAACCTTTGGGGAGTGGTGGGGCCTTGTGAGACCCTTCCTTTTGGCAACTTGGCAAGTTAGGCATGTACACAGCCTAAGCGGTGTAGTCCCATGAGCTCTTTCCCATAGTTACTTTAACTGTCCATGAATCTGTGGGGAAGAGTGTGTTTTTAGGAGACTCTTAGGCCAAGTGACTGGTGTCTGACTCCTTGAGGAGTCCTTGGGTCTTCTTGAGGTAATCACAGCTGCTGACAGCTCAAGAGGGCATCTGGCATGTCCTCCTCAGAAGTCAGCGTTACAGGGCTCCCTCACCGAGACCTTCAGTGTAACCTTTATTACAGCTCTGAGAATAGGGCAGCTTCAGTGTTTGGTCTTAGGTGGTTTACTTCCAGTAGTGTGTTGAGAGTAAATTGTAAAAAGAAATCTTTCTGTATAAAATGTGTACAAGTGAGTGTGTTGCCTGTACATATGGAAGTGCGCCCCTATCATGTATGGCCTGTGGAGGTATCAGATTCTCCTGGAACTGGAGTTACATATGGTTGTTAGCTGTCACGTGGGTGGTAGGAATTGAACCTGAGTTCTCTGAAAGAGTAACCAGTGCCTTAACCACTGAGCCATGTGTTAAAATTAATTTAATGATTAAGTTTGATTTTTGACATGTATCCAAATTTTTCATTGTCTTGAATAAGCCATCTGCACTGGGAAGATAGAGTTGGAACAATCTTTATACTCTTTTTTAGTTCCGTGATGAACATAAATGATATTAAAATAAATACTTAAACACTCACTTATGTTTTTGGTGTTTTCATTTTTCACATGTGTGAGAGTGCATATACATGTATGTGAGTGCCTATGGAGGACTGAATTTGATGCCAGGAATCATCCTGGACCGCATTTCACTTCATTCACGTAGGCAGAGTTCAGTGGTACAGCTAGTCTATAGGCAGCTTGCCCTGGAGATCACTTGTCTGTGCCTTCCCAGAGAGACTAAACAGTGGGCTGTTATACCAACTGTTCATCTATGCTCATTTGGGATTCAGAACACCAGGCCTCGTCCTCATACTTGCAGAGCAAGTACTTTAACAACTGAGCATATTCCCACCCCTTTTTAAATCTTTCTTTGTATATGTACTTCTTAAAAGAAGAGATATAAATAGCCAATAAGTTATGAAAACGTTCATACCACTAATCACAGAAATTCAAATTAAAAGTACAATACGTCATTGCCTGCCCCATAGAAATACAGTGCAGAGGGACGAAACAACAAATATTTGTAAGATTTGAAGAAGTGATCTCAGGCATTGTTGGTAGGAATGTAAATCAATAAAGCCATTGTAGTAAAACAGTATAAAAATTATTTACATAATTAAAAATTAAAGTATCTTATGATATTAAAGTCATAGCAGTCCCACATCTGGGTTTATACTCACAGTAAATGAAATTTGTATCTTGAGATTTCTGCACATCCAGTTTTTGTTCTTTGCATCTTGTCCCACGATAACCAAGATATGGAAACAGCTTACGTGAATCCTGACAGGCAAATGGATACAGAAAATTTGTGCATATAATAGATATCACTGTAGGAATACTGAGTGGAGAGTGCATCGAATCTCTAGATTTCACTGGATTTGGACATATAGCAATAGTATTTTAGTCCAAAAACATCTAATGTGTTTTAGCATACCTGTATTTGTATAAATTCATGAATATTTTATAAATGTAAGTAAATATGTATTTTCTCTCTCCAGTCATGTTATCTACAAATAAATAATTATATTGATTCTCTTTTTTTTCAATACATTTTACTTTATATTCTTGTGTGAACACTCTAACTAGAATTACAAATACATATATATATATATTATTAATTATAATAGTAATTATAATATAATTACTAATATATGTGGACTAACTCACACACATATATGTACACACACATGTGTATATATATATATATATATATATATATATATATATATATATATAAAGAGAAAGAGAGAGAGAAAAAGTATATAGTGCTGAAGAACTTCATTCAATTGTCAACTTGACATACCAAAGAAGAGGAAACCTCAGTTGGAGAACGTCCTCTATGGGATTAACCTGTGTCCATGTCTGTGGGGCATTTTCTTCATTGCTTTGTTATATGGGACGGTCCAACAAACTGTGGGTGGTACCATAACTGGGCAGATGACTGAGTTGTATAAGAAAGGAGACTGAGCACAGAACAGAGGGAAAACCAGTGAGCAACGTTTCTCCATATTCTCTGCTTCAACCCCAGCCTCTAAGGTCCTTATTTGACTTCCCTTGATGATGGATTATGAGCTGTAAGCCAAATAAACCATTTCCTCCTCATATTAGTTTTGGTCATGGCATTTGTCACAGACATAGAAAATAAGTAAAACAAATAGGTTTACTTAGATGAAATATGAAATATTTTCCTAGTGATACTACCATTGAGTTTTATGGATAAGCCAGGAATTAATAGAGACTATAAATGTTTAACACAATTGTAAAGCATTCCCAAGGAGAGAATTCATTGTTCAAATTATATAAATAAAGGAAGCTTTCACATGTTAGAGAATCTAGGTCTACCAATCACCAGGCCCTAAACAAAGAGGGCTACAAGTTCGATAAGAACATACCTATCCACTTGCAGCCTAGAAATCAAGGAAGCCTAACTATAGTCATGTCACATGGGTCACTTATTAACCAAGTTCCACTCTTTCAAGAGTGACCCCTGTCACATAGCCTAAGTAACGCATGCCCTGTTCACCTATTTCAGGCATGTAATATAGGCCGCTTGTTAACTATGTCTCCTTCTTCATAACACAAGACTTTTCCATCAGAATCCTTAAAATGTACACACCTTGCTTTGTCCAGCTGGGCTGAAACTCAGACCTCCAGTTGTTGTGCCTGCCACTTGATGCAATAATAAACCTCTTAGCTGAAGGACAGTTTGACTTAATCTCTCTCTCTCTCTCTCTCTCTCTCGTTCTATTCAACCTCTTCTTTCCCTCTCTAACACCTAACATCACATGCAAAGGAGATGGCTAGTGAGCACAATATACTTTTAAATGTGATGAAATTTTGCCCATCAAATATTTGAAGAAGTACAATCTTGAACTTAGGTTGAGACTTTGCTGGGAGAATTAACTTCTCTGAAATAAAGAAAAACTCTAAGTAAGTCTCAGAATTAGGGATGGGTAGAACTCAAAGACTGTTAGGCTCTTGTCATATTAGCTACATACTGTGACTTCAGGCTAACCCCAAATACAGGGCCAAATAGTACAAGTTCCCTGCAAGAAATTCAGTCTTGGGATCAACGTCATTAACAATATGTTATCTCTGACAGATTTTCATAGACAAAGAATTATGTTATCACCATTGCTATTGTTATTATTTGTATGGTGCATTTGCACATGGGTGTGTGTATGTGGAGGCCAGAAAAGAATGTTGGGTGTCCTAATCTGTCTCCATTCACCTTATTCTCTTGATAAAGGGTCTCTCACTGAAACTGGAGCTTGGCTGAGAGCAAGAAAATACCAACAATTCTCCTGTCTCTATTCAGCACACAGACCTGGTATAACAGGAGAGCACAGCCATGGCCAGCTGTTTAAGTAGTGATGGGGATTTGAACTTGGGTTCTCATACTCGTGCCACAAGCACTCTCACCCATGAAGCCATCTTCTCATTCTCCTCAGTCCTCACTGCATTTTAAAATTTTATTCTTGCTTCGGTTTTTGTTTCTGTTGTAGATCAACATATTAAGAATATATTTGTATCTATAAATATGAAGCATTTTCTCTGATTTTCCTAACTGGGCATGAGAGGTATATGGAAAAGCAATTCTAAGAAATATTCTACAGTGGCTTCTATCAATTACAATGGAAAATATAACAACCGAAAATTACAATGTAAAATATAACAACCGAAAATGTTTATCTTGTATTTTTGTGTATGTGTAAATGCGCACCACTAAACTCTCATATTTAGACAGAAAATTCTGGATCTTTTCATTTTGTTTAAACATAATAGAGCTGCGAATGGTCCACCATGACAATGTTTACAGAGCCATGTCCCTGAGAATTTTTCATTTCATACATCATTTACAACTGGCCCAGTCGATCCCATAAATTCTGGACCTATATCATTTCACCACAGAAAGGTAAAATAAAAATATACTGATTCATAAAGAACACAGAGACCAATCATGTGTTGCCTCTTCTTTCTGCTTCTCCCAGTACAGTTATTAGGCAGCTGGAAGAAAAGAGCCTCAGGTTCCCCCCATGATATAAACCAAATTTGATATTTCACTGTTGCTGTTTGTTTTTTATAAACGAATTCATTTCTCTCCTGCCTCAAAAACGTTAGCTGGAGGAAAAAATAAGAAAGTCGAACAGAAAAGAACAGCTTGGGAGAGAAACAGCACCAACACACTGTCCATTCAAACATACTGTCTTCATAGTCCATGGACTCACAGTCCAAGCTGATGTTTTCCACCATCAATGACTTTATTTTATAATTTTCTTTATTTTTGATAATTGCATACATGCATACAATGAAATCTGATCATATCCACCAGATTCCCCCCTGCAGCTTTTCCATATCCCCAAACCATTCCTCCTTCCCAACTTCATGTCTTTAAAAAAATAACCAACCAATTCCAATTAGTTCATGAGTGTGTGGTCTTCCACTGGCATTGGAAGCTTACCAGAGACCACACCCTTCATAAAGCATGAATTCCTTCCTCCATCAGCTACCATCTTCCCAATAGCTTCTCAGTAAGGGGAGCATGAGCCTCACTCTGCCAGAATTCTAGCTAGCTTGATCTTGTGCAGGTAACCATAGCTGCTGTGAGTTCATGAGCTCAGGAGCTGTGCCATGTCCAGAAGACGGCGTTTCACAGCACTCCTCCCAGCTTCTGTCTCTTTCATTCTTTTTGGTCTCTCTTGCAATACAATACCCGAGCCCTGGTTGTAGGGTGTTGATAAAGACGCCCCACTCATAGCTGAATAATCAGCCTCTTATTCTTGGTACTTCACAGGTCCACAGGTCAGTAACTTTAAAGTCATCATGACTTCAGAAGCCATATTAGTCTCCTGGATTATATTTGTAAGGAAATTTCAGATCAAGACTATTAGGAAAGGTATATGATTTGCATGTCAACATGAACACAAAAGGAATGTTCCTCTGTTCTGAAGATTAAGGTGTAAAGTATGTGGAAATAAATAGGCAATCTCCTAAAAGTAGAAAGCATGTTAATGCATTTTCCTGCTCAGAGGCAGTACCCAGTAATAACACTCAAGAGCCCAGAGGGAGTTGGTTTAAGTACTAGACTTTCGAAGTCAGGGTATTATGAACTATAAACTGAATTGGGAGGGTATCTTTAGTAGGATCTTTTTTCCTTCTCTGGATAGAACATGACCATCTCATCACCATTTTGGAATAGAGATTACCTTGGCCAGGCAACTATCTGAGCAGAACAATGCAACGGCAGCCAGGTCTGTGGTAATGGAGCTGTTGACAGTCTATGGTAGAAGGTGGATCACAGGACCCTCACCTAGGATTCTACCAGTGACTCCCTCCTGTGCTACCTAAGATGCAAGTGATCTTGGGAGATGCTACAGTACATTGGAAGTGGAAGGTTAACTGAAAGGGGTTCTCCATGATGCAGTTGCCTTGATGTCATCATACATGATTGGGTGGGATTTGGTGATGATGTACCTGTTTGAAGGTCACTGTGCCCTGTAAGCAACCGTTCATCTGTGCTCTGTAAGCCCAATGAAGTCATTGATTCCTCAAGTTGGCAGGCAGTGTGGCAAGGGTTCTAAAGGATATTTTCAGTCCCTCTAAATAAACTGTGGAGTTGACTTTTAAAGATTTCCAAAGGAAGGAGAGGCCTTGCACCATAATTAATGATATATATGCTAAATGACTGAAGTAGAGCAGGGAGCATGTAACTTGAGCTATGAGATGTATGACACTCTGTGTAGAGTAACGTGGCTTGGTTATTATGTAACTCATAACAGTGTGACAGCAGGGAAACTACTTCTAACATGTGGGCTGATTGGATCTTGCCTGTAGCCCCCTCTGTTTACAGCCTAGTTACCTGTTTTTAATTTTTTTGTGTGTGTATTATATATATATATATATATATGTGTGTGTGTGTGTGTGTGTGTGTGTGTGTGTGTGTGTGTGTGAATGGAGTGTGTGTGTGTGTGTGTGTGTGGAGTGCCTAGGAAGGCCAGAAGAGGGCATCAGATTCCTTGGAACTGGAGTTACAGACTCTTGTGAGCCACCTAATGCGGGTTTTGGGAACTGAATTCAGATCCTCTGAAAGAACAGCAAGTTCTTTTAACTGCTGAGGTATTGCTCCAGTCTTCCCAGCCAGGCTTTACTAACACATTAATGTAAAGAGAGTACTGGAGCACCCAGACTCCAAAAGATAGATCCTTTCTCATTATATTGGAAGCTTTAGACAAAATAAAAAAGTAGGACTGGGATGTAACTTGGTGATTGGACACTTGCCTAGAATGGAGGACTTACCCAAAGCTGAGTCTTTAACTGTTAAGAAAATAAGCAGAGAAATGTAACTGGAAGTGAACAGGTTGGCACAACTATGAAGCGGATAATTCGGTGGAAAAGGCAGCACAGCACTAACGATAGTGCAGATGTTACAGATACGGAGCTGATGGTGGAGAGTGTCCGGAGTGACAGCTCTCACAGCTCTGTGCGCATTGCCCTGCTTTCCCACACTCAGAACCCTAGATGAACGTGGATGGGTGCTTTGGGTGTGAGATTTGAATTTATCCCAGGGGACTCT